>CM076581.1:486021706-486753357 GCA_034641835.2 Pinus albicaulis
CATGCTATGTTGACCAAACTTTTCATTTCTAATCTCCATGACAACCAAGTTACTCTAACTGGTGCCACTTTCACTGTGTCAACTGCCATCATCTCAACTGCCACCGGGATCCAAAATGTTGGGGATAAATGGTTCAAACAGAAAGACTTGGAGGAGCATTACTATGAGCCTTTCCTCATACATAGGTACAAGAATGAGAGAAAGAGGATTTTTCCTTTCTCTTACCTCCTGGAGAGATATGCTCCCATGATGAAGATCATCATGAAATACTTTTCATGTGAAGGTAGAATTTATAGATTGTATGCCTATCACATCCGGTTACTTATGCACTTCACTAGGGTAAAGATGCTCAACATACCCTACTACCTCTTCCTAAGCATTGATAAGAATGCATTTATTGTCCATAAGAGAGAGTATGAACACCAAATGAATAGTATTTTTCACCACTATCTCATCAAAATCATAGTCCTCCATCACCTCAAACAATTGAAAATTCCATGGAGTTCATTCATAGCTAATGACATATTCACTGCTCCACCTATTAAGCATGCCCAACATGTACCTTCATCATCTCATCCTTCCACATCCATTCCTCCATCTCAACCCATAGTTCATTCATCATCATCAGAGCAGTCTCCTTCATCTATTTCACCATCATCATCTCCATCGCATATTGAGACTGGGTCACCTAGAAAAGATGAGATCAATGAGCCTAAGCAAGTTAATGTGGCTGAGATAGAGCCATTGATAAAAACATACCAGAGGGGTCATAGAAGTGTCAACCGGTCCCGCCTTGCATGCCACTGAACACTAGAAGGAGGAAGTCATTACACCTTTAGGAATGAAAATATTGACAAATAATTTCTCTTTTGTCAACCCCTTTCATATTTTCTTTCATGTATCCTCTGCGTCAAGAGGTAGAAGGAAAGAAGTTGTGGGAAGAGTTTTCTTTTGTATGTAAGGAGGTTGATGCCATTTTGAGGGGGGGGGCAGATTTATCAGACATTTTTTGGTCCTTGGGCTTTCCTATTCAAGTGTCAAAACAGGGATTAGGGGATAGAGAAGAGGAATTGGTTTCTCAACCCCAATAGACCCAATGAACAAAGGGTTTTTTTTCCACAACAACTTCTACACGAAAGGAAGTGATTCGAAGCTATGATCTTGCTGGGATATCAATTCCAAAGAAATCCATGCCGCAGGGGGTTAATTTTCAATAAGCCACTGAGGAGGCCTCTAAGGTCGAGGATCATAGTGAGGTGGAGGCCCAGGGTAATGGGAAGAAAAACTTAAAGAAGAAAAGGAAGATTTTTTTTTTGAAGAGTGAATACGAGCCAATATAGTATTGTCTTTGTGTAAGGGACGACGTGGAAATGTCTGAAGCAATAGATTTGGCCAAAAAACCATGGGTATGAAGGGCTAGGAAGAGGGTTTTTAGTGTGGGAACTCTGGAGAAGTGACAAGATTAAAAAAATAGTGGAAAGATGTCAGTCCCTACTAAGGTTCAACGTCTAGCTAAATGATGGGTCCATCTAATTTATCAATCTCAGGAGGATGCGAAGAATATAGGGAAGGAATTATGGTATACCGAATCCACTCATGTTGCATTCAAGCCCTAGATGCCCTTTTTTGGCACTCACAGGGAAAAAATGGATATTATGCCAATTTGGGTTCATCTTTTAGGCTTTCTTGCACACATGTGGAACACACATAGCTTCACAAACATTGCCATTAATTTGGGAAAAAATTTCGGGAAGACTATTCATATAAGGAAACAAAGGACTTCTTTGTATATATAATCATTATTAATTTGGACTTGAGGTCAAAACTCTACCAATCAATGAACATAGGAAAGGAGAAGGAATGGTTGATCGATCTGGACTATGAATGGATCCCCTTCAGATGCAATAGATGCCAAAAATGGCCACTTAGCAAGAAATTGTACTCTACATTTCAATCTGAAATATTTGGCCCCTGGACCCAATAAAAAACCAAGAAATGTTGGAGGTATGTCAGCTTTGGTGTAAAACATTAAAAATACAGTTGATCATCACGATATGGCTAAAACCAATGTGGGCGTCCAAATGGAGGACATGAAGTCCTTGAGAATGCAAGGGAAAGGAAATACTCCATCAGGGGAGGATATACATGCATCAAGGAAACAACTTCCAAGATATGAGGGGAGTAGGAAATACGTAGTTTTTAGGACTAGTCCAGAGGGGTGTATTTTGCAGACTCCCACCTCAAAGTCTGAAGTTGGATTAAACTTTGATCATGTAGTAGAGGTGGACACAGTTCTTGTTCAGGTATAGGTGGTTAGCTCATAAGGTGTTCCTCAACCCTGTATCTCTAACTCTTTTTTCTCGTGTTGTTTTTCTATAAAGTATTTTAATTTGGAGAAAGTCCTCAACAACTTAAATATGAGAGATACCCAAAAATTGATACCTACCTTATCTCTATATAAATCTTCCTATGATATTCTGGGAGTTGTTGGGGGTTGTTCCTCTCCAACCTTACCCACATATTTTGAATCATTATAAGAGATCAGTTAACTTCATTCAATATAAAATAAGGTCTAGGCAAATTAGTTCCGACCCAAGAGTGTTTTCTAGTGGACTTGGTTATATCCCTGCACCGCCTCACCCAGGGAAAGGAAGGGGATGGAAACAAAATATTTCTAGTTCCTAGGCCAAAGTTAGGGAGGAGCTAGCCTATGGAAAACAATATTCCATGGATATGGCCCTTAGGGCTTTGAAGGCCTAGTTTGGAGTGACTCAATGATTTTCCTCTCATTCAACTGTCGTGGGTTATCAAGGCACCACAAAAATCTTTCTTTTAGAAGAATGGTTCAGGCGGAGCATCCAGGGGTTATTTTTCTATAGGGAACATTAGGGTAAGGGGATCACACTACTATATTCCTATAAAATACCTCCCATTCTAGATATTTATATGCTCTAATGTTGGGGGTTTCTCAGGAGAAGGGTGGCCCTAGGGTGAGACACATGAAAAATAAAGGATGAAATCATATGAGTATCCCCTCTAGAGTCGATATGGAAGGTTTTTCGGTGGATCTGCAGAATAAATTCACTTTCCTAAACATTTATGGCCCACATGAAGAGTGGATGAGGTTCTGGATTGATCATTTAGGTAAATAAATAGTCAAGAGAGATAATCTGATTTTGGGAGGCGATCTTAACTTCTCTATTGGAGTTTTAGAATCCTGGGGTGATTAAGAGAGGCCAAATTATCATACCGATTTTTTCTTAATTCATTTAGTTTCCTGTAATATAATTGATTTGAAACCGAATAATTTGAAGCCTACTTGGAGGAACCAAAAGGCTGGATAAGATAGAGTGGCTAAGTGTATTGATATATTTCTGATAGAAGACCTCGTGCACTAGCTTAGTCTCCTTTGATAATGGGTTGGGGTTGGGAAATATCTTGGACCATAAAACACACCTTGTGGTAGTCATGATTAACTTCAGTCGACTATTGTGTTTTAGATAATTTGCTATAGGTGGCTAGAGCTAAACAAAGTTGGAGTTGGTAGTCACCTCCATCGTATCCTTATGACAGGCTTAAAATTTCAGAAGCATTCATGCGTGATCAAACAAAATGGTCATCACATTAAAATTGTAGATCCACTATCTACCTTGACACTTAATATGTACCTTGACATATGGATATAATGACTCAACTGGCAGACAAGACAAACAACGGTTGGATTTTCTTAACTGCATATTGACACCTAGGTTGCTCCATGTATAACCATGACTCAACTCAACATCACTCAACACAAACCTTTCCTATCACGTGACATAACTCATGATAAAAAATTTAAAACTTAGTTGATAACGGGAACACATGTCTAACAAAAAAGTGGATGCACTTAAAAAAAAAAAGCAAGGAAGGTTATCGGAATTTACGGTAGCGTCAGGAAAAGGAAAAACAGAAATAAAATAGAATTAAAACGGACTGTCTGATATTGGAAGTGAAATCAGAAACTCATGTCATTGACTTTTTTTGGTCCTTTGTTTAATATGAACTCCCAATGAATCATCTCCAAGAAATATCCCAATCCCATCTTCCCTCCATTCTTTTGAATGTGAAATAAGAATCTTTCTTCTTTCTATAGGTCTCCCAAAATCCATGAGGCATACTTCCACCAAATTTGGGAGAATTTTGACAAGTTTTTGTTTTTTGCATATTTTGAGGCTAGGAGCGCTGCACACCTGGTGCTACGCTCTTTTTCAGAGAATATTCAATAGGAAAGGCTTGAATTTTTCAATTCCTTGTCACTCATATAACATGCTCACAGAGTTTAAGATCAATTGGAGTTGTTTTGGTCCTCCAAAAGGGTCAAAAACACCCACTTTTTCATCATTCTGCCTACTTTTCAGGACATGTGTTGTGCTCCTAACAGTCTTGGAATTTTTCACTTTTTGAATAGGTTTCAGAGATTATATTAGAGAACCAAGGGTATATCTCGAGAGTATACTTCAAGGGCTTTCCAATGAGCCATCACAGAGCCTTTTCTGACATCGGGAAGGCCTTCAAAACACTGCTGTAAGAAGACCCATTTTTCCTGTTCCTGTGCTACGCTCCTGGTGTAAAATTTCATTTTAAAACACAGTGCTACACTCCTATGGTTGAAAAGTCAAAATGTGCGTTTGGCAAGATTTAGGAGTCTTGTCAGAGCCTAAAGGTCATTTTCTTTGCTAAAAATGGCCGAAAATATATTTATTTTAGATATTTTTGTGCCTTGGGCCTTGCAAGGCCTCAAGGACTATATTTATCGATATTCAACCACATTCATCGATCCCAAAAATGAAGGGACCCATTAATAACTTATTAATTAATTAAAGGTATTCGACATGGTTAAATTATTCAAGTAGAAATATTGGGTGTAAATATATTATCATAATTAATTAATGACGATGATGATGATTATCATCCACTAAGACCAACGTGGTTTATTGTATCCTAAGCGAGTAAGATATTAATTGATACTCTTTAATATTTTATTTCTACGATAAAAAAATAAGTGAAAGAAGCATTCTTATATCACTATACTTTTGTCGACTTGACAAGTCAAGAAGGTTGGTAGTGTGGAATTGTTTTTGGAGATGAGAATGAATGTGAGTGAGAGCCCGGATATCCAAGAGAAAGTGTTTTTCATTTTCAACCCTCTTAGTATCACAAAGGTGACAAATTATTTCATCCCAAGGTGTTTTGGGTATGGTCCAATGGTCACATTCACTTTGAATCTCATGAGAATTATTTCTTATCTTCACAATGTTCATTTTCTTCTTAGCACTAGTCAAGATAGAAAGATAATTATGGTTAGCAAGAGTGGGGTTGATCACTTCCTTATAATACCTGAGCTTCCTTTTCCTCTCTACCTCCTTATCATCCCACAACTTATCCTTAAATTTTAAAGAAATATTATTGTTAATATTATCCTTCTTCTCCAATTTGATCTCATCCTTTATCTTCCAATGGTTGAGCCAAGACTGGGTATTCTTGTGCCATCCTTTCTTGAGCCGAAGGTGGCGGTTTTGGTTAGAGTTAGAAGAAATTTTTGGAAACCTCTTGGATTCCATGTTGTAAAGCTTCTTCTTATACATCAAATACCTAGACATAGCCATGCTCTCAATGGGGGAAAGGCTAACTTCAATTAAGAGAAAAAGATAGGGAGTATTTCCTTTAATCTTGAGGTTGTAGGTTATAAATTGCTTTTGGATCAATTCAACCTTCCTCCATGATTCTCTATATATACTACAACCCTAAAACATACAACCATATAATAATAAAGTTAAAGGAAAATGGGATAGATTAAAGAAAATAAAATATAGTGAGAGAAATTTGAGGAAATTGATGTAAATTTAAAATATTCTAATAAAATCAATATTATACATGATATTTAAATATTATTAAAAGTTATTTAAATAATAATAAATAAATTTTAGGTGAGGAGAGGAAGTTCATTGGAGCGATGGTGATGAACTAGAGGTTAGGGTTTGAATTTCTCGAAGGTGGTTAGGGTTAGCAAACCACCCCAAACCATAGAAATCTCAAAAAATCCTAGTGCGAGGAGTTAACATGATTGGCACAAGTATTTTTTATTGTGTTTCATGTCATCAGAGAGTTTCCTGAAAGTTACCTAAATTTTTTATTATTTCATTATGTCAATTTATCTTGCTAGGCTGTCATTTCCCTGGAAACTTGCAATTAGATTCCCCTTCCATATTCCTATTGTGCCGAGGTGGCATTGGTCGATTGTTGCTAATGGATTTGGCCCTAGTGGAATATCAACCACAAAGCCCTATGGAGGGGTCTTTTTTTTCCACGCCTATCATTATTGAGTCCTCAAGGATGGAGAGGGGTTTAAATCTACTTCCAAGTTGAACCACTCTCCTATCCTCGAACTAAAAGGGAACACCCCAAAGCCAGATATCCCTTTCAAAATGAATCTCGAATGACTCAAGTATGAATCATTCCTCTCCCCGTTAAAAAACAACTGGAGACCTTTTGATGATAATGAAAATTCCTCAGCGGCACAACAGTTAGCTACAAACCTCAAAATCATAAAAATTTTGACTAAGAATTGGGATGCTCAAAAGAAAATGAGGGAGGAGGAAGAGCCTTTGTCCATTGAAAGTTAGTTATCCCTGTTAAGTGGAACAAGATATGAGGGATTCTATGATCAAGTCTCCAAGGAAGCTTTGGGCAAGCTAATTGCAAGGAGGACAGAGTTATTGGTTGCCAAGGAAGCTAAATGGAGGCTTAAAAGTAGGGTTATTTGGCTTTAAAAAGGTGATGAAAACACAAATTTCTTCCAAGCCTATGCCAAGAGTCAGAAGATGATGAATACAATTTGGAGAATGAAATATCCTCTTGGAAGGAAGGTCCCAAATTTTGAAGGTTTGGTTGCTATGGGCAGGGACCACATTCAAAGATCGTTTTCTACCCCTAGAGGAACTTCGATTGTTGAGGCCATTAGAGTTGCAAAATACTTCCTTGGGTTTATAGAAGAGGTGGAAATCAAAAATCTTATGGAAGAAGTTTATAAGAAGAATTGAAATCTGTCTTTTCCAGCTTCCAGAAAGATAAGAGTCTCGACCTAGATTTCTAGAAAATTGATTTCTTTATGGAGCTCTTTGATCTTCTCAAAGGGGATCTTTTGCAGTTGATTAATGAATCTAGACAAGAGGGAGGCATTCTCCCGATGTTCAATACAACCTTCATCAATTTGATCCCAAAAGCTTATTTCCCTTCCTCTTTTGATAACTTTAGGCCTATCTCTCTTTGTAATTGCATCTATAAAATTATTTCCCAATTGATTGCTATGAGGATTACGCCTATCCTTTCCAATTCTATATCTTATGAAAAATTTGAGTTATTGCATGGAAGAAAAAGACATTAGGTCATAGGGGTGGCCCAAAAACGCTTTCACAACATCAAAACCAAGAACCTAAAAGGAACTTTTTTCAAGCTAGACCTATTAAAGGCATATGATAGAGTGAATTGGGTATTTATTCACCTCATTCTAACTCAGGTGGGATTTTAGGTTCCCTCTATCAATTGGATTATGATATGCATGATATCAGTATATTTTGTGGTGCTCATCAACGCAAAAACCTTTCCTTTCTTTAGACCTGAGAGAGGGCTTTGACAAGGGTGCCCTTTGTCTCTTCTTATTTTTCTACTCATTGAAAAGGGTTTAAGAAATATGCTTGAGACAACAAAGAAAAGAGGAGATTTCAAAGGCATAAGGGTGGTTAAAATCTTATCCATCTCCCACCTCCTCTTTGTATACGATGTACTTATTTTTTGCAATGCCTAGCTCAAAGATCTCCAGTGCCTTCATGATATTTTGGGATTATTCTGCAAAGCTACTAGTATGCTTATTGATGCAATAAAATCCTCCATAACCATCCATAATATCAAGGATCAAGATATAATCAATATCAATATTACTTCTCATATGGCCTCTTGACCTTTGAGGCCGGGTTGAAATATCTAGGCTTCCACTTGAAGCCAAACAATTACAGGATTGAATATTGGCACTGGTTATTAGCAAAACTAGAGAAGAGACTTTCATGTTGGGTTCATAAATGGCTTTCTCATGTCGGTCGCTTAGTCATGGAAAAGTCAGTCTTAGAAGCCATTCATGTTTATTAG
This sequence comes from Pinus albicaulis, assembly GCA_034641835.2. Taxonomy (NCBI): domain Eukaryota; kingdom Viridiplantae; phylum Streptophyta; class Pinopsida; order Pinales; family Pinaceae; genus Pinus; species Pinus albicaulis. The sequence goes on from CM076581.1 coordinate 486,029,888, forward strand.
ATGTTCCTAGCATGGATTTCCAAAGGAGTGTTAGAAAAATCCCGACGGATCTGCTTCAAATATCTATGGGAAGGATCAGTGGACAAGTATGTGTTTCCCTAAGTCAAATGGATGAGAATAGAAAACCAAAACTCATTAGGAGGTTGGGGGCTAAAGAATATTTTTACATTTTCCAAAGCATTGACAACCAAGTGTGGGTGGAGGCTTCTATCTACAAATAGCCTTTGGAGTGAGGTTGTCTTTCAGAAATATATTATCCCCATATCTTTGAAATATGGATCAAACTTCCTATCAAACATAAAGGAAATATATTGATTGTCTTTCATCTCTAATTGCCATAATAGAATCTCTGTCAGAGTATGCATATGCAGTTGGAAGTGCCCAGGTTGGATTTTCTGCAATGGTTTTGTCCCTCAAGGTCCTTGTGAACAAGCTGGGTGACCACCTCAATGGCAGCCTGAATGTTGTGGGTTGGATGGAGGCCCTTGTGGTGCCCTTTATTTTCCCTGACAGAACAGTTATTGTGGGTCTTCTATGTGGAGTCTTGGCAGGCTATATCTATCTGTATATCGAAGATCTGTTATAGTAGTTTTTCATTAGAAATTTGGGGCATGCTGGTCCTGAAAGATCAGATCCTCTGATTTGGCTTTGCCCCTCCTGCGGAGTCCGAAATGGTGTGTTTCTTACATAATGTCACAACTATCATCAGCCCAGGGCTTACATCTAGGGATTAATTTGTTCAATTAGTTTTATCAAGAGCTAGTTTGCATTGAGACTATAGTGTCCCTGACTTGATTTTTTTATAATAAGCTAACATTACTGTATGTACAAATAAATTTTTTGTATGATTGGGATTAGTGTATAATTGTGATAATGTGGATGTTTAAGAATATAGAAAACTATTACAAATCACGGTGTTAAGGTTTCTGTGGATATTTTATCACAGAGATGGATGGCAGAGTCCATCGAAAGGAAGGAGACGATCCTTCGCTTGTTTCTACGTTTGTTTATGGGTCCAGTTGGTAATAGGTTGTGGAGAATATGGCATGTAATTTTATGGAATTTTGCTCAAATGATGCTGCTAAACCCATAATTTTTCTCATACTATTGATTTGACACCGAAAACTGAAAGGTCTCAGAAATAATTTGATTATTATTGCAAAGGGGAATATTTAATGGAAAAACTCTATAAACCATTCCTAGACTATTTGATGGTAAAATTGTATAAACCATTTCTTTGACACTGAAAACTGAAAGGTCCCAAAAATAATTCGACTATTGCATGGGAAAACTCTATAAACCACTCCTTGAATATTTGATGGAAAAAACTCTATAAACCATTCTTTTTCTAAGAAGAATGATTTGACACTGTTTAGGAGTTGTCTTTAGTGCAGATTTTTGGAGTTTCAGGTGCAGGTGAAAAAATTTGAGGTGAAATCTTGCTTTTTGTTATTTAAAATGGATTTTTGACTGTATATGTAGATTCAACACCCTAAAAAAAACCTAAAACACTTCAAATGTGCAAGGATGACTATTCTGCCAAATGGAAAATCTTCAATTCTTATAATAAATGCTGGTGTTTGATGGAAACATCTTACTTGTTATAAATTCCAATATTCAATGGAAACACCTACGATAGACTTGTCATAAATGTGCCTCTCAACATGGACTATAAATATTTATTTTGGGATGATGACGTATAGGAGTTTTTGTTTTGCTATAAGTGATAAATTGTTTACATTAAACCTGCGGAAAATATTTCTGAGATGTATTTACCATTTTGAATCCAATGGTAGTGGCCTTTGCTCAAAATATGGTGACAGAACTTTGCAAAAAGGACCCAAAACGTTTAAAAATAGGTGAAATGATTGTTGATGATGTGGCTAAGCTTGGAGTGAAGCCTTTACAAGCATATCCGACTTCCTTTTCTCATTTTGCATGGTCAAAGTCTCAATTTTTGCATTGGCTCTTTTGAGCTCGGCCTTTGCAATTTTGTCACTTTGGGAATACTGTTTGAAATTCCTCCTCAGTATGTAATTATCTTTGTTTACCTTCTCCAAAAGCTTCTGCAAGTGCTGGTTATCTCTATCAAGCCATTACTCTTGGTTTTCACTGATTACCATTGCAAGTTGTTCATTCAAGGTTACTGATTAGTAAGCGTAGCCTCTTTTTTCCTTTCTAGTGCTAGAGCTCTTTTCAACCTCTAGTCCTAGGCCTTCTTCTTGGTGCTTTCTCTTCTTTTTCTTCAAGAAAACCATACTTTTCAAGTGTCTCTTCTAACAAAACTTCTTGCCTCCCTTTCAGCTGTGATGTATTTCACCTCATCAATGACATGCTTTGTCTTCAACTGCTGGTTCTCCTGCTCAAGGAAGTTTATGACAAATTTGGACATGTCAAGATTAGTTTGGAGCTCTATAATCTTGGCATCCTTCCCCTTGATGACTATACTAGTGATCTAATCATCATCATCCTCATCTAGGTCAACAAGGTCAAAATCTTGTTATGTCTCATGGAGGTCATCCTCATCATGAATGACTACCTCATGTACATCCTCCTCTACCATCTTTTCTTTCTCCTTCTGTACCTGATTTTTTGGTGAAAAAGGTAAGGCCCCTTCCACAATCTAGATATAAGTTCAAGAACAAGAACAGTGAATCCAAACATGTCACTGCCCATCTGTGGCTCAAGATTCATTCCTTTGCAAATCAGGGACACTATGTTATAAAAATGGATGTGGTTCATGTGATAGAACAATGTCTGGATCAATTTCATCAAACCCATCTCCTGATTAATCAATCAATCAATAACATCAAAAATATTTCAGCCATTGATGGATTCAGGATGGGAATCACGTCATTGACATTGTTGGTGGAAATTATAAGAAGAAAAACTAATTATAATTACCTTGATTGCAACATGAGGGATCTGTTCGTTATTGCAGTAGACCATCACCAAAATATTAACCAATACTAGCACAATAGTTGCCTTGAATTTCAGTAATGTTTCCATGTCCTCTTCTCCTTCAAACCAAAGTAATGTTTGCTTGTGGATGTTATTGCAGAGATCAAACCATATGTATATAGTTGTTGCAGCGATCAAAATATATGTATTGTGTTCCATGGGTGTCATTCCATGCAAATAAAAGTGGTCTGTGAGCGTGAAAAGAAGACCCTTCCACGCCGAGCGGAGGACGACGACCGTGTTTTGTTCAATTCTTCGATGTTAGTAATATGAGTAAAACGCTTCGACGCGTTCAATACACAGTTGGGACACGACCAATTAGTTTTATTTGGACTGGGCTGGACTGGAGGAATTCTTTGAAATAGATATGATGGTCAAGGTTGGTGAGATGGTGCTGCATTAGTCCAATAGCTACAATGAAAAGGTTCCAATTGACAGGTCAGCAATTTTCCTTGATCACAATCTCGCATTCTTGATTTTTTTTTTCTCTTCTTTTCTTTTCTATGGGCCACCTCCCTTAGAAGAATGAAGTGAGTAGGAGAATGCTACGAGATAGAGGTATTTTAAAGAGAAGAGGGAAGAAAATATATTACTTCCCTCTTAGGAATTATATATTGCTTTCATTTTACTAGTATTTAATAAATTAGGAATTAAATTTAATTTAAATTAATGATCTCTAAATAAGTAATTTTTTTTTTTTCTTGTATGATTGTAAGGCATGCTCTTAGGTGTTATACAAATAATTAATTGCAATCTCTTTTTATGCCATATTTCTCAATGGGTATGTGAGGACGGGATGTTTTCTTTTTCTTTTCTAGGATATGTGAGTCCTGAGATAATTGACATGAGATAAGTGGCATGCCCAACATGTGGCTTGAGTAGCTACAACTTAGGGGCATCTAAGCCGTCAAAATCACTCAGGCCTTGCATTTGGCCTAAGTCACATTAGCCCTTACCATGACTTGATTTTTGCCTCTGAAATTTCAAACGTGTGACCTTCACATCATGGAGCTCGTTAACATAACACCTTATCATTGCCTACTCTACACCGCATGGGTGTGAGGATGGAATGTTGGTTCACTCTCTTTATGGCTTAAATGTCTAGTTTTCATATGTAGAGACATTTATCCTCTCACATATTCTTAGTATATCTTGCACATAATGCAACCAACTAACAACGGTAAGAATGATGAGATGTTGAGTGAAATTTTTTCTTCTTGCTCCTCTTATCTAGGTATGGAAGGAAGGTTCTATTTGTATGAAGGGTTAATGTGCTCATTACTTGCTTATGGTCGTGAGTGAGTCTTCTATACCTTTAGGTTTTGTTTCAAGACTTCACTAGTTTTCCTTCTATAACTTTAGGTTTGGTTTCGAGACTTCACTAGTTTATCTTCTATATCTTTAGGTTTGGTTTTAAGGCTTCACTAGTTTGACTAAGATAGAAAACCAACGTTGATGCTCATAGAGAGATTTGACGCTTCATGCACATATCCATATCAATGAACAAAGCTCACAAGTCATGAAAGGAAAATTTTCATTTTACTTAGTGTGTGGGTTCAAGTTCATGGTGGTTTCTCATGATGCGTTGGTGACAATGCAAAAATGGAACCATCAATTTTCTTATTTGTAAGGATAACTCAATATACTCTCACAATCAGTTTGAATATGTTGTAAAAAAATGAAATACAGAAAGTTGAATTAGTTTTTTGAATAAATAAATTTTATTTATAGAATTTATGTATGACTATGTGAAGTTTGAGTTTTTCTAAATAGTAGTATTTTATTTTTCATGCAAAATATGATGCATATGTTCCCATTACTTCAAGTTTTAATTACCTAAATGATGGAATTTCCTTAAAAAAATTATAGTACTATAGAGAATGATTGTTTTGTGTCGAGATATTTTTAAAATATATATAATGCTAACTTTATATTTATATTTTTTGTTGTGAAAGTTATTATATTCTTGAAATATGAAGGCCTTCATTTAGTGATCTAAGTACTTTTCTTGAAAGTTATTATATTCTTGAAGTATGAAGGCATGTACTTTTCTTGAAATATGGGCCTTAACTTAATTAATAATATTATTTTTGTAGATTGTAGATCTAAGTTTGTTATAGTGCAACATGTAACTTATTTTTTAAATGGTTAAGATATTAAAAATCTATTACACTAATAAAAGAGTATATATTTTAAAATTTAGATATATGTCAAGATAAAAATATATGAAAAGTAGTAATTACACACACACACATGTATGTAAATTGTGAAATCAACTCTAATGTGTGTGTAGTTTTAATGGAAATATATCTATACAACCTATACAATTTAATAACATGCAAAAATGGGGAAATTAAAATATATCTAGACATATAGAGGGCTTGATGGATTTGCGTCCCAAACAACCATTTTTTTCATTCTAAAACTAAATATAAGGAATCCACATGATCCAGGGATGAAGGTGATGCTTGAGGTACTAAAGAAAGATTTGAGACGTCTGAGGCCATGGAAAATGCCTCAATGAACCACACCTTTCCTTCGGTGGGTATACAATACTTTTCAGAATGATATTAGTTCCCTCAATTTTTAAAAAAAATTAAGTGTGTCTATATCCCTTGATATGGTCAAGTGGGGAAACATAATGCTTAAATAATTATGTTTCTATGCCCAACTCCATCCACTCTTTGGAATCTACCTCTACTTGAATTCCCATTTTCCCTTGGGCCATCAATTCCTTTTTCCATTATGCCTTTGTGTTTACTCTTATTACCTTCATACTAATTACATTCCCTCCCATTGAGAAATCATCACCTCTACCCTTGTACCACCTTCTCTACTCTCCCCACTTCATCTTGCCCCTCCTACACCTTGTATCCTTACTCCTTCCTGTCATGCCCACCATTCCCCCTCTACTACCCATCAACCCTCCACCTCTTCTTACATTTGCCTCCTTTTTCCTTCTCAATGCACTCCTTCATGCATACCTCCCCTCGTCTCACATATCTCCCTATCTTATTTGCATCTACCTATCATCCTCTTCTACTCCTCCTCCCTTCTGTGTTACCCCCCCCCCCCCACCCTCCCTCTTGGACATACCATCCTCTCCTTAATTATCATGCCTCCACCTTTCCTATAAATACAACACTCACCTCTTATCACCCCCTCGCAATTTCCCTTGTCATCCCACCTCTCCATGCCAAACAATGTCCCCTCCTATTCTCTATCCCATACAACCCCTACCCCCACATACCCCTCCATCCCCGAATATGCTCAAACTCTATAATTATCTACCCTTAGTTAGTTACCTCTACTTGTCGACTATCTCCTTATATGCCTAGATCATTTCCCCCTCTTGGACCATAGCCCCAACTACCACTAGGTCCCTATAATACTAGTGTAGCACCTTATTGTTATTGTTAGCATAGCCCCCTTATAGTTATTGTTGTTCCCATATAGTCCCCATATTGTTATTATTGTGCCCCATAGAAGCGCACTATTACTATTGTTGTTCCCTTACATTATTATTTTTATGTAGGCTCGCATTATATTGTGACCCTTTATACTCCTATATATAGAAAGGAGTTTTTTTCATTTGAATCATCCAAGAATTTTTCATTTATGTGATGCAAAGGAGGTTTCCCCTCGAGGACACTATTTTACAAGTCGTTGACCTATCTTTTCTTCTCTTTTGTGAGGTGGTTGCAGAACATTTGGTATCAGAGGTTTGGATTCTAGGGTTTTGCTTCTTCAAATAGGTCATCTTGGAATTTTGTCTATAACATTTTTTCTACAAGGCTTCAGAAGCAAAAATTTTGAACACGTGAGGCCTAAATATTTTTGAACTTCATGTAAGACTTTCACATCTTGGATCGCTATATTTTCAGAGCTATGAATCAGGGAAGTTAGGGATTTTAGAGGCTCCAAAATTCAGTCTCAAATAGGTGAACTAGGGAAAACTATCATAAATTTAGTTTCAGGAAAAGGATTTGAATTCTATAAAAAGTGGCTGAAAGTGAATGGACTGTATTTTTTCTTGTAGAAATTTCATGGTTGAAGGTTGAAACAATGACACATGGCATGTCATACAATTTCACTCTACTTAACTAGTCTATAATCAGGTCATCACGGGAGATCAAACATAACTCTTTCTTGAAGACTCCAATATCGGTATGAGTTGTGGGGTTGGAAAGAAGACTCAGAGGAATACCACAAGAAATTTTTTTTATAAATTGGAGATCCGAAATTACAAATATACAACAGATTAAATATAGAGATTCTACAAAGCAAGAAAAAGGTGTGTATTTTTTTAAAATTTGCATACGTTTTGTTTGAAAAATTAGTTTGAAGTGATTCAAGGGGCATAGTGAAGTGTAAATATCATTGTTTGATTCCAATATTACTCAAAGAAATAAAATGAAACACCTAGTAAATAACTAGAAATATCTATTATGATGCATGAAGAAAAGGAATAAATACAACATGATATATAAAAATTACGAGACCAATTGCAACAAATTTCGCTCTCGAAAAGAGTAACCAAAAATGAAATGGAAGCTAAGATGAATTTTTTTAAGAATAATTTAAAATAAGACATGGAAGGTTTGAAGGATGGCATGGAATCTAAGATGTATGGTATAGAAGAAAAAATGAAAGACAACATGGAATATTTCAAGAATGGTTTAAAAGAAGACATGGAAGGTTTGAACGAAGGTTTGACAAAGTTGCTACAAGAAATTATTCCTAATGCAGAAAAATTATTAGATGAAAGTCATGATGAGACCAAAATAAATGTTAATCATAATTTCATAGGCTCTAACATTAGATTGAAAACCTACCATATTCCAAACATCAATATGAGGAAGTTTGATGTCAAGAATTTGGTAACATGGATACTACAGATGGAGAAATATGTTGATATCCATAATGTGCAACACACACAAAAGGTACACATTGCAACTTTATATTTAGAACCCAATCAGTTTTTATGGTATCGATGGTTTTTTTTTCTCGTAAACCACTTGTCACTTAGTAAAATTTTATGGAGGAAATGATAGCACATTATGAGGATACAAAGAACAACACCTTATTTAGCCAATTGATAAATCTAAAACAAAAGGGTTCAATGGCAGAGCACATTAAGGACTTCCAAAAATTGAATATAAGGGTAAATGATATTTCATAGGAGCATAAGATTGATGTTTTCATAGGGACTTTAAAGGATAACATTCAATATGAGGTTTTCCTTTGGGAACCTGATTCATCAGAGAAGGCATTCAGGCCGGCAAGAAAATTTGAAAGAAAAATTATGGCAACAAAGAATCATACCACTCACAACTATAAATATGGAAGTGTTGCTTCTCTTAGCCTTCCACAACCTACAATATTGACACTACAAAAATTGGAAGAAAAGAGAGAAAAATGGATTTGTTACAACTATGATAGAAAATACATTAAAGGTCATAAGTGTGTTGAGAAGAAATTATTTTACATATATTGTGAAGAGGAGGAAGAAAATGAAGAATAAAATTCAAAAGAAGAGGATATACACTAGGAACCAACCCTAGAGAAAGAAGAAATGAATCTGACCATATATTTTAAGGCATTTTTAGGAATTACCACACCTCAAACTCTCAAGATAGAAGGACATATTAAGAAGAAAAATATAATAGTGCTAACTGATTCGAGTAGTACCCAAAATTTTATTCATTGTAAGATAGGAAAGGAATTGAACTAATTTCTATATCCAACACGAGAGTTCCAATTGATGGTTGCGAATGGAGGAACTATAAGTTGCTATGGAAAGTGGCATAATATCAAGTTAACCATGGGGGAATATGTATTTAATAGTACAATGCTTTCCATTCCAATGGGTCGTGTTGATTTTGTACTAGGAGTCCAATGTTTAGAATCTTTTGGTATGATAGCTTTTCATTTTCAAGAATTTTTTTGGGAAGGAAAGGAAATTTAATTAATGGGTATTGCAGGGAAACCAAGTAAGATAATAAACTCTAATGGCATGAAAAAGCTTCTAAATAAAGAAAAACAGGGCGTAATTGCACAATTATTATCACTAGAGGTTCAAAAACTAAAATAATCTATTTCTCCAAATCTACAAAAACTATTAGACAATCATTCCAAGGTATTTGAGACTTGCAAAGGCCTCCCACCTATTCGTGATCATGATTAAGCTATTCATTGATTCCAGGTAGTGTTCCTCCAAAAAATAGGCCTTACAAATATTCCTATGCCCGAAAGAGTGAAATTGAATGCACTGCTTCAAAAATGATAGAGGTCGGTATAATTCAACCTAGTCAAAGTTATTTCTCTGCTCCAGTAGTATTGGTGCGAAAGAAGAATGGATCATGGAACATGTGTCTGGATTATATAGAGCTGAAAAATCTCACTACTAAAAATAAATTTCCCATTCCTGTCATTGATGAATTATTGGATGAATTACATTATTGGATGAATTATATGGAGCAATTTACTTCACCAATTTGGATCTTCATTTACGATATCATCAAATTAGAATGAAGACTGAAGACATTCTGAAAACAACATTTATAACTCATGAGGGTCATTATGAATTTGTTGTTGAGGTTTAACAAGAAAAATTCCAACACCCACGCCTAGTGAATTAAGCACCTACACTAGGGTGGGGCCCACAGTGCTATTTTTGGGTCCATATCTATTTTAGTTATCCCTTAATTAAGATGGAAAATAAAATATAATCTATTCTCAAAGATTACTTGAAATAGTTAACTGAGAGTGATAAACTCAGTTCGCTAGTGGATTTCAGGTTAGAGGTAGTTGGTGAGGCATGCAAAGTAATTCAAGTTGTAACAAAGTTCGAAGTGCAGTGGTGCATTAGTTAATACAAGTTGTAATAAGTTTAACTCAGTTAAGTGAGTTAAACTCAGTTATGTTAGTCTTAAATGAAGATACACTAGTGAGATATCAAGTGAATTAAATATTAATTAATTCACAATCAGTGATCTCACATGAAACTGAGGATTTAATATTATTAGCTACATGCATGTCAAATCCAATGGAGACTCAGTTGAGTTCTAGGTGAAAGGGAAGTTGACTATCAGTTGTAGGATTATTGGGTTGTACACATGCAACCAAACACCCATTGGAGTGCACATGATAGTTGCATAGTCAGGGAAGGCCAAAATTCCTATCTTTTATGGATTTCATTCATAAGGGATTGCGCAAGCAAGGCATGTTGTCTCGAGGCTAGGCATTGGCTATGTGGTGGTCAATTTTGATCATGACAATATGAGACAATTAGCTCAGTACTGGAGGGATATTATGAGAAGATTTTTGTATTTAATTGTTTCATGATCCATGTTGAATATACAATAGAATATAGTGGCGTTTTTAGCTATAAGATTTCCCTTGGAAATTGTTTGTGTTATGTGTGATTTGATTCTTCTTCATGTTCATGTGATTGGAAAATTGTGTTTTTAATTCTGCAAAATATTTGTAGAAGCGATTCAGTATTTAACTTTATTACATCATTATATTAGATGAATCCAAGATATAGATGAATGTTGTATAATTCTACATGGTATCAAAGCACAGGAAATTGCAAAAGTGAAGCAGGAGCTGAGTTTGTGACTGAATATAATTTGAATTTGCATAAAGACTTTCTTGGTGCTACAGCTGATTCAAGATAGAAATGGATTTAAATGGCTTGAGTTTGGAGTATGTACTTGAGGGCGTTCTTGGAAGGATAGGATGGAGGCAGTACTCGAAGACAATGTCTTGAACGAATTAATTGACAATGATGTTCCTAAACCCGCTGTGACAGATGCTGCAAATCTTGATGCATGGCAAAAGAAAGTGGTGAAGGTGAGAAGGATCCTGTTGGAGGGAGTAAGACACCACATTGTATCAAGCCTCCATGGGAAATACACACCATATGAAATTTTGAAGGCTTTGACAGATCTATCCCAGAGCAGCATCGACCATAGGAAATTGGCACTCAAAGATAAACTCAGGAAGATCAAGATGGAAAAGGGTGACACCATGTCCTGCTTCTTGCCATTCTAAGTCCAAGAATGGCAAGAAGCAAGACATGTCCAAGGTGAAGTGTTTTCACTGTCACGAGCATGGGCATTTTTCTACTAACTGTCCACAAAAGAAGAAGAACAAGAAGGTTGGAGGATCTGCAACTGGTGAGGCCCTTTCCTCGCAATTTGAGCTTGACTTGTCATTGATCGCAAGCATGGTGTCCAATGCATTGGGATTTGTGTGATATTTGGATAGTGGCGCTTCGTTTCACATGACGGGAGATAAGGAAATTTTCAGTGACTTGGAGTAGAAGGATCTCCATATGCCTATTGAAATGGGCGATGATGGGCGGTACAATGCTACCAGGATTGGTACCATTACCTTTCAGAGGCAGTCAGGTAAACCATTTCAATTAAAAGATGTAATACATGTACCAGGTCTGAAGAAAAATTTAGTCTCAGTCGCAATGTTGGAGGATAGAGGCTATGATGTTGTTGTTACACAGTCTTTTGTCACCGTCCTTGCAATCCCTCATCCTGCACATTACAGGGCTATTCCCCTTACCTGTGAGCAGTAACATGTCCTGAAAAAACCTTCATAACATCCTCCTGTCTAAGGATAAACATTCTCCTAAAGAACATTTCCTCTGGAAAACCCTAAAAACAAGTGTTTTAGCCTTGGCGCGACTAGTCAGTTCATCCCTCGCGCCAATGGGGAAAATCCACTGTAGAGGGCATGCCAATTGGCGCACTGTCCCTGTGTCTCACTCACACCAAGCCCATTAAGGAATGTTTTTTAAAAATAAATGGCAGAAATTTGGTTCTAACAAACTCCAGAATGAATCATCAAAGGAAGTTTAGTGGTTTGGCTCTGGATCTCCATGTATAGGAAGTGGTTTTCCACCTCTTATGGAATCTTCCTATGAGATAGGGCCTATCCCATGATTATAGGTATCCCAACTTCCCTTCCTCGATCTATAAAAGCTTTCCCTCTACATTAGCAAGCTAGCTGAACTTGTAGGAGGAAAACTATAGCCGGGCAACCATTTAAAGCAGAGCCGAGAAGAACCCCGTAAGAGAGAGCTTTGTCCAAATTCCCAATAGGCTTCATTGAGACGCGCTCCGCTGCAAGCCCCGCCGAAGGAAGATCATAGCGTCAGAGCATTTGGTTTTAATGTCCCTTTTTGTCATCATTAATATAAGCGACTCTAATTTTGGTTCCATTCATGTGTTTACTCTTTTATGAAATGAAATGAATTATATCCTCTCTGAATGATATATAGTTACATGCTTTAAGTATTACATTGTATGTCGTCGTTTCTGTGCATGTGTACAGGTGTTCGGACGGAGTCAACAGAAGGACTGTGATCTTTCGGGCAAGGGATGAGGAGCACTGCTTCTTCATCGACAACAACAGCGTGGGATTCGAGGTAGGCCACTTTTCGCGATCTTTGTCTTTCTCGTAACTAGGAACCAACGTCATTGCATGATTTGATTGTTGCTAGACCCAATCTAGGGCTAGTGGGATCACCTCTGTCCACAGAGGGGATTTACCTCCTCAAAAATTTGGCGACTCCACTAGGGATCAGTGGTAGTTAGACCTCCTTCCATTTGGGTTGTTTTTCTTGGCTTTTGATTGCTTTATTTGCTCTTATGGTTCACCTCCCTTGGTGTCAAACCCATGTTCAGCCCCCAAAAGACCAGATCCAGTCTCTGTTTGTCCTTTTTCATCTTTCTCCCATATTAAACTCGATTGGCGCGGTTTAGCTCCTGACAGTCGTGCCAACTGGCGCTTTTTGCTAGTTAGGCTCTCGCGCCAATGCTTTTTTGGTGCAGATTACAGCTAAACAGGTGCACCAACTCTGTTTGGTATTAGGGTTTTCTTGATTTTGGGCTCTCTGAGCTTGAGCCTTGGTCCTGGTGTCATTTTTCTGATTGATTGAGTGCCTTGAAGTCATTGTTGACTGTGTTTGGCCCTTGTCCTCCAGTTGTTTGCCCTTTACTATTAGTTTTGCATTCTAGACCTAGGGCTTCTAGGTGCTTTAGTGTGCTGAGCCTCCCATGGGAGTTTTAGGTCCTTGCGTTCCCGGTCGACTTCATTTTCACTTCTTTGCATTCGTTTTGCTAGATTCCACTGTTTCATTGCGTTAGTTGAGTGATTGTTTTCTCTTTCATTCAGTTTCACTTTGTGTTGCTCCAAGCCTAGATTACATGGTTTGTGTGAGTCTTTTCTGAGATTCTTCTCTACTCTAAAGGATTTTGTCATCAGTTTGAGTCTTTCTTGTATGTGTTTGGATTGAGTGAACTTGTTTGTTTTAGATCTCTCCTTGTCATTCCTCGAATTGATGTTTTCATTAGTTTTTCATTCATTTAGTGCATTTGCTCTTATATGTCAAAAAATACAAAAACAAGATCTTTTGCATTTGGTTTGGCATCATGAAAATTGAAAGCTCTTTCGCATTATTAGTGTTATATAACTCTAGAGAGAAGTTTTCTAGTTTCATTAGCTTGCATTAGAGACAATAGTGGATGTTTTTGTGCTCATTTTGTTGTTATTTGAAAAGCTCTCAACTCTCCCATAGATAGCTCTTCATTGAATAAAGTGATATTTTGTGGCATGTAGTGTGCATTTAGAGGTTTTATGAGATCCAACATTCGATAGGGCCTGAAATTGAAACATAAATTGAAGATCAACTGTAAAATTTACTGAATTAACCTAAGGAAACATTGAAACATTAACGGAATATCTAGTAGTCTAAGGTAGAGACGTGTTCCGATGTCTTTAAGCCTAGCAGCTATCGCTCAACATCTGGTTATAGACAGCGCTATTACGGACTTGTGCTCCCCGTACCATCGTGTATATAAAGGGATACCCCATTAGGTTGCAATCCTTTATCCTTGGGAAGTCGATTCTGCCGCCTTTTACCCAAGATACACCGGACACAGCATTCGGGGAGATTACCTGCACGTACGTCAAGTCCTTGGTTGATTTCTCTTTCATTTTTACCAAGGTGTATATGGAATTTCATGGATATCTAGTACACCCATTTAGTTATATTACTAGAGCAGTCATTTTGATCTTTACTGACTCATTAAATTTGAAAAGATCATCAAGCGCTTGTCCTTTCACGCTTGTTTCCAAATTGAAAGTGATAGAGTCATCTTTTACTTGTTTCTAGACTCTTAAAACATGAAACAGTAAAATTTCCAGTTTCAATGTGGTAAAATTAATCACCTACGATCACATTCCCATTTAGAGATTGATTTTTTGGCCTGTTTTTGTTTGCCTTGGTTTTTTCTCGTGCGTTTTTGTTTTGCGATCTCTTCCTCTTTTTTACTATAGTCACAGTGGTGGAACCATCATTTTCGTCTACTGGTAGTCCTTATACATACGATTCATCAGAGGTCTCCCAGTCCTCTGCTGAGTATCAGCAGCCCATTGTATCCGAGTTTCCCGACGGGGGACCAGTTATATCGGAACTTCCCTTTGGAGGACCAGTTGACTTCAATTGGCCCTTGTCCAACGCTTGGTTTGGATTTGGAGTAGGGGAACACTTCCCTCCTCTTACATCGGGATCACCCTTTTTGGCTGTTGTTATACGTCCTAGTCCCCGTCATCTTTTACAAGATCTCACAGTAGGGTCAGATATGAACTCATCCAGTCCTTCTCCTAGTGAGGGAATTCCTACTTCTGGTGAAGATTACCAGATTTTTCCCGAAGACATCCCCGAACCTTCTGTTATGTCTTCACCTGGTCCTACACTCCTAGCTGGATATAGGTCTTTAAGTCAGGTCATGGCCGCTATTGCCTCTATGGGAATATCGACTCCATCCACGAATCTGACTATTCCCTCGTTAGGGATGTCGCCATCGACACCTCTCACAGCATCTCCTTCGTTACGTCGACACCTATTAGACCTATTGTCTGCGTGGCTGCGTCTACGCCTGTTGTTACTACTTAGTCAACTAGGACCTCGTCAGTTCCTGAAGACGTTTATATAGCTTCTGTCATTCCTGAGAATATTTCTCCCGAGGAGTATTGGTTGTCCTTACAGTCGTCGAACTCCGAGGTTGGTCCGTCCTCTCAAGACCTTAATCATCCTTACTTTTCCCATTATGGACCGGATGGTGCCTCGATTTACATATTTCCATATCAATATGATGAGCAGGGCAACCCCCTTCGTTTTCCTGCTCCTAAGGCTTATCAGTACATTAACGATTTTCTATCTACCCAGGATGGGCAACCTTCTAATCAACAAGGGCAACCCTTACAAGGGCAATCTTTGTTTCAGCAAGAATATGATTTTGGCCCACAAGGACAACCCTTCCAGGGACAACCTTCGGCCCATCTAGGTTATCTATACGACCTGCAAGGACAACCCTTACAGGGACAACCTTTGGGCCAGCAGGGATTATTTTACGGTCCGCAAGGGCAGTCTTACAACCCTCAAGGTCAACCTCTATAGCCTCACCCTGTGGTCCAACCAGGGCAACTGGCGTATCAACCGGGACCACCATACGGTCCTGGGGGACAAGCTCATCCTTCTCAAACCTTTGTTGCAACCTCAGTAACATCATTTTCCAATTGGTCAAAATGTTGCACAACCAGGGCCATATTATGGTCCTGTCACGGGTCAACCTGGTCATCAGGCACAACCTGGCCCTCTCCCACCATCAGGTCAACCTGCTCAACTGGGGCAACCCAGTGTCCTCCATTAGCTAGGTCAACTTGTTCAACCAGGACAACCTGTTTAGCCAGGTCAACCTGTTCAACCAGGACAACCTGCACAACCTGTTAACCTTTCTCAGCAGTTGATCTATTCTATGCCACAACCGAATCCACCTGTGTGCCCGACTTATCAGGCTCAGTAGGGTCCCACTTATCAGCAGCCTGTTTGACCCCAAGGCGGCTATTACCTTCAAGGTCAGTCTTGATTGGTTTACAACCTGCCCCAAGGTTCTGGTTATTACCTTCAACAGCCAGGCTATACTTATACTCCACAGTCTAATCCATACACTGCTCAAACGGGGCCCACGTATAATCAAAGTCATTACCTTGGTTATCAACCCCTGTATCCTGGTTATCAGCCAATATATCAACCTCATTATCCATATTATACCCCTTATGGTCAGAATCCTCCAAGATAGAACCAGTGGGGGTAGAGTTATCCTCAACCAGGATGGAGTATAGGTACAGGTCCTTATCGAGGACCTGGCATGCCTTTTAATGCTTAGTTACCTTTTCTCGCCACGTTGGAGTTACCGGATGTATCCAAGTTGACCAATGATCCGATTCTTCATAATCCATATTGGCCTCCGGTTCTGACGAAGGTGCCTGGTGACTTTCCTAAGTTTGAAGGTAAATCTGGTGAAGACCCCCAAGCACATGTCATGACATACCACTTATGGTGTTCTTCGAATTCTTGGATAGATGACTCAATTCGTCTACGTTTTTTCTAGCGCACTCTTACTGGTGATGCCGCTAAATGGTATATAGAGATACCTTGTGGTATTTTTCAAGATTTTAATACTCTAGCCATGGCGTTCCTGACGCATTTCTAGTTACTAGTTCGTTATGAAGCTGGGACGCATCTCCTGACATCTCTGAAACAAGACAAAGCCACTCATATTTCAGATCACATTCACGAGTGGAGACGTCATCGTCGTCTGATCAAGTTTGAAATTCCTGATCAGATTCTAACTCTCTGGTTCACTACCTCCTTTGTCAACAATATTTCATAGGACATTGCTATGGGGGCATGTGTAACCGAGGAACAAGCCATTGCTCATGCCCAGTACCTCGATTTAGTGTACTCTCAGTTCGACACGTTATATGACATCTTGACTGATGCCCCTCGACCAGGGACCTCTAAAGCACCAGCTACTCCATCAGTAGATGGTGTTATTCATTTTGTCTCTCAGAGTTCTCATAAGTCTTCGAATGGGAAACAGAAAGCGAATTCTTCTAATAATTCTGCTCCTCCTGCTACCCCAGATTTTGGTAAGACCGCGCAGGTCAATGCCGTTCAGGCTAATCCTGCGGGCAAGACTTCCAAAGGGAAGAAGAAGGGCAAAGGCAAAGCCAAATCCGATGCCCCAAAACCAGAATCGTCCAAACCACGTGCTAAGGATGGTTCGCAACGTAAATCGAAGTACCCTTGCATAATATGTGATGAAGACCACTACACCAAAGATTGTCCTCGATGATCTGAGGTTAGTAAAATTTTTAAGAGCTCTAAGGGGACTTCGGCAGTTCTTAAGGAACCATTTCCATCTCAGCAGACCTAGATGGTCGAGCAGCCTTCACCTTCTACATCGTTTGGGTCTCAGGCTTTCATCATGAATGGTGCTGCACCTGTTTCTATTGCCACTCGATCGAAGGATTATGCTGGACCACGTTAGGCAGCTAGAAAGGAAGTCGTTGATGGCCTTTCTCCCCCACCTACCTCTGGTCCTCTTTAAATTGAAAGGCCCAATGCTGAACCCATTGTACAGCCGCCTTCCAAAGGTGTTCTCCGAAAATCTTCCTATAATCCAAACGCCCATGCTGCTCAGCATTACAACATTGTTGAGGATTTGGCACAGGAACCTTCTACAATGTTTGCATTGGAAGTTATCCAGAGTTGTTCGTCTCAACAGAAATCTTTGTTATCTGCAATCGGTGGAATTGATCCTGCTGATTCTAGCCTTCTCTCCTTCGATCTAGAGAATTTTGTCCCCCGACGTCCGCATCAAATCTCCCTTGTTATACAAGTCAGTATCAACAGCCTCAACATTCACAGAACCATTGTGGATGAAAGTGCCTCTACCTGCGTTATGTCATTTTCCTACTGGAAGGCCATTGGCTCTCTAACCCTCACCTCATCTCCCAATGCCCTTGAGGCATTCGATGGAAGGGAATCAAAACCCTTGGGTGTTATCGTGAGTATACTGATTACATTACAAGGTAAGATAGTCAACGTCGAAGTGGAAGTGGTTGATGCCAAACTCAACTACAGTCTTCTACTTGGTCGCAGCTAGACCCACGCCATGCTATGTGTTCCATCCACCCTCTTTTGGCTTTTGAAATTTCTGCATGAGGGCAATATTATTACTGTCGATCAGTTTTCTTTCTTCACCTCATCCTCCAAGAATAACGTACCGTACATGGATCAAATCCCTAATCCCCCTGAAAATATAGGACCTGGTATTTTCAAGGACCCCGTTCTCATGGGTATTTTTCCCATTCTGCCACCGAACACTGTTCAAGTCAATATGGTCTTTAGGTCAGATGACCCATGGATCATCCCTTCTCCTGAATAGGTTGCCTCTTTTGGAGAATCGATGCCTCTCACCCCAGTTGAAATCAATTATTGCGAGATCGTTGCTACATCAGATTCTCCTCCTACTGGTAATGCTCCTTTGAGCATGGCTCTTGACATTTATTCCCAATCCCCTTGGCTCGGCGATGCAGATTCGCCCGATCCTTTGAGAGAATTTTTTCCGTCTGATGAAGCTATCGTGGAGATGATGTCTTTCGAAGATTTGTTATGGAGCGACGGACATCATCATTCCTTGTTCATGCCTGGCCTGGGGGCAATGTCTATTTGTCTCGAGCATTTTGCATCTGGTTATCCCCCTCCTGAACCTGCTCCTTTGAGATCATCGGAGCATAGTTCCTCTTCTTGTGTCAAGCTCCTTAAATAATGAAACAAGCTACTATGAGGACAGTTATTTTAAGTGTGTCAACCTCGTTAAAATAATGAAACACGATCCCGTTCAATTCGAGTTTTGTTAGATTTCAGAAAATTTAGGTCGAGTCTCTTACTCTTGTGTTTTGAACCTTTACTCCATTTCCTATGGAATAAAGCTTGGGGGGCATGTACACATCAAATTGAGTCATCATGCTAGGGGCATGCCTATTTTTGTTTCAAGCATAGTTTGCATTTGAGCTTTTAAGCTTCTGTAAAAATAAATGTGTGGTGTGGTATGCTTTGTAAGCGTTTTTCTGTTGATTGGGTCTTCCTGATTGTGCAAATGTCTATTACTCCTTATATAAGTTTCGCGGATGGTGCCTCCCGCAGTACCAGGAACCTGTCTTCAGCAGCCTCGGTAATTTACAATCTTGCTGGTGAGTTAATTAATTTACAAGGTGTTTGTCTAGGGCTTGCTACGAATAATGTCACGGAGTATAGTGCCGTTTTGGAATTATTAAATGAGGCTGTTAACCTCGGTATTCGCATGTTACTTGTACATCTAGATTCACAGCTTGTGGTTTTATAGCTCAATGGTCATTATTCAGTTAGAAACCCATGCATTTAAGGACTGTATCTACGTATTCGTTTACTTGAGAGAAATTTTGATAACATCAGATATCAGCATATACTAAGACGAATGAATACACTTACAGATGCAGTAGCCAACATGGTATTAGATAGACATTTACGCAACTTGTAAAAACATCATCATATGTGAAAAAGATCCATGCAGAAATATATATATATATATATATATATATATATATATATATATCTGTGTGTGTGTGTGTGTGTGTCGAATGTTTGCAGCATGTGCATCATATAAAATCCAAAAAATATACATGTTTGTTTTAATTACATCCAGAGACAACATGTCTCTCAAAAATATGCATATTAAAATCCTAGGTGACTAATCAGCATGGTGCTCATGGTATCATGTTACTACCTGCACCAATCGCCTTAGTAAGCGATGAAGGCGACTAGGCACCCCTACGGTGTGCCTCTGATAAGCCATAGGGACATCAGCTAGGTGAGCATAATCAGGAATCCCACGAGTGATTCCCTCTAAGTTCTGAACCAGCTTGTTCCCCTTGACCCCCTTACCTTGAGGATCATAGGCGAGAGGGGTCCTTCGCGCGATCGGTGACATCCCGACGGGCCTATCTGGGCCAACATCTGCATACATATAAGATTAGATGTTAGAACATGCATGTATGACAAAAAATCATAAAATTCATGAAGAGTCTTACCCAGGTACTCATCCCAGTCCTCTCCTTCCGGGAGTGGAAGGCCTGGGTCTCCTGTGAAATCAGTATGGGCATAGGGCCAGTCCTCTACGACGATCAACTGTCACCGGAGCCATCCAAAGAACTCGGGCCGCCATGGCATCTGTTGGCCACTCCCTGCCCTGGGCATTAATGCTGCCCATCAAGCCATCCATGGCTCTCTCAAAGGTGGATCTGGGACTATCGCCCCCTGGCCTTGGAAGATAGGCAGTTGTTCTAGGATGAACGGTATCAAGATTGACCCATACCCAAACTGCTTCAGTTTGGCCTTTTTACATTTAGTAAATTGCCGTTTGATATTCATGGTTATGGCTATGGCCCAATAAAATACTTTTGGGTTCATACATTCTGAAGCCAGGAGAAGCTGTGTTTTGGTAGCCTCGTGTGGTGCCTACGATCCCGCAACCTGCGTAATAGTATGTAGCACCACTCTGAGTGCTAGATCGGGAAAAGTGTGAATGTCAACTTTGCCACTTCCTGATCCTGTTTGTGCCCCTGGGCACACTCTTTCCATAACCATCGACATTTTCTCGCCAGAAGGCCTGGTACCTGTCATAATCGGAATTGGACCTCTGCGAGACAATCCAGTGATGAAGTAGACATCGGACACTTTGAGTTCAAGCACTTGATCTCGAAGCTTAAACTTCTCTTCATTCTCATCCCAGATACTTATCAAATATTGTAACAATTCGGGCTGAGCCCTGAGACATGGTGTTAAGAATAATTTCTTTAATCCATAACTCCAAAGAGCATTCATGCATTGCTCATTCTCCATTGCCAATTCATCTTCTTCACTGTGCTCCCTTTCTTTCCATTCAATCACCATTGTGGCTTTATACCTACATCAATTGGTCATAAGCACATCATAAGATCCCTTGGGCATTCAAAAATTCAATTGATTGGTTCAATTTTTGTGAAATTTGAGGGGAATATGAGGTTGCATGATTGGCGCGACTGTTTTGATGACAGTTGCGCCAGCTGGTGCGACCCCTTTGCAAAAAGAACTCAATTGGCGCGGGTCCATGCCTCATACCCACGCCAACCTCGGAAGCCATAAATTTTAAAATCCTCCCCTCAGGGATGTCAAATCACAATGGAAAGCTATCAAATATTTCTTAAAACATAGCTAATGGAAGCGACTCTTACTTGGAAAAGACAGGATTCAGAATGATGCACTGGATCATCCACAATCGTCACCGCAAGATCACAGGGAAATAACTCACTATCACTTTGCACAAGAGGTAAAATGTAAAAAGTAAATATGTTTTTACTATTTGGTCATATTTATAACTTTTCAAAATCAAATTTAGGTTTTGAGACTTGTTTTTCCAATATTTCACTATGTTTTGTCGAACAATGGGTTTTACACTTGCTCTTTGTGTAGCGACAGGTTTTCGCGCGACTAGGACGACGACGCAAGTTGTGTTTTATACTTTTTCAGACTCGGTAAAAACACGAAAAAGTCACTACTGGAGTCACCTTTCAAATCTTTTCTAACTCTCGAAAATTGAAAATATCGCAGAGTCTCTTGTCGTTTTGAGCTCGTTAAATTTGGTTGCGAAACGATATCTACCCAGTATACGTTTACCCCTTTTTCGAGCCGGGATAGATTATTTACGAAAAAGGAATAGCCTAGCCTATCATGACTAGGAGGTTCTCTCAGACATAGTTTTCTACCTTTTCGGATCAATGGGACTATCTATGAAAAGGGACTGTTGGACTTTTATTTTCCGCTGTCTTTTCAAACTCTCTAAACATGAAAAGACATCGAGTTATTCCTTTGTCAAACTCGTTAAAACCTGATGACATTGGACTTCATCGTGATGACGTTACTCGAGTTCCTCCTTCCTAGGGCTCATTAAATGTACTAGGATGGATTTTTTCGAAGGACAAACTTATATCGCAAGCATATGCTATCCCCTTCAAGCTTGTTTTAAAAAATAATTGGGGTACTCGCCAGAAATGGTGGGGGAAAATGGAACCAGTATTATAGTCATGTCGACAGTATGTCACTCTTGAACATGGCACTTATTTGCATTCGTGTCGGGTTGGGGACTCTCATCTCGTTCTCTGCTTGCCTCCGTGGGTTTGGGTAATCTCTTTTGACTGCTCATCTATTCTTTGCCACATCACCATGACCTCAGATCCTTTGATGTCAAATACTGCCAAATCCAATGTTGTGCCACTGATATGTTTAAGAGAAGTTGGCCTCTGTAGTTTTCAACCTCCCTCTTATTCTCTGTCGATCTTGATTCACAAACATTATGTCCCTCTGTTCCTATCGATAATGTGGGAAACATTATGGCCCACCTTCGATCAAGGTCACTTCCTGTCGATTTCAGCTCATTATCTAGGAAGTTGGTCTAGTGACTCCCTTCAGGTACCTTGGAGCCTGCATGCCTCAATCACAGGTTCTTCGCATTCGACGCAAGGTTTTCATTATTGACCTTGGATCGGATGATTGTGCGGGTGTTCGATGCCAGCTCACTGTTCACATTCCATGAATTGTACCTCATGTACCTTGAGGGCCATCGTCCTTATTGGTGGTTTCTCTCGCATTTGTTAACGGCTTTCATTATTGGATGGTAATCAGACGATGTTCTTGCATGTTCGACTTCAGCTCACATATTCGCATGCTTGAACTTGTACTCTGTTTGGGTCGAGATGGAGCACAAGACCCTGGATTTTGTCTGATATACATCTAGGCTGCGGATTATTTGTCAATTATTATCATGTATTACATGACTCATTCGATTGGATGGTTGCGACCATACCTCAGTCTACTTGTTGATCCTTATTTACTGGATGGATGCGTCCATACCTTGGTTCCTAGTTTTTGTACACTCTATTATGGATGGTTGCGCCCATACCACATATCATGTATCTGAGATATCAGTTGTATTTGTCTTCATAGGTTTTTCGACGGTAGTGTTTTCAGTTGGGCACGTTCTCATAAAGCATTTCACCCCCCTCTCTCTCTCGGACCTCATGCTTTAGGGGGCATCTGTTACACAGTATTTTGTCACCGTCCCTGCAATCCCTTGTCCCACACATTGGAGGGTTATTCCCGTGACTTGTGAACAGTAACATGTCCTGAAAACACCTTCATAACATCCTCTTTCTTAAGGATAAACATTCTCCTGAAGAAAATTTCTGCTAGAAAACCCTAAAAACAGGTGTTTTAGCCTTGGCGCGACTATTCAATTCATACCTCGCGCCAATGGGGGAAATCCACACTAGAGGGCACGCCAATTGGTGCACTGTCCCTGTGTCTCACTCGCGCCAAGCCCATTAACGAATGTTTTTTGAAAATAAATGGCAGAATTTTGGTTCTAACAAACTCCAGAATGAATCATCAAAGGAAGTTTAGTGGTTTGGCTCCGGATCTCCATGTATAGGAAGTGGTTTTCCACCTCTCATGGAACCTTCCTATGAGATAGGGCCTATCCCATGATTATAGGGATCCCAACTTCCCTTCCTCTATCTATAAAAGCTTGCCCTCTCCATTAGCAAGCTAGCTAAACTTGTAGGAGGAAAACTATAGCTAGGCAACCATTTAAAGCAGAGCCAAGAAGAACCCTGTAAGAGACAGCTTTGTCCAAATTCCCGATAGGCTTCAATGAGACGCGCTCCGCTGCAAGCCTCGCCGAAGGAAGATCATAGCGTAAGAGCATTTGGTTGTAATCTCCCTTTTTGTCATCATTAATATAAGCGACTTTGATTTTGGTTCCATTCATGTGTTTACTATTTTATGAAATGCAATGAATTATATCCTCTCTAACTAATATATAGTTACGCGCTTTAAGTATTACATTGTATGTTGTCGTTTCTCTGCATGTGTACAGGTGTCTGGATGGATTCAACAGAAGGACTATGATCTGTCGGGCAAGGGATGAGGAGCACCGCTTCTTCATCGACAACAGCAGCGTGGGATTCGAGGCAGGCCACTTATCGCGATCTTTGTCTTTCTCGTAACTAGGAGCCAACGTCATTGCATGATTTGATTGTTGCTAGACCCAATCTAGGGCTAGTGGGATCACCTCTGTCCGCAGAGGGGATTTACCTCCTCAACAGTTGTTTTTAGTGAAGGAAAAGCTTTCCTGCGACATAAAACAAGAGGACAACCCAAGAGGATAGGGATCTGACTTAATAATCTCTAGAAACTAGAGGAAGATCATTGTGCAACAATGATGGGAAAGGCAGATCAAGTGGTGAGCCGGGATGAAGGCAAATTATGGTACAAGATATTGGGGCATTCACCATGGAGCCTTGAAAGTCATGCAACATATTTCTACTGGTCTTCCCAAGGATACACTTGAGCAGTCAGACACATGCAAGGGATGTACTATGTGAAAATATGTAAAGGCCACCTTTCATGAGAAGGAGAATCGAGCTTTGAGGATCCTTGAGAGAGTTTACGTGTGTGGTCCTTTCTCTGTTGCTTCAACAATAAAACATAAGTACTATGTAATATTTGTTGATGAATTTTCTTGTAAGTGATGTATCTTCTTCATGCAGAAGAAAGATCAAACATTCTCTAAGTTCTTAGAATTTAAGGCACTGGTGGAGAAAGAGTTGGGGAAGCAAGTGAAGGCTCTTAGGAGCAATAATGGTGGAGAACACATCTCTAATGAATTCAAGAAATTATGCAACAGAGAAGGAATTCAAAGAGAAATCATAGTGCCTCATAACCCACAGCAGAATGGGGTCACGGAGAGAAAGAACAGAACTATTGTGTGTGCATCACGAGCAATGTTGCATGATCAAGGCCTACTGATGCATCTATGGGCAGAAGCATGCAACACAACGGTACATGTGCAAACCTGTTGTCCTCATAAGATACTTGGCATGAGTACACATGAACAGGCTTTCACTAGTAAGAAACCTGATGTTTCACGCTTTAAGATTTTTGGCTCATCCGTTTATGTGCATGTGACCAATGACGCCAGGAAGAAGCTAGAACCAATAGTTGAGGTTGGGATTTTTTTGGGGTACAGTGAAACACCCCATAATTATCGTGTGTATTTTCCAAACAATAGAATGACTGTTGTGCGACTGGATATAAAATTTGATGAGGAGAAATCCATGCTGTTGTCCATTGAGAGGGAGCTAGAATTTCATGCAGAGGAGGAACTGTTGGTTCCCAAGGATGAGTCTCAAGATGTGGATGAGCCACATGAGGAGGTTCATGGAGTGGAGGAAAACAATCATGCAGATCCATCCATCAGAAATGGTAGAAGGCGCACCACAGAAGCTGATAGATTGAGACTTGATTCTGCGGAGAATGTAGGAGCCCCTACTTCATAGCGTAGGTAGAGATAGTCACTTGACCGATTTACTGGATACATGGCTCTTATGGTCAAATGTATTGTGACTGAACCATATTCCTTTTAGGAAGCATTACAACAACCAACTTGGGTTGATGCAATGGTGGAGGAGTATGACTCCATTGTCAAGAACAGTGCATGGGAGATAGTTCCAAGACCGACCAACAAATCAGTGATTGGATCGAGATGGATCTACAAGGTAAATCAAGCTGCTGATGGGAGTGTGGAGAAATACAAGGCCAGATTTATGGCCTGGGAATTCTCACAGATCGAGGGAATAGATTATGATGATAATTTTGCACATGTTGCAAGGTACTCTTCCATAAGATCCATCCTTGCACTCTGAGCGCAGATGGGCTAGCGCATTCAGCAGATGGATGTGAAAACTGTGTTTCTCAATGGGATCATTGTGGAAGAGGTGTACATAGAGCAGCCTGAAGGTTTAGAGATCTTCAATAGTGATTTTCATGTGTGCCGACTCAAAAGAGCACTTTATGGGCTGAAGCAAGCACCCCTTCGCTTGGTACACTCGGATAGACAGTTATTTCACCGGACTGGGCTTCACCAAAAGTGAAGCAGATGCAAACCTGTACCAGATTGTGGTTGAGGGTAAGATATTGATCATTGTTCTTTATGTTGATGATCTAATTATGACTGGTGATGAGCAGCTAATACACTCATGCAAGGAGGATCTCGCAAGGGATTTCGAAATGAAGGACATGGGACTCCTTCATTATTTCTTTGGATTGGAAATATGGCAGTGGGATGTTGAAATTTTTGTGTCTCAAGGTAAGTATGCAAAGGAGATACTTGGTAAGTTTAACATGGAGAGCTGCAAACCTATGGATACCCCTCTTACATGAAATTGGAGGAAAGAGGATGCTACTGTCTACACACAGTTAGTTGGTTCACTAATGTATCTAGTGAACACCATACCAGACATTTGCTACGCATTTAGCCAACTAATTCAAGCTATGGTTAAGCCTACCAAGCTCTTTTGAAAGGCGGGGAAGCATGTCTTGAGATACCTCAGGGGCACATCAAAGTATGGTCTATGGTACAGATGGACATAGAGAATGAAGCTTCAAGGCTTCACAGATGTAGATTGGGCGGGCAGTCCATCAGACATGAAAAGCACATCAGGAGGGATCTTTAGCTCAACCATGGTTTTGTTCAACTAAACCTAATATTAAACTTAGTATTAATATTAAACCTAATATTAATATGGTTGTACTAATATTAATTTTAAACCCAATATTACCATTAATAATATTATTAATAATAACATTATTATTATTTAACTTAATATTATTATTAAAACATATTAAACCTAATATTACATATATTATACATGCTAGTGATATTGAATTTGATATTAATATTAATATTAAACCCAAATTTAATGTTAAACCTAATAACCTTTAATAACATTAAACCTATGTCTAATAATATTAAGCCTAATATATTAAACTTAGATTTAATAATGTTAAATCAAAGTTCATTAAATCTAACATTAATTATTAATATTAATCTTAAACCTAGTATCAATATTAAACTTAATATTATTATTATTATTATTAATCCTAATATTATTGTTAAAACCTATTAAACTTACTATTAAATGTATTAAACCTAATAAACTTAATATTACATCAATTAAGCTTAATACTAAACCTAGACTTAAAACTAATATTATACCTACTAAACCCAATATTAAACCTATTAAATTTAATATTAAAATAGTATTAAACTTAATATTAAAAACTCCCTCAAACTTCATATTAAAGGCTGCTACAGCTTAACTAAACCTAAACTCTGCTTACATTAAAGACACGAATAACTAAACTTAATGTCTATATTAAATTTAATTATTAAAACTAATATTAAACATGCTCTCTGTTCATATATATTACTCATATCGAAGAGGAATATATCTTGCAAATATTCGGTTTTGTCATTTCAGTTTTTTCATACTTCGTAATTTGCTGGTTATACGAGACAAGAGTTGCCGGCAGCGGTAGGCCTGTCGGTAAACATTGGATGAAAGGTTAAGAGAACAATGGTTTAATAATTCTAAAAATGCAGCCACAGCAATCATCCATATTTTGATGGCCTTACTGTGTGTATTATCCTTTTCTCCTGCTTTACTTTTCTGGGGTAGGCGCCAGTCTGTTTTAGCCGGGGTGGTATTGGAGTTGTAGTATTTGGGTATCGTACTGGTGAAAACTGGGAGGGATTGTTTTACCCGTTTCTGGTCATACTTCGGCTATAAGCTACAGCAAGTCTTTCTGCCGGGGTGGTGGGTTGGGCCGTAGTTTTGTGGGTATCACTTTTAGCTGGAATATTGGAAATGATGGCTTGCGGAATGGATATGTTGATGTCTCGTTTTTAAATCTTTTCATTTCTTTGAGGGACTGGTTTCTTGGGAGGCACTGTTTTATTGTTTTTGGGCCATAATTGGGATCCAAGCAAAAGACGTGGATTTATTACGGCGGTCGGGGTTTTCATACAAGGGTGGCGAATTTTTTTCCTTTTCTTGTTTGCATGGGTTGCTTTGTGGCCTCTTATGTATGCTAGTATATTTATACATTTTAACGTGATCATTATCTAGATTTGGATACTAGTCATCCTCTGGTGATATTGATGACCATTATCACGAAGCACTGGAAAGCTAATGCAAAACAAAGGTAGCACAACACCTAGTCATGTATCATCTTCAAGTTTCGATTCCTCTGATCTTTCGAACCAGTCAAAGTTTCTGATTTTATGGAAAAAATGGAGAGATTCCTTCATCATTTCTAGACCGTGTAAAGACTTTGGTATCCAGTGTCGCTGTAGGTGGTGGGAGTGCTCGGGGTGTGGTTGCTGTTGTTGTCACTAGTAACTTGGATATCCTCACCCTTTTGGTTTTTCCGACTTCTCACTCGACATTCCTTATTCCCTAACATTTTCACGTCATTACTTGTTAGTCTGAAGCTTTGGGATCTGGAGGGGTCTTGTCTCGGCATATGGTTGGGATCCAGGAGATTGTTTCTCGAGGCATCATTGATGTGGGCGGGCCTTTTCCAGGCTGTTTTAGACTTTTGAATGACGACACCTATTTAAAGATGTCCTTTAGCTTTTACGTTTTTCTTTGTTTATTCCCTTTTGGGAGCGTGAAGCACACAGGTGTCGTCCTTGGTGGGTGGATTCTTTATTGGTCATTATAGCGCGGAGATGTTGGCATTCTTCCAAGGAGTATGTCAGAGAGATTTAAAATCTTGACATTGGATACGTCTACTTAGGCGGCTTTTGTTGCTGCCACTATGGAACAAAATTGTCTGTGTGACCTGGCATCAAGTTGTGCAGAGCTAGCTATTGGGGGGAGCATGCCTTGCGGGCCTTCATCTGCAATGGAAAAGGGAGCTGTTCAGTTTTCCAATCAGAGTGGTGTCAGTTATCAAGCCCAAAAAGATGATTCGGCTGGAGGTCCCTCGTTCCATAGGAAGGGGAGGAACCACAATAAAATATATAAACCGGCTACTGAAATTCAACAGGTTGATCTGGAATATGATGATGTTTGGGGATGGGTCACCAGTTTGCAGAAGATGGCTCTTATCGAAAGGTGGATTTTTGTGGATATGAATGAACGAGACATGGTTGAATGGGTGAAGGTTTCATGGGTGCCAATTCTGGGATATGCGTCAAAGGTAAGCCTCATGATGAAAGAGTGGTATAGTTTTCACTTCATGCATGAGGAGGACCATAGGAATATCTTACATAGAACATGGGTGAAAGGCATAAGTTTTGTTCAACTCTTTCCGTGGTTTCTTGGTTTCGATCATGTCATGGAGTCGCCAAGGAATAATCTTGAGTGGGTAAAGCTTCCAGGGCTCCCTTTGGAGTATTGGACTCTCAAAGCATTGACGACTATTGGAAATTCTATTGGAACCACGAAGTATGTGGACCCGAAAATTTTGGGTACAAATGATAAGAGAATCGCATGGATCCTCGTGGAGGTAGTTTTCACAGGTGGGCTGCCAAGTAATATTGATCTGAAATGGGGCCAGAGGTGCCATAGACAGCGGGTTGATTTCTGGGGCATCCCTTTTAGATGCATGGTTTGTCACCATACTGGGCACCTTATGGGTAAGTGTCTGGTTCTTTTCTCGGTGGAAAAGAGGAGAGGATCTCGGCAATGACACAGACGTTTTCGAACAGATGGTGCTCTGATTAACCGCAAGTACACGGGTAAGATGTCAGTTACCACCTCTAATTTTGGAATGTTTGTATCTTCTGGGTTGGGATCTGATAGGACTTCTGGGCCTCATAATCCTTCTGACCACCTTTTTGTCCCCCCCTGTAATGATTACAATGCTCTCCCTCCTCTAAAGGGATCTTCCTATACTGTCCCTTCGTCCACCCTCAAAAGGGGTACATGCTCTCCTCGTTCGATACCAAGTGGCATTGAAAGGAAATATATTGATGCTGACGATGCAGCCCTACATGAGGGTGAGGCCATCGTGATCCCACTTCCTCTCATCTGTGCACCTTCCCATCTACATATGCAGTGTTCCATGCCTTCTAGTGTCCTGGAGAAGATCTCATCTGACACAAACAACTCAAATAGGCTGGTTGTATCCCCTTCTATGGCGGCTCTAGAATGGGCATCTCCCTCTCCACAACAGGAATCTAGAACTATTGATCCTATGGATTCTCCAAAGAACACTGTTGGAAGTGACATCGAGGGATTGCTTGGAAACTAGACCATTGACTTAGCTTCATTGATAGTTTTTGAAAAGCCGCCTACAGATTCTCCTGTATCCATATCGCCTCTTTCTGCATCAAATATTACAGTTAGAAAAAAGTCCAAGGTCAGATCTCGCCACTTCAGGGGTCATTTAAAAATTAAGTCTTTATTTCAAGGGGAACCAGGTGATTTCAGGGAGATTCCCATTTAGTTGATGGCTAACATCCAGGCTTAGAGATAAAATCCCTAAATCAGGTGCAAAATGACCTCCTTGTTATATTTGAATATAAGGGGTATAGGTGACTCCTCAAAATTCAATCTCCTACGTGAATTTTTTTCTAAACAACGACCTCCTATTGCAGTTTTTCAAGAAACTTTATGCTCCAGAGATAAAGCTCTCAGGTATCTCTTAAAGGTGCGACCTAGTTGGTGTCTGATGGGTACTGACGCGGTCGGTCGGCTCGGTGGGATGGCGCCATCAGGGAAAATTTTCTTGAAGTTTAAAAAATTGACGAATCTCACTAGTCCCTAATATGCAAACTATACAATTTTTATTGACGTATTTGTAAAATTACTAAAATTTGTAATGATTTTATATATACTCTATATATAATGTTGGCGATTTTTAAGGTAAAATAATTTTATATTGTAAAATTTGGGCGAATCATTTTTATAAAAAAATGGAAATTGGTGAATTTTTTTTTGGTGAAATCAAGGAAAAATAGCCCACCTGCGAATATTAGCCCCTAAAATTTTCCACGGCGGCCATGTGGAATCTTGGCATGGCTAGATTCATAACATTTCGGTTCTTTGGGGGCATCATTCTAGAAGGTAGCATTAGAGGCTCAACGGCTACTTTCCATATCATAAACCTATATGCCCTGTGCCACGGTAGGTGGCTTTTCTAGGAGCAATTAGTTGCATCATCTATTCTGGGTTTGCAGAATCTCATTGTGATTGGGGATTACAACTATACTTTGGAAATGGAGGAGTTATGGGGCAGGAAGGCCCGATTGGATCCTTTGGTGGATCACATATATATGATATTCAGACAGCAAAATCTGGTGGAAATTCAATCATCCCCATTGAGGCCGACATGGACCAACAAGCGGGAGGGACCTGATTTCATTGGGAAGATCTTGGATAGGGTCATGGTTCACGAAGGCATTAGTGATCTATTGGGGAATGCTAGAGTTCGGTTGGTGCCGACTAATTTATCTAATCACATGATCATCATGTTTACGTGGAGGGTGGAACAGAAAAATAGGGGTGTACCTTTTAAATTTAACAGAGTCTGGTTACAAGATCCGGAATATAATCTACTTGTGGAATAGGTGTGGAAGTCTCTACATGACAACATGGGCCTCTCATGTAAACTTAGAAGGCTAAAATTTCACACGAAATTATGGGAGAAGAGAAAGAAGGAAAGAGATAGATGGGAGCTGAGGATGATCTCTGATGAAATTGGAAGCATATACGAGACCATGTTGTCATCTCCACCAAACTGCCAGACATATGATCGCTTGACTGTATCAGAGGAAGGCAGAAATCCTGAACATACTAGAAGTGACTTGGAAATTGAAAAGTCGGATCACATGGATGAAAGAAAGAGACAAAAATAAAAATATTTCAACTAGGTCGCAAATCGCAGGAGGCACGCAAATGCTATATGGAGTATTGTTTCAACGGAGGGTCGGTCTGTCCACTCTTTGGAGGAGATAAGGGCAAAAGCTTTTGATTATTTTGCAAATTTTTATAGGGTGGATCCGAACATTGATTTATCAAACTAGACCTGGGTTCTAAGTCACATGCCCGAGATGTTTCATGAAGTGACAAATGATTGTCTGGGGACAATGGTCACAAAAGAGGAAATTATGATGGTTCTCAGATTATTTGCACATGATAAAAGTCTGGGCCCGGACGGATGGCCGACTGAATTCTTTTTACACTTTTTTGAGTTGATTGGAGATGAATTGTTATCGGTTATTGAGAGGTCCAAAATACTGAGGTGCTTCCCGAGTGACATTAACTCAACATTTATCTATTTGATCCCGAATAACTCTCACCTGCAGAGTTTCTTGGAACTCTGGCCAATATCATCATGTAATGTGATTTATAAAATAATCTCCAAAACTATTTCCATGAGGATGAAAGGGGTTCTATCATCAGGTATCTTTTCTAATCAATATGGTTTCCTTAAGGGCAGATCCATTCACGACGCAGTGGCCACTGCACAAGAGGTACTACATTCCATTCAGACGCGGAAGCTAGAGGCTCTTATTATGAAGGTGGACCTATACAAAGCATATCATTAGGTTGACTGGAAATTTATTAGATTGGTAATGCTTAATACTGGCATCTCGATTAATAACAGAAGGTGGATTATGGCTTGCATTACTTCGGTAAATTACGTAGTCATAATTAATGGGATGCCATCGGAGTTTTTCTCTGCTAGCAGGGGGCCTATGACAGGGATGTGCTCTTTCTCCCTTACTATTTATAATTTTCATGGATGGATTTAGTTTTGTTCTGAGATTTGTAGGTTGAAATATTTGGATGGGGACCCATGTCTCAAATTTTTAATGAGACATTGAAGAGGAAGAGGTGTGAATCGGTCATTTGGAGGGGTTTCATGAAGGTTGTCACATTAATGGCTGTGCGCTTGGCCTGGAAATTTGCAAACGGGACAAACATTATCATTGGTGGGGACAAGATTGTGGGATATAATCTGATGGTGCATATGGATGACAAGATCTTCCACATCCTTCACAGTAGGGGTCTAATATACCTAGCTCAACTCATTGAATCATGGCAGTATGGTGTCCCATCTAGAAGTCAACGACACAATTGGGGCTTTCCAAGTGAGATGCTCCTATCTGGATGCAGTATGTAAATGAACTTAAAGTGGGAGGCTTTGTATTTTCTGTCGGAGGAGATACGATAGTATGGGATGGTGCTTAAAAGAAGGATGGGCTAGTGGTAAAAGAAATCTACCAACAAATTATCAAAGGAAACCTAGGAGCATGTCAACGTTCTTCTTTTGCTATTTTCTGGCGAAGGAATATTCCGCTTAAGATGTTGTTATTTGGTTGGTTGGCATGGAAAGGGAGGATTTTGACTTGGGAAAACCTTAGGAGGAGGTTTCTTTGGTCCCAACAGATGTATTTTTTGTCTTGCGTAGGAGGAATCGACTTTCCATATGTTTATTGAATGCTCAGGGGTACATAAAATTTGGGACCTATTTTTTGTATTTCACATGGGAAATGGATGGAGGCCAGAATCCATTATTCATGCTTTTGAATCATGGGACAATCTTGGAGGAAATTATAAGACTCTGCCTTTCTTCTTAATTTGGGAGATGTGGTTGGCTCGGAATAGGGCCCTTTTGAATATTTTGACATTGACATTGGAAACATTTTTGGGAGCATCATGTCATGGATTAACAATCTCCTGATCTTTGCTCATAGGGCCTTGGATCTCTCACATAGGATCAGACCCCATCCAATCACTCTACCAGATTTGTTCTTTGATGGGGCGCAAAAGGACGGGGTGTGTGGATGTGGGACCTGGATCAAGATTGATGGACTTCATAGGTACCATCTTCATTGGAATGGTCGTCATGGATCTATTGTCAGGGAAGAGTTGTTGGAATTGTGGGGAGGCATGATGTTGACCTTAAATTTAAAGCTTCCCACTATCAATATATATGGGGATGAAAAAGGGGTAATCGATGGCTTATCTAGAAAAGGAGTTTTCCAGCTTGTTGGGATGTGTGGTTGGATTACAAGAATTAAAAAGTTAATGTCAAGACTTAGAGACCCTCCCATGAGCCATATATCTCGGGAATGCAACACCAGGGTAGACTGTCTATCTAAAAAGGGGCTCACGGACTTCATGGGATCCTTCTATATTGAACATTTTTCGGGCAGGGAGGTTATATAGAGATTTGTGGTACCCTCTCTATAATTTTGTTGTGTACATGATCCTCGATTTTCTAGTTTATGGTTTCTCGGCAATGTGCAAGCGAGGTTGTTTTATCATATGACAACATTTTTTATGGCTCCCTGGGTCGGGCTCTCCAATGATGAGCCTCATACTGGCTTTGACTTTATATCTTTCTATCATCATCTTTCATGCTTGTCTCACATGGTTTTTGATTATATGGGCTCCGTCGCTGGATTCGTTCCTTCTTTCAAGTGAGCTTGATTGGATATGAAGGGCACTTTTGCATCTTATGGCTTCTATGTGATGGTGTTTGTTACAGGTGCACATGGAGATCATGACTCCATATTCAGTTTTTGACTTTTATCATGCTATTTGCAGGATATGGAGAATGTTTTGGTCATTAGTGTCTATTTTTACATACTCTCATAGAAGGAATGAGCATTTATAGTCTCATTCCTGGACATATGTTTCGTTTATTGAAATTTGATGTTATTTAGCATATGAATTGCTAGCATGTCATAGGTATATGGGCTATCTTGCTCATTTTGGATGATGTATCCCTCATGTACTACTTTTTTTTGTAAGTTGGGAGGAGCTATTCATATTAATATAAAAACAAAATATACATGGCAACAACAAGAGGTTGATGACTGTAACTATTCTTGAGCGCAGAGACTTTCTCACCCTCAAGGAAGGAGTTTACATGGGAGAACATCTGAGGGGAGAAGACAAAAATAGAGAAGAAACCCAGAGAAACTGAAGCACCGTGGGTGCTGGAAAACAAACCTATAGGTCTTGCATGCTGAGAGATATACATCAAAAAACTGCAAACCAGGAGTAGCAGAAAGAAGTCAGGGACCCAGGGATGGATGCACGTCCTCATCATCATTTAAGTAGTCATCTACACTGATCGGACGGTCCGGGGTGCCCTCCTCCAGATTGAGGAACTGGCAGTGGAGCGAAGACGGACCGACCTCCTGAGCATTAGCTTTGGCAAGAGCTTCCTCTTTGATCCTGGGACCCTGCTGTTGACGCTTCGCAGAGCTACACTTTAGCAGGTCGTAATGAGGTGAAGAGCGGTCGACGAAGCGCAGGTGGTGGACCTCCCGCACATACGCCACAAATTTATCTGACAGAGAATCAATTTTCTTATCCAACTCCTTGCTGGCGTTGCTATTCTCTTGCATTGCAGTGGCCAAAATAATTTTAGTGTGCCAGTGCATGTCAATTGCACGGCTGTACAAATTTTCATGGCTTCTAGTGAGGCCTGGATCGGGTATCCAGAGGAGAGCGGTGTCCACCATCTCCGAGGGGATGGTTTTGTGATGGGAGTGGGCCTCCGCTTCCAAAACTACAATTTTCTCCTGCACCGCCGTGGGAGTGATGTCGACCAAAATGCAGGCTCCATTCCTTGTAGAGGTTTCAGCCCTGGTGACCGGCGGGCGGGAGGGGTTTGCCCAATAGGCCTGGCAACCCCAATGCGCCTGGGGAGGGGGATTACGACGACGTGGGGCCATGAATAGCAGACTGAGATGGAGATAAGTAGGGAGGGCCGAGAGATGGGAGTGAATGGTGTTGCGAGAGGAAGCAGGAAGGCCAAAGAAGGCAGATCTGAGGGGAAGCATTCCTCATGTACTGTTGCTTCCTAATAGAAAAACGTTTTTTCCTCTGGAAAAAAAAAATACAACATGGAATCAGTATATACCTGAGCTTACTTGATTCATAAAGAATTGAAGCATAACAGTCTTGTAAAGAAAATGCAAATCAATGTATTACTTCTGCAGGTGATCTAACTTCCAACTGTGAATATTTCCAATCGATTATGATATATGCGGCTGCGGAGCTTGGATTAAATTGGAAGGTGAGGAGTGCTTCCATGTCATCTGGAACGGAGGCCAGGGATCAAACAATAAAGCCGAGGTCATGGCCCTGTGGAGCGGGCTCCTTGTAGCCCATCACTTGTCGATCCCTATCCTAGATATTTACGGGGACTCCCAATTTGTCATAGATGGCATTTCAGGTAGAACTAATCTCAGGGTTCCCAACCTCGGTGGGTGGGTTGATTGAATCCTCTATATTCTTTCACAATTTCAGAGAGCCTCCCTCCATCATATATACAGAGAATTAAACTGGAGGGCGGATAGGCTCTCAAAGTTGGGGTTGGTACAAAATTTTGGTCACATCACAGTCATCCATATCGGGGACAACAGGGAATGTGCCTCTCTTAGCTTCGATCTGTAGGAACTTTTCACTGATCGGCTGTATCTCCACACTGGTCTCTGGATTTTTGGGTAAAGGCCACGTCGGTTGCCTCTGTATCTATTGGATCCAGCGGATATTCTCTTTCGGGTTCTGGTATATAGTCTTTTTTATACAGGGGTTGCTTCCTGTTGGCTGGTTCATAGATTGGGCTTCTGGTCTACAACAGATTTTGGTTTTCTGATCAGGCACCAGATGCTCATTTGACTTCTGTGGCATTATGGTCGGTATATATGTCGCTTCTATTCTCTGTTACATACTAGCTTCCTTCTTATTTCCC
Source organism: Pinus albicaulis (assembly GCA_034641835.2). Classification (NCBI taxonomy): domain Eukaryota; kingdom Viridiplantae; phylum Streptophyta; class Pinopsida; order Pinales; family Pinaceae; genus Pinus; species Pinus albicaulis. The sequence continues at coordinate 486,066,429 of CM076581.1, forward strand.
TGGGCCTTTTGCTCCCTGATGATATCGGCAGGTTTGTATCTCTCATATGCTTGATGGCTTCGGCTGTATTTTTTCCTCTTTTCTGTTTTTGGACATCCTCAGGGCTCTTTACAAGTTCCTGTAGGGGTTATTATGATTATTCTCTCCTAACTGTCATGGATTACCCTATTCTCCTGCGGATAGGGTATCTTCCTATCAGTGGAGAATGCATTGATTGTTGGACTGTTTTTCATCTCTATATAAAAACAGCGTTTTTTTCTCTGGTGAAAAAAAGAAAATTCATATGCTAGTAATAACAATGGCCGAAAGAAGATTTTCATGGCCTTGTCGTCAGCAATGTTATACAGTAAACCATTATCACCCAAATTATTTGAAATTTATTTTGTTTGGATTAGATCGAGGGCTCATGGTAGTGAAATTGACATATAATTTGGAAGTAAGTCAACTTTATTCTTTCTTTCTTTTCAATGTTAAAAATGTCTTTCTCTTGAATTTTACAAATTTGCGGTACAATTGGCTTTGAAACAGAACCACACCGTTTTTCTGATTAATACATTTCTTGAATTTTACAAATTTGTGGCGCAATTGGCTTTGAAACGGAACCACATCATTTTCCTGATTAATACAATGATATTTTATGGATTGGATCCTATCAAGCAACAGGATATGATTTCACAGACTAACGACAATCCCTTTCTTCTAGTTCTCAGTCCAAAATTAATGAACAATGCCATCTTAAGTTGAGCGAGAGTACATAGGATTCGAACCCAGGACTTTGAAGTTGAGTTCAATGTGTATACAATTGAATTTTGTAGTGTGCTTTTAGTGATCAAACTTCCAAATCCACCTGAGAGAGTATCTTGGACTCAACCCAATATTTGCCATTTATGCACAATAAGCATATTCTCACGGGTTCACTGAATTTGGGTTGCTTTCCTCAAGTAAGAAGCAATTGTCTTTTTCTAGGAGGGATGAAATAATTTTTTTTTGGCATGGGTAAAACATGAAATGCATTACTGGTGGCTGATATATTTTTTAATCATCTAACAAAATTTAAATCTGCAACTTTACTTTTGATATGTTCAGAAAATGTATCTCTTGCTTTGAACAGTGTTATATTATATTAATATAACATTTAACCGTGCCAATATAACCCTTTCTAGCAAAATATTAAGTATGACAAAGTTGAAGATATACCATATTTATGGAGTGTGTTTAATATTAGTTTGAGTTATATATATATGAACAAGGAGTATGTTTAATATTATTTTTAATAGTTAGTTTTCGGGTAGGCAAAGTTTAAGTTTTAACAGTTAGTTTTAATGTAGATATAGTTTTAGTTGAGTTAGTCTTATGTTATTAGTCCTTGTTTTGTTTTGGGTATAGCGGGGATTAAAGCGATCCATAGGAGTTGCGTTAGTATTAAATTGTTTTGATCAGTTCATTCATTTCATGCTTTAAGTAATTTTTAAAAAGAATATTTTATTAGATAATATTTTTGTCAAATAAATTTTTATCCAAAATATCAATTCGGGAAATTGTATGGTTTTCATAAAACTTAAAATAATCAGTTTTTTTTTGTAAGTTTGGTAGGACCTTTCATTTTTCTTTTCTTTTCTTTTCTCTTTTTTTTATTACTCCATCTTCATCAACATGTCCAGATACATCATCCTGATTGGAGAAGGGAATTAAACCTATGATGAGTGCCATAACAACCCGCCTCCTCGCCATTTAACCAAGACCCAAGGACTTTTCTAATTTTTTTTTTTTTTTGAGGAAATATCCACACATATCCATCTAAAGGGATGACATTCTGTCGTCTTACTAGTGGAGCCTAACTCGAAGGGCGTTTAGGAGAACTGACCCCGTGAGCTCCCATTAGCAAGGTGCTTTAACAACGGGTACTAAACCAATTGACCTAACCCTCTGGGCTGAAGCTATGTAAGGTTCAAGTTGATATCAGCGGGAGTTGAAACCACAACCTCCCACTTGCAAGCTCAAAGCCCAATCGTCGCGCCAAATTTCATTTCTTCCTCGGGATTCCTCAGTATAAGCTATGAGACCTACACGCTAACCAACTATGCCACCACCCGAAGTATTAAAAATATTTTTTTTTAAAGTTTGGTAGGACTACATCTTCATCATCATGTCAAAATACATCACCCTAATTGGAGATGGGAATTGAACCTATGATGAGTGCCTTAACATCCTGCCTCATCACCATTCAGCCAAGACCCCATCAGACGATCATGAGGTGGTTGGGAGTGGTTCGGGTAACCACCCACCCCATGTCGCGCCCTCCTGCTCATTCTTCGTCATTGTTGTGAACCTTTCAGCTCTACAACTCGCTCTGAGTCAGAGTTAGTTATGCCTATCCCAAATGGCGCTTGAGGTGATGGCTCGTTTACTCATAATTGACCATCTCCGGTGTTTAATGTTTATTCTATTTCCGTTTTAATGCTGGGGGTTTGCTCATTCTTCCTTACCATGTTTTCTTTTTTTATGACAAATGTCTCCTCCCTCTGAGTGGCATGTAGAACTTCTCCATGATATAGGTATATTACTATTGTTCGAGTTACTGAATTGCAACTCGGGGTTTTTAGATATTTTGAATTGAATAGTTAATTCATGATAAGGGTGTTTTGGTAATTTTAAGAACTACTACTCTCGGTCTGAAAACCTCTGCGCCATGCACTTATGTAAAACTGGTGTCGATAAACTTGTTTTTTCTTTTATAATTAATTACAGAGTTAGTCCTCTGTGATTCTGCAGAAAAATTATGGAAGATATCAAGGTTTAATGATTACTTCCTTATATCTTGTACTCAATGTATAATTCCTACAGTTAATGAAGAGTTTCATGTGCATGACTGTCTTTTTCGTCCACCTGAGGGTTTTATGATTAGTTAAGAAATTTGGGTCTTCGACATACATACAGTGCTCGGCTATATGACAATGAGAGAGTAACAATCAAACATAAAATTTATAATATGTAATCAAACAAAATACCAAAGTACAAATCATATGGTGCTCGAATGAATATCAATAGTTACTTATGTTCGTGCTCAGGTTTAGAAACACATATAATCTTATGTTGCAATATATATGTAAATGAGATATGAGACGTGTTAATGGTAAGAATGTTTTTATGATTATGACATATATGTAAATCGAAATATGTAATGTAAGATAGGTAAAATATATTTATGTTTAGAACTTCAAAAGTAAATGGCAAGTATGGTGAGTATAGGGTAAGTAGTGTTAGTACACAGTAACGATTTCATGACCCTTAATCTTTTTTCTTTGTTGGAATTTAGTCATTTTTTCTCCCATTTGCGTTCTGGGTTAATTAATAAGTTTTATCTTCTATGTTTAACCTCTGTTGTTCTTTCCCTTTGGTGCAGGTCTGGCTTAAGCCGGAACCACATGGATTATTTGTGCTCGACTTTATACTTCCAAGGCAGCCATACATGTATGCCCCCTGCAAACCCACTGAGTGTCTTTTCCATTTCTTGTTTTATCTTGTTGTTGAGGGTTATACCCTCTATCTGTATAGGTGCGGAATCTGGCCATGGCTACACCTTGCATGCAAAGGTTTTCTGAGTCACAGAATTCGTTAAAGGGTTTTGGCATAATGATACCTATTATTTCAAACTAGCTAGAATAGTTTTGTCGTCTTGTTCTCAATAATTTTAAGAACAGTTACTTTGGGTCTGAAAGCCTATGTGCCATTCACTTATGTAAAACTAGTGTCGATAAACTTGTTTTTGTTTTGTTAATTAATTGCAGAGTTAGTCCTCTGTGATTCCGCACAAAACTTATGGAAGATATCAAGGTTTAATGATTCTTTCCTTTTGTCTTGTACTCAATGTATAATTCCTACAACGAATGAAGAGTTTCATGTGCATGACTGTCTTTTTCGTCCACCTGTGGGTTTTATGATTAGTCAAGAAATTTGGGTCATCTGCATACATAAAGTGCTCGGATATATGACAATGTGTTCCACTATTCTTACACTACTTACCCTATACTCACCAGACTTACCATTTACTTTTGAAGTTCTAAACATAAATATATTTTACCTATGTTACATTACATATTTTGATTTACATATATGTCACAATTATAAATACATTATTACCATTAACACGTCGCATATCTCATTTACACATATAGTGCAACATAAAATTATATGTCTTTCCGAACCCGAGCACAAACATAATTAACTATTGATATTCATTTGAGCACCATATCATTTGTACTTTGGGATTCTATTTGATTACATAGTATAAGGTTTATGTTTGATTGTTACTCTCGCATGTCAAATAGTACACTATACTTTTGAAAATTGATTAACTTTATGAAGATTTTTCCACCTCGAATCTGGAGTCCTCTGATCATCTGTCATTCAGTTTGGCTGGCAATTGTCCCGCACCGATATCTCCATTGGGGACTGGCCACCATTGATCGTTCTAACCTAAATAGGATAGTCATAATGTGGCTAGGAGCGGTTAGGGTAACCACCCACCCCATTCCACGCCCTCCTGCTCATTCTTCGTTGTTGCTGCAAACCGTTCAGCTCTGCAAATACCTCTGAGTCTGAATTAGTTTTGCCTATCCCAAATGGTGCTTAAGGTGATGGCTCATTTACTCTGATGAAGGCACTTGAGGAGATGGCTCCTTTACTCATACTTCACCATCTCTGGTGTTCAATTCTTATTTTGTTTTCGTTTTACTGCCAGGGGTTCGGTCGCTCTTCCTTACTGTGTTTTCTTTGTTTACGAAGAATGTCTCCTCCCTCTGAGTGACATGTACAACTTCTCCATGATATAGGTATATTACTACAGTTCGAATTACTGAACTGTAGCTTGGGGTTTTTAAATATTTTGAATTGAATAGTTAATTCATGATAAGGGTATTTCGGTTGGATTTAATTCGTCTCACAACTTATCTTGTCCATGGAAATTTCAACCGAACGTTTCAGCTCGGGTTTCCTCTTCAATCCGGTTTAAGGATGCGAACCTGACCCAAACTTGCCCTGCATGAGCAGGTAACAATTTCATGAACCTTAATTTTTTTTCTTTCTTCGATTCTAGTTGGAATTTAATCATTTTTTCTCCCATTTCGGTTCTGGGTTAATTACTAAGTTTTTTCTTCTATCAGAGCATGGTTACATGCTGGGGCCAGATGGGCCATTGAGATAGCTTGGGTGTTTTCATTTTGTTTCTTGTTTTGAAATTGTGCATAGTGTCAGGAAGAGTGGTATGAAGTTACAATGAGGAGAGGATCCAGTCACAAAATACCAAGAACTACATGGGAAGCCCATCCCCTGTCTAATCCTGAGGTCAACCCAGAAATGTGGGTGCAATTAAGCATGGACCAACACCAAAAAACTGGTAGATTGTTGGAAGAACAACAACATCAAATGAATATATTTTTGGATATGATGCAACAATTTCAGATAGAGATGATTATAGTACGAAGCGATAACAAAAGTTTGATGAGAGAACAAGAAAGGATACTAAATAGTCTCTCAGATAAGTATAATCATCATACTGCACAACCCGGTCCATAGAGGGACACCCATGGAGAAGGAGAGAAACAACATCAAGTTCATGACAACCCAGAAGGGTGTTGTACTTAGCAGAGTAATAAGAGTAGAAACTATAATGAAGTTGAATCTAGTAATGTTTCAGATCAGCAAGAGCTTAAGAAGAAAAAAGTAGAATTACAGGGTGAATTCCAGAAAATTAAGCCTCCTACATTCGATGTAGAAGCTGAAGAAGTGGAAGAAGCTTGGATAATTAATATGAATAAGTATTTCCAAGTATATGAGTATAACAACAAACTCAAGGCTCGCCTAGCTATTTATCAATTGTGGGAAAATGCAACATTATGGTGGGAAGAGGTGAACAATGTGCGTGGAATTGAAGACCAGAGTGTGCCTTGGGATGAGTTCCAACAGTATTTCAAGGAAAAGTGCTTAACTGAACGATTTTATGATGAAAAATATCGAGAGTTTCATGATTTAAAGTTGGGTAAAATGTATATGGATGAGTTCATCATTAAATTTACCTCTTTGTTAAGATACATACCATATTTGAGAGATGAAAAGGCAGAGGTACAATGATTCTTAAGTATGCTCACATGAAGGAAAGGATCGAGTTTGTGAACCCAAAAACTATGGATGAGGTAATAAGAAAAACACGAATGTGTTATCAACAGTCCAAGGTAAAGGGATAAATTGGTAGAAGTTGGCCAGCAAAGAAAGGGAAAAAAGGCCCCTCGAATTTTAAAAACAACAGGACATGAAATTATAAAAATGTTGCGAGGAATTCAGCAAATAGGAAATTTTGGAAAAATCAGAAAAAGCCCAAATGGGTAGTTGAAGAGCGGCATACTGAGGCTTCCAGCAAGCCATACCTTGGACAATCCCAAAAACCACCATTACAATGTTGGGGATGTGCAGAGGCACATTATTTTAAGAATTGTCCTCATCAAGGAAGAAATGAAGTTACAACTAATCTACAAGAGGCATCTATAGTGGGGGATGTTGCGCGAAACATACTCAGGATCAATGTTGCACTAGAGGATCAACAGGAAGATTACCAGCCATCTATGATAGAATGGGAAGGTAAGCTACAAACCCAATACGTTTCTACTTTGGTTGATCATGGTGCCAGTTTGAGGTATATAAACCCCCGTGTAGTTGAAAATTGTAAACTGCAAGGTCAGAAGTTTAAAATTTCATGGTTGGTATAATTAGCTACGGGAGAAAAGAGATGGGTTAATTCCAAAATTTAAAATTTTAATCTAAATATAGGAGAACATCACATACCTGTAGAACTAAATATTCTACCTTTGGGCTCCTATGATCATTAATTGGGAATGGACTGGTTAGAATGACATTGGTCATTAGAAGATTGCAAGGATAAAGTCATCCATTTTAAAGCAGAAGATGGTACACATCAAGGATTGCAGGGGATTAAGAATCTACATCGATTGCACCCCATTACTACATCCCAGCTAGGCAAATGCATTAGAAAGGGTGTCAACTCTATGCAATTCAAATTGGGTTCTGTAACACTAAGGATAAGAACCTTATGTTGGAAAATATTCTAGTTGTCCAAGAATTCATGGATGTGTTCCCTGAAAATATTCCAGGATTACCCCTGAAACAAGACATTGACTTTACTATAGAGTTAATACTTGGGGCAGTGCCTATTTCACGAGCACCATACAGAATGAGGGTGCCTGAATTGACAAAATTAAAAATGCAACTACAAGAACTAATGGAAAAAAGATATATTCGGCCAAGTGTTTCCCCTTCGGCAGCACCAATGTTTTTTTTAACAAGAAGGGCGGTATTATGTGGATGTGCATGGATTACCGACGACTCAATAAATTTACTGTCAAAAACAAGTACCCATTGCGAAGCATAGACGACCTATTTGATCAGGTGAATGGAACAACGATATTTTCCAAGATTGATTTGAGATTGGGATTTCATCAAATACAGATTAAGTATGAGGACATATCCAAAACATATTTCCGTATCTAGTATGGAAATTATGAATTTTTTGTGTTACCATTCGGGTTAACCAATGCACCAACAACTTTCATGAGCTTGATGCATGGTATATTTTACCCATTTTTGGATAAATTTTTTTCATATTCATCGATGATATATTGATATATTCTATGAATATGGAAGAACACAAGGAAAACTTATGCTTGGTGCTAAAAATGTTACGGGAACACCATCTCTATGCCAAATTTTGTAAATATGACTTCTACAAAGAACAAATCCAATATTTGGGCCATGTAATATCTGTTGAGGGGATTTCTGTAGACCTCAAAAATATAAAGACTATTATGGAATGGAGAGTTCCCATAAATGTAGCAGACATACGATCATTCGTGGGCTTAGTTGTTTATTATCGACGATTCATTGATGGCTTCTCTAAAATAACCTTTCACATTACTTCCTTGCAGCGGAAGGGAAGAGTCTTTAAGTGGACTAAAGAATGTCAAATCATTTTTGAACGATTAAAAGAACTACTAACTACTTCTCATGTACTAAAAGTAGCATATCCATGCAAGGAATTTGAAGTCCGCACTTATGCCTGCAAGGAAGGGGTGGGAGTAGTATTGACCCAAGAAGGTAAGGTCATAGCATATGAGTCTAGAAAGTTAAAGGATCATTAGCAAAGGTACTCTACATATGATTTAGAGTTAACTGCAGTAGTACATGCCCTTCAAGTGTGGAGACATTACTTCCTGGGAAAAAGGTTTGTGCTAAGAATCGACCATAGCAGTTTGACTAGCTATTTTAAACAACCTAATTTAAATGCCCACTAAGCAAGATGGAATGCGTTGCTAAGTGAATTTGATTTTGAAATTCAACATGTAAAAGGTAAGGAGAACCATGGTGTTGATGCTTTAAGAAGAAAATTGCATTTCATCTATGAAATTTATTTTAACCAGTTTGAATCTAAATTCCAGGAGCAGATTGTGGAGGCATGAAGGAAGGACCCCGAATAACAATTCTTATGGTAGCAAGCAAGAGAGGCCGAAGAAAAAGGAAGGAAATCGTATTATGAAATCAATGATAAACAACTCTTGTTATTTAGAAGGAAGATATGTATTCCAAATCAGATGAGCTTAAAGGAGCTGATTTTGGATGAATATCATCAGAGTTCCTATGTGGGACATCCCGGATATCAAAATATGTTAACAACAATTAGGAAATATTATTTATGGCTGGGAATGCATGTCAACTAGTACTTTATACTTTTTCATATTGATTAACATTATGAAGATCTATCCACCTCGAATTTGGAGTCCTCCGACCATCTGTCATTTAGTTTGGTTGGTAGCTCTCCCACACTAATATCTCCATCAGGGACTGGCCATTTTTTATCGTTGTAACCTAAATCGGATGGTCATGAGGTGGCTAGGAGTGGTTAGGGTAACCACCCACCCCATGCCATGGCCTCTTCCTCATTCTTCATCGTTGCTGCGAACCGTTCATCTCTGCAACTCACTCTAAGTCTGAGTTAGTTATGCCTGTCTCGAATGGTGCTTGAGGTGATGGATCATTTAATCTGCTGAAGGCACTTGAGGTGATGGCTTGTTTACTAAAACTTGATCATATCTAGTGTTGAATTTTTTGTTTTGTTTTCATTTTACTACCAGGGGTTCGGTCTTTCTTCCTTACTGTGTTTTCTTTGTTTACGAAGAATGTCTCCTCCCTCTTAGTGACATGTAGAACTTCTCCATGATACAGGTATTACTATTGTTCAAATTATTGAATTGTAGCTTGGGGTTTTTAGATACTTTTAATTCAATATTTAATTCACAATAAGGGTATTTCGGTTGGATTTAATTCGTCTCACAACTTATATTGTCTAGGGAAATTGCAACTAAACATTTCAGCTCGAGTTGCCTCTTTAATCTGGTTTAAGGATGCAAACCTGGCCCAAACTTTCCTAGCTTGAGCAGGTAAGGATTGCATGACCCTTAATGTTTTTTCTTTCTTTGATTTTGGTTGACATTTAATCATTTTTTCTCCCATTTGCATTCTAGGTTAATTACTAAGTTTTTTCTTCTATGTTTAACCTTTGTTGTGCTTTCCCTTTGGTGCAAGTATGGCTTAAGCTGGAACCACATGGATTATTTGGGTTCGGCTTTATACTTCCAAGGTAGCCATACAAATATGCCCCCTGCAAACCCACTGAGAATATTTTCCATTGTTCATTTTATCTTTTTACTGAGGGTTATACCCTCTATGTGTACAAGTGCAGCATCTGGCCATGAATACACCTTGTATGCAAAGGCTTTCTGAGTCCTAGAACTCGTCAAAGGGTTTTGGCATAGTGATACCTATTATTTCTGACTAGATGGAATAGTTTTGTCTTCATGTTCTCACCAATTTTAAGAACTATTACTCTTGGTATGAAAGCCTATGTGCCATGCGCTTATGTAAAACTCGTGTCGATAAACTTGTTTTTATTTTTATAATTAATTGTAGAGTTCGTCCTTTGTGATTCTACACAGAATGTATGGAAGATATCAAGGTTTAATTATTATTTCCTTCTGTCATGTACTCAATGTATAATTCCTACAGTGAATGAAGAGTTTCATGTGCATGATTATATTTTTCCTCCACCTAAGGGTTTTATGATTAGTTAAGAAATTAGGGTCTTTTGCATACATAAAGTGCTAAGTTGTATGCCAATGCGTTCTATTGTTATTTTATTTGTCTACCGAATTGCACAACTTCTATTATATGTCATAATTCTACTAGTTTCTTTTGACAGTTGGTTTTTAATAGAGATAATTTCTTCAACATTCTTCTTCTCAGTTTATTATTATTGTGTGCTACAAAAATCTGCTGTTGAAATCGCCAGAGGACCATGACCCCTGCCATGTCACCACGAGGCTCGGCACTAAACCTCTAAGCCTTAATAGTCTAAATTTATAGTTGATTTATTTACCCATATTCTAAAATTATTTATGGTTTCTTTATTAAAGTGATGGGTCTCTAACAAAGTAAGCATATTAATTTTGTTGCATATATCAAGTAGGAATCATTCGGTTTACTTAGTTTTCTTTTTGTATCATGTAGGATATATTTTTCTGTACAGAATTTGAAATTGTAGTAATATGTGATGTTTTCCATCGGCATGCCACATAATAAATAATATCATCTAGATTTCCCTGCTCCAGTTTTCCTGGTTATCTAGATTTTCACTTTCAGACTTCGACTTCTAAGTTTAAGAAATTGGAGTTCTTTGTACTATTCAATCCTAAAATGAATAAATTATAGAATAGTAGAACTAAGTTATACACACTTATTTCTTGTTTCTATCACTTGAAATGTAAGAAAAACAAACAAAAGTAATTATCTCTGTATTTCTCCTTTCGGATAACTGATGGTTCAACCCAACCTTGAGAGAGGCAATCACGTCCTCTGCTCCCCCCATTCTCCGCACCAGAACCTTAGGTAGTAGAAAATTTTAATAGAAGATAGGCCTCAGGAACTCAGTCCAACCTATACTTCTCTTGGGTTTTAGAGCTCCGCGGGTTTCCTACCAGCTCTCAAAAAATCTATGCAACGTATTGTTGTTAACCCCAATCTTTCTTTCTAAACAGAACCCCTTCCCCTACTAAGGATTTCATCTTTATCCTCTTGGGGAAGTTAACTGTCAGAAACTGCCTCTACCTTTTTACTCTCGAATCTTGGAAGTATTTTACCATTCAGTTCATCCATTTTACTTAGGATAATTTAACAATTTTATTTATGAAATAAACTCAAGTCTTACTAACGAATAACCATATTCATTAATTCTCTTTTCTTTTAATAATTAAAATGTATTTGTAAAATTATTTCAACCATAATTAAAATAAAACAGGGTGTTACATCTTCCACCACTAAGGTAAACACCATCCTCGATGTTATTTTATCATTCAAAGTATTCCAGGATATGCCTCTCAAATAATGTTTTCATCCTCCCAGGTAGCCTCCTCTGGGCTAAAGTGCTTCCATTTCACCTTAACTTTGGGGATGACTCGCCTCTGGGGAATTATTTCTCTCTGATGGAGCATTCATTGAGGTTATACTAGAAACTCGTTGTATGGTTCTACTTGCAAACAACAAATTTTATAATTAGTTCAATCAATAAACTTTCTCATTTGCTAATCCATAATGTAATCATGACTTACATGTAAACTCTTCCAGTGTATCACATGCTTAGGGTCATGAATGTATCTCTTCAACAGAGATACATGGAACACATTACGTACCAATATATGACTAGGCAGAGCCAATCAATAAGCCACCAACCCTATCCATTCCAAAATTTGGAATGGTCCGCATTACCTGGGAGCAAATTTGGCACAAGTATTCCACCTCAAAGTACTCTTCTCTGGTTTAATTCTTACATATACATGGTCACCCACCACAAATTACAGGAAGGTTCTCTTTTGGTATACAAATATCTTTTTCCTCGCTTCAGTTGTTTTAAATTTTTGTCTAATATTTCTTACCTCGTGCTCCATTTCCTCCAGCATGTCTGGTCCAAGCATCATCTTGGTTTCTGGACTACTCCAATTTATGGGGGTTCGACATTGTCTTTCGTGTAATGCTTCAAAAGGATTCATCTTGAGGGATTCTTGATATCCATTATTATAGGAGAATTTGACTAGATGCAGATACTTTTCCCACTTTGTAGGTTGTTGCATTACGTACATGCACAACATATCCTCCACTATTTGATTCACCCTCTCTGTCTGCCTATCCGTTTGAGGATGATAAGCGGTACTAAATAGGATATGTGTTCCCAAACCAATAAATAATGTCTTCCAGAAAGCTGATGTAAAATTTACATCTCAATCTGAGATGATAATTCTTGGAATACCGTGCAGTCTAAAGATTTCTCTCATGAAGATATCAGCAATCTGTACGGTCTTGTAAGTTGACTAGACAAGTATGAAATGAGCTACCTTGCTGAGCATATCCACTACAAGGAAAAGACCCTCTAGAAGATTTTTTTGAGGAACCCCTTATAAAAATAGCCCAGACATCCATTTTTAGCGGAGGTTACTAGAGGAGGTTGGTGGGTGGAGGTTTTTGTGGATGTTTTTTCTTTCGGTGTGTTTATCATCCTAAACCGCACTAGTGCATCCAACTAGAGAAAACACTGGTGCGCACAAAACATTGGCACACCGGGACACAATGCACTCGGTACAAACTCACCCGGTGCATCTCATTACTATAGCGCACCGGTGCTTTACAAATATTCTGCACCGGTGTGTCCTAAAACCCCACACCAAAACAGAAACAACTCGATGAGGTTTTAAGAAACCACACCGGTGCGCCTATAAAACCCACACACTAGAGCAGGGTTACATAAAAAAAAATTACAGCCAAAAATCCGCATTTTTCACTTTTCAGTGCTCCAGAGCTCTTAAGAACTGGTGCAATTTTACCTTGTGTGAGGTGCCCTGCCATTGGTGCTCCCATTGCAAACACTGATGTTGTCCATTGCCCACCATCTCCATTTTGAATTTTGTAAAATGGTGGGCAAATTTAGATTTACAAATTCTACAGCCAATATGCCTCCTCGACAGCCAAATGTACAAGTATTTTCCTTGTTTTTCCATAATTAAACCTTTTAGCAGATTAGTTTTGTAAAATAGCTTAAAATTTACCTTATTTAAAAATAAAAAATTCCTGCGTGGTGCGCTTGAGCCATTCAACTCGCACCATTTTGCAGTGCGGCCTGTAAATTTACAGGTTGCACCACGAACGGTGCTAACAGTATCCGCACCAGTTCTAGGGCAGTACCGAAATGACGCACCGTGATTTTTTAAAATTAAAAAAAGTGCAGTGCATTAAGTTACCCGGTCGCACCATTGACCATGTTGAATTGCGGGAATACAGTGCAATGACGGAAATATCTGCCCTGGGACGGGAATTTTGTCAGCGCACCGCTGCCCTGAACTTGACATAGTCAATGGTGCAGTCATGTAAATGATCACACTATTGACTATGTAGTGATGTCAGGAGGGTGGTGCACTTCCTAAACTATTCGCCTTGGGACGTATAGTTTAGTCAGCACACTGCCCTCTTGACACTGGTACATAGTCAACGGTGTGGTCTTTTATACCACCACATGGTTGTCCTTGTAATAATTCCAAGAGGGCGATGCACTGAAAATTTGTAATTGCACCGTCTTTGGTGTGCTGAAAATTTTCTAGTGCACTGCCTCATGTGCGCAACAAAAAAATATGCACCGTTACCAGTGCATGCCTATTTTTTGTGGGCACCGACTGTTTTTTTTTGGTTTTTTCAAAAAAACTTATATATGTATATTCCTAAATACATGTCTCAGTTAATAAAAAAAATTGTATTTAATACATCAATCATTCAGCGATGTGAAAGGAGAGATGAGAGGGAACAACAGGAAGAACAAGCATACCAATATAATATGGTTCGCCTGTGGGAGGCATGAGAGAAGGAGAGAGATACGTACCCTCGCCCTATTACAACAACCACCTAGGGGCTCCTAAAGCAGGTAGGCCTCCTCAAGTTCTATGAGGATGCTACATCTCGAAAGGTCCATGGTGTGTTTTTGCGACATCTTATCCGCAGGTGGAAGGCCCACCTATAGGCTTTCCATGTTGGTCTTAACTAGTGGTATGCGCCCACTGAGGAGGACATATATTTCATTACGGGCCTATCAAGGAGAGGGGTGGATTTTCTCTCATTCCTAGAGGTCCTTTTTTGACTATGCAGTAGGGAGTCATTTACGTATTTCTTCATTTGGTGGAGAGGAGGTGAGGTACCTCTCACTGCTGATTTTGACCATTGCACACCATACCAGTGACGGGAAATGCATTAGTTGTCCGCTTCTATTTTATGTTGATTCTTGATTACAGGAGCCATGTCTTATGAGGTGCTCTGCCATTTTTTTGCGGCATTTCTGTACAACTTTAGATAGATTTCGTGCTCAGACATAAGGGAGGGTGAACTTCCCTTTTGCTTCAGATCTATTTTGTTTATTTTTTGGGAGATTTCCAGAGATGAGGCCTACTTTTGTTCGGAAGCCTCGTAGGCTGATTCTGCATGTATGGATACAGATGTGGGGACAGATGATGCCCAAGAGGGGCAAGTCATATTTTTCTACGAGGATATCGCATGATGCACTAGAGTAGCTAGCTAGTGTTGATGAACATCCCTCCATTCTAGTCCCCTGTTCATATGTCGGTTTGGATTGGCGAGGGTGTGCCAACATCCTCTTCACATATGATGAGCTGCCGGATGATAGAGGTAATATTATTATTTAATTTAAATTTATTCTAACATGTTCATTAACTTGTTTTTATTAAACTATTTAATGAAATTGTCTAATTATTATTGTGTACTTATATATATTTTGTAGGCATTGGGTCGCGATGAGATGCCACCACCACCAAATTATCTAGGTGTAGATCCTAATGACGATCAGGATATGGCAGAAACTGAGTCAGGCAGGTGCAAACAAACTTGGTCCTCATGGTGCGCCGGTACTGCCTTTTGCTAGGCGTAGGCCTGACAGTAGATTGAGGATGGAGTTGGGAGACCAAATTTGTGCACTGTTTGTGGAGGTGGGAGTTAGGCCCGCCACTATGAAAGAGATATAGGCCGATTCTAGGTTGGTACAGATGTGGAGAGGCATGTTGCTTGACATTTTCATCTTGATGTGGCATGTCGTAGGAGCTACGAGCTTAGTTACGCGGTTGAGGAGGACCCTTCGACATAGGAGTGGTCAAGATGCATTACGTCGACAGTCTGCGAGAAGCGATGCATCATCTGATGATCATGATCAGGGGAGTGATCATCGTTCACCTCGTAACACAGATGAGAAACCTGCAGAATCAACCAATAGTCATGATGGAGAGAAGGCTAGGCCATCCACGTCGAGTCTGTAGCCTACAACGTCCAACAGTACTCATGAACATGAGCAGGCTAGACCATTGACCATGTCGAGTCATCATGAGCAGCTGACTGTTGATCCTGATCAGCATGAGGCACCACCAGATCAGCAGACACATGATGATCGACATCTATCTGAGCTTATCGAGGTTGCACCATTGACTGAGCATGCCTCGACTAGTACTTCTATTGATGATGTACCACCAGTTGATATTTGACATTTATATTATAGTTGTATATTTTTACATGTAAATTAAGTACAACTGCAACATGAACATAAAATACATGGACCGCACACACAAACACACACACACACACACATAGATATGTATGTATGTATATTCTTGTCGAGGTTGCACCATTGACTGAGCATGCCTCGACTAGTACTACTATTGATGATGTACCACCAGTTGATATTTGACATTTATATTACAGTTGTATATTTTTACATGTAAATTAAGTACAACTGCAACATGAACATAAAATACATGGACCATATATATATATATATATGTTCCATGTATTTTATGTTCATGTTGCAGTTGTACTTAATTTACATGTTGGTGATCATCATGATGTGTATATTGTTAGGTCATGTTAGATATGTTCATTTAATGTGCAACTTTCAGATATATGTGTATGTGATAGCATTTATTTGACATGAGATGTATATTTGATGTTTGTGTTGTGATGATGTTATACAATGCTAATTGTGTTTTGTTAGATGATTATGATCACGATGATTAGATGATGTTAGCGAATTTGAATGTGTTTTTTAGTCGAATATGATGTTTGTACGATGGTTATCATGATCGTGATGTTATTTAATTTAATATTAAATCATGATATTTATTAAATATTATGTTGTGATTGTAATAGAAATTTTAATTTTAATTGTATGTAAAATTGTAATTGTATTTGTAATTGTAATTTTAATTGTGATTATATGTAAAATATTTGTAAAATTTTAATTGTAATTGTAATATTTAATTTATTGTGAAATGATTGTAATTGTAAATGTAAATATGCAAAATTGTAAAATTATAATTGTAATTCAAATTGTATGTAAAATTCTAAAATTGTAATTGTAATGGTATATATGTAAAATTGTAAAATTATAATTGTAATTGTAAATTTTATGTAAAATTCTAAAATTGTAATTGTAATTGTAATTGTACGTGAAATTGTAAAATTATAACTGTAATTGTAATTGTAATTCTCATTCTAATTGTATGTAAAATATTTGTAAAATTTTAGTTGTATTGCTGTGAAATGATTGTAATTGTAAAATTTTAATTGTAATTGTAATTGGATGTAAACTTTTAAAATTGTAATTGTAATTTTAATTGTAATTGTATGTGAAATTCTAAAATTATAATTGTAATTGTAATTGTATGTGAAATATTTATAAAATTTTGTATTAATGTGAAAATTTTAATTGTATTAATGTGAAATGATTTTATTAAAATTTGTAAATTTGTAAAATTGTAAAATTGTAGATAATTGTAAAATAATAAATCTAGAATAATATGATTTTTTGTAACATAATAAAGTTTAGAAAATAATGCAAATAAATTCATGTACTTTAGAATTATCATTATTTATTATGATCTTACATACCAAAAAAAAGAACTTTATACAATACGTCATTGTTTTTTAGATCAACATAATTACAAATTATCAAGTGAAATATTGATTTTAACATTAACACAATGCAAATTACCAATTAATTCAAAATACATATTATAATGTTTCGAAAAAAAGAGTCTTATAAGTTATAAGGTAATTAAGTCCTCTTCTTTATAAAAACTCATCTTAAAAAGTAAAAATATTGATGAAATAACACATGTACCATATCACTCTCCTTTTTCATGATCACCCTCATTATCTTCTAGCTCGCATGACATGATAACACTATTGTTCTCAAAAATATGTTTTGATCTAGAGTCGTGTCTCAATACGAACCACCAATCCCTATCCAGCACATATGGGTAAAAAAAACACCTGGTTGCAGTGTTTGGGGAAAACACAGGACTCCTTAGCTTCATACCACATCTTTCCAGAGTTGATACATATCAGCCTACTATCGCGATATTCCTTTACATTATTTATATCAAAGGTGTCCCACCACTGGCACCTAAAAATAACACATTGGAAAGAAGATAAATCCACTTCAATGATCTCTTGTATCTTTCCAATGTAACCTAACATCCCTCGTACTAGGTTTTGATTATTGTGGTTAGATCGACTAGATTGATCGAACTCGACTTCAACTCCACAGTCTTGTGTCATGTGTCCATCCTTGACATTTTATGTGTTAAAATGGTGTCCATATGCCCACATATATGGGAACAAATGTACCTATAAAAAGTTAAAAAATCATAGTGCCATGTGTCTTATAATAACCCAATAGTTAAAATATGAAATATATATGTAATTACATATGAAAGGTGCATTATTAAGTTTTAAATGTACATATAAATTAAACAGATTATTGCCGAGATGCTGCACCCAATCCCTATGCGGGTAACGATCGGTTGCACCATATTCCTCTCTGACTGGGTCAGCAACCCAACTGTTGGGGCATATTTTGGCATATTTTCTTTTAAATGATTGGGATAAGGCACACTTCTACCATTCAACCATCTGAATTATTTTATGTCACTATCCCATTTCATCCTCTTGTGTTTGTACAATGCAACCCACAGTTGTGTCTCTTCAGAATTATAAAGAACGAATTTATTGATTTCTTCAATTTATGCATTCACCGATGAAATCAAATCAACATTATATAGTACATAGAGATCAAAATATACATTATATCGAAGTTCAACATGAATATTTACTTTGTGTAAATTTGAAAAATTATAAGTCGCTTACTCTTTATCAAGCGATTTTTTCCATTCGTTTGGAGAATCTCCCCTTCTCTTTTGCCTTCATTGCTTTCATCGTCCCAAATCACCACACCTAGTATGTTGTCTATCTACTTGATGTACTCACTGTCATAATAGAAAGATTTATACGATATGTACCTCTCTACCATAGAACCCTCGAGTTTTTCCCTTTGTCGAACAAAACCTTTCAATTTCTTCATGTACCTCTCTAAGAATCACATCCAACAACAAGAAACCATGCCAAATAATTCAACCTCATATGCTAGGTGGATTAGAAGATGAACCTACAAGTCCATGAATCTCGTCAGCAGTTCCTTCTCAAACATACAAACAATATCATCTATCTCTTCATGCCACCATGGAATGCTAGACACATGAATCTCCTTCGACGTGATCCAACTCACAAATGCAAATAATTTAGATATGGCACATCCTAGGTCTCGAGGGAATTCATGTTTCACACATTCACACACGAACAAATGATAATGACACTGCAAAGTTATAAACACGTGCAATAATATAAAAAATTAGTTATGTTTTATGATCCTTGCAGGGGATAAAATTTATTAATATAACAAATAATAACATCATGCTTTTGACATTATACATACTCTTAGAAGATTCAAATGGTCATGCAATTTCAACCCTAACAAATGGTCATCCACGGTGAAGCAATGCTGTAGTGAAGACTCGTATGAAGATGGCACCCTCACACCCATTTTAACTTCCTTTTCCAAAGAAATATCATATTTTTTAAAAATTTATGGGACATCACCTTCTTTGAAATACCATGAATTAGAGGGACCAATGCCTGCCTCTAATCTTGTATTTTCTTATCATCTTGGCCAATGTTTCTTTTTAGTTTTTGAAGTAATAAGATCTTTCCTAACAACCAATGTGTCACTTTGTTTTGATGATATGTGCATCCATAAAGAAGATGAAACATTTTTAAATATATGCATGGGATCTAATAAGTGGGTAATATTAAGATGCTTCCAATATGGGAGGTTATAAAAGATAGGTTTCCTTTTCATCCCAATGGGAAATTTCTCAACATAGTTGATGAATAATTATGGATCATCAAACAGAGGCTCCCCATTTGAATCAAACATTTCTATGAACTCCTTCTCCTTCTCTCTCTCATATTCTCTAATCCATTCAACTGATGTCGTTATTGGAGGCCTTTGGGTTCTCTCTCGTTTACTATTGAAAGTAGATGATTCTCTTATGTAAGGGTGTTCTTATGGGAGGAGTACCGTGGGGCAGTCATACATTGGCTTTCGTAGGTCGTTGGACCATCTAGCTTTCAGAGAAGGTCCACAACGTTTACATCCAAAATACCCTTTTGTTGCAAGACCTGCGAGATTATTGTATACAATTTATATGCATGACACGTTAAATAATATCATGAAGATCAAAACAATTACAACGAATTAAATAACTAATATGCGAAAGAATATTGTTACGTATATGAAAAAATCAATAAGCATGTAATTTACAAGAGAAAACTCCTAAGCCTGGATAATCATGTGTTGTTTAAGCACATATTCCATACAACGTAAAACTCCTCTCTTCTGCGATGGGTCTTGATACATCATATACATTTATCCCATTCCATAATTCCTTCTATTCATCTACCAGTGGTTGTAAGTAGACATCCATATTCATCACTTGTCTTCTACCAAGGATCATGAGAGCCAACAGAAGATGTTCATTCTTCACGGAAAAGCATGGGGGGATATTTTTATTTATCACTACTACAGTCCAAACAAAATAGTTGGTTTTCTGGAGGGAATATGGGTTGACGTCCTTGGCTACACTGAGTCATAAACTTCGTACTTCATCCTTGAATTTTTCAGGCCATGTATCCTCTATAGGCTTCATGGCTATTGAATCAGTTGGGATTCACATAAATCCCAACTCACTTCTGTGTTAGGCATGCCATCCCTGCAACATAGCTAATTCTTTACAATGAAAGAGACTTTGAATCCTTGGGATTATAGGCATGTGCCTCAATATCTTAAAATGAGGACCATGTGATTTACCCTTCTTTTTTTATTTATCATACCTTTCATTCCCACATTTCGGACATATCTCTTTGTCTTCATATTCTCTTCTATATATAATACAATCATTTGGACATGAATGATATGATATGTACTCAACACCCAACATTTTCAACAATTTCTTTACCTCTTCGCAACTACTAGGCAAGACATTATCACTTGGAAGAACCTTATATTTGAATAACCTATAGTTTGTGATCATGGAAAATATTAAATGTACATTAATGACGATATAATTATTAACGTTCATAAAATTTACCATTTGTAATGTTCATTGTGTGATTATATTTCTCAAATTTATATAAGGGAGGACTTTATGGTAACTTACCTTAAAATTTCTGAGAAACATGCATTCGACAAGCCAAACTTTGCTTTCAAGTTGTATAGTAACAATGTTGTCCCCACCTGGGTAGAATTTTCTTGACCAACATGTCCAAAGAGAGGGGTGGTGCAAGCAAATTTAAGGCTTTCAAAAAGGTGTCAGCGATATGAGCATCATCCCCTAGCTGATCATCATTTTGGAATGCATATAACAACATTGTCTGCATGGCAATCGTATCCCTTAAGTAATCATCCATACCAACCTCTATTTGATTGCCTCCATTTCCAAGTTGTGAAGAACTACTATTGTTGTAATCATTCCTAATTGGTGAATCTGGACGTAGCGAGAATTGAATCGGTGGTTGATTCAACCACTGTTGGTATTGTTCCTCTCTGAATTTTTCTCTTAATTCAGCCTTCTCTCGATTTGACATTGCCTTGGGGTGCAAGGGAATATGGTAGGTAGGTCGCTCATCATGACTAGACTCCTAATAATTTCAAAAAATATATTTGAACATGATTAGTACAAAATCTATGATATCAATTAGTAAGAACGTTAATAATGCATGATTAATTTGTTTTAGGTTGAAATAATTACATTAATATACCAAACAATTATTATTACCATCATTGTCCCAAGATTGTGGCTAGAATATGCAATATTTTTACAATTGGCAGGTTGGAGTGGATTTTCATTTTCATCTACCAAATGCGTCTTGCGGTATGCTGCCCCTAATAAGAGCTTTCGACATTTTGGAGTTGTTTGAATATTTTGTGCATCTTAACTCGATTTTTAATTTGCATGAACCTGCAAATTTGTATACATTATAAATTTTATAAAGATGATTGACATGGATAAAAAAACATAAATTCAATTAGATAATGAAAATATAAATAAAATCTGAAGTAATTATTACGTCTCGAGATGGATAGGGAGAACTTCGCGATGGACTTTGAGAAATGTTATGGAACGAGATGGATTTTGAAGAATTTTCCATTCGATATAACTATGATATTTTTTACCTGCATTTGAGAAAAATCAACAATAAATTTTAGTGCACACACCTAAAAGTAATTACAGTGCCTTAAAATTGACTTATTGTTATCGGTGCTAATGTACAGTTAATCGCACTTGTGCATTTTAGTTACTGTGCACCGGTGTCGTGTTATTAACCGACACACTGGTGTGGTGTTATTAATTGACACACCGGTGATGAATATCCACAAATAAAAAAGCACAACTTTATTTTTTTAAGGTGAAAAAAAAGCAGTAAATTGAAAAATAGACAGCAAAATATTTTCGAAAATCTAATTTCATAAAACAATTCTTTAAATACTAAACAATTTTTTTATTTCACTATTTTTCCAAAAAAAATCAGCGAGGGATTTGCACGAGACATACCTGGAGCAAGAGAGCACGAGAGCACTGTGGAGCAACGAAATACTTTCGAACAAAACTATTCAAACAATCAGGATTCCAAACCTCTAGTGAATCAAACCATGTAGCATAGAATTTCAAACGATCTCGTGATTAAATTTTATTTTTATTTTTATATTTTCTGCAGTATTTTTTACGCAGTAAGTAAAAAAAACTAATTTGATGTTCATTTTCAAAAAAAAAAAAAAAAAAAAAAAAAAAAAATCCATTTTACCCTAAACCCTTCATTCTTTTTCTTTCTGCCCTTGCTTCTTCCCGTTTCTGTGATTTCAGTATTAGGGATTTTCATTTTAGATTTATAGTGTTTGTATTGCTATATATATATATATATAGGTCCATGCCATCTAACCCATGGGACAACTTGCATAGTCAAATCCCAATCAATGTCGTCTCTTACATGAATTTAAAAAAAATATGATTTTTTTTAATTGGTGCACCCTGTGTAACCTAGTGCATGGGTATGCTACCTTATCACAAGGCACGATGCAGGTACTTCTTGATAAAAGATTTAAAAACAGATTTTTTTTAAAATCTGTGCGTCATATGTAAAATAGGGCACTGATGCGCTATTTAATTATAGCGCACCGCGCACGTACTGTTTGGAAAAACAATTTTTTATTTTGTGTTAATCGGTGCACCATGTAACATATAACGCACTGGGTCTCCTTGTTGAAAAATAGAACTGTACGGTGGTCCCCTATTTGCACGGGGCGTTTATAAGAATAGATCGCACCGCCCCCTCCACGACACCATATGCTACAAAAACTAACACTAGACGATTTTTATTATTTTGTCTCTGTTAATCAGTGCGGTGGTTAACATATAACGCATCAGTTCTCCTTTTTGACATAGAGCACTGTATGGTGTTTTATACTATTTTGGCGGTGCATTTATAAGAACACGACTCACCAACATTGGTGCGTACATCATTAAAAGCACACCGGTTTCTCGATTTAATTTTTTTACCTAAAAATTTGATGATTTATTTATAAAGTATATTAATGAATGATATGTTACAGGTCATATTGATCTATAAATGGATGAAAAGAGATCAAGTAACAAAAATACTGATAACACATTAAGAAAAGAAAAAAAGGCAAGTTCTTTGTAAATTTTTTACAAAAAATATTATTTTTGAAGTATATGTAAGTTTAACTAATATGTATTGTTTACTGTGTATCATGCAGAGCCAAAAAATGATGAATTTCGATAAAATTATTTCTGATTTAGGACCAAAAGAGCGTAAAAGCTTGAGGGAAAAATTGCAAAAGGATGAATCAGGTGAATGAAAAAATACTATCGATCCAATATGAATTTCTTTTATTAATTTTATTTAATAATGTACTTAAAATTATTAGATTGCATGTCTCAAACAATCTATTAATTCACATATGTTTAATGTTCTACAAGGACCAACAACTCAGAAAATGAATTTTTTTCTACGAAAAGAAAAAAATAGAACATGAAAATGAAAATGAAATGCTCCTTATCTCATCTGGAGTGGTGCTTGAGGTTAACGAAAGGGAGAAATGTTTTTACAAAAGTTTGAGGGATCTAGTGGAATGTATGTATCGGTGTTATTTCCACTTATAATACAAAAATCAATCCAATGATTCCAAGAACCAAATTTTATCGAAACTATAGGAAGAGTTTCCAGAGAATTGGTCAATGAGACATGTTAGACTTTTAATATAAAAAACGTACAAAAAAAAAAATAAGGAATGAAAAAGTTATATTCCTTTAAATATTTTTCTAGAAATTATTTATAAATATCACTTTTGTTATATCTACTTTTCATATATCAATATAAAAATTAAATAGTTTATTTTCATGTTACATTTTCAGGAAGATTATGAAAATCTCAAAAGATGAACGAGCTGATATCAAAAATATGCCAGTAGGAATGTAAAAAAAGGTGTACAAGGAGATGGTCAAAGAAATGGACAAAATTGCATCGCAGGAGGAGCCATATCAACAAAAACATGCTTCAAATGTAATATGTAATCATTGAATTTTTTTATCATTAGGTACAATAAATAAACAATTTAACATTATATGTTAATTTTCAAGTATTTTCTTGTAGAAAATAAAAGAAAATGAAACCCATTCAACAAATAAAACATGACGACAAGGAAGAAAAGGGTTGATATCTAAGTTTGTGAGTAATTTTTACTTCCTTATACCAACTTAACTAGATTTCATTTTTGTATATTTTAATTTATTCTACAACAATCATCATTGAATGTCTTCAAACAGGTGCTAACATACAAAGAAGAACCATGAGATGAATTGATTGACATTGGGTTAAATATGGGTTGTGAATATATGTTGGCATATCAGAAATTAATTGTGGAATTTGTAAGCATCTATTGACGTTGTTTTACTTAGCTCACGGTCTATAATTAATAGAAAAAAAAAACTTTTATATTAAATATATGATTTCTTATGGGGTATAAAACTTGCAAGAAACAAAGTTTGGAACTACACCAAGAGATGAAATCTTGAAATATGACATGAATTTTGGTTTTGAAAGAATGTGTATAGTTCATGAGCCAATTGTTGCTATGGTACGTCATTTATTTTCGATTCACATTGATGCATACTATTTAATATTGCAATTTTCATTATTCTCACCAATGTATATACATTCATTACAGTTTATTTTTATGTTTGTAGATGGAAGGCGAAGAAGAAGAAAAAAATCAACACTATGAACAAAACATTCATCAAAATAACTGAAGTCATGGAAGTAGCTCGAGCAGTGACAGTAGTTCAAGAAAAGAATGATGATCATTATGTTTAGATATCAAAGCAAGGCATTGTATTTTCTGAAATATTTCTCGGTGAAATCAGACATTTTGTTTAATGTAATGGACATAGTGTCCCAATTGAAAGACAAATGGATACCAATAATTGTCCCATTTTGTATGAAAAATACTGTCTTTTTTCATATATATATATATATATATATATATATATATATATATATATATATATATATATATATAATAACATATGTTTTAATTGATTCTATTGCATTCTCCATTGTCGCTGTGAAATGTAACACCACTAATTAAATTTATGGATGATTAAATATTATAATGAAGAGATGTGAAAT
The DNA here is from genome assembly GCA_034641835.2 of Pinus albicaulis. Taxonomy (NCBI): domain Eukaryota; kingdom Viridiplantae; phylum Streptophyta; class Pinopsida; order Pinales; family Pinaceae; genus Pinus; species Pinus albicaulis. The sequence goes on from CM076581.1 coordinate 486,091,746, forward strand.
ATGATGATATGATATAAAAAATTAATCCAAACATCACATTCAAATGCATTAATAAAAATTTAATTGATATGAATACTGTTATAAGATATGTGTCATCTTTTGATGAATAATTGATTTTAAAAAATCAAAATAATTATGATATGATATAACAAATTAATCCAAACATCACATTCAAATGCATTAATAAAAATTTAATTAATATGAATAGTGTTATAAGACATGTGTCAACTTTTGATGAATAATGAATTTTAAAAAATCAAAATAATTGCACTGTCACAAGTTGATGTTTCTAAAAAATACAAAATGAACACCGGTGCGTGTCAGTCACTGTACACCGGTGTGTTTGTATTTTAAAATGCATCGATGCATTTCTACGACCTATCGACACTGCACAAATACCAATATCAATTATAACTCTCGGTGCATTTGTGTGATATTGCGCACCGGTGCGTTTATGTGAGATTTCTCACCGGTGTGTTTGTATGACCTATAGAAATACCAGTATGAATTAAAACACTCAGTGTGTTTGTGTGATAATGTGAACCGGTTCGTTTCTATAATACTACGAAACGGTGCATTGATATGACCTATGGGCACTGCACAAATCCTAATACCAATTAGAATGACTCGGTGCATTGTATCACCTACAGTGCATCCAGTGTGGTTTTAGACCTTTATGGCCCAGTGCATGCACCTTCGACTGCCCCAGGCCGACCGTCTGGATGACATGCACCAGTGCATTCACACCTGAATAGCACACCGATGAAAAAAACATCCGTAATAACCTTCACTCGCCCAGCTTTTTTAGTTGTGTTTTAAATTCCATTAGAAGCTCTGCCAAAACCTTCGTTACCAAAAAATGAATGTTGTAGCAAATGTTTTTTTGACAATTTTGGCCAATTTTATAACACTAAAAACCTCCTTTATAACATTCGCTAGAGGGTCTTTTCCTTTTAGTGATCCACCACCACCATGACTGAATCATTGTGTCTTTTACTTCTTGGTAACCATGTGATGAAATCAAGTGAAATGGCTTCCCATTTCCATTCCGGTACAAGGATAGGATGAAGCAATGTTGCTGCATGTTGATGTTCAACATTGAATTGCTAACACTCCAAACATTTGGTCAGCTATTCATCAATTTTTTTACACATTCACTTCCATAAATAATCTTTCCTAATTGTTATTAACATGTATTTATATTCGAGATGTCCCACATAGGAACTCCGATGATATTCATCCAAAATCATCCCCTTTAGGCTCATCTGATTTGGAATACATATCTTCCTTCGAAATAACAAAAGATTTTTTATCATTAATTTCATAGTCTGATTGCCTTCCTTGCTTTTTAACCTCTCTTTCTTGATTCCATAAGAATTGATATTCAGGTTCCTTCCTTGTTGCCTCCATAATCTGCTCCTGGAACTTAGATTCAACCTAGTTAAAATAAATTTCATAGATGCAATGCAATTTTCTACTTAAAGCATCAACAATGTGGTTTTCCTTAACTTTTACGTATTGAATGTAAAAATAAAATTCACTTAGGAACACATTCCATATTGCTTACCGGGCATTTAAATCAAACTGTTTAAAATAGCTATTCAAATTGTTATGGTCGGTTCTTAGCACAATTTTTTTTCCCAGAAAGTAATGTCTCCACAATTGAAGGGCATGTACTACTGCAGCTAACTCTAAATCATAGGTAGAGAACCTCTGCTCATGATCCTTTAATTTTCTGGACTCATATGCTATGACCTTACCTTCTAGGGTCAATACTGCTCCCACCCTTCCTTGTAGGCATCAATGCAGACTTCAAATTTCTTGCATGGATCTGCTACTTTTAGTACAGGGGCAGTAGTTAGAAGTTCTTTTAATTGTTCAAAATTGCTTTCACATTCTTTATTCCACTTAAATACTCTTCCCTTCAACTACAAGGAAGTAATGGGAAAGGCTATTTTAGATAAGCCTTCAATGAATCACCGGTAATAACCAGGTAAGCATGTGAATGATTGTATGTCTTCTACAGAGTAGTGTAAGATATAACTGTGTACTTAGACTACTTACCCTATACTCACCATACATACCATTTAATTTTGAAGTTATAAAAATAAATACATTTTACCTATGTTACATTACATACCTTGATTTACATATATGTCACAATACATTCTTACCATTAACATGTCGCATATCTCATTCACATATATATTGCAACATTAAATTATATGTGTTTCTAAACCCGAGCACGGACAAAAGTAACTACTGATATTCATTTGAGCACCATATAATTTATACTTTGGGATTCTACTTGATTACATAGAATAAAGCTTATGTTTGATTGTTACTCTCACATGTCAACTAATACTTTAAAATTTTTCAAATTTATTAACATTATGAAGATCTTTCCACCTTGAATTTGGAGTCCTCTGACCATCTGCCATTTAGTTTGCCTGGCAGTTATCCCCCACCGATATCTCCATCGGGGACTGGTCCCTGTTGATCATTGTAACCTAAATTGGACGATCATGAGGTGGATGGGAGTGGTTAGGGTAACCACCCACCACATGTCGCGCCCTCCTGCTCATTCTTTGTCGCTGCTGCAAACCATTCAACTCTGCAACTTGCTTTGAGTCTGAGTTAGTTCTTCCTATCCTGAATGGGGTTTGAGGTGACGGCTCGTTTACTCTGCAGAAGGCGCTTGAAGTGATGTCTCATTTAATAATACTTGACCATATCCAGTGTTCAATGTTTATTATATTTTCATTTTACTGCCAGGGGTTTTGTTGTTCTTTCGCTTACTGTGTTTTCTTTATTTACGGCGAATGTCTCCTCCCTCTGAGTGAAATGTATAACTTCTCCATGATACAGGTATATTACTGTTGTTCGAATTACTGAATTGCAACTTGGGGTTTTTATATATTTTGAATTGAATAGTTAACTCACGATAAGGGTATTTTGGTTGGATATAATTCAACCCACAATTTATCTTGTCCATGGAAATTGCAACTGAATGTTTCAACTTGGGTTACCTCTTCAATCTAGTTTAAGGATGTGAACCTAGCCCAAACTTGCTCGGCTTGAGCAGGTAACGATTTCATGAGCCTTAATGTTTTTTATTTCTTCAATTCTGGTTGGAATTTAATCATTTTTTCTCCCATTTGCATTCTAGGTTAATTACTAAGTTTTTTTTTCTATCAGAGCGCAATTACACGCTGAGGCCAGATGGGTTGTTGAGATAACTTGGGTGCTTTCATTTTATTTCTTATTTTCAAATTATGTATAGTATCTCAAAGAGTGGTAAGAAGTTACAATGAGGAGAGGATCCGGTCACCAAACACCAAGAACTACAGAGGAATCCCATCCCCTATCCAATCGGGAGGTCAACCCACAAATGTGGGTGTAATTAAGCGTGGACCAACACCAACAAACCAGTATATTGCTGGAATAACAAAAACTTCAGATGAATATATTGTTGGATATGGTGCAAACAATTTAGAGGGATATGGTTCCGGTACGAAGCGATAACAAAAGGTTGATGAGAGAACAAGAAAGGATACTGAAGAGTCTCTCAGATAAGCAGATTCATCATACTACAAAACCCAGTTTGAAGAGGGATACCCATGGAGAAGGCGAGAAACAACATCATGTTCATTACAACCCAAGAGGGAGTCATACCCAACAGAGTAATAAAAGTAGAACTTATAATGAAGCTGAATCTGGTAATGTTTCAGATTAGCAAGAGATGAAGAAGCAAAAAGTAGAATTAAATTTTGAATTCCAGAAAATTAAGCCTCCTACATTGGATGGTGAATCTGAAGAAGTGACAGAATCTTGGATAATTAATATGAATACGTATTTCCAACTCTATGAGTGTAACAACAAACTCAAGGCTCACCTAGCTATTTATCAATTGCGGGAAAAGGCTACATTATGGTGGGAAGAGGTGAAAAATGTGCGTGGAATTGAAGACCAAAATGTGACTTGGGATGAGTTCCAACAGTATTTCAAGGAAAAGTACTTAATTGAATGATTTTATGATGAAAAATCTCAAGATTTTCATGATTTAAAGTTGGGTCAAATGTCTATGTATGAGTTCATCACTAAATTTGCCTCTTTGTTAAGATACATACCATATTTGAGAGATGAAAAGGTAAGGTACAACGATTCTTAAGTAGTTTTCCTTCTCATATGAAGGAAAGGATCGAGTTTATGAACCTAAAAACTATGGATGAGGTAATAAGAAAACCATTGATGTGCTATCAGTATTCTAAGGAAAAGGGATAAATTGGCCGATGTTGGCCACCAAATAAAGGGTAGAAAGGCCACTGGAATTTTAAAAACATCAGACCATAAAATTATAAAAATGTTGCGAAGAATTCAGCAAATAGGCAATTTGGGAAAAATCAACAAAAGCCAAAATGGGCAGCTGAAGAGCGACATATTAAGGCTTCTAGTAGGCCAAACCCTGGATAGTCCCAAAAACCACTATTATAATGCTGGGGATGTGGAGAGGCACATTATTTTAATAATTTTCTTCATTGAGGAAGAAATTAAGTTACAACCAATCTGCAAGAGGCATCTACGGTGGGGGATGTTGTGCGAAACATACCCAGGATCAATGTTGCATTAGAGGATCAACAAGCGGACTACCATCCAATTATGCACTAGTAGAAAATGATGAAATTAATGACTATGTGACCAAAAAAGTTAGTCACCGCAAATATTTCGAGTGAAATACTACTAAATTTGAGAAATTTTAAGTGACCGAACTAAAAATTACCAATTTAAATGACTAATCTAGTCTAGGGATAAAATATACGACTAGATAATAAGTGACTAAACTAAAAGCGACTAACTTAAATGACTAATTTAGTCTAGGGATTAAATATACGACTAGATAATAAATGACTAAAGTAAACGTGACTAACTTAAATAACTAATTTAGTCTAGGATTAAAATATATGACTAGATATAAGTGACAAAATTAATAATGATTAATGCAAATGACTATTATAGTCCAAGAATAAAAATATGACCAAATAACAAGTACAAAAAGTATATGAATTAGTCATTTATGTAAGTAATTTTTAATCATATCACTCCATAAATGAAAATTTGCAATTTTGATACTGAAGTGTTACATTTCACTAAACGAGTCTCTGAATCCATCTGCAGTGTTAAGATTTAGAGATAAAGGGGTCTTTGAGTCCATCTACATTGTTAAAATTTTGAATACTCTTTTGTCTCTAAAGTTTAACACTGCAGATGGATTCATCTACAGTTAACATAAATATTGCATGTATCATCTATCTACTTTACAGTACTAATGCCTTCATTATAGTTTTAGTAAAGGTAAAATTTAGATAGTCAAATTAATATGTATATTTATATTTCTTTGGCCATAAAGTTTAATCTTTAAACTTCATTGATTTATGTTAAAAGTGTGACTCTTGTTTTAAATCTAAGTTCAAATCTTCATATTTACATTTAATGAATAGACAAACATAACATTTCTTTTTGTAAGTCGATATTCATTCAGATGGTGAAAATATGTACAACCAACAAAGAAAAAAATAGGTGGTCTCACCCCGACTAGGTTTGTTGACCAATGTTTGCAAAAAGTGACAAAAATACAAAAATGAGGCCAAGGACAACATCCATAAATGAGAGGGTCAAAGACACCAAAATACATGTAATACATAAAAAACACATGAGAGAATACTAATCATCCAACGTAATGGAAGCTGGATTTTCAACAGTTGTTCCTAGAGGGCGTGGTGGACAGAAGTTGCAATGGACGTGCCCTTCGAACTGTGCAAGCCAAGTGTCCAAGTTTTCCACTTTTTCTACAAGGTGGTTTTGGCCTCACTAGACCACCACCAATACTCGCTCCCTCACCTGGCACTGGAAGTAGTGCATCCTATCAAAAGTGGCCATAAAATCAACATGCTCCTCCCTACGATCCCATTCCGCTGCGTCCACCCGATCTATCAAAGTTTGAATTAGGTCCCGCCAGTTTTCTAGAAAACAATGTTGAATTTATCGTGGTCCGGAAGCTACACGCCTACAAGTTCCCCATTTAGATGTTCCTCCTTTCTTTCCACCACCCCAATGTTGCGTTTGTTGTGACCTTACACTTCCACCACCACGCGAGGCCTATTTTCCTCCACCACGAATGCCTCGCGTTCCCACACCAAAAATTTGGGAATGACTGACAGTCTTACCACCTCGGTGGACTCCTACCACCAATATTTCCATATCATCTGAGCCAATAGATCCTTTCTTGGCCAGGGGTGAGGATTTCCTGCGTCGCGAGGATGGTCACATTGTGATAAAACCAGGAGGGCCAAATCCAATCGTTATCAAATTTTGGTCTACTAGAACTTTCCCCTACCACCACACCCACTGAACCAGATCTCTCTTCACCCTTAAATTTCCTTAGGAAACCACACACTATGTCCTATATACCATCTTGCCACTAGTTAGGAAACTTGACAAGAACCCGAACAACTGGAGAAGGAGAAGGCGGGAGGAACACGCCCTAGGCTGATGCTTCCCAAGAAGATTCACAAAACCCACACTAGGATATCGAATCTATGTATTCCAAAAGGGCGACTCTCCTGTCTCCACTAGACACCAAGAACCACTCACCAAACCACTAGGCACACCAATTTCCAGACCAACACCAGAAATGGAGAATTCCACAAAGAAGCACTGCCACCCCCAACGATACCTCCTTCAATACCACCTTCATGCACCTCTATTAGACCAACAACTTGCATATACTAAAAACCAAAGAAGATGAAAATAACAAGTTCCCCTGTTGACACGTCGTAGTGTTCAGTATTTCTATTTACTAGCAATTCAAATGAAAATAAAGTCGAAAATGTGAGAGAGGGAGGATTTTTTTAATGTCCTTGGCACCTATAGCTACTACATATATCTATCTACATTTGGAGTCGTCTCTGACAATAGAAGGAGTTGTGATAAAATATACAGAAAAGGAGGTTCTATGAAACATTGTGGCAGGTGTTTGACATGTTCGAGATTTTTATTTACTAGGCATTCAAATGAAAAAAAAGTGCAAAACGTGAGCGAGGGCGGAATTTTCTGATGTCCTCGGTGGCTATTCTTGCTATAGATATCTATCTACATTTGTGGTTGTCTGTGGTAATAAAAGAAGTTGGAATAAAAGAGATAGAAAATGATGTTTGTGAAAAGTGGTGGCAGGTGTTCATGAATGGATTGTGACAAGAAGCCCAAAACCCAAGTCCATCCCAATGATAATGGAGATGTGAATCCCAACTCCATAGGTATGCTCATTCTCATTCTTCGAGTTATCCTTCTATCATTCATTTATTTCTACATTTTCTTGTTTCTATTAGTAAGGCCTCCTTGATTGGCGGTTGATTGAGTGGAGAAGTTGTGCATGCAAGAGGGATATATCAGTGACACTTATTATCATTCTCTCCATGTTTATTATAGGGTAAATGAAAAGTGAATGTTGCAATAAATGCTATGTTCCTTTTGTGGGTGTGTATCAATAATTTTTTAAGGTTTCATTTCAACTCTTCCTAAGATGTGGGGTGCCATCACTTGTGGGAGAAATGGCTTGGAAGGATGCATCACACTTAGTTTTTGGTTAACCCATAAATTGCACCTCACCCAAACCTCTTATTTATGCCCGTGAAGAAGTGAATCTTGATGGTTGGTATAATGACATGCCACAATATTCACTAGATAAACATGGTCCCATTGAAATTTTTTACTTATTTTGTCAGCTATGATCTACCATTTCAAAATTGTATCATGTTCCCCACCTCTATTATTACTACTTGGGCACACTAGTACCCTTGAGTTTATGCAACTATGTGGTAAAATTATGGATGCTATTTTTTGAGTTATGTTGTCAGTAAGGGTAATTGATGAACCCTGTGTCCCTCACCTTTAGATTTGCTTGATTAACAATGAAATGTGAAAATTTATCAAGGGAATTTAAGTGAAGTCATTTATATTGCAGATGGAATTATTACATTAGATCAAAATTGGGATTTTTTATTATCCACATAAGTTCTAATTTGCTCATAAATATTATACTTATTTCACAATTCTTTTGAAGTACATATCATTGGTTTGCTTTTTCTTCATGCACATATGTACAAATATTAAAAAGCGATGACAGTGAGAAGTAACTACATACAGTAGACTAACTCTACATCCAAATTCAATTATTTGTTGGCTATTGAATTTTTATTTATGATCACTTATGACAATGAGAAGTAACTACATATGATAAGATGCAAAGTTATCCCTCAAACCAATGTAGAGATGCAACTATTTGTTGCTTGTTGAATTCTTATTTATCATCACTTACAATAACTGATACTATATTTGGACTTTCTTAAGGAAAAGCATCTTCACTTCCATAACTCGTAGGACTCCTCAAAATATTTTCACTTCCATCAATGACTATCCCTTTCAATATCAATGTTTTATGCATTCCTCCAATCAACTATTCATAGTCTCTATCTCTTGTTTCCCCTAGAAAGACACATATTGGCTATATCCAAGCACCATAGAATATACAAATACCTAAAAGCACCAAATCTAATTTTTAGTAATATGGATCTTCCTCAACAAGAATTTATTGCATGGGCACCGTTGAGCCAAAAATACTACATGTAGTTTCCAAAAGACTAAAATCATAAAATTAAATAATTGCATAGTCTAAATGTCGTTATGGTAGTCAACTTGAGGTTGCCAATCTATTGTGCATTTCTCAACTTTAACCAAATCATTAAGATATCAAATATTGGAACTTAGTCATATGCAAACCCAATACTCAAAATAGTTGGGCTTAGTATTGATTGGAATAGTTGGGGTTAGATGAGTTTGTTCTAGTTTAGTATTCCATTTGACATGACCTAGAACTTAATTCTTTCGGTTGGGTTTATCTAGTTCTTCTTCAGGGTTGTTTTTTTTGTTAATTATATAATTTTTGTTTTTATTAATTTTTTTTAGTTAGGAACTGGTAAGGCTACATCATGGTCCAAGAATAACGGCCAAACAAAAAAAAAGGAATTGAACCGATCACTTAACATCTATTGATATTCAACCCCTCGAATTTTTTATTTCGAGTGGTGGAAATATTCAGCACCTCGAATTTTTGTGAATTTTTTATTTTGAGTGGCGGGAGAATTTTTGCGAATTTTTTTATTTTGAGTGGCGGAAATATTCAACACCTCAAATTTTTTATTTTGAGTGGCAGGAAGCATCGTATGAGTTTCTAAGGGATAGAAACGAAATTTAATCTTTCACTTCCCAAAATCGAAGTGGGTCCTCGAAAACCCGCCTTCAAGCTGCACGAAAGGCATTAGAATTTAAGAAATATGCAGATAGGTCTGGGGATCAATCATCTCCGCCAATCTGAACGGAAGGATATCTACTAGGGCGATGACGCCATAAAAAATCCTGTAGCCTAGCATGCTCCATCTCCCATCACTCGTTCTCAGCCCAGTGACGCCTCTCGGCTCCAGCCCTTTTGATTTCCCCTCCAATTCGACGTCATGCGATGAATCTTTGATTTCACAGGAGGAGAGGGTCATTGCGGAGAAGGGATTCTATTTGAATCCCTCTCCTCTTCAAATTCCAAGGAAAAGGGAGCCGGATTTGCTGTTTTTGGTTCAGTGTGAAGAAGAAATAGGCACGACTACCAATCTGCAGCACCTCGAATTTTTGGGTGGCATCATATGAGTTTCTAAGGGATAGAAAAAAAACTTTAATCTTTCATTTCATGAGTCCCCTTTTATTTCTTTGGTTGAGATACATTCTTTTACTAGCTAAGACATAAATTTACAGGTTCTCAGTTTTGGTTGGAGTTGTTGGGCCGCATCTACTTGAGCTTGAGGATCGATATTCCACATTCCATCTATTGGACGAATATGCTGAGAAGGGTTGAGTAATCATATTGATTGGCACAAGTTTCCTAACCGTATAACATTTTTTGTGCACCCTTGCAACGACCAAGCAAATTACTCTCTGAAGGTTGCGTATAAGCTAAATGAGTCTGAGTTTACACTATCTAGAGGTCTTTTCATCACTAACTCGTGTATTTACTATTGCTCACTAAGGGAAACATGAGTTCCTTATCTCTGGTATGGGTGAATGAAAATATCTAGGCATAAAATGAACTTCTGGACTCTTCATTGTGTGTGAGACAGTCATCTGGCAACTATCAAAAGGAACGCACCAGTCCCAGGTTTCTATACTCAGTGTCCCTTATTTACATGTGTTTATTGACAACATAAAATATTGGTATTCTTTTGGCTGTAGTGGATATCATTATGGGAATTAATATGAATACTCGTTACTCATATTTCTGAGTTATATTTGGCAGTCCTGTGTGAAACTTATGCTTGGAATATGTCAGTTTGAACTTTGAGTGGTTTATTTTCGGTGCATGTCATTTAATATGAGTATCTTCTGAATTAAATTTTTTAGTAAAACGCCTATAGCAGTACCCAGACAAATTGTTTGACATAGATATGAGCGAAAATTTCACATAAACCTAGAAATCTATTGCAAGGAATTTTACAACGAGGGCGATGGTGGGGCTGATAGTGCATTGAATCTAGGCTGTACATTGGACACATTAAGTAGGAATACTGGCATAGGTCTGTCTAACCCTTTTCATGATATGGACATTGAATTTTCCAACCTCTGGTGCATTTCTTGAGTTTATCCAAATGGTCATCTTATCAGATTTTGGAACTAAGACCTATGCAATCTCTAGCTTCACAATAGCTGGGTTTAGTATTGATTGACCTTAGTGTGTGCTAGGTTAATATTCCCCATTGGCCAAACCTAGAAATAAATTTTTTTGATTGGCCTGATTCTTCTGTATTTCTTATTTATTATCTATTTTATAATATTTTCTCTTGACTAGATCTCAAATCAAGCTGCTGATCCAGGTGGATATTGGTGGCCACCCGCCTATTGCACTTGGGGCCCCACCATTGTCTCTTTTATTTTTTTTCACAACTTACTATTTTTAGTAGTTTTTTGGGTCCTGAACTTCCGGAGCCATTTCGAAGCCCCAAACGGAGATAGTATGCCGAAGTTACGTCCCCGGGTAGTTGAAACACCAATTTACCCAAACGGGGTCCATAGTTTTGGTGCTTCATCTCCTAGGGTTAGGTTTTTGGATGTTTAGAATTCTCCATTATTTCTCCATAATAAATAGGCCCTCAAGCCTCATTATAATACAGTTCAAAGGTCAATAGTTGCCACATCTCTTCTCATAGATTCGCTACCAGCACCCTAGCTATTTTATTTCCATCATGTTTGTAAGCATGTTTCTGTGATTTGATATTAATGAAATGAAGCCTTATTTCCGCTGTATTTCTATGTTTATGGTTATTTCTATATCTATTGCGTTCCTGCATAAATTTGGATTACTGGTATCAGAGCGGACTGTTTTTTCTCAATCCTTCTTTGCATGTCCCCAATGAGGTCGGGGTATAAGGAGTTAGGGCTTGATCTGGTAGAACCTTTGCAAGATCAGCCTCGCAAACCCCGACGGACGCCCATGGGGGACAAAAAGAAATATGAGGGAGCAGGATATCCTATCAAAATATTGCTCGAGGAGGCCCTCGAAAAACAAAGGAATGCGATGATGGATAAATTTTCCCAGATCCTTCTACGACTGCCCACCGGCGGTGAATATGCATCCAGCAACCACTCTGGAGGTGCGAATCCCTTTAAGGTACACGTAAAATTTGACATTCCCATATTTGAGGTTCAAATAGATGCAGATGTTGTAGATAGATGGTTGAGTCTATTAGAAGAATATTTTTTAGTTCATTTTTTTTTTGACCGGGAGAAGATTATTTTTGCACTCCTCAATGCTACCCCCCATGTCAAGGACTGGTGGGAAACCTACTATGAGAAAACAGATGAGACAGAACCCTCTCTGTTCTCTACCGTACCCACTTGGAATTATTTTCGAGATGCCATCAAGGAAAAATACTATCCCTTGGGGAGCTATGAGGACAAGTACATACAATGGACCACGTTGCGGAAACAAAGGGATCAAGATGTGCATGATCTAACGAATCTATTCCATACCCTGTGCACAAAGTTGGCTATCAAAGATTCATAGAAACATTTGGTGCTAAAGTATCGTGGTTGTCTGCACAGATACATTCAGGAGGAAATGGAGTTCCCCAACATCTCCTCGCTTGGTACGACATACCGGTATGCTGCCAAGATTGAGTAGAAATTCAAACAGAAGAAGCGATACTTTGGATCTGTGAATCAAAAGCAAGGGAAAGGTGCCCCAAAATCGCAGAACAAAGGAAAAAGCCAAGGCATGGCGGCCCAAGACAACGTGCCAAAGACACAAGCAAAGAACAAAACTGCGAAGCCAAAGAAGAAAATGGGAAAGTGGTGTGAGTTTCATAAGAGCTCCACTCACAACACAAGTGAGTGTCGGGCGAAGCAGTCGCTGGTGGCTGAGATGAGGGCTTCTGAATCAGATGCATGCTCCAACTCTGAATCAGAACCTAACAAGGTGAATGACAAAGGGAAGCAAATTATTGATGCAGAGCCCAACGCCACTGTTGCCACTACGAAGATCCAGAAGGAGGAACCAGAAGATACAGAGGAGGCAGAGCGTCTCTTCCACTCCCAGATGTGGGTAAAGGGTTCCCCGCTACGGTTCATTGTCGACAATGGGAGCCAAAAGAACCTCATTTTAACAGATGTCATGAAGCGTTTGGGCTTGCCGACCACAACACACCCACAACCATACACCATCGGGTGGCTTCACCAAGGACGGGATCTCCGCGTCAGCCAGCAGTGCCACCTTCCATATAACATCAAGCCCTTCACGGATGAGGTATTGTGTGACATTGCTCCTATTGATGTTTCTGATGTATTATTAGGCCAACCATACTTGTGGAAGTGACATGCTATGTATGAGTCCTGGACTCGCGCTATTATTGTTACTTTGGAAAATAAATTGTACAGGATACCAGAGGTACCACCACCTCCCACTATCTCTTTGGTTACTGCAAAACAATGCAGTAAGCTCATTTCCCAAACCAAGAAATTTTTTTTCCTGATGATCCACCCCCAGGGAAAGAAGAAGAATGTGGCCACAACCTCTAGACATGGCTCCTCTGCATGACAACAACAAATGGACAAGGTTGTGGAGGAGCACATGGACATCTTCACCTCACCCACGAGGGTGCCTCTACACTATCAGGTAAAGCACCCCATTAACCTGACCCCAAGTGTGCTGCTACCCAATGGAACGATATATAGGCGCTCTGTTCTAGAGAATGATGAAATCAAGAGGCAGATTTAGGAGCTAATGCAGAAAGGTCACATCCGGCCAAGTTCATCGCCTTGTGGGAGCCCGACCGTGTTGGTACAGAAGAAGGATGGGACTTGGAGACTCTGTATTGATTATCGGGCGCTGAACAAGATCACTGTTCGTAATAGGTACCCGATCCCATGGATTGATGACCTTCTGGACCAACTCAAAGGGGAAAAATATTTCAGTAAGATTGAATTAAAGTCTGGGTATCACCAGGTACCAATGGAATCCTCTAATGTGTGGAATACTGCCTTCAAAGCCAAGGAGGGCCTTTTTGAATGGCTCGTCATGCCTTTCAGATTGAAAAATGCTCCCGCAACCTTCATGAGGTTGATGGATGACATATTGTGTCCATTCACCAACTCATTTGTAGTGGTATACTTGGATGGCATTCTTATCTTCAACCGGACTTGGGAAGAGCACCTCCACCACATCCGAGAAGTCCTCCAAACACTACGAAAACACAAGTTGTGTGCCAATTTGGAGAAGTGCACTTTTGGCATGACCCAGGTTCAATATTTGGGATACATTATTGATGAAAGGGGGGTGCATGTGGATCCAGCCAAGATCCAAGTCCTTCGGGATTGGCTAGCCCTAACCACCCTAATAGATCTTCGCAGCTTTTTAGGTCTTGCTAATTTCTAACGCAGGTTCGTGTTGGGATTCTCTCATATCACTTGGCCCTTGAGTCAAGTCACCAAGGGAGGAGCGAAAGAAAAATTCTGTTGGTCGGAATCTCAACAGAAGGCATTCGTAGAATTGAAACATCGCCTCTGTTCTGCCCCAGTGCTCACATTACTAGACTTGCAACAACCATTTGAGATCAAGATAGATGCCTCTGACTATAATATTGGGATAGTTCTTACTCAACAGGGGCATCTAGTGGCATATCACAGTGATACATTGTCTGACACAGTCCGAAATTATCCCACTTATGACAGAGAAATGTATTCCATTATGCAAGATTGTCGAAAATGGAAGCATTACATTTTGGGGAAGGAGACAATCATCCACACAGACCACCGACCCTTGCAGTTCATACAAACACAAGGGAAGTTGCAGAAAGATCACCATCAGATGCGGTCCACATATCTGCAACAATTTCATTTGAACATCAAGTACAAGAAGGGTAGCACCAATAATGTTGCAGATTGCCTCAGCCGACCACCGATCGTGGCCATAACCACCATTGTCAACTCTTCTAGGCATGAGACTTTTGATTGGCCGCTTCTCTACAAAAGTGATCTAGAATTAAGCTACACATACAACGCACTCTTGGGGGGTATGCAAGTTCCAAATTTTCACCTCCAAGATGCACTATTATGTCACCTGGGACACCTTTGTGTTCCTTCAAGCGAGCGTGCCAAGTTGATATGGGAAGCGCACTACAGTCGAGTCACTGGGCATTTTGGGGTCAAGAAAATAGTGGCAGTACTGCAGAAGTATTTCTATTGGCCGAACCTTAGACAGGATGTCAAAAAGTACATCAGATCCTGCATTGCTTGCACCATTGCCAAACCGACCATCAAGAAGCAAGGGCTCTATACTCCGCTACCTACCCCTATTTGACCTTGGGGATCCATCTTCATGGATTACTGTCAGGCCTCCCTTCTACTAAGCATGGAAATGACTGTGTTTTCGTGGTCGTCGACGGATTCTCAAAGATGGCCATTATGGCAGCCTGCAAGAAGAATATCACAGCAAAATCCACTGCTAAACTATTCTTTGAACGAGTGTGGGTGCACTTTGGGATCCCACAGTCTATCATATCAGATCGCGATAGCAGGTTCCTCAACATGTTTTGGTCTAGCCTCTGGTCAATGTTGGACACCAAGCTCACCAAGTCCATAGCTTTCCATCCCCAAACTGATGGCCAGACAGAGGTTATCAACAGGATGATTGTACACATTCTACGCATGTACAATTCAAAGCATCCACGCACATGGGATGAGAGCCTTCCCTATGTACAACACAGTTATAACCGAGCTCTCCACAGATCAACTAGCCACAGCCCCTTTCAGGTGGGCTTGGGATTCTAGCCACTATGTCCCATTGACGTAGCCATGCCATTTGCAGCCTCTCAGGCTGATTCGCCTCATGTCCAGTCTGAAGCTGAAAAAGTAAATAACTTCATTGAGCGCATTCAACACATCTGCCAACGGGTTCATGACATATTGGAAAGATCCAATGCTAAGTACAAGCAACGACATGATCAACATCAAGTGCCACACAACTTCCAGGTGGGTGAAAAAGTGTGGCTACATTTGCAGAAGGAGTGCCTCATTGGACCCCATCGCAAGATTCGCCTGCTCCGATATGGGCCGTACACCATCACCAAGGTTGTAGGGAACAATGCCTTCGAGCTCAATATTCCACCATTCCTTGGTCTGCACCCAGTGTTCAATGTAGACCACCTTCATCCCTACTTCCCACCTCTATTGGACACCTCTGACATTGGAGAAGAACTCACACCAAAAAATTTAAACCCAGACTACATGGAACAGGCCACCACAAACTGTATCATGGACATGCAAATCAATAACACTCACCGATATAAGATCCAACTATATCGGGTTGTCAAAGTTGGCCAACTCCTGCACCAAGGCAAGTGGTTCACCAGGGACCAAGTTCAATAGAAGTTTCCTCATCTCATGGAGGAACTCAACGAAATGGGGACCATTGCTTCCTAAGGGGGGAGGAATGATCTAGGTGGATATTGGTGGCCACCCGCCTATTCTACTTGGGGCCCCACCATTGTCTCTTTCAGTTTTTTTTCACAACCTACTATTTTTAGAAGTTTTTCGGGTCCTAAACTTCTGAAGCCATTTTGAAGCCCCAAACAAAGATAGTATGCTGAAGTTACGTCCCTGGGAAGTTGAAACACCAATTTACCCAAACGGGGCCCATATTTCTGGTGCTTCATCTCCTAGGGTTAGGTTTTTGGACGTTTAGAATTCTCCATTGTTTCTCCATAATAAATAGGCCCTCGAGCCTCATTGTAATATAGTTTAGAGGTCTGTAGTCGCCACATCTCTTCTCAGAGATTCGCTACTAGCACCCTAGCTATTTTATTTCCATCATGGTTGTAAGCATATTTCTGTAATTTGATATTAATGAAATGAAACCTTATTTCCGTTGTATTTCTATGTTTATGGTTATTTTTGTATTCTGTTGTGTTCCTGCATAAATCCGAATCAGCTGCATTATGGAAGCTAGGTGCAGATAGGTTAATTCATTCAAACTGTGTGTGATGGTGCATTGTATACATTGAATATGGACACATTCACGTTGAGATTGCCAATGCCCGATGCATTTCTTGACAACCCAAACGCTCAAGATATTAATATTACACCTCATACATATGCAAAATTCAAGTTTTATAATTGCCTGGTTTGATATCTAGAAGTAGGTTTGATATACCTCCCATGTTTGATATTGAATGAAAAATAACTACACAAACCTATTAAATATCAATAATGAACTTAAATTTGAATTATGCCAAAGTAATAACCATGCACAATAGCACTTAGAAGAAACATATACTTTGGGAAAGTGGATAAGTATGTATATATTGATAAGTGGGAAATGAATTGACCCAAGTATATTTAATTCTCTTTTCTTAAATATTCACAAGTTATATATGGTGTCAAAGGAAAAATGGGTAGCCCGATGACTATAAGTAGACAAGAAAACCAATGTAGAAGTCATATGGTAATTGTTATATATTTTCCGCTCCAACTCTAAGCTATATCCTGCTCTTCAACAACATTAAAAAACATATCTAGTTTTTACATTCATACAGTTCTAGAATTTTGGAATCAGTCCCCACCACAAATTACTGGCTTGCTTATCATTGGGGGTTTGACACCATTGGTTTGAGAGTTTTTTTTCTCAGAAAGGCTCAATACATAATCATGAAATCCTTACCCACATTTAGCCATTTCTATTCAGTTCTTGACTTTTCATCATAAACTCCTTGACTTTTACTCCTTGTTGTTTATGAACTATTCATCAAGGCTGGATTGACCTTATTGTGCGAAGCATCAATTTATTCCTTAGACAACAGCATCCCTGATCTGTAGCTACTGATGACTGCAAATGTTTACATGCAATTATTTGAAATGCAACACCATGATGCTATTAAGGCTCCTAATATCTATAGACGAGCTGGTAAATAGGTATAGTTGGAAATCTACTGTTCCAAAAGTGTTGTAATTGATGTCTTAAGTTTCAAATCCTATCAAAATAGTGCCTATACTTGTATTTTTTTTTTTTTTAAGGATGATTGTGATCCAACATTACTTTTTTCCAAAAACAAATGCTTTAGTGGCATTCCCTCTTAACAAGTTTGAAGTTTTTATCATTATTTACTACCTCTCATGATGCATATACATAATTTCCTATTCATTTCCAAATGTTTAGTTTACAGAAACAATTTTGTGGCAACATTTCTAGTGGATTCATTAATTCATTAGATGATGTGATGTCTCATTAAGTCATTACATAGTAGGAGAAGAGGAGTACATTGCAACATCTTGACTTGCAAGTTCCCTAGTAGGATAAATTAAAAGAACAAAAATAGGCGGTCCTTTATGATCTTGGAGGACTGGCGACTTGACTATTACCTCAATAGAAAGAAACAATAATGCTATTTTCACTGTCTTCCATTGTGTTTGTCAATTGAGCCATATGCTTTGCACTTTTCCCTGAAGACCCATTTAACCATTTTCACTTTTTCCTTGAGGCATATCCTCAAGTTCCCGTGTTTCATTTCTCTGTATGGAATCACATTCCACCTCTGTTACTTTGTCCCATTCTTCTTTCCATGTGCATTGAATCATATTCTACCAGAATTGTGGTGAATTTGTGATCAAAGCCATATATAACTTCTGTAAAGAAGATTGCTGCAATCTTCTTGATTTCTTGCTTCCTTTATTGCTTTCAGGTAGTTCTTGTAGCTTTGAGTCATCTAGTGTTCACAAATGTTGTTTCAGAATATTCTTGGGCATTGATGATGTTCTCACTGCTAGCATTCCAACATCTTCTTGAGCTTTGACGATGTACTCACTATTAACATTCCAGAATCTTCTTGGGCTTTGGTGATGTCCTCAGTACTAGCTTTGACATCATTGACTTCATTATCACTGGATTCTTGATTGCTCCTTTGTTCCTGACTTGGAATGATTTCTTCTGCTACCTTTTTACCACTTTCTTCAATAGGTGTTGGTGAGGTAAATCCCCTTTGCGGATAGAGGCAATCCCACTAGCCCTAGAGTGGGTCTATCCACAAAAAAGACAAGCTATAATATTGATTCCTAGTTAACGAATGGATAGAGATTCGATAGATGACTTACCGAAGATCCTATGTTGTTGTCTTCATCGAAAAGAGTGACTCGCTCCTCGTTCCTAGTTTGACAGATCACGATCCACCCACTTTCACGCTCGGACACCTGCACACACACAAGAAACAACGAAAATATACAACATACTAATTCACATTCATAACTACCAGTCAGTCGAAGAGGAATAAATCAATTGCATTACATAAACAACATAACACAATGATGGAACCAACACCATAGTCGAGTATATTAATACATGAAAGGAAGAGTACAACCAAGCTTCGACGTTGCGATCTCCTCCAGTAGGGTTTAAGCGGAGTGTGTCTTACAAAGGCTCATCGGGAATTCGGACGAGACTCTCTCTACAGAATTCTCCTTGGTTCTACCTTCTCAATAGCAATTAATCAGCTATAGTATTCTTCTCCAAGTTCAGCTCCTTGGCTACATGCTCAGCTAGCTTTCATAAAGGGAGAAGGCCTATTTATATAGAGGGAGAGGGAGAGGTTAGGATCCTTATAATTATGGAAGGGAGGCCTATCTCTAAGGAGTGTTCCATGGGAGGTGAAAAACACTGTGTAAAGAGAGAGATCCGTGGCTGATCAACTTAACCACTTCCAGTGACTCATCCTTAAGGTAGTTAGAAGGAAGCTTCTGCCTCTATTTTTTTTTTTAAATTCCTAAAAAAACTTGGCGCAGGGGCTACACTGAGACAGAGCGCCAGGTGGCACGGGCTTTAGTGTAAATCTTCCACATCGGTGGGAGGGGTCAATTGGCTACCCGCGCCAAGGACAAAACATGGGTTTTGTGTGATTTTTTGAGGAAATTTCCAATAGGAGAAATGATGTCCTTATGTAAAAGGATACAAAGAAGGTGTTTGCAAAGTATGAAATTGTTCACAAGTTACGAGAATGACCCTCCAATATGCGGGATGAGGGATTGCAGGGACTGTGACAAAATGTTGTGTAATAGATGCCCCCTAAAGCATGAGGTCCAAGAGATAGGGAGGGGTGAAATGCTTTATGAGAATGCGTTCGACCCAAACACTGCTGTCAGAAAACCTGCAAGTACAAATACAACTGATATCTCTGATACATGATATGTGGCATGGGCGTAGCCATCCATAATAGAGTACATAAAAGTGAGATCCGAGGTATGGACGCAGCCATCCATTTATAATGATCAAAAAATAGACTTAGGTATGGTCATAGCCATCCAATTAGAAGAGTCATGTAATAAGTCATAGCAATCCACAAAGAACCCGCAGCCTAGATTTCATCAGACAAAACCCAGGGTATTGTGCTCCATCTCGACCCGAACAAAGTACAAGTTCGAGCATGCGAATAGACGAGTTGAAGTTGAACATGCAGGAACATCGTCTAATTACCATGCAATAATGAGAGTTGTTAAGAGACGCGAGAGAAACCACCAATAATTATAATGGCTCTCAAGGTACAATCCACAGAATGTGAACATTGATCTGGCATTGAACACTCGTAGAATCATTCGATCACAGGAAAATGATATGAACCTTGTGACGGATGCAAAGAACCTGCCATTAGGGCATGTAGGCTCCAGGGCACCTGAAGGGAGTCTCTAGATCAACTTCCTGGAAAATGAGTTGAAGTCGACAGGAAGCGACCTGGTCGAAGGAGGGCCATGATGTTTCCCACATCATCGACACGAGGCAAAGGAATATGATGATTTGCAAATCAAGACCAACAGAGAATCAGAGGGAGATTGAAAATTGCAGAGGTAAAACTTCTCTTGAATATATCGGCGGCATGACACTAGATTTGGCAGTATTTGACATCAAGGGATCTGAGGTCAAGGTGACGTGGCAAAGAGTAGATGAGTGGTCAAAAGAGATTACCCAAACCTATGGAGGAAAACAAATGACGAAGTGAGATGTCCCCAACCTGACACGAATGCAGACAAGTTCCATGTTCAAGAGTGACATACTACCGACTAAAGTCTCGTTCCATTTCCCCCCACCATTTCTGGCAAGTACCCCAATTATTTTTGTAAACAAGCTTGAAGGGGATAGCATATTCTTGCGATGTAAGTTTTTCCTTCAGACAAATCCAACCTAGTACATTTTATGAGCCCTAATAAGGAGGAACTCGAGTAATGTCATAACGACAGATTTTGATGTCATCAGTTTTTAATGAGTCTGACAAAGGGAGAACTTGGCATCTTTTCATGTTTAGAGAGTTTGAAAAGAAAGCGAAAAAGAAAAATCCAGGAAGGACTATTTCATAAATAGTCTCTCAGATCCAAAAAGGTATAAAACAATATCCAAGAGAACCTCTTAGTCACGATAGGCTAAGGTATTCTTTTTTCGTAAATAATCTATCCTAGCCCAAAAAAGGGATAAACGTATACTGGGTAGACATCATTTCGTAGCCATTTAACGAGTTCAAAACGATAAATGTCTCAGCAATATTTTCAGTTTTAGAGAGTCAGAAAAGAGCTGAAAGGTGACTCCTCTTGGAGGAATGAGTGGTATAAAGGGTAGCTACTAGTTCCGGTAATGGTGGAACTGCTCAAAACAGGCTAACAAGACCACTCATTGCAGCGGTTCCTCAAGAATGGGTAAAAAAACCAAGTGAAGGCATATGATAAGCCAAGTAGATAAGGACGAAGGAATGAGAAAACCAAGGTTCATATGGAAAAACAGGCTGATAAAATGGAAATCACAAGAGGTAAAATAAGAATGGTTTCATTTTTACACAAGATTGAAATCAGAAAACTCTTCTTGAAACCAGTTTCATTTTTACACAAGCTTGAAACGGAAACAAACTATGTTTGGAATGATTTGCATGCCCCCATAATGGTGACTCAATTTGAGGTGCATGCCCCCCAAGCTTCATTCCATATGAAATGCAGATGGAGTGAAGGTTCAAATTACGAGATCAAGAGAAAGACTCGCCTGGGATTTTATGAGATCTTATCAAAGACTCGAATTGAATGGGAACATGTTTCATTGTTTTAACGAGGTTGACACATTAAAAGAACTATCCTCATGACATCTTGTTTCATTTTTTAGGGAGCTTGACAGAAGGAAACGAACTGTGCTCCAAAGACCTTTTACCATGATAAATAAGAGGTCATGGATTCCAAGAGGTTCGCATCTGATGGGAGAACAACATCTTGAAAATCAGGACCTAATGCCCCTAGCACACTATCCACAATGGCACTATCACTGAATGTGGGCACGTGACAGGTAGCCACATAATTAGCCTGCGGTGGGGAAGATACAACCGACGGATAAAGACTAGGAAGGGACAAAGGTGAACCAGATGTCACGTGAGGACCAAAGAATGAAAGCTAATCAATGGTCATGATCCGACCTTTATGTGGAAAATAAATCACACGAAAGAGGGAAGAGACAAACGCTTCCATGACATAAATATAGTCGCGGCCCAAGAGTGAATTAAAATCTAAGGGGCCTTTAACAATGATCACGTCTATATAGATAGTTTTCCTTCCCAAAGTAACAGGAAATTTCAGAAGGATTCCTAACGGTTGAATGGTTCTTCTATTAAAAGCCAACAGATTCTGCGTAATAGGCATAAGTGGTGGAGAACCAAAAGCTTGCCAAGTAGTGGAAGACAAAATACTAATAGATGTGTCTTCATCTATAACAGCGCTGGGTATGACCAGATCAAAGGTTTGTACCATTATCTCAAAAGGCACATAAGACGGAAGGCGGTATCCTGCAAATCGACTCTAATCAAAGGAAGTGACCAAAATGCTTGGAGGGGATACCATCAAACTGAGATGGTTTTCCCCTGGTGTTACCGGAGAAAGAGGAGCACTCTCCTAGACTTCCATCATGGGAGTAGGAGGAGAAAATTCTTGAACTACGGGGACGGAAGAATTTTTCTCCAAGTCTGAAGAATTTGAAGAAAAAAGAAAAACGTGAAGGGGATGAGATCCACTCTCAACGGAAAATACTTGATGAACCATAGGTGGGATCAAGTCGACTGATTCCACATCCAATGGTTGGTTGGAAACGGATTCTTGAATTTGAATTTCCAGGGGAACAGGATAAACTAAGGATGACTCTTGACCGATCGTGGAATCAACTAGCAGAGGACTCAACAAAAGTTTCTGGTACCCAGCCGGAAGGCAGGGTGCAGAAATAGTAGAGCTGTCCAACACTCTCTTGGCTTCATCCATGTTCGGACAAAGGTGAATGGGATGATTCCCTTCACACAACTTACATGGATTGGTAATCTTACCCTGTTTCTTATGAGTCTTATCAGCACTAGTCGAAGATGTGCTACCAATATGACTTCCGGAAGCCAAAGGCAACGATGGATGACCGTTGAACCAAACTTCAAGTACCTTGGGAATGCCATGGCAGTCTCAATGAAGATGGTCACCTTTGCATAACATGAAAGGGAATTTGACTTTCCGTGGAAGGTCGGATAGTTTCTCGATGGAAGGTTTCTTAGGCACAATAGTTGTAGAGTTGGCCTCTCTTATCTGACTTCTTCTTCTTCAGCTTCTTCTTTTTCTTCTTAGCCACCTAGTTACTAGAATCCATACTTTCACCAGGCGAAGTAGAAGAGGAGGAAAAAGAAACAGGTGAAGAAGGGGAGAGGTCCACTTTAGAATCAACATGATGTTGTTCAGGTGGAGGGGATGGTCGAACAGAGATCGAGGCATTTGGGACCACCGAGGTCAAGAACAACCACATGGGAAAACCAACATTTAACCCTAGAAGAGACAACGTTGCCATATAAGGAGCACCAACATTCACAAAAGCAGGAAAAGGACTAGGATTCCCTTCGGAGGGGATTCCTTTGTTGGTAAACTCCTTAAAAAAAAAAATACTAAGGAAGATAATTTTAACGAGGAATATTTCATGGGCAGTTAATTTTTTAAGATGTTGAAATAAAACTCTGTCATTTCATATTTTAAGAGTCAAGAAATAGGCAAAAGGTGACTCTATCACTTTCAAGTTGAAATGAGCATGAAAGGGCAAGTGCTCGATGATCTTTTCAAATTTAGGGAGTCAGTAAAGATCAAAAATGACTGCTCAGGTAGTCTAGGTAGAAGGGTGTACCAGGTTTCCATGAACTGCCATATACACCTTGGTGATCAAATGAAAGAAGAATGACCAAGGACTTGACGGACGTGCAGGTAGTCTCCCCGAATGCTGTGTTCGGTGTATCACGGTTACAAGGCAACAAAATTGGCTTCCTATGGATAAAATGATTGCAACCTAGAGGGGTTTCCCTTTATATACTCGATGGTACGGGGAGCACAAGTCTGTACTAGTGCTGTCTGAAGCCAGATGGTGAGCGACAACTGCTAGGTTTAAAGACGCCAGAACAAGTGTCTAACTTAGACCACTAGATGTTTCGTTAGGTTTCAATGTTGCTTTAGGTTAATTGAGTAAATTTCAAGTTAATATTGTCTTTATGTTTCAATTCCAAGGTCCTACCGAATGTTGGATCTCAAAAATACCTAAATGCAAGCTACATGCCAAAAGATACCATTTCGTTCAATGAAAAGCTATCTACGAGAAAGTTAGGAGTCTTCAAGCGATAGAAAACAATGAGAACACGCGGAAACATACACTACAGTATCCAATGCAGGCTAATGGAAATGAGAAATCTTTCCTAGAATGTCCAATGCTAGATATGAGAAAGATTTCCAATTTTACGATGCAAACAAGAATGCAAACAATTTTTTTTTTTTTTCAATGTAATAGAGCAAACAGTGCACTAAATGACATGAAAAACAAATGAAAACACTAGCTCGAGAAAGTTAATGCAAGAGTTGAAGCGAAACAATTTCAATCAACCCAAGAAAAACATAACAAAACTCAAACCAATGTTGCAATCTCTTGAATTGAAGAAAGATTTCCAAACAAATCCATGCAACCAGTGACCTATGCCTGGAGTGACGAGAAGAAAAATTGAAAGAAAGAGTCAAGAATCATCCAACCAATGCAATCACTCAAATGGATCAAGGGAGCTGAATGCAGCCAAACCAGGAAAGAATTTGACTGCGAAACAAAAGGCTCAAACTCCTACAGGAGGCTCATCATACCAAAGAACTTTAAAAAACCCTAAGGCTATGATGCTGATAGGAAACGGAAAAACAACTGAAGGAAGGAAGATAATCACAATAAGAAACAATCCCAAAGCACTCAATGCATACCTAAAATAACCCAGAAGCAGAAGCAATAACCAAAAATCCTCAAAACAGACCAAACCCTAACATCTACAGGGGTTGGCATGGCTGTTTGGTTGTAATCAGTGCCAAACAGGGGATGGCATGAGTGCAACACTAGCAACATGCGCCAATCAGTGCGTCTGTCTAAACAAAAATCGCGCCAAGCCAATTCACTTAGGAAAAAAGGAAGAAAATTGAAAGATAGAGGACAGATCTGATCCTCTGGGGTTGAACAAGGCTCTTAGACTTAGAAAAATAATCAGGAAAGGTAAAACAAGCAAGAAAAGACCAAAAGAAGACCTAATGGATGAAAAAAAAACTCGCATTGATCCCTAGCAGAGTCGCCAATTTGTTGGTGAGGTAAATCCCCTCTGTGGACAGAGGCGATCCCACTAGAACTAGAGAGGGTCTAGCCACAAAAAATACAAGCTATAATATTGATTCCTAGTTAACGAATGGACGGATATTCGATAGATCACTTACCGGAGATCCTATGCTGTTGTCACCGTCGAAAAGAGTGACTTTCTCCTCGTTCCTAGTTTGACAGATCACGATCCGCCCGCTTTCACACTCGGACACCTACACACAGTACACAAGAAGCAACAACAATATATAGCATCCTAATTCACATTCGTAACTATCAGTCAGTCGTCGAGGACTAAATCAATTGCATTACATAAACAACATAACACATTGATGGAACCAACACCATAGTCGAGTATATTAATACATGAAAGGAAGAGTACAACCAAGCTTCAATGTTGCGATCTCCTCCAGCAGGGTTTAAGCGGAGCGCATATCACAAAGGCTCGTCAAGAATTCGGACGGGACTCTCCCTATGGAATTCTCCTTGGTTCTACCTTCTCAATAGAAATTACTCAGCTATAGTATTCTTCTCCAAGTTTAGCTCCTTGGCTATATGTTCAACTAGCTTTCATAAAGGTAGAAGGCCTATTTATATAGAGGGAGAGGGAGAGGTTATGATCCCTATAATTATGGAAGGGAGGCCTGTCTCTAAGGAGTGTTCCATGGGAGGTGAAAACCACCACCTAAAGAGAGAGATCCTTGGCTGATCAACTTAACCACTTCCAGTGACTCATCGCTGAGGTAGTTAGAAGGAAACTTCCACCTCTAATTTTTAAAAAACATTCCTAAAACAACTTGGCATGGGGGCTGCACTGAGACAGAGTGCTAGGTGGCGCAGGCTCTAGTGTAAATCTTCCACATCGGCACAAGGGGTGAACTGGCTACCCCCGCCAAGGACAAAACATGGGTTTTGTGTGCTTTTTTGAGGAAATTTCCAACAGGAGAAATGATGTCCTTATGCAAAAGGATGCAAAGAAGGTGTTTGCAAAGTATGACACTATTCACAAGTCACAGGAATGACCCTCCAATATGCGGGACGAGGGATTGTAGGGACGGTGACAAAATGTTGTGTAACAATAGGCCATGGCACTTCAATTTCATTTGAAGTAACTTGGATATATTCGTCCTCAAATATAACATCTCTCCTGAGTGTATATTTTTCCAAATAAAAAATTTGATATCCCATAGACTCTCCATTGTACCCTATCAAAAATACTTCTAACCTTTATCCTCATGCTTATGCATTTTTTTAAGAAACAAGTACACAGACATTGCAAAGAAACACTTTGGGATGACTCTCCCCTAGTTCCTCATCACTTCATGCTTCTTTAGGTGTAACATTCCTTGCAATTTTCATTGTATTTCTATAATAAAAAAAATACACCGATGTACTAATTTCTTCAACTTAAAAGTTATAACTTTACCTTTTATCATTCTCCTCACCATCTCCACATCTATCCTTCATTTGCGACATTTATTTATCTGTGAATGCCATGAGACTTGTAATACCTATAAAATATTGAAATGATGGTGTAATATTCACTTGTGGCCTCATGCCAACCGTACATGTAATCAAGGATATAAGTCTACACATGTGCAACCACAACATTTTATTGTATTTTTTCAATATATACTATTTTAGGCCAAGGCAAACGTAGTCAACTTCCTTGGAGCTAGCACCCCACTAGCCATCTCTACATCTATCCTCAATTTTTCAAGATGTCCTCACTATTAACATTCCAAAATATTCTTCGGCTTTGGTATGTCCTCAGTACTATCTTTTTCATCATTATTTTCATCACAAATTCTTTTGTCATGAGCTAAGTGTTGTCTTATGTGATTCTTTAGCTTATGGGCACCTACATCTCATGTTTCTCATGTTCATGGGTTCATCTTCTCTCCTATTTGTGTTTATGATTTTTCTATTTATTTATGGTTTTTTGGTTGTTTACATTCAATCCTTGTTTATATCTTGTAATCTCAACATGGTATCAGAGTAGGTGTGAAATTGCCTCTTTGGATTATCTAATTTCTTCGAGGTTTTTCTAAAGTTTTTCCTCGGGTTTCACCCATCTTCAATGGCACACTGCAATGCTGATCTAGAAGTGGTTCAAAATCATATTTTCTAAGGTTTCTTCCTTTTAGAGCTTCCAAGAAAGGCTCATTTTTTACTATTTTGATCAAGGGAATTTCTTAGCGATGGAATTGTTTGGGTTAATTAGTCGATCTGTTAGACTAATGGCCAATGCCATTTCCCCTAGGGTTGCAAGACTACGGCTTTTAGATCAACTTCATTTTAGAGTTTCAAACCCTTCTTTCATGCACACCTTCTTAGGTTTATGCAAGGGATCTCTTAACCCCTTTTATCTTTAAATTTATACTTTTCCCTAATCAAAATGGTTGGTTATTCTTGGGTAGATTTTATTTAGGATGCTAATAACACACATTTATATGCACATATTTTACTGCACTATGTATTTTGGACTCTTCCCATTTCAGGATATGATGATTTGGCTCATTCATCATTGGAGGCATTCCTTATTTTTTAGGAAATAGTTTTTCATAGTGGATGCCATGGTTGATGATGTGAGGCATATGTAGAAAAATTTAACTAGCTGGAAACCTTCACAGTTTTAAGTTTTTGCTAAAATATATTTCCGACAGTACCAAACTAGAAGGTCTGATATAATTGAAGTAAACGGAAGGCTCTAAAATATTACTATTACACAACCTATTATATTTGTAACCTATCCCATTTTATATGGTCGAACAACCCTGCCTATGTCGGGCATTGTTAATCGTTGCACTGACTAATAGGAACCTACTTTTGTCATCTATGGGTCTTATTCCCTTTTTTCTTGCAAGATAATGTGTTATTAAATTATTTATAAATTTATTTTTATATATATTATCATATATGACATTCCCAACTCGTTCGTTCCAAACTTGTTGAAAACTCGTTTTGATTGTGATCGTGCAAAAGCAATTTTTTAGGACCAAAGTAAATCAATCGTATAGTGCCCTGAAGAAATTGTTAATTTTTTTAAGGATTGAAAAAGGGCCATATAGATCCATTTGTATGTTGTAGAGGGGTTGAATAAATTATCCGTATGTGAAAAGTCTGTGTCAGGCATGGCAAAACCAGAGTGGTTGAAATAAGGGTCAAACCCTTATGCCAATAGGAAAATAAAAATGTGTGAAGAAGGGGTGGCCAACATTTCGGTTGGTAGGAAAGGATCTACTAGTATCACCTCAAAGAAACACGTAGTTTTGAGTGTATTTTTCGAGGAGAGGTGGGAAGGTATGGTCAACAGTCGTTGGTGGAAGAACTGTGGCCTACATGCAAGTCTGCACTAAAAAAAAACAAAACCACAAGAAGCATAATGTGGCAACTCACTAAGAAGGAAGAAACATGAGCTATATTAGTCGACACCACTCGAATGTTGAGAAATCGCGAGGGAAAATACACACAAATGACTGATAGAAGGGCAATTGTTAGCATATTTTTTGGATGGAGGAGTGCTATCAAAGCTAGCTAGACCTATGTCAGTGCAGGTTTAGTAGCCACCACACATGGTTGAGTAGCCTAGTTGAAGCCGCAGTGATGGGACTTCAGGCACAATCTTACCGAGAATTGGAGCAACTGCAATTGACGAGCATGGAAGCACATAGATCCTAGTCATAGGTAAGCAGGTGGGATGTCAGGTCAGGGGTAGGATCCTACATCAAAATTCTCGCGCCTACATCCAAAATAGTTTTGCCTTCAAAATGGTGCATGTTGTCAAATATAGTTGTTTAATAATCATACATCCTCACGTGTCACATTTGGGAAAAGATTTGTAGGGAATCTCCACAATTCCCTCACTGCCCATGTATTTCCTTGTACCAAATCACTAACATTCGTGCATAGCCTTTACTAAATAACAGATATTTTCTCTCTTCAACATCTCATAATTGTAATGAATAATTGCCTCAAGATGTTGATTATCAATGAAATTTTCCTCATGAGAAGGTGCCTTATCTTGAGGAGAAATTTTCTCATCAACCAACCATTTTGAGGTGATTTATAAAGAGGATGATAGAATACATTTAAGAGAGATAGTTAAAGATGACTTCATATTTCCCTAATTTTGTAGGGGAGGTGGGTAATGAGGCATTGACGGATCAAATATAAAAGGAAGAATTACAAACAGTTTTTCATTGTTTCCAAAAGTATAAGAACCCTCAGTCACTTCACAGGACAATAGAAATCTTCTAGTGGTTCTATGACTTCCTTCAAACAAACCAAGAATTGCTGACAAATTAAAATATACAAGCAGTATTTTCAAGCTTTCAATTCAACATTTTAGGCTTTAATCCTAAAAATTAGACAAGAATGAGATGATTTCAAACCCATATCATTATGTAATTGCATCTAGAAAATCATTGCAAAAATTATTGCATGTAGGGTCAAAATTCACTAAGTTGATTCCATGTCATTAGAACCATTTTGCATCCTTCCTAGGAAAAAAATCTGTTACGGAATAGGAGTAGCCCAAGAAGTAATTTATAACGTCAAACCAAAAAATTACAAGCAATGTTAGTGAGTTTGTCTTTCCAAGGCATATGATAGATAAAATTGGCTTTATTTACGGATACTCATTCATATATGGTTCAATGTGCAATTGGTTAACCAGATAATGAACTATATTTCCTTAATATATTTGCAATTCTAATTAATGGCTTAGCCTATTCTTCTATCATGCCTACAAGAGACCATGGGTAGGTATGGCTAATGGCTCCTCTGCTATTTTTTACTGTGGAGTAGGTGGTCTCAATAGAGTTATAACGGAGTCAAAAAGAACTATAAGCTTGACAACTATACAAATAGGAATTACCCTAAACTTGACATATTTACTCTTTGTTGATTAAGTTTTTCTTTTGGATG
The DNA here is from genome assembly GCA_034641835.2 of Pinus albicaulis. Classification (NCBI taxonomy): domain Eukaryota; kingdom Viridiplantae; phylum Streptophyta; class Pinopsida; order Pinales; family Pinaceae; genus Pinus; species Pinus albicaulis. The sequence continues at coordinate 486,121,954 of CM076581.1, forward strand.
ATAGGACCAAGGCAGATGCAATTATGCTGAAGGACCCCACCCTTGAGGAACTAAAATTCCTACCTTAAAAAATACTAGGTCAAGTACTCTATAGAGATCATTTCCATTGCATACTTTCTTCCCATTTACAACTGTAATGATGTCTCCCAAGATAGGCCAGCCATAAGCATCTCATTTTGATATTTCAGTCTAGCTTTTCCAGCTAGTCCATCTATAGGACCATCAAGCACCAGAACTCTAGTGACACTCAGTTTCTCAACAAACTCATCCAGTGCAAATTAAGTACCCAAAATGAGTCAAGTAATTTTCCAAAATTTACTAACTGATCAACAATGACACTTATAGATCTACTGGAATTCAAAAGCCCACACCAGGTGATGCTCCTGATGGAGAGTACATATAAGTGTTTATGCCAATCAAATTTCCTGGACTATCAAGAAGAGGACCTCTAATGGTCCTTTACCATCTGTCTGAATCACATTGTGTATTGGATGGCCAGTTGCAGCTGAAATTATCTACCTGGAAAACCCACTAATGATAATAGTCATCAAGGTGTGATCCAAACCAAATGGATTCCCAATTGCATACACTTTTTGTCCTACAAAAATATTTGCAGAAATTTCAACCGCCATGGGTATCAATTTATCTTTTGGCACATTCATCCATAGCACTACAACATTGTCATCCTGATCATTTCCAACTACCTCTGTGTCATGTGTTGATTGAACACCAATATTTACTCTCAAATATAACAAGAAATTCTTGTCCTGATATTCTTTAGAAATATCTAAAACTGTCTATAATAGTGCTCACTTACCACTTGTAGATTTCATGAATAAGTTTGGAAAGGGTCTCATTAATAAGATCCAAGATAAGCAGGTGGGAGAGCTTTAATTCTAATTGTAAGTTTATTTCAAAATAACACATGAAAATGCACCAAAATGCATGTCTAGACTCTTTATAAGTTATAACTACTCATCTAAGTAGCATGCCTAAAAAATGCTTATGCAATTTGAGATATTGCATCAAAAGGTTGATTGACAACATTATCTCTACTTCAAGTATATATTGTTGGATAAAAGAGAAGTTTGCTAGAATTGATGCTAAAGTAATAGGGTTGGTTCCTCCAGCTGACATAGAAGGAATTTGTTGGGTATGTGTTATATTCTTTCCATGACTAAGAGGGGGGGCAATAGCCCCCCCTTTGCGCTGGACGCAACAGGGGGGTCACAGGGGGGGCAGTAGCCCCCCCTGTTGGGTTCCAGGGCAGCGCCCCAGTGAAAATTTTTTGGTCCTTAATTTCTGATGGGTGGTCCGCGCCCATGGTTTTGTGCATGGTTTTGCACATGGTTTTGGGGTACGATGGTTTTCGGCCCCTCGTGTTTTTGTAGATCCGGTCAAGGGAACTATGGTTATGTTCTAATCCAGGGTTAATGGATTAGGGTTTATGTATGCTTTGGCATGTATATATATGTGTTGTAACACTAAAAGGAATATAATGAAAAATCAATTTGGTTGTCCCGATTTGGGATCTAGGGGAAAATCTTTGTGTTTATCTGTTTTATGTTTTATGTTCTCGCTATTGTTTATTTTTTGTTATAATATTCGTGTGTAGATAATTTCTGTCTAGGGTTAAAACCTAAATTTGGTATCAGAAGCTGTTTCGGCTTCAAGGGGACGCCTTTGTTGTTGAGGATTTTTTTGCTCGGGCCTGTGGTAGACCCTGTTCAGTGGGAGATCTGCGGGATCGATTCTTGCGGTGAAAGAAGATGGCAAGTGGTGGAAAGATAGAGATCGAGAAATTTAATGGTCAGAGTTTTGAGTTGTGGAAGCTCAAGATGGAGGATCTGCTGGTGGATAAAGATCAGTGGATCGCGGTAGATCCAGGTACTAAACCAACGACAATGTCAGATGAAGACCGGAAGAAACTGGATCGGAAGGCTAAGAGCACAATATGGTTGTGTGTCTCGTATTCAAAAGATTATTTTGTTTGTCCGTGTGCTTACGACGAAGAATTTGTGGGAAAAACTTGGGACTTTTAAAATTGGAGACCTAAGTCTCTGTGAATAAGTTGTCTTTCCCCTGTGGGAAAAAGTCCTAGATAACCCGAGGATGAAGATGGAGACTCAAAGACAGAAAGAACGAACGCCCAACACCGTGGTAAGCCCACCGTCATCCGTTGATATTAAAATCTCGTATGAAGATAAGTGCATCAGCTTGTTGCGTTCTCTACCAGATTCATGGGATAGTCTGGTTATTGCAATAGGTAGCAATACAACTACCTTGAATTTTGATGACATTGTCTCAGCCTTGTTGTCGGAGGAAATGAGACGAAGAAATATGGAGGGCCAGAATGGAGATGCCTTATCTGTACGAGGAAGGTCCCAAAACAAACAAGAATAACGTTAATTTACTCAAGAATCTAGAGGGAGATCTAAATCTCCTGGAAAGTTTGTAAAGGTATGCTAGAAATGCAGAAAGGAAGGGCATTACAAAAGGGAGTGCAGATCTAAAGCTCCTGAGAAAGGAAAGGGATCTGATGATGCTCCTTCTACAGAGGCAAAAACCACCTCAGATGAAGGTGGGGATGTGTATTTGGCTTCTTCTTCAAATACACATGTAGATCATGACTCATGGTTGATTGACTCGGGTGCATCCTTTCACTTCACTCCCCATAGCGAGTGGTTCTGCGAGTATGAGAAATATGGTGGTGATGTCTTCCTAGGGGATGATAGGAAGGCCAAAATCGTTGGACGTGGAAAGGTCAAGCTGAAGCTACAAGGTGGAAGGATTAGAACACTTCATGGTGTTCTGCATATTCCTGCATTGGCCAGAAATCTGATTTATGTAAGCAAGATGGATGATGCAGGTGTAAAAAAAGTGTTCGAGAAAGATGCCTACAAGATGGTTCGGGGAGCACTGGTATTAATGCGGGGAGTTCAGACTAGAACTCTGTACAAGCTACAAGGTAGCACTGTTATTGATGGGTGAAAAAATTCTGTGGTTCCTGAAAGTGGAGCGGAAAGCCTAGCTATCTCTGGAGAAAAGACCATGCTATGGAATCAAAGGCTTGGACATATTGGAGAGAAGGGCCTTCTGGGATACTCGATAGAAATGGTATGGTAGAAGGTATGTCTAATTTCTCTAGTGGATTTCTATTTCGTAAACATTGTGTATATGGGAAGCAAAATCAGGTGAGTTTTCTTTCCGGTGCTAAGAGGGCGAATGTTAGATATTAGAACTTGTGCACAAAGGATGTGTTTGGACCCCGTGTCGCTCCATCATCGGGAAAGTCCGTGTACTATGTTTCATTCATATGACTTCGAAGGAATAAATGGATATATTTCTTGAGGAATAAATCTGAAGTCTTTGACAAATTTAAAGAATTTAAGGCTCTGGTGGAAAACCAGACAGAGAAGAAGATAAAGGCGCCGAGGACATATAATGGTGGGGAGTTCTGCAAGAAGGAATTTGAAGATTTCTGTAAGAAGTGTGGTATAGCATGGCAAAAGACTACTCCATACACACCTCAGCAAAATGGAGTTGCAGAAAGAATGAACAGAACACTGATGGAAAAAGCAAGAAGCATGCTCAGTGGTACCAGGTTAGGACAAGAATTTTGGGCAGAGGCAGTGGAGACTGCATGTTACTTAGTTAACAGATCACCTTCATCTTGCTGAGGATAAGGCTTCACATGAGGTATGGACTGGTAAGAAACCCTCTCTTTCACATTTGAGGGTATTTGGATGTGATGCATATGTACATGTTCCAAAGGAGAAAAGGACCAAGTTGGATAATAAATTTGAAAGGTGCATCTTCATTGGGTATAAGGATGGTTTAGAGGGTTACAAGCTTTGGAACCCAGAAACAAAGAAGGTTGTGTATAGCCGAGATGTGGTGTTTATAGAGGTGAAATATGTTGTTAAACATGAAGTCCTAGCAAAGGAACTTGAGAAGATATAGTTTGAGCTAAAGGAGGATGAATCAGACTCTACAACAGAATAAGACTCAGAAGAGGAAGAGCCACAAACTCCAGCTGTGAGAAGATCAGTTCGGGAAAGAAGACAACCAGAAAGGTATAGTCCATCTGCTTTCTGTTCAAATTTTTATTTAACTATAACTGATGATGATCCCGTAATCGGCTGTGATACAAGATCTGGGCGATGGAAAACTTTGGAACGAGGCCATGGTTGATGAAATGGCATCCTTGCACAAAAATGAGGCATGGGATCTGGTGGAGTTGCCGGCTGGAAGGAAGCCCATCGGGAGCAAATGGGTGTTTAAGAAGAAGAAGAATGTAGAAGGCAAGGTGGAGAAATACAAAGCTCGGTTGGTAGCAAAAGGTTATTCCCAGGTGCCGGGAATTGATTTTGGTGATATTTTTTCTCTTGTTGCCAAAGTTACTTCTATTAGATTACTTTTATCTGTTGCTGCTGCATTTGATTTTGAGATAGAACAAATGGATGTGAAGACAAAATTTCTTCATGGGGATCTAGAAGAGGAGATCTAAATGAAGCAACCTGAAGGCTTTATGGTGAAGGGTAAGAAAGAATTGGTATGCAGGTTAAAGAAGTCTCTGTGTGGGTTAAAACAGTCACCAAGGATGTGGTATCAGAAATTTGATACCTATGTATAGGGACTTAGCTTCACCAAAAGCAAGGATGATCACTGTGTTTATTTTAAATTAATTGGTGACCGTTTTATTTATTTAGTCTTGTATGTGGATTATATGTTGTTGATTGGAAATGACAAAGAAATTATACAAGATTTTAAGACCCAACTGTTCTCCAAATTCAACATGAAGGATCTTGGTGCTGCAAACTATATTTTGGGCATGGAAATTAAGAGAGATCGGGCAAAGAGGAAGCTCTAGTTAAACTAGAGGAAGTATGTCAATACTATATTGCAGAGGCTCAATATGTAGGATAGTAAACCGGTGAATGTTCCTATTCTTGTAGGTGTAAAGCTGTTTGTTGAACAGTGTCCCAAGACACAAGAAGAAGAGGAGGATATGTCCTGTGTTCCATATGCAAGTGCAGTGGGTATCCTGATGTATGCAATGGTTTGTACTAGACCAGACGTTGCACATGCAGTGGGAGTATTGAGTAGGATTATGTCAAACCCATGGAAGGAGCATTGGACAACATTGAAGCGGGTTTTCAGATATTTACGTGGCACTAGTGATTATGGCTTGTGCTACCAAGGAAGACCAGAATTGGAAAGAATGTTGGACATTCATGGTTTTGTTGATGCAGACTGGGTTAGAGATCTGGACCAAAGAAGATCTACAAGTGGGTATGTGTTTAGCCTATTTGGAGGCACAGTCAGTTGGATGAGTAAAAGACAGTCTGTAGTGGGTCTTTCAACTACAGAGGCAGAATACATGGCAACCACTCATGCAAGAAAGGAGGCAGTTTGGTTGCAGAGATTGTGTTCAAGTATGGGGTTGGTTCAAAAATATATAAGGATAGACTGTGATAGCCAAAGTGCAATTTTCTTGGCTAAGAACCCTGCTTATCATTCAAAGACAAAGCACATTAATCTTCAATATCACTTTGTTAGAGATATGGTTGAGGCTAAAAGGGTGTTGCTGGTAAAGGTGGACACTTTGAAGAATGTTGCTGATGCATTGACGAAGTCTATGAGCACTTAGAAGTTCTATTGGTGTAGAGAAACAATGGGTGTTGAAGAATTGGGCCAATGACTAAGCTCTCATGTGGCCCCCTGCGGAAAGAAAACAAAAAGTGGGAGAATGTTGGGTATGTGTTATATTCTTTCCATGACTAATCACGCATGAGGGAGGGGTAAGAGGGGGGGTGATAGCCCCCCCTTTGCATTGGTGCAACCGGGGGGGTCATAGGGGGGGCAGTAGCCCCCCCTGTCGGGGTCTGGGCCAGTGCCTCGGTGAAAATTTTTTGGTCCTTAATTTCTGGTTTTGGGGTACGATGGTTTTCAGCCCCTGGTATTTTTGTAGATCCGGTCAAGGGAACTACAATTATGTTCTAATCTAGGGTTAATGGATTAGGGTTTATGTATGCTTTGGCATGTATATATATGTGTTGTAACACTAAAAGGAATATAATTAAAAATCAAGCTGGTCATCCCAATTTGGGATTCAGGGGAAAATATCTGTGTTTATTTGTTTTATGTTTTATGTTCTCGCTATTGTTTATTTTCTGTTTTAAGATTCATGTGTAGATAATTTATGTCCAGGGTTAAAACCTACAGAATTTTGGCACTATGAAGTTCGGTTACTACTTGGGATATTTACAAAGTGTTGTTTCAGGGACATGAAAGCCATCATCTGGTTGAACACTTTTGTACTCTCCTTCATTGTAAATTAGATATCCTATAAACCATCTAATATGGTTAGCTAGGTAAGGATGGGCTTCCTTGACCCTCTATAACAGTTTTTACAATTTGGGGACTGTTGTAGCTCCTGGAATAGTATATTTGTTTGGTACCTGATGTGGATGTCATGTTTGAGTGTATGGATAGGCCCACAATTAGAAGATCATAATATGATTTGGGCAAGAAATCACCACCTCCTTTGTTTCGGTACTGTAGCAATGAAGATCACTTTGACATTCCTTTTCCAAATTTGTACTCAAAAAAACTCCTAAGGCCTCCTCAAGCTACCCATCAAACGAGCCACACAATAGTCATCACTTTTACCCAATACTTGAAAAAATCTCGCTCCAGGTTTGTTGCCCAATCAATGTGGCAACTATCACTGGTTTAGGGCATCTAGCCATGAGATCTGCCCCCTCCTCATTGACTTCCACATGCTGCCCTATCACGATTTAAAATTGATCCATAAGTTAGGATCTAACATCTACAAGAATGAACTGAAATACATACCTTAAGCTCACTATTTTTAGGTCTCCTTCATTGCTGCAATCTAGTCCTGGTTAGGGCATCACACAGTCCATTCTTCTAGCCTTCAATTCTGCTCATAATTTCTCTAGATGAAAGTGGTTGCCCTTTGGAAGTACCCTCCTCCTCAACGCTGTTGTCCTGGGCATGAAGCAACTCTAACACTGCCCTACGCAGCTCTGTTTAGGTTGGTTTAGGCCCGTGGCCTTCCCACAATAGCCATATAGGGATGCAACTATCTCTTCCAAGGGTCTAAACACCCTAACATACCCTAGAACATACATAAATTCTCCCCTTTTCCTCGGCCCTCTAAAATAGAAAATCGGCCTTCATAACAGTCACTAAGAGTTCCCTGAACTACCCTCTTCTCCAAGCTATCAGCCCTCTTATGTCTGTGGCCCAAAAAATAAGTTTCCTTCTCCTCCCTTTGTGATGGAAACAACAATAGTATTGAAAATATTCACAAGTGTAGGCCTCCTATAACATGAGAGGTAACAAACCTCCTATAACATGAGAGGTAACAAGATAGAGGGCCAAAATTCTCCAAGTGCAACTTGCTTGGGTGCGGTCTTCTACTGTATTAATTTTCATGCCATATGATGGGTAACAGGGTCCACCAATCATGCATTTATTTATTGGTTAGGGATTCCAACCAGCCTGGGAGGATATGTTGTCATTTCCCTACCAAATATGTGAGATGTGCACCCACACATGGGGACACCTACCCTGACAATTACTCATACATACATCAGAATTGACATGTGACAATTATGTAAGAGTCTAAGACTCAAGTATTCATATATAACTATGTTAGATGAAATGCTTTTATGATTTTATGTGTTCTATTTCTGTCACTGATAAATGATATAGTCCATTCTCATGTATGCATGAGATTTTTTATTATCCTTATCTATTTTATCTTAGATGGGACCTAGTTGCATTAAGGATGTGTCCCACCCCTAAGGGATGCATCCACTGATGGGTCAATCAGTGGATATATGCTCATTGGCAGTCCCCCCTGAATGGATTCGGCCACCATCATATGAAAAATGAAAGTGGGTTGGCTTAGACTTTAGTGTTTCCTTGTCCATGAGGTACAAGGGAACGATTGGGGACATCTCCTTTTATTTTGGGATGTTACCCTCATCCCAGAAAATTGGTGTTGTAAATGCTCCTAAAGATGGGTAGATGTCCCTCAATTGTCTTAGGAATGTCTAGTTTCCACCTGTCAAAATTAATTCCTCTTAAGTGCGCTTGATGAAAAGTGGAAACAAATCTAGCATTCCCTTGGGTATGCTAGCATGGTATACAAAGGAAGGAAAGAAATCAATGGTGTTACTATTAGAGTTGACAGTAAATAAAAAATATTGGCAACAAATCTAACATTAGAGCTGTCCACCTTCACTGCATAAGGCTCATTAAAGAAATGCTTTATATTTATCAACATATGAGGCCACCTCCACTGCATAAGGCCCATTGAATAGTTAGTTAACAATCATTCATTGTAAAAAGGATCAAATTTTTTAATAAGGCCCAAAATAGCTAGTAGGCTCTCATTATAAGTGGGTCCATAGATAGATAAGATTTTCTATGGATAGTTATATATTAAGTAGAAGGATATGTAATTTTTTGTCAAGAATTATGTATGTATTTGGAGAATTCCTCTTGGAGGTTGCTCCCTTGAAGTGGAAAGTAAACATAGCTCTCTATTTTTTATCATCAAATAGATCTTTCTTAGGTTTTATTTCTCTTTTCTCTTGTGTTATTGGGTTCTGCACTACATTTATGTGATTTCTCTAAATTTCGGAGTTAATTACACTACAAGGGTGGTGGTTCTTGAGTACATTCCTTCGGATTCATAAGATGCAAATATTTTACAAATCCCATAGCAAATGCAAAGTTTAAGATGCTTAGAGAGAGACTAGGTTTGGTGGAGAACACTTTCCTTGCAAAGAAAGCATTTATAGCTTTTATCTATTGCTCAATTAGCTCTCTAACACTGTTGACATATCAATAGGACTGATTTATACCATGCAATGATATGCTCTAGCAGATCCATCTTCCTAGTTTCCTATGTGAAACAAAGAGAGATAAAAGTGATGGTTGGACACTAATTTGTTGTGGAAGGAAAGTGGCAATGATATAGACAGAGAAAGTGAGGGCACATGCATGCTTCCAATTTGCATATACCAGACTCATCCTTGTCCCAAATTTAGAACTCTTGTTCAGATTTAGCATTCCAAATAGCTAGAGTTTGCTTTTACCGATTGTAGCATGTAATATCCCCAAATAGGGATAATAGAAAAATAAAAATATTTCCAAAACTTGGGCATAGAAAAATCTGAAAATTCATTGGTATATAAAAAATTCTACACTAAACCCAGATTTATATTCAAATCACTGATCTAATTTTTTTGCTAAAATAAGTAAATTTCTAAGTATTTATGAACTTAGAAAAAGTACAACAAATCCCTTTATTTCTGCCCAGAAATTCCAGAAATGAAATACAATGACTTTCTTTTAATTTTTCTGAGTTAAAATAGAATTAAGTATGTAAATTTAAACACAAAGTACCTCAGACACTATTTTTTAAACCCTAGTCATCCTCTTGAATGTTCAAAAATATTAGAGTTGTCATTTGTGTGAATACAAATTTTTCGTTTTCTTATGATTAATCATTAACCTATAAATCTAACAAATCTGTATATGCCCATTACTTCAATAGTTTTGCAAGTAGTAGATGGTATTGGTTGCATATTGTTTAGTTTTCATTTACCATTTGTCTCATTTGATTGTACGTCTTTTGTAGGTTGTTGGCCATGTTTTTCTTGTAATAACGTTTTTGGACATTTTTTCCTGCTGTTGCACTTTCTGGAGGTTTCTCTGACACACGAACCAGCTTAGAGGCACCAAAAGTTTCAACATTTTGGGTAGCAATTTCAGAAAAGGAGAATAAAAGTTCTTCCAATGTTTCTGTGAAGAATAATGTTGCAAATATTGGTGATGTTGCCAAGGTAGTTGTCAACAAGAAGAAGAAAAAGAAGAATTTATTTATTTTTATTTTTATTTTATTTATTTATTTATTTATTTTTATTTTTTATTTTTTTTGTTCAAGAAGGAAAATGTTGCAGCTCCCACTGGTGATTTATATAATGCTTATAAGGTTCAAGAGGAGGAGGAAGATGTGAACCTTGGCCATGGTCTTTTGTAGGTTTTTCGCCATGTTGTTGGACACTATTGAATTAATTGGAAATTCCCAAGAACTTGCAAGTCATGTAGGAGAGGATGATGCATTAGAAAGCACTGCAAGAGGTCTTGAAAGGCATCCGAATGGGAATTATCTACTTGAACGTTGTGGGAGAAATATGGCCAGTTTGGATGATGATAGATGGGCCAAGCCGGTGGATGCTTTTGCTGCTAGCTCTGATATGCAGATGGATGCAGGTCTAAGTGGTTCCACTTCTATGTTTCATCTTGGTCAAATTTATAATACTGGCTTTGCAATAAATACTTGTGCAACACAAATGAGTATGAATGGCATCCTTCCTGGAGGGCCTTATGTGCAAGCACCATTTCCACAAGTTGGACTAGTGAGAAATAATTTTGATGCGGATACATGGAAGCATGATTTTGGTTCACAGAAGGGTTTGATTCCTCCTCCACAGCCTTCTCTGCCCATAATTCATAAATCAGAGAACCGATATGAAGTGGGCAAGGTTTCTGATGAGGATTAGTTGAAAAAGTGAAAAATTAAATCCATCCTTAATAAATTAACGCCCCAAAACTTTGAAAAAAAATTTGAACAGGTCAAAGAACTGAACATTGACTCTGCATCATGTCTTCATGGTATAATATCTCAAATATTTGACAAAGCCTTGATGGAGATGAATTTTTGTGAAATGTATGCAAAATTATGTTTTCAGCCTGCTGCAGGATTACCAGAATTTATGAAGATAATGAGAAGGTTGTTTTCAAGCGAGTTCTTTTGAACAAATGTCAGGAATAATTTGAAAAAGATGAAAGAGAAGAGGCAGAGGCTAAGAAAGAAGAAGAGGATGGTGAAAAAATCCTTTCAGTAGAAGAAATATGAGAGAAGAAGGTTGTAGCACAACGATGAATGCTAGGAAATATAAGGTTTATTGGTGAGATTTATAAAGAAAGTATGCTGACCGAAAGAATTATGCATGCATTCATCAGGAAATTAATTGGTGAATTTCAACATGCAGAGGACGAAAATGTTGAAGCTTTGTGCAAACTAATGAGCACTATAGGTCATATGATTGACCATTCAAAAGCCAAGGAATATATTGATGCTTATTTTGATAGGATGACAAAAATGTCTAATACCCAAGGGCTTCCCTCTAGGATGAGGTTCATGTTGAAGGATTTGATTGATCTGATGAGGAATGGATGGAAACAAAGGTGGAAGGTTGAGGGCCACAAGAAAATAGAGGAAGTGCATCGGGATGCTATGCAAGAACTACTTGGACAGGGAGGCCGCTCTCGAGGTACCAATATGGGACATGTAGGTCGGAGACTTGTGACACCACTTGATCATGGTGTGAGAGGACCTGCGATGCCACCTTACATGGCACGTGCACAAATGGGTTCACTTCCACATATGGGTGGGATTAAAGGGCCACAACCCCATATGGGATCACGTGACTATGGATTCACTAGTCAAGATGCTTAGATTGTGGATTGGGCTCAATTTGAAAATTGGTCTATGCCAAGCCATTCAACACATAGAGCTTCTGATGATGGCCACTTGACTCTTGGTCCTAAGGGAGATCTTGGAAAGGGAATAGGAGGGAGGGCTCAACCTCTTCCATATGCTAAGAGTGCTCTAGAAGATATTCCACCATTCACATCTCCGAGTAATAGATGAATAGGTGTCTGTCTGATTTCAGGTTGCAGTTCTGACTAGATGCCAGTTGGTATGAGAGATGAAATTTTGACAAGGACTTATGTTGCAAAAAAACCTTTATTTGCAAAATCACGTGTCCAGGAAAAAAATGTTTTGGATAATGACAGAAGAGAGTTTAAGAATTCATACTCATCAGGTGACGGAGGTGGGAAGATTGCAAATGTTGAATTTCAACAAGTGACAAGGTTGTGTCAATCATGGCAAAAACAAAGTGGTTGAAATAAGGGTCAAACCATGCCACCAATAGGAAAATAAAACTGCACAAAGAAGGGGTGGGCGACATTTTGGTTGGCAGAAAAGGATCTACCAGCATCACCTCAAAGAAGCACGTAGTTTCGAGAGTATTTTGCTAGGAGAGGTGGGAAGGTATTGTCAAAAGTAATTGATGGAAGAATTGTGGCCTGCATGCAAGCCTGCACTCGAAAAAAAGAAAACCACAAGAAGCATAAGGTGGCAACTCACTAAGAAGGAAGCAACACATGCTAGACTAGTCGACACCACTCAGCCGTTGAGAAATCATAAGGGAAAGGACACACAAATGACCGATAGAAGGGTAGTTGTCAACATAATTAGTTTGTGGATCGAGGGGTGCTATCAGAGCTAGCTAGACCTGTGTCAGTGCAGGTTTAGTAGCCACCACACATGTGGTTGAGTAGCCTAGTTGAAGTCACAGTGACGTGCTGTCAGGCACAATATGATCGAGAATTGGAGCAACTACAGTTGACAAGCTAGGAAGTGCATAGATTGTAGTCATAGGTAAGCAGGTGAACTATTGGGTCGGGTGAAAGAGCTCGTGTCAAACTTCTTGCGCCTACATCCAAAATAGTCTTGCCTTCAAAATGGTGCACATTCTCAAATATAGTTTTTTAATAAGCATACATCCTCACGTGTCACATTTGGGAAAAGAGTTGTAGGGAATCTCCACAATTCTCTTACTGTCCATGTCTTTCCTTGTACCAAATCACCAACATTTGTGCATATCCTTTACTAAATAGCCAATATTTTCTCTCTTCAAAATCTCATAATTATAATGAACAATTTCTTCAAGATGGGTTTATCAACGAACTTTGCCTCATGATAAGGTGTCTCATCTCGAGGAGCAATTTTCTCGTCAACATACCATTTTGAGGGAATTTATAAAGAGGATGATAGTATAAATTTAAGAGCGATAGTTAAAGATGAATTCATATTTCCCCAGTTTTGTAGGTGAGGTGGGTAATGAGGCATTGATGGATCAAATATCAAAGGAAGAATTACAAACAATTTTGCACTGTTTCCAAAAGTATAAGAACCCTCAGCCACTTCATAGGACAATATAATTCTTCTAGGGGTTCTATGACTTCCTTCAAATAGAGCAACTAAGAATTGTTGAAAAATTAAAATACACATGCAGGATTTGGGAGCTTTCAATTCAACATTTCAGGCTTTAATCCCAAAAATTAGACAAGAATGAGATGATTTCAGACCCATATCACTATGTAATTGCATCTACAAAATCATTGCAAAAATTAGTGCATGTAGGGTCAAAATCCACTAAGCTGATTCTGTGTCATTAGAACAAATTTTCATCCTTTCTGGGAAACAAATCCCTTATGGAATAGGAGTAGCCCAAGAAGGAATTTATAACATCAAACCAAAAAATTACAAGCAATGTTAGTGATTTTGTCTTTCCAAGGCATATGATAGAGAAAACTGGCTTTATTTAGGGCTACTCATCCATATAGGGTTCAATGTGCAATTGGTTAACTAGATAATGAATTGTCTTTCCTCAATATTTTTGCAATTCTAATTAATGGCTCAATCTATTCTTCTATCATTCCTACAAGAGACCATGGGTAGGTATGACTAATGGCTCCTTTTCTATTTTTGACTATACAGTAGGTGGTCTCAATAGAGTTGTAACATAAACAAATTAGATTCAAATTTTATAGATATAAAAGATAAAAACAAATGTCAAAGTCTTTGTTTGATTGTTACTTGACTCTATTGTGGGCATGTTACATGAAATGTGATTGGAAAAAGGATGGGGAAACAATGCATATTACGTCTTGGATATGGTTCATTCACTGTTAGAGATCGCTTAGCCACTTGAGCCACCGACTTTGGAAATGTTTCTAGTAGGAATTCCTATGGTTTTTAATGTTGTGATTATTTCACCTCATGGTTATTTTGGGCAAGAAAATGTTTTAGGAATGCCAGACACGACATCAGTGGACAGGTAAAAAAATATTTTATGATTGCAATTTCCATTCCACGATATCTTCTCTTTATTGTTTGATTGTATTTTGGATGTTTCTTTTGATTTTTTTTTGTCTTTTAACTATGAAATTGAAAATACTTAGTATCATGTTCATTTAAAAAAACAAAAGCTTGAAGATGAAATTAGTATTACACTATATTGATTGGAATCCTTATAGCTATTTTGTGTTAAAATATTTTCATGACTATCAGAAAAGGTTACTTTCATGTTGTTATTTTGACTAAGTTCATGCGTTAGAAAATGGACATCACACCTCATATTATTTGTTTTCACAAGTTATCTACAGCTTGAGATTTTTAGCATGTAAATTAGTTGACATGATTTTTCCTAAGCTTTCCTTGAAATTTGAATACTAAGTTACTAAGGTGTTATTTCCTACATATGGGGACATTTTATTTTATTTTTTTATACAGGTTATCTGGCCACATTATAGTGGCCATTATCGCCCCAATGAAGAAAATTTGTTTGAGTTTCTTACTTGTATGGGGAAAAATGGCTTTGACATTGATGATGTTGAAGTATATGTCGTATAAAATATTTATGGTCTAATTTAGTTTATATTATAGTGTTCATCATATTTCATGTCTTACACTCTACATTGTATCTTCTTTTGTTTTCAGAAAATGAACTCAGTATTGATGGTAAGAAGCAAGAATTGAAAAAAGAGGGGAGAAATAACATTGGAATGAAAAATGCAAAAAGAGAGAGAGGAGAACTGGTCTGGTGATACCCTTAGAACCAATATCCCACATAAGACACACATATAAAGACTGATGGTCAAGTCTTTCAAGTTTGTGAATTCACCTACAATGCCTTGACAACACAATGATAATGTTTTGAAGTGATGAAACATCATTTTGTGTTTAAATTGCCGTCCAACCAATATTAAGTTGGAAACCCATATTGTAATACTTTAACTTTTCATATAATATAATTTATGTGGTTGAAATTATTTATAGTTTCATTTGATATTGTTTAGTATTCTAATTAACATATGCAACTTTGTGTTTTCATATTAGATGAGCATGCACATTGTATGACATTTTTTAAATCATACAAATTAATAATAAACACAAAAGCAATTTGAAACTACTAAATTAGTAATTTATATTGATTAACGATGAACACAAATAAAATGAATATACGACTAAATTAGTCATTTATAATGATTATCAATGAAATTAAATGAAATAAATATAAACTACTAAATTAGTCATTTATATAATGAATATGAAACTACAAAAAAAAATGACTACTGAAAATGATAAATTTGTGATTACAAATGACGACTAAATTTTTCATATATATGACTATTAGTAGCTAATTTATAGTATCTTATAACACGACCAAAATTTAGTCATATTTCTTCGATCATTAATTGGTTTCAAACTATGACTAAAACTTGCATATATATGACTATTAGTAGCTAATTTACAATATCTTATAACACGACCAACATTTTGGTCATATTTCTTTGGTCATTAATTGGTTTTATCGAGTGATCATATAGTAATATATTTTGTTGTATATTTGTTTATTAATTGTGACAATTAATGACCAAATTAATGACCAAATCAGTGACTAAATTAATGACCAAATCAATGACTAAATTAATGACCAAATCACTGACTAAATTAATGATCAAATTAATGACAAAATATACTACTAGAAAAAAAAATTGAGATAACCAATTAATGACTAAGCTAAAAACGAATAAAAGTTGGTCGCGTTATAAGATACTGTAAATTAGCTACTATTGGTCACCGACAGAAAAATAGTCGTTTATATGCAAATTTTAGTCATTTTTTTAGTAATTAATTAGCCATTTTCTACTAGTGATGATAGAACTAGAATGTAAGCTACAAACACAATTTATTTCTATTTTGGTTTATCCTCGTGCCAGTTTGAATTATATAAACCCCCGCGTAGTTGAAAATTGTAAAATGCAAAGTCAGAAATTTTAAATTCCATGGTTGGTGCAATTGGCTCAGGAGAGAAGAGACGAGCTAATACAAAAATTTCAAATTGTAATATGAATGTAGGAGAATAATAGATAACTGTAGAACTAAATATTCTACCTTTGGGCTCCTAAAATATTTTATTGGGAATGGACTGGTTAGAAATACATTGTTCATTAGTAGATTTCAAGGATAAAGTCATCCATTTTAAAGCAAAAGATGGCACATGTCAAGAATTGCAGGGAATTAAGAAGCCAATTTGATTGTGGTCCATTACTGCATCCCAACTGGGTAAATGCATTAGAAAGGGGTGTCAACTCTATGGAATTCAAGTGGGGTTCTCTAACTCCAAGAATAAGAACCTTATGTTGGAAAATATTCCAGTTTTATAGGAATTCATGGATGTGTTCCTTAAATATTCCATGATTACACCCAAAATGAGACATTGAATTTACTATAGAGTTAATACCTGGGGAAATGCCTGTGTCACGAGCACCATACAGAATGAGTGTACCTGAATTGACATAATTAAAAATGCAGCTGCAAGAACTGATGGACAAAGGATATATTCGGCCAAGGGTGTCCCCTTGGGGAGCACCAATGTTGTTTGTTAAAGAAGAAGGATGGTACTATGTGGATGTGCATGGATTACCGACAGCTCAATAAATTGACTGTAAAAAATAAGTACCCATTGCCACGCATAGACGACCTCTTTGATAAGGTGAAGGGAGAAACGATATATTCCAAGATTGATCTGAGATCTAGATATCATCAAATACAGATTAAGGATGATGACATATCCAAAATATCTTTCTGTACCCGTTACGGACATTATGAATTTTTTGTGTTACCATTCAGGTTAACCAATGCACCAAAAAATTCCATGAGCTTGATGCTTTGTATCTTTCACCCATTTTTGGATAAATTTGTTTTAGTATTCATCGATGATATATTGATCTATTCTAATAATATGGAAGAACATGAAGAACACTTATGCTTGGTGCTAAAAATTTTACGGGAACATCAACTGTATGCAAAATTTAGTAAATGTGTCTTCTATAACGAACAAACTCAATATTTGGGCCACGTAATATCTGCCGAGGGGATTTCTGTAGACCCTAAGATAAAGACGATTATGGAATGGAGATTTACCAGAAATGTAGCAGACATACGATCATTCATGGGCCTAGCTGGTTATGACCAATGATTCATTGATGGCTTCTCTAAAATAGCCTTTCCCATTACTTCCTTGTAACATAAGGGAAGAGTCTTTAAGTGGACTAAAGAATGTCGAAGAATTTTTGAATGATTAAAAGAACTAATAACTACTGCCCTTGTACTAAAAGTAGTAGATGCATGCAAGGAATTCGAATTCTACACTGATGCCTGCAAGGAAGGGGTGGGAGCAATATTGACCCAAGAAGGTAAGGCCATAGCTTATGAGTCCACAAAATTAAAGGATCATGAGTAGAGGTACTATGCCTATGATTCTTAGTTAACTGCAGTAGTACATGCCCTTTGAGTGTGGAGACATTACTTGTTGGGAAAAATGTTTGTGCTAATAATCGACCATAGAAGTTTGAATAGCTATTTTAAACAATATGATTTAAATGCCCTCCAAGCAAGATGGAATGCATTCCTAAGTGAATTTGATTTTGAAATTCAACATGTATAATTTAAGGAGAACCGTGTTGTTGATGATTTAAGCAGAAAATTGCATTGAATCTATGAACTTTATTTTAACCAGGTTGAATCTATGTTCCAGAAGCAGATTATGGAGGCAGTAAGGAAGGATCCTGAATATCAATTCTTATGGCAGCAAGAAAGAGAGGCTAAAAAGAAAGGAAGGAAATAAGATTATGAAAGTAACGATAAAAAACTCTTGTTATTTCAAAGGAAGATATGTATTCCAAATCATATGAGTTTAAAGGGGCTGTTTTTGGATGAATATCATCGGATTTCCTATGCGAGACATCCCAGATATCAAAATATTTTAACAACAATTAGAAAAGATTATTTGGTCGGGAATGCATGTCAACCAGTACTTTATAAATTTTCAAATTGATTAACATTATGAATATCTGTCCACCTCAAATCTGGAGTCCTGCGACCATCTTTCATTTAGTTTGACTGGCAGATGTCCCACACAGATATCTCCATCGGGGATTGAACACCTTTGATCATTTTAATCTAAATTAGGCAGACATGAGGTGGCTGGGTGTGGTTAGGGTAACCACCCACCCCATGCCACACCCTCTTGCTCATTCTTCGTCATTGCTGTGAACCGTTCAGCTCTGAAACTCGCTTTGAGTCCGAGTTAGTTCTGCCTGTCGCGAATGGCGCTTGAGGTGATGACTCGTTTATTCTACTGAAGGCACTTGAGGTGATGGATCATTTACTCATACTTGACCATATATGGTGTTCAATGTTTATTCTACTTTCATTTTACTGCCAGGGCTTCGGTCATTCTTCCTTGCTATGTTTTCTTTGTTTACAGTGAATGTCTTCTGCCTTTTAGTGACATGTAGAGCTTCTCCATAATACAAGTATATTACCTTTTCTCGTATTACTGAATTTCAGGTTGGCGGTTTAGATATTTTGAATTGAATAGTTAATTCACGATAACGGTATTTCCCAGAAGGTTCTCTTTCGGTCTGCATATATCTTTTGAATATTTAATTCACGATAAGGTTCTTATCCTTGGAGTTAGAGAACCCCTTCTTATTTGCATAGAGTTGACACCCCTTTCTAATGCATATACCTAGCTGAGATAAGGTAATGGGGTGCAATTGAAGTGGATTCTTAATTCCCTGCAATTCCTAACATGTAACATCTTCTGCTTTAAAATGGATGACTTTATTTGTGCAATCTACTAATGACAAGTGTATTTCTAACCAGTCCATTAATTCCCAATAAAATATTGTAGGAGCCCAAAGGTAGAATATTTAGTTCTACAGTTATGTATTGTTCTCCTATATTCATATTACAGTTTGAAATTTTGGCATTAAATTGTCTCTTTGCTCCCATAGCTAATTGTACCAACCATGGACTTTTCAATTTCTGACTTTGTAGTTTGCAATTTTCAACTACGCAGGAGTTTATATAACAGAAACTGGCACCACAATCAACCAAAATAGAAACAAATTTGGTTTGTAGCTTACCTTCCAGTTCTATCATAGTTGGATGGTAATCTTCTTGTTGATCCTCTAGTGTAGCATTGATCC
Source organism: Pinus albicaulis (assembly GCA_034641835.2). Classification (NCBI taxonomy): domain Eukaryota; kingdom Viridiplantae; phylum Streptophyta; class Pinopsida; order Pinales; family Pinaceae; genus Pinus; species Pinus albicaulis. Next base: position 486,141,199 of record CM076581.1, read on the forward strand.
TAGGTATGTTTCGCACAACATCCCCCATCGTAGATGCCTCTTGCAGATTGGTTGTAACTTCATTTCTTCCTCGATGAGGACCATTCTTAAAATAATGTGCCTCTCCACATCCCCATCATTGTAATGGTGGTTTTTGGGACTGTCCAAGGTCTGACATGCTAGATGCCTTAGTATGCCGCTTTTCAGCTGCCCATTTGGGATTTTGTTGATTTTTCCCAAATTACCTATTTGTTGAATTCCTCGCAATGTTTTTATAATTTCCTGGTCTATTGTTTTTAAAATTCAAGAGGCATTTCTTCCCTTTCTTTGGTGGCCAAATTAAGCCAATTTCTCCCTTTGCCTTGGACTGCTCATAGCACATCTGTGCTTTTATTATTACCTCATCCATAGTTTTCGGGTTCACAAACTTGATCCTTTCCTTCATGTGAGTAGGAAAACTACTTAAGAATCGTTGTACCTTTCCATTTTCATCTCTGAAATATGGTATGTATCTTAAAAAAAGGTAAATTTAGTGATGAAATCATCTATAGACATTTGACCCAACCTTAAATCATGAAACTGTCAAGATTTTTCATTGTAAAATTGTTTAGTTAAATACTTGTCCTTGAAATACTGTTCGAACTCATCCCAAGTCACATTCTGGTCTTCAATTCCATGCACATTTTTCACCTCTTCCCACCATAATATGGCCTTTTCTCGCAATTCATAAATATATAGATGAGCCTTGAGTTTGTTGTTATACTCATATACTTGGAAATACTTATTCATATTAATTATCCAAGCTTCTGCTTAATTTTCTGGAATTCACCTTGTAATTATACTTTTTTCTTCTTCAGCTATTGCTGATCTGAAACATTACCAAATTTAGCTTCATTATAAGTTCTACTCTTATTACTCCTTTGGGTACGACTCCCTTCTGGGTTGTCATGAACTTGTTGTTTTCTCTCTCCTTCTCCATGGGTGTCCCTCTCTGGACTGAGTTTTGTAGTATGATGGTTCTGCTTATCTGAGAGACTCTTCAATATCCTTTCTTGTTCTCTCATCAAACTTTAATTATTTCTTCGTACCCGAATCATCTCTGTATGAATTTGTTGCATCGTATCCAACAATATATTTATCTGACGTTTTTGCTCTTCCAGCAATCTATTAGTTTGTTGGTGTTGGTACATGCTTAATTGCACCCAAATTTCTGGGTTGACCTCAGGATTAGATAGGGGATGGGATTCCCCTATAGTTCTTAGCGTTTGGTGACTAGATCCTCTCCTCATTGTAAATTCTTACCACTCTTCCTATCACTATGCACAATTTCAAAACAAGAAAAAAAAAATTAAAACACCCAAGTTATATCAATGGCCCATTTAGCCCCAGTGTGTAACCATGCTCTGATACCACTTGTCAAAATCCAAACAGGAAATGAAAGAGACAATGATTCAATCATGGTGGTGGTGGATAGGATCGGAAAGGTATCTCATTTCATACATGTCCAGTTAACTTACAAGACCGTACATATTGTTGATATCTTCATGAGAGAAATTTTTAGATTGCATAGTATTCCAAGAATTGTCATCTAAGATCGAGATGTAAAGTTTACATCAGCTTTGTGGAAGACATTATTTACTGGTTTGGGAACACAAATCTAGTTTAGTACTGCTTATCATCCTCAAACGGATCGGCAGATAGAGAGGGTGAATCAAATCTTGGAGGATATGTTGCGCATGTACATAATGCAGCAACCCACAAAGAGGGAAGAGTATTTGCATATGGTCGAATTTTCCTATAATAATGGATACCAACAATCCCTCAAGATGAGCCATTTTGAAGCATTGTATGGAAGACAATGCCGGACCCCCATAAATTGGAGCAATTTGGAAACCAAGATGATGCTTGGACCATACATGCTGGAGGAAATGGAGAGTGAGGTAACAAATATTAGCAGAACTTAAAAGTGGCTCAAGAGAGGCAAAAGATATATGCAGTCCGAAATAGAACCTTTTGGGAATTTGTGGTGGGTCACCATGTATATGTAAGAATTAAACCAAAGAAGAGTACTTTGAGGTGGAATACTTGTGCCAAATTGGCTCCTAGGTATTATAGACCATTCCAAATTTTGGAATGGATAGGGTCAGTGGCTTATCGACTAGCTCTGCCTAGTCATATATTGGTACATAATGTGTTCCATGTATCTCTATTGAAGTGATACATACATGAACCTAAGCATGTGATACACTGACAGAGTATACATGTAATTCATGATTACTTTACGGATTTGCAAATGAGAAAAGTTCTTGATTGAAAAAATTATAAAATTTGTTGTTTTCAGGTACAACCGAATGATGAGTTTCTAGTAGAATCCCAGCGTATTCTCGATAATAACGCTTTGGACGCGAGTCATCTCCCAAGTTAGGGTGTAATGGAAGCACTTTAGCCCAGAGGAGGCTACCTGTATCATGGAAAAGTTCTACATGTCACTCAAAGGGAGGATACATTCGTCGTAAATGAGCCATCACCTAAAGTACCTTCAATAGAGTAAATGAGCTATCACCTCAAGTTTAATCCAGGACAGGCAGAACTAACTTAGACTCAAAGCGAGTTGTAGAGCTGAACAGTTCGCAACATTGACAAAGACTGAGTAGGAGGGCGCGGCATGGGGTGGGTGGTTACCCTAACAACCCCCAAGCACCTCATGATTGTCTGATTTAGGTTACAATGATCAACCGTGGCCAGTCCCCTATGGAGATATTGGTGCGGGACAACTTCCAACCAAACTAAATGACAAATGGTCGGAGGACTCCAGATTCGAGGTGGACAGATCTTCATAATGTTAATTAATTTGCAAAAGTATAAAGTATTGTTTGACATGCAAGAGAAACAATCAAACATAAAATTTATACTATGTAATAATACAAAATCCCAAAGTACAAATCATATGGTGCTCAAATGAATATCAATAATTACTTTTTTTCGTGCTCAGGTTCGGAAACACATATAATTTTATGTTGCAATATATATGTAAATGAGATATGCGACGTGTTAATGGTAAGAATGTATTTATGATTGTGACATATATGTAAATCGAAATATGAAATGTAACATAGGTAAAATATATTTATGTTTAGAACTTCAAAAGTAGATGGTAAGTATGGTGAGTGTAGGGTAAGTAGTTTAAGTACACCATTAATTTTATTTTATGCTAAGTTTTCTTATAGTTGTGACAAGTGGTACATAGTGATAATCAATTTGAAATACTATAAAATAAATTTCAATGCTAGCTATATATACGTTTATAAGTTTCATTGCTGGCTCACAAAAATGTGAATATATATAGATGCAGATAGAGGTGGACATGAGATTTTATCGAGAAATTATATCTTAAAAGGACCCTTGGGTCTATAGAGACTTTTGATGTTATTTTCAGTATAATAGGGACTATAGCAGTGAATAGGAGTTGCCTTAATATTAAATTTATTTGACTGACTCATACATTTCATGCTTTAATTAATGTTTCAAAATAACATATTCTGTCAAACAAGTTTTTGTCAAATAGACTTTTATCCAAAGTTTCAGCTTGGGAAATTGTATGATTTTCATAAAACTTAGGATAATCAGTTTGAAATGTCAATTTAATCCTAATTACTGTTAGCATTACTTCAAAAATACTATATATAAGTTTCAATGCTGGCTATATATAAGTTTATAAGTTTCATTCCTGGCTCACAAAAGTGTGAATATATATATATATATATATATATATATATATATATATATATGCGTAGAGAGGTGGACCATGGATTTTATCAAGAGATTATATCTTTAAAAGGGCCATTGGGTCTATAGATACTTTTGATGTTCTCTCCAACATGGCAACATGTGGATGAGTAGCCTCTTTAGTTTTAAGATTATCTTCATTGGGTCTATAGAGAGTTCTGATGTTGTCTCCAACATGTAGATGAACAACCTCTTTAGTTTTTATATATATATATATATATATATATATATATATATATATATATATATATATTTAGCATCACAGACATTTGATGTATTTTCAAAACCTTCTGAGCCTCTTCATGTGTAAGGCATCAATGTAAGACAAGGTCAACTCCTTGAAAATACAAAGTTTTTCCAGATTTAATGGAAATTCCTTGCATGGTGGCGAATGTGTCGATGTTTGTCACAAGATAGGTGAGAAGGGAACCATTGAGTCTAGAGATACAGGATGTATCCATACCAAGATTCACTAGAAGAAATAAGGAACAAATATTTGTCTGGAAATAACTCATTTTGAACAGGATCCTCCTCAGTGTCTCGAGGAAGTTTAGTTAGTTGGTTCATCTAATGGATAAGGAAACAAATGTAATATCTATACTTGACTTTTACATGCATTTTGCCACGATTCCAACGCAATTCAATGACACCCACATATTTGGGCTTATTCTTTCTTTGGTAGTTTTCTCCCCGTGTTTTCTTGCTCGTGGATACTAGAGAAGCCTGATAAAGCAGTCTTGTATTTTACAAGGTCTTTTTCTAACACAAAAGCAGGCCGAGGTGAAGAGTTTGGGCTTTGATATTCTTTCTTTCAAGTAGTTTTCTCTGAGTGTTTGCTTCTTTGGGGATACCAGAGAAGCCTGATAAATAAGTTTTTTTTTTTTTTTTATAACATCCTTTGCAAACAGAGGGCTATCTGCAAAATTCATTCAAATAAAAAAATATTGTATGGTAAAGTTTATTATACACTATGAACTTTTATTATATACAGATTTACAAAGAATTGGATGCTATTTCCATATATTATTTTGATTTCTTTGCTATGAAAATGTTTTTCTTTTATGGAGATGTTTTTATATTATATTTTACACTCCTACTTTATTAAAATAAAAAACAAAAAATCAGAGACTAGTTTTTGCCCCTATCTTTCCCTTGCTAGTTTATAAAAAACACATTTCCCTCTCATAGACATAAAAAATGGTTACTAGTTATTATACCTTCTCTAAATCCAGAGCCAAAAGAAAAGGTAGCACTGACAACTCTAGCCAATCCATATCCAAAACCACTTCTAGTGAAAGGGTATGCAAAAAAACAATAGTTACAAGAGTACCGCTCCCAGTCATTGGACAACAAGTACCCCAAGCTCCCTCACTCCTGGGAGCTTGGGAGCTTGTAGGAAACTGTCCAAAACTGCTAGGAGCTTCAATGGGTACTTTGGAGCTTTTTGAGAGCTTCACTACAACAATTTTTTGACGTTTTGGGAGCTTCACTACAATGAATAAGTGCGAACTTAGGTTTATTTGACGCTGCCAGCTTGGGTGTTACTTAAAGTGATGCAAAGGGAAGGGTATGTGGTTGAGTGTAGATCTGGATATGGGCCTGGAACTAAGCGAAACAACCCTTTTATGGAAAGCTTTTCTATGAAAATGAAGATGAGGCGCCTGACCAATTCCAATTGGCAAGATTTGGATGGAAATAAATAAATTATTTTATTTTTATTTTTAATATATATTATATTTTAATATATTATATTATTGTCTCTCCCAACTTGAAGTTTCCTATAAATTTGGGCAAAACTTCTAGCCTTGTAGGATATTCCTGAAACTCATTGAACATAGAAAAAAACCAAGTTCTACAAAGAAAAAAAAATTAATTTGTATTGCATTTTTATAAATAATTAAAAATTTTCCACATAAAATGTGCAGAAAAAGTAGAAATATTTTTTTCATAGTTAAAAATAAAACATAAAATTTTAGTATATATTTATTTTCTACACAAATTTGAACTTACAGTTTTATCTTCAATAATTTCAAGTTTAAATCTAAATTACAATTTCAAAATCCATTTTTTTAAGAGAGAAGCTATGAGATTTTATAAGTTATGTATTTTTTTTACATAATGAGTTTTCAATGCCAGTAAATCTAATTTAATGCGAGTGAATCTAATTTCCACAAATTTTCATAAGTGGTCATTCATAAAGTAAAATTTTAAATTGTAAATTTTTAATTTAAACATAATTTAAATATGTAACGAAGTTATTATTTTAAATTCTATAAAATGATTTAGTGACTACTACCAAAAAAAAAGTTAGTATATTTCATTTTTAATTATCTAATTAGAATTTAAAATTAAGAAAACGATTAGAACATTGGTTGTTTCAGTGGAAACAAATTATTAATTATGAATTGAAATTAGGCTCATGAAGATTGAAACAAAATAATGGAATTGAAAAGGAAAAGATGCAAAATACACAAAATGATAGTATAAAATAAATCTCAACCCTCTCAATCATCTATTACTAAAAATATTTGGTAAATGTTAAATCTCAACTTACATATATTTGTTTTTATTAATTTAATTATTAACATAAAAGAAACCTGGAACAAAACATACCCATCTATTTAAAAATAAAATTATGATATTTTCAACAGGTTTAATGTAAATATTTTATCACTTATAACAAAACAAAAACTCCTTTACGTCATCATCCCAAAACAAATATTTATAGTGCATGTTGAGAGACATTTATGACAAGTCTATCGAGTCCATGTTGAGAGACACATTTATGACAAGTCTATCGAAGTTGTTTTCAATTGCTTTGATACCAATTTTACGAAGGGGCTTCAGATGAGGCTTGCAACAATAACAGAGGTTGATTGACCGTGTTGAGTCTTTTTTTTGTAGATAGTTATTCACCCATACACGAACCCATACACGAACCTACTCAGATATTTCATGCTTTGGCGACCTTTTTCTACGGTTTCCCTCGCCTTTAATGGTCTAGCATCCCTTCTACCTTTTGGCGAACCTCTAGTGAACCGCTGGTGAAAATAAACAACACATATACTACCCCAACACTCTTTAATAAGCTCAGAGTTATTCAGTACTAAAAAATTATGGAATAAATTCACACTCTTTATTCATCTTGAATTATCAGATTACAGATATTTATGATACATACTCTGTTGTTCTTTCCTGAGATAGACTATGATGTATTTTACTAGTGTTTGCTTCTTAATAAATAAGATAGATTTCTGGAGGCTACCTGGCCAATTCATAGACTCAGTCTTTGAAAAAAAACAAAACACACATATTGACAATCCTATGTATTCCGACCACTTTAGGTTCTTACCAGTGCTTGCACACTGATACGCAGGCTTCTCAGAATAACCTAATGACAGGAATATGAATTTACTTCGTGATGCAAGCAGATCAGGCTCTCAGCCTGCAGATGTAGAGCAGGAATCGAAATAGCTTAGACTCTCTAGACTCAAAACACAATGACTCTTCGACTCTCTAACTCTCACACCTGATGCCTCAAATTAGCCTTACTCTCCTTCTTTTATAGGAAGTGAGAGGGGAAAAACACTTGAGAGTCGAGTCCATAGGTACTTAGTACATTCATCAATCAATCAGGTAGATGTGGGTCAAATCCCACCAGTTGTCGGAGAAGTGTTCCGATTCTCCTGATAAGATCGAATCTTGGTACTAAAACAATCATGAAAGGACACGTGGATACTTTTATTCAAAAATCCCACGATAAAACTAGCAAAGGAATATTTACATAGTGGAAGCTTTTTATCGAAAAGCCCACAAGATAACCAGTCACATTAAGTCTTTGACTAGACATCAAAACAATGTGGATGCTTTTAGATGGAGTCCACGAGAATCATATTATGAGGGATCATCAAGAGTAGTGATTCTAGGAAAACAAAATCTTTTATATAGTGCCTCATCCCAGGCTTTGGTGTATATTCGTCTGATAATCATTGGTTTATTTAAAACAATTTGGTGCTTAATTTTTGTCATGACTAACCACTCATAATGCTTGATCATATATTGATTTAAGATTTCATGATCATGAATTATTTGGAGGTCACCGACAATATTACAAGGAGTGTGAAAACATTCAGGAATATTGTTTTCAAAACACCAATTACAGTGCAACTGGAAATAAGATTCATAATAAGTAGGATCAATTGTGGTTTTATTGACTCCAAAGTCATTCCACCATTCTTTTAGCCATTCGCTCTGCTTATTTCTTTTCATAACCCATGTTGGTCCAAACTTTATTTTTTTATAATGGGTTTCATCTCTTCCATCTACATTTAGAATATCCCACCAGAGTTCTTTGTATCCTACAAAATTATAAATGGTGTCAGGGAAAATAATAGAAGGATCATTTCTTGGCCATAATGAAAAATTATTAGTCCATGTAATATATTTGGTTCTGTTTATACAAAAATATTTATGATAAACTCAGTGCCTATCCCCTCCCTCAATCCAGATCATGGTGATGTCATGAAAATATTTGCTTAAGGCCTCTTCTGCTAGATTTGCTGCAATCATACTCTTGGAATAAATCATGTCATGGATCCATTTACTTCCCTTTGGATACACCTTTATTTTAGGAAATAAGTGTAGGATATCAATATGTGGCTATAAATTGGCGTCCAAAACTTTTGTATTCCCGAGTTGCCATGTTGGCTTCCATTGATCACAATACTCCCGCCAACTTTTGTCATCAGGAAGATCTGAGAATTTCTTTATGCTAGTTTCAATCCCATTCTGTAACAATTACCATGATATGTATAGGCTGTATATATTCTCTGCTCAAGAAGTTAGGAAGGCTATTTTCTTCACCTTTAATATGTTCAACTTCAAATTTAAAATTTGAAAAAAGAGCTTGCCATCTGGTAAACTTGGCCTCACTTGGCTTTTTAATATCCTTTGTCAGGACCTTTTTGAGAGAAGACGCATCTGCTCTAAGAAAAAACGTTTTATTTACAAGATGAATTTCAAACTTATCTACTAAATTCCAAGCAACTTTTACCTCCTTCTCAATGGTGGAATAATTTATTTCAGCTGGGCTCCATGTGCCTGATGCAAATTGTACAACCTGTTCTTTGCCTTCTTTTACTTGCTTGAGGATGCCTCCCCATCCTTCATTATTGGCATCAGATTCAAAATTTTTAAAAGTATCATCATCAGCAACAAATAAAACAGGAAGGGTTTTCACCTTAAACTTGATCTTTCTGACTGCGGCAGTATGGGCTTCAGTCCATGGCATAGAATTTTTCTTCAACCTTTGATTGAGCAAAGATCTATCTTTAGCACAATTTTGATAAAAGCTACTGACATAATTGAGACAACCCAAAAATCTTTGCAACTGGGTTTTATCTGTAATAAAGTCTGAAAATTTGTCAGCAAATTCCAGAGCATGTCTTTGCAAAGAGATATGGCCATCCTTGATAGTGTGGCCAAGGAACTTGATAGAAGTCTGGAACATTTCTATCTTATTTTTGCTTAAAACTAAACCATTTTTTTTGACCACTTGAAGAAATATACTTACATGTTTAAAGTGATCATGCAAATTTTTGGAAAAAAATAAAATATCATCAATATATACAAGCAACCATTCGATGTATGGTTTAAAGATTGAGTCCATGACCTTCTGGAATTTGGACAGAGCATGCTTTAATGAAGGGCATGGAATTCCATTCATAGTGACCCGCAGGGACACTGAATGCAGTTTTGAACTTGTCTTCTTCTTTTATTGAAACCTACCAAAAACCAGATTTCATGTCAAATTTGGAGAAGATCTTGGCACCTGCAATCCTTGTCGACAAATCACCTTTGTGAGGAATAGGATAGGTATTGTTTGCAAGAACAAAATTCAGAGGTTTATAATTTATAACTAATCTGGGAATTCCTTTTATTTGTTTTGGTCTTTTGTTGACATAAAAACCATAACAGTTCTAGGGACTGATAGATTCTCTAATCAATTTCCTATCCAACAAATTTTTGATCTCCTTGTTGCACAAATCTTTGTATTCTTTATTCATGGGAATTCCCTTACTTTTGCATGGCCTTCCTTCATATTCTGATTTATAAGGAAATTCAACAAAATACTATTTTCTATGCCAGAAGGCATTAGGTTCTTCAACACAACATTATTTTTCAAATTTTTGCTTGAATTCAGAGATATTTTGCTGAATAACTGGAGAAAGGAGTTGTTCTCCAACTTTCATAGTTGCCTTCAAATCCTTTAATTCAATCAACTTATTACTAGCCTTTTCAAGTTGTTCCATGGCCTGGACCATGGTAGAAACTCTGGGAGTAGGTATATATGGCAACTTGATCATTTTGAAACTCCCATCGGACTTTGGAATAGTAATAAAATAACTAGCTTTGTTGTTAGAAAGCTTGGTTAAACCATGTGGTTCCACAGCTGCTAAAAACACATTGCCTAGAATGCAGTCAATAGGAATTTCTGCAACTGCGAATTTCAACTTAATGCAATGTTCATCAAAGCAAATAGTAGCTTGAGGAACTTCATAATGCAAGTCTTTATTTCCCAGCCCAATGACTTGTTTGAATGATCTTACCCAATATTTGGCTGGAATAATCTTTTTATGTAACACATTCACATCTGCACCAGAATCAATTAATGTTTTAAGGGAAAACATCCGTCTCTCAATACAGATGTCAAGCATAACATGATGCTGCTGGTACTAGATGGTTAGAATTCTCATATCTCTAAAACCAGTAGCAGGATCTCTTCTTCCCTCAAAAATTTCAACATTAGAATTTTTGTATGGTGTAGTGTTTCTGGCTTCTTCTTCAGCTTGAGGCTGTTTGCCGTTTTCAAGATGAGAGATTCTATTTCTCAAAGTAGAGATTTCAGATTTCAGAGAGTGAATTTCCCTACTTACCTCCCCCAAAGTGAGTGTACAAACTTTGTCTTGCGGTTGGTCTCTTTGAAAAGAGTTGGTATTTCTTTCATAGGAGGCTTCAACAAAGAGATGTTTGTTAGAAGAAGATTTCTTAATACGATAAGATACAAGTAAGATACACAGGCTTTGATACAAGTAAGATGTTTCCATGGAATATAGACATTTATTACTAGACTTGCAGATTTGCCATTTGGCAGAATAGTCAAACAACTTTTCTCCTTCCAGTATAAAGTGTCAAATCAATAGTCTTAGAAAATGACTGGTTTATAGATTTTTGCCATCAAATATTCAAGGAATGGTTTATCGAGTTTTCCCATTATTTTTGGGACCTTTCAGTTTTCAATGAAAAATCAATATTATGAGGAAAAGATGGGGATAAAGGCTTTCTGTGGGAAAAATTCCATAAAAGTACATGCCATATTCTCCGCAACCTATTACCAATTGGACCAATAAACAAACGTACAAACAAGCAAAGGATCGTTTCCTTCCTTTCCATGGATTTTGTTATTTATTTTTGTTATAATTTTTTCACAGAAATTTTAACAAAGTGATAGGCTTAAGAGCATGTGTTTTTTTTAAGATTTTACAGGTTCAAAACTAGAAAAATAGAATAAGTATGTCTTTTAAAACTTATTAGATAAATAAATGAGTTGCTTCTCCCACACTAATTTCTTATTTGACTTATTTTTAACTTTAAATTAAATAATAATAATAATAATTTTATGTAGTCCTAAACTGAGTTGTCTTTAGTGCTATTTTTTAGAGTTTCAAGTGCTAGAATTGGGTGAAAAAAATTGAGCTAAAATCTTGATTTATGTTATTTAAATTGGTTTTTTGATTCTATATGGATTTAGCACTCTAAAAAACCCCTAAAACACTTAGATTGTGCAAGATTACCCATCAAACTTCTATTTTCAATAAATTCCTGCAAGAATTTAGAGAAATTAAACCAGAAAAGACTAAACCTTCGAAAAAATCTCACTATAGACTACTCGTTCTTAAACATCCACACTATCCCAATTATACACAAAATTTATTTGTACATACACTAATGTTAGTTTATTATAAAAAATCAAGTCAGGAACACTATAGTCTCAATACAAACTAGCTCTTGATAAAACTAATGGAACGAGGTAATCCCTAGTCGTAAGCCCTGGGTTGATGACAATTGTGACAATCTGTAAGAAACACACCATTTCTGACTCCGCAGGAGGGGCAAAGCCAAATCAGAGGATCTGAACTTTCAGGACCAGCGCGCCCCAAATTCCTAATGCAAAACCACAGTAACAGATCTTTGATATAAAGATAGATATAGCCCGCCAAGACTCCACAGAGAAGATCCACAATAACTGCTCTGTCAGGGAAAAGAAAGGGCACCACAAGGGCCTCCATCCAACCCACATCATTGAGGCCGCCATGGAGGTGGCCATCCAGCTTGTTCACAAGGACCTTGAGGGACAGAACCACTGCAGAGAATCCAACCTGGGCACTTCCAGCAGGATAAACATACTCTGATATAGATGCTATTATGGCAATGAGAGAATGAGATAAAAATGCAAGAACAAGAGCAGTGAATCCAAACATGGCACTGCCCATCTGTGGCTCAAGTTGCATTCCTTTGCAAATTAGGGACACTGTGTTATAAGTGAAATGGATGTGGTTCATGTGATAGAATGATGTTTGGACCAATTTCTTTAAACCCATTTCCTGTTTAATCAATCAATCAATAACATAACAAAATGTTTCAGTCATTGATGGATTCAGCATGGGAATCACGGCATTGATATTGTTGGTGGAAATTATAAGAAGAACAACTAACTATAATTACCTTGATTGCAACCTGAGGGATCTGTTCGTTATTGCAGTAGACCATCACCAAAATATTAACCAATACTAGCACAACAGTTGCCTTGAATTTCAGTAATGTTTCCATGTCCTCTTCTCCTTCAAACCAAAGTAATGTTTGTTTGCGGCTGTTATTGCAGAGATCAAACCATATATATATATAGTGTTCCCTACGTGTCATTCCACACACATAAAAATGGTCTCTCAGCGTGGGAAGAAGACCGTTCCACGCCGAGTGGAGGACGACGACCGTGTTTTGTTCAATGAGTCGATGTTGGTAAATATGAGTAAAACTCTTTGACGCGTTCAATACACGGTTGGGACACGACCAATTAGTTTTATTTGGACTGGGGTGGACTGGAGGAATTCTTTGAAATAGATAAGATGGTCAAAGGTTGGTGAGTTGGTGCTGCATTAGTCCAACAGCTACAGACTTTTTAATTGAAAAGGTTCCGATTGGCGGGTTAGCAATTTTCCCTGATCGCAATCTGGCATTCTTGATTTCTTTTTTTTTAACTCTCGACTACAAATGTTAGTAAAGGTACGGGAAGTAAATATATTAACTTAATAATTATTTATTGATTATTAAATAATATATTTAATGATTTTTATTGATATTTGTATGTATAAAGTATATTGGAATAAATTTATTTTAATTTCAGATATTTTTTAAGTATTGTATTGTATTTGAATCGCTTTCATTTTTAACAGTGTTTAATAAATTAGCAGTTGCTGCTAAAGGTGCAAAGATACACCGAAGGTAGTTCATCTTACGAGCAACTAATGAAAAAGCAACAGTAACCTATGTCACAAAAACTTTGTTTAACCAGACAAATATAAACATCATCACCTGACTGCTATAAAATATCCTGCAAACACAAGTTATTATGCAAATGACATGCAACACTTGCATCAAATGTTCTTAATTTGTGCAATGCCCATATTAAACTTCTCAAAATAAAATGCATTTTTATTAAATATATAACCAATGGATTATAATACTCTCTTAGTTTGGTTTGTTGATCTGTATTTTGTAACTAGTTATCAGGGAGTTGAAACTTCCAAGTTTCAAGACACTGATCGGGATGTTTTCAAAGCTCAGGGTGCAGATAGAGAGAAATTGTATGTATAAAAAAAATAGTATAAAAACACATTTATATGGTAAAAAATAATCATCTCACTATATTTCACTCCAAATCGCTAGACAAATTCAGAAATGCAGACTGCTATAAAAAAAAAACTTAGATTTGTGTGTTTTACGATGGAACTAGCGGCTATTTTAAGGGCACAGTTAGGGTTTCAGGGCTCAAACGTTACCTTTTGGTATTTGCTATTTTTATGAAATGGTATATGTATTTATATTTCATCAAAAACAACATGAACCAAAAATACCTAATGCAGATTGCTACGAATAAAGTCAGATTTGTAAGTTTTAGGATTGAGGGGAGAGGTTATTTTATGGAGAAAAGTTATGATTCCATGGTTCCCAACATTGTTTTTTATAGATTATTTTAGTTTTCCAAATCTGTGGAAATATGGTTCCTATATTTTCCATAGATGGATCCAGTAATATAGGAAAATTTATATATTGAATAAATGTGTATACCTTTGAAACTGGCTACGAAAAACATATTTATGTACATATTTTTCATAATAAAAAACACAAATTCATATTAGACATTCTTGAAAGCACAGATACAAAATCCATCTTAAATGATCTCCAGATTTAAGGCACGTAACATATCTGTCTTGTAACGTATCTTGCAAGGCTCCTTGGTGGTTATATCAATATACATCTGCAGAGATTCAATACAATCATCAAAGTTTTCAATCACTATCTTCATAGAAAGTCTTCACTAGCTATCTTCATTTTCAGCCTCAAAATCCTTCACCTTAACATCAGCATCCTCTCCAAACTGAATGACATTATTAATATGTGACAAAATATATTGCATGTTGCCAATAAAAAAGTGTTTGGGAAAAACAAAACAATAAAAAAAAGAAATTAGCCTACTTTCACAATATAGCAGCCAGAATTCAATTTTCAAATAGAAATAGAAAAATTTCAAATTCAAGATTTTCCTTCTTGTTTCTCTCAGCTTTTTAGCTTTTTAAATTATTAAAGAAAACAATTAAATTAAAAATTTCTATACTCAAAATTAATTCCCATTTCTTGTGCTGCAATTTCTATTTCACGTACTAGCTTGCAATTAGTTTCCATTACTATTAATTAGTTTTCAAAAACGCTACGGTGGACAATGTGACAGTTGTTTACTTGAATCAACAACATAAATTAAAAAGGTCGACTATGGTGAGGGTGGAATGATTCAAAAGTAAACACCTTGGGTGTAATTAGGAATTAAAGTTGATTTAAATTAATTATTTCTAAATAAGTAACTTTTTTTCTTTCTTTTATAACTGTAAAGCATACTCTTCGATGTTATATGAACAATCAATTGCAATCCCCTTTTATGGCATATCTCTTAATGACCATGTGAGGATTGAATGTATGAACAATCAATTGAAATCCCCTTTTATGTCATATCTCTTAATGGGCATGTGAGGACACAATGTTTTCTTTTTCTTTGCTAGGTTATATGAGTCGTGAGATAGTTGAAACGCCCAACTTGTGGCTTGAATAGCTACAACCTAGGGGCATCTAAGCCATCAAAATCACCCTTGCATTGTAATTGGCCTAAGTCACATTAGCCCTTAGCATGGGTGGATTTTTCCCCATGAAGTTTCAAACCGGTGACCTTCACATTTGGAGCTGGTTAACATAATACTCTGTCATTGTCTACTCTACACCCCATTGGTTGTGAGGTTGGAATGTTGGTTTTCTCTCTCTATGGCTTAAATATCTAGTTGTCATATATATATACCTTTATGCTCTCACATATTCTTAGTATAGCCTGCACATAATACAACCAACTAACAATGGTAAAAATGATGAGATGTTGAGTGAAAACTTCTCTTCTTTCTCCTCCTATCTAGGTATGGAAGGACGATTATATTTGCATGGTGGGTTAACTTGCTCATTACTTGCTTATGGTCACGAGTGAGTCTTCTATATCTTTAGGTTTGGTTTCAAAACTTCACTAGTTTGAGTGAGATAGAAAACCAATGTTATGCTCAAGGATAGAGCAATCCCCATCCTAACCAAAATAAATAATGCACAAAGAGATTTAATTCTTCATGCACATATCGATATCAATGAACAAAGGTCACAAGTCATGAAAGAAAAATTTTATTTCTACTTAGTGGGTGGGTTCAAGTTAATGATGGTCTCTCATGATGTATTAGTGGCAATACAAAAATGGCAAAAACCAGTTTGTTTATTTGGAAGGATAATTCAAGGTACTCTCACAATGTATTTGAATATCGTGTAAAAAAATGAAATATAGAAAGTTGAATTGTTTTTTTGAATAAATAAATTTTATTTATAGAATTTATGTATGACTATGTGAAGTTTGAGTTTTTCTGAATAGTAGTATTTTATTTTTCATGCAAAATATGATGCATATGTTCCCATTAGTGAATGATTTAAGTACTCAAATGATGGAATTTACCTAAACAAATTATAATGCTAACTTTCTATTTATATTTATATTTTTTAGTTGTGGAACTTATTATATCCTTGAAATATGAAGGCCTTGATTTAGTGTAGGGTTCATGGGCCTTAACATAATTAACAATATTATTTGTGTAGATCGTAGATCTAAGTTTGTTCTAGTGCACCATGTAACTTATTTTTAAAGTGGTTAAGATAATAAAAATCTATTACACTAATAAAATAGTATATATTTTAAAATTTAAATATATGTTAAGATAAAAATATATAAAAAATAGTAATTACACACACACACATGTATTGGAAATTGTGCAATCAACTCTAATGTGTGTGTAGTTTCATCAGAAATAGATCTATATAGCCTATACAAAAATATCATGCAAAAATGGGGAAATTGAAATGCATCTAAACATATAGAGGGATTGATGGATTTGCATCCCAAGCAACCAAGTTTTTCATTCTAAAACTAAATATAAGGAACCACATGATCCAGGGATGAAGGAAATTCTATAGGTACTAAAGATAGATTTGAGACATCCAAAGCCATGGAAAATGACTCAATGAACCACACCTTTCCTTAGCTGGGCATACATTACTTTTGAGAATGATATTAGTTCCCTCAAAAGTTTTTTACTATTAAGTATGTGTCTATATCCCTTGATATGGTCAAGTGGGAATCTTCAATAAGTATGGTTCTATCCCTAACCCCATCCACTCTTTGGAATGTACCTCTACCTGAATTCCCATTTTCCGTTGGGCCACCAATGCATTTTTCCAATAGGCCCTTCTCTTTACTCTGACTACCTTCATACTAATTCCACTCCCTCCCATTGAGAAATCATAAACTATACCCTTGGACCACCTTCTCTACTCTCCCCCCTTCATATTTCTACCTCCTACCCCTTGTCTCCTTCCTCATTTCCTTCATGCCCACCATTCCTTGTATGTTACCCATGAACCCTCCACCTCTTCTTACCTTTGCCTCCTTTTCCCTTCTCATCGCACTCACTTATGCATACCTTCCCTCATCTCACCTATCTGCCTATATTATTTGGCTCTCACTATCATCCTCTTCTACTCCCCCTCCCTCTTGTCTTACATCCCACCCCTTCTTGGCTCTACCATCCTCTCCTTAATTATCACCCCTCCACCTTTTGTAGACATCCACCACTCACCTCTCCTCACCCCCTCCCAATTTCCCTGTCTCAGCTAACCTCTTCATGACACACAATACCCCCTCCTATTCTCTATCTCATACAATCCCTATCCCCATATACCCCTCCATTCCTAACTCTGCTCAGACTCTAGAATTTTCTACCCTTAGGTAGTTACCTCTACTTCGTTGTTATCTATATTCCCTAGGTCATTTCCCCCTCTTGGACCATAGCCCCAAGTACCCCTAGGATCCTACCTCTATATTATTTCTAACCCCCTCTACGTTTGGGACCTAAGATACATATTCCCATATGATGAGCCCTAGTATTGCAAAAAGAATTATGCAACCCCCAAGTCTACCAACTTAAGCTATTAACTTGGGGTTCATACAAACGTAAGAGGTGTCGACACTATATGTGCAGCATAAAATGTGTCCTTATTTCATTGATTTGATATAATGGAGTGAATTTCATGAAATAAAAGTCTAAACTAATTCCATAAATGGAAATTTTACTTTGAAAATAAATTAATCCTAGGCAAGTACAACAATTTGTAATTGAAATCCTAAGAGCGTGAATTCAAATAAATGAGCATAATCTACTTTGTAAAAAGACATGTCCTAAGTGGTTTTTATTCTTCCTCAACCACGAATATAGATCCTAGGGGTCATTATTCAAGCCTAAGGGACAAAAACCATGATTTTGAATGAAATATGGTCAAGTTTACACGTGATACATGAGTGCTGCAAGAGGTTGCTACAGCAGAAACAAAATTGCTACAGGAGGTCATGTTTGGCTACAGGAGGAGATAACTTATTGAATGACCAAGTAAATAAAATAATAATTGGATGGGATAATTTTTATTATTAAGTAGTATGTCTTAGGACTCCATTCCAATTGGAATCACTCCAAAATACTCTTGTTAACACGTGCTAAAAAATAACAGAAGATTACTACTCTAAAATCTAGAAATTCAAGAACTAGTGAGCTAGTTAACCTATCAAATTCCTACCCTAATCAGGTGCAAATGAAATGGGGTAAATTTTGCTATTAAATTAAATATTTTTGAGACACAATACAAGTGGAATAAACACAAGTGAATTCATTAATATGTTATAAAAAATAGCAGAAAATTACTAATTTTTTCTACAAGGGACTTCTAGAAATTCTAGATTTGTGAACTAGTACCAATCCTAGTAGTTCAATGTTGAATATGACTTTTAAAAGCTACTATAAGGATGAATCATGCTTTTGAATCTGTAAATAATCTGAAAAAAAATACTCACTTCAATTATTTAACCCAATTCTACAACAAAAGAAGCATCAATAGTAAATGCAGAAATAGGAAAAACAAGAATAAGAGATGCATGTGAATAATAAGTGGAAAGAAGAAATACAAATTATACAAAAGAGATCTGAGGCTCTTAGGATGGCCAAGCCGAAGGATACTCAGATTCCTATGAAGGAGACCAAGATTTATAAGCTAAATATGGCACCCAACTTCATTATTTGAATCAATCCAAGTACATCTCTGCTAGAAATGAAAGTGGAGCTATAAAAAACAAGTTTTCTCCACAAGAAGACTAAGAAATACATGCCCCTAGAGAAACATTTGAATTGTTAATTATAAAAATTGATGAGGAAGCATTCCCATTGAAAGGAGGAAGCTTTCCCGTCCAAAATCCTTCAAATAATGGATCTGGTTCCCAACACTAGGAATTTGCATTAAATGACATGGGACACAATCATAGATTTTCTCAATCACTAGAGCTCTAGAATTTGTAAATAATTTCATGATATTTTGTTCATTTACTATCCAATTTTGATCCTCCTATAGTAGCGAGCAAGTCCCTAAATTATCTCATCCTCCAAATCTTGATAATCTGACCAATATTCTCACAATATTCTAAAAAAAAAATGATATTAGGCACAAATATGAAATTATCTCTAAACCTTCTTAATGAACATATTAAAGTTAAAAATATGTCATCTAATGCAAAAATAAAAATTTAATGTGTTGAAGGATGGTCATATGGGCCTTAACTTATGTCTAATTTGGAGGCCCATCATACCCCCTACTGAAAGTGTTGCTCGTCCTCTAAGCAAATTAGTGACCTAATATTTCCTCATTCATGGCCCTCGCGGTCTCCTTAACATCTCAAGATACCTCACAAGGAATTTTGGCGTAGATTCTCTTTCTCCATCCTCTTCCTCTTCTTCCCCAACTTCTTCTTCTTCTTGGTTGTGGGCAAGGCATTTCTTTGTTTCTAAAAATAATTCTAATTCTTTTTCTTATGAGGATCAATTCAAAGAAAACATCCACATTTCATTTTTTATTCGTAAAATCATATAAGAAGATTCCAATATGCTGTATTACTAGAAAAAATGAAAATTTTGCAAGATTCTTGTTCATATATGGCAAGGAAAAATACGTATTTAACATTCCTTTGGATGTTGTCCATAGAATCCTAGGCTTCGGGGGTGAAATTTCTCAAAATTAGGGTCTTTTGCAGCTCACTGGAGTTTCCAGTAGCAAATTTGTTTCCCTTGTAGAAGCTCTTTTTTCTCCTATAGCAGGAAAAAATCCTCTTGTAGCGGGTTATTCTTGGTTCCCTTGGTGTCTGGATTTCTCTATGAGGCTTGGGGATACTTCCCCTTAGATTGGAGGGAGCTTACTCCTTTAATCTACTCCTTATTTCCCTCTATTTATTCATTTTTCTAACTAGTTGATTCTTCAATCATGATTGGGTTTACAGAGGGAGGTTGAGGCTTCCATTTCTTAAGTCTAATGCTTCTCCTTCTTTTGAAATACAAAGGAAATTTCTTTGTATTCCTTTTGTAGGCTTGGTTGGTGTGCCCAAGGCTACCAGAGTGGTAGCCACTTCTTTATCAATTGTTTCCTCTAAAACATTAGCTTGCTACTCATGCCTCATTTTTTTTAAGGCCTAGAGGTTTCTTCAATGATCTTGGAGGCTCCTTGTTCCCATTTTTATTCTTGTAATCACCGCTCTTCTTAATTTGGATTTTCCATGTTGCATGAGTGAGGAATTTAGATGCACTTACCTGATTGATGGTGGCTGAGACTGTTGACCCATCCTTAGCTTATAAAACTTCATATCTCATGCATTGAAAACAAATTTCTAACCATAACATGCTAAAGAGAAGAGGTGAAGAATATTGCATACATGTAGCTACCTGATGGTTGCTGGAGAGGCATGCATGATACCGTTGAGTTATTGATCGATCCATGCTTACCTGGAGGTGCTAATTTCCTTTTCTTTCTTCTACAGAGGTCTTCATAGCTTGATGATTCTTTGACTAATAAGGTTGTTGTGTTCATGTTTCTTTGCAGTGTCAAATATGTTTCTAGTGGAGTGGATGGATTGATTCCTAAGGAGCCTGTGCCCCTTCTAAACTTCAGAAATGGATTCATGATGCTCAAGCTAGCTAGATCTTCTACTGTGTGGGTGAAAAAAGAATTGATGTCGAGTTCTGTTGTAATTTTACATGCTGCTACAAGAGGAATCCTTTTCATGTAGCAGTCATTTAATTCCTCTTCAAGACCTCATTACTACATGTGGGATTGATTGAAAGTCATCAGAGGTATAAGGACATAATCATCAAGAGGTGGTGTAGGTGGTGGAAAAGTTGAAGATATGTTTTTTTTTTTTTTCATGTAAGATAGACTGGAATTTGAAGATGAGTTTTGGCTAGATGGAGTGGATAGGTGATGAAAGTGGTGTTGGGGGACCTCTCTCAAAATTATCGAAATAAGAAATGATATTTTTACCCCTTCCTTCAATCGGATCTGCCTCCTATAGCATTTTGGGCTCCTCCTGTAGCATTTCACGCTACTCCTATAACATTTTAGGATGGTCTCCTGTAGCATAATTGTTTTATCTATATCTCTCAAATGGTATACTGGATTGACTTGATTTTTTTGAGCATGTTTCTATTATCCTTATGAACATCCCCATAAAAATATCTTGGCCAATGGATGCACGAATCTTGAGAGAAAATAAAAATGGTTGTAGGTAATGGAGGCCAATTTATCAAAAAGTGTGCAATGGGATTTGATGAAATTGCTTGAGCATGTTACCATCATCCATATGCATATCCCCATGAAACAAATCGGCCAATGGATGCATGATTTTCAAGATACTATAAAAAAAAAATTACGCCCTGTGTATTTTGGCATCCTGTAGCAAAATAGAACCCTCCTATATCGTTTTAGTACATCGAGGAAAATGAATGGGAAATGGTTGGAAATGATGGATGGATATTGGAAATGGATTAGGGTGATGGATTGACATGGCCTTGGTCTTGTTGGAGCATATTAGAAAAGGAGGAAAAATCCCAAGTTTGAATTCCTTTGACTGTATTTTGACCAACTTTTTCTTTTGGTGCTAACTTGTTTTTGTTTCTTTCAAAGGATGGAGATCACCTAAATTCATCAAAGAGAGATACATGAAGCAAAGAATATGTTTCTTTTCATTTTTTCATTCTTTTTTCTTCTTTTCTTAGGCCTACTAGTTGCTTCAGTGAGGTTTTCAATTAGTAGGTCTACCTAGGCATCTCAAAGGAGATTTTCACCTAGGATTTTTATTTTTTATTTTTTCTCTTTTATTTCCAACCCATTGATCTCCTCATGGAGATTTTAAATCAGTGATCCAATCTCAGGTGCCTCAAAGGAGGTTTTCACCTGAGATTTTATTTTTTCTCTTATTTTTCATTTTTAATTTATTTTTCTATCCTACTCTACTTGAAAATCAAAATCTCTTTCAAGTACAGGAATACTTTCAATGGAGCCATGTGCACATCACGATGACAGATAAAATCACATGTAGGATTGAAAGATATGCTTTGACATGTACTTGAATATGAGAGACCAACTGCTTTGAATGAGATGAGATCATGAATTGTTGAAGAATAGTGTGTTGTTGTAAGTTAATGATTGATTCAAACCATGTTTCAATATAACTTCTAATGCCCTTGGTTCGCTTTCTCATCTGGATCATTCTTCATGTTTTCTTCTACC
Source organism: Pinus albicaulis (assembly GCA_034641835.2). Taxonomy (NCBI): domain Eukaryota; kingdom Viridiplantae; phylum Streptophyta; class Pinopsida; order Pinales; family Pinaceae; genus Pinus; species Pinus albicaulis. Next base: position 486,163,528 of record CM076581.1, read on the forward strand.
ATGACATTCAAATATTCCTCTCTTTTTTAATTATTATCTTGAACACATGGAGGATCTGATGGTAAACATGAGGGAACTTTCTCATTCTTTGATTCTGAAGCCTGGTCTTCATCATGTGCATTCCATGATTCTTTGGACTTTTGATTCAAATATTATTTTTTTGAATGTTGTCCTTGAATGAAATCAATAGAATTATTTTTTGCAATACTCTTCCCGAGCTAAGATGAATACCATTTAGATCAAGAGGAAATGTTAGGAATTTTTGTACCTCATCATTGTAAGTGGGTTGAGCTACTTCCTTGTGTGGTTATGGAAATGGTGGTATAGGTAGTTGAGTGGGAGTGAATCTATGAGATGGATGTGGTTGGGATTTTGATTATGGTGGAGAGGGGTGGTATGGATAACATGGAGTTGGGTATGGAGGATATTGAAGATACCGTGGATTTCTCCCATAAGGTTCTTTCCAACCTTGTTTCCAAGATTGGATTTGGGGTTGACATGGCCAAGGTTTCCAAGGAAGGGTTGTGTTCCAATTTATTTGAGATGGATGTGCATAACCTTGAAATTGTGAATTAGATTTTTTCATCATATTAGGTTGACTAGGTTTCCATGGTCTTATTTGAGCTACATAACATAACTTCTTTGGTGATTGATTTTCTTCATTTTCCTCTTGGTAAACTTCCTTGAACCTTAGTGATGATAGGAAATATTATGCTTGGATAACACAAATATCAACATTCTCTTTTTGCTCATTTTTATTCTTAACATTTCTACTTGTTCACTTACATTTCCAAGAATTTTTGTTTTAAAGTTATCAAGAAAATTCCCAAGTTCATCTTGACTTACCGATCTTGATGTTGATTTACTTACCCTTGCCCTTCCTCTTGAGATGTGCTTGCATGTTTCACATATTTCTTCAAATGATAATTGGTATACATCACCTCTACTCATGAGATCAAGGAGATCAATCCATTCATCTTTAATTGTTCTAGAAAGAGGGTTTTTAGCGTGTCATATCCTAAATGATGTAATTTTTCCCTCTTAACATTATACATGAACCTCTCTGTTGGATCCTCAAGGCTCTCATCTTATTTTTGAGTCATTCTAAAGATTTATTCTTTAAGATCATGATCTTTATATTTTTATAGAAATATCTTTTGCATATCATTCCATGATATTTTTTTATTAATCTTAAACTCATGAACCATTTAAGAGATTTATCCTTCAATGTTGTTGGAAAGAATCTCAATTTTTGAGTGTAAGTAACCATAATATCTAAAAAGGATTTCAAATTCAAAGAGAAATGTTTCTGGATCCTCTAACCTCATACCATGGAAGTTGAGAAGGAAAGATGGAGGTACTTTCTTCATATGCACACTGACATCAATGTATCGAATGGGAAATCCAAGAGGATCTTCTTCATTGTCATCACCTCCATCCATTTATTCTACCTTATTTTCCACCTCTTCTTCTTCTACTTGAAAAAGTGGATGATGATGTGGTTCTTACCGCACCACGTGATCATATGATCTAAAAAGGATTACAAATTCAAAGAGAAATTTTTCTGGATCCTCTAACCTCATACCATGGAAGTTGAGAAGGAAAGATGGAGGTATGTTCTTCATATGCACACTGGCATCAATATCTTGAATGGGAAATCCAAGAGGATCTTCTTCATTGTCATCATCTCCATCCATTTCTTCTACCTTCTTTTCCACCTCTTCTTGTTCTACCTGCAAAAGTGGATGATGATGTGGTTCTTACCACACCACGTGATCAAATGGGGGGGGGGGGGGGGGGGTGTTGGTGTTGGAGAAGTATTTTTTTGTTTTTATAAAAAAAATTGAATGAGAATGCTAATAGAATGAAATTTTCTTCTCTTAAAATGAAAGATTCCTAATGAATTTTTTTTGTTTTTGCAGAAAGTAAAAGGAGTGAATCAACTAGGGAAGAAAATAATGCATAATTTGACACCTCCCAGGAAATGACACCAAAAAGTGATAAGCCTCATTATTGCAACAAGAATGCTACAACTCCCAAGGCTACCAACTTAAATTATCAACTCTGGGTTCGTACAAACTTAAGAGGCGTCAACACTATATGTGCAACATACAATGTGTCATTCATTCATTGATATGATGTAATGGAGTGAATCTCATGAAGTTAAAGCCTAAAATAATTCCAGAAATGGAAATTTTACTTTCAAAATAATTGAATCCTAGGCAAGAAAAAAAATTTGTAATTGTAATCCTAAGAGCATGATTGAAATAAATGAGCCTAATCTACTTTGTAAAAACACATGTCCTAAGTGGTGTTTATTCTTACTCAATCATGGATTGATACCCCAAGGGTCATGATTCAAGCATAAGGGAAAAAAACGAAGATTTTGAAGAAAATATGGTCAATTTTACATGTGCTACATGAGTGCTACAGGAGGTTACTACAGGAAAAACATAATTGCTACAAGTGGCCTTGTTTTGCTACAAGAGGAGATAACTCATCGAATGACCAAGTAAATCAAATTAAATTTGGTTGGGAAAATATTTTTATTCAGTAGGATGTCTTAGGCCTCCATTACAAATGGAATCACTCCAAAATACTCCTGTTAACACGTGCTAAAAAAAGCAGAAAATTTTTACTTTAAAAGTTACTGGAAATTCAAAAATTTGTGAGCTAGTTAACCTATCAAATTCCTACCCTAATAAAGTGAAAATGAAATGGGTTATATTTTATTACTAACTTCAATATTTTTATGACCCAATACAAGTGGAATCAACTGAATTGAATGTTATTCACATTTTTTTAAAAATAGCAAAAAATTACTACTTTTTGCTACAAGGGACTTCTAGAAATTCTAGATTTATGAACTAGTACCAAGACAAGTGGCTCAATGTTGAACATGACTTTTAAAATTTATTCTAAGGATGAATCATGATTTTGAATCTTTAAATAAATTTAAAAACAACTCACTTCAATCATTTAACCCAATCTTACAACAAAAGAAGCATCAATACTAAATGCAGAAATAAGAAAAAAAGAATAATAGATGGATGTGAATAAGAAGTGAAAAGAAGAAATAAAAATTGTAAAAAAGGGCTCTAAGGCTCTTGGGATGGCCAATCCCAAGTATACTCAAATTCCTATGAAGGATACCAAGATTTATAAGCTAAACATGGCACCAAACATCATTATTTGAATCAATCCAAGTACAACCATGTTATAAATAAAAGTGGAGCTGAAAAAAAACGTTCTCTCCACAAGAAGACTAAGAAATACATGACCCAAGAGGAAAGTTAGGATTGGTACTTATAAAAATTAATTAGGAATCATTCCCCTTGAAAGGAGGAAGCTTTACAGTTCAAAATCCCTCAAATAGTGGATCTGGTTCCCAACACTAGGAATCTACATTAAATGACAAGGAACCCATTCCTAGATTTCTTAGTCACTGGAGCTCCAAAATTTGTCAATAATTTCATGAAATTTTGTTCATTTATTATCTAATATTGATCCTCCTATAGTATAGATCAAGTCCCTAAATTATCACATCCTCCAAATCTTCATAATCTGCCCAAAATTCTCACAATATTCTAACAAATAAATAATATTAGGCACAAATATCCAATTATCTCTAAATCTTCCTAATGAACATAGTTAGTTAAAAATATGTCATCTAATGCAAAAATGCAGATTTAATGTGCTGAAGGATGGCCATATGGGCCTTAATTTATTTCTAATTTGGAGGCCCATCACCATACATCTTACTTGGGGCCCCATACTCCCAACACCATCTAAGTTCCCTAATCACTACCCTAGGGATAAAACACTTTGAATTGTCATAGGGACAATTATTATAATAGTGAACTTATATTGTTTCCCACTCAATATCAATCTATGACTTCATTAATTACGTATTTGAAGAGAAATACCAATATATTTAGCATGTCCATGTGCCTTGATGGTGGGGTCAGTATTTTATAGCATGCATAGGTACATTTACCATTCATACTATCTTATCAGTGGTTGTTTTTTACTAAAAAATACATACTTTCAACCATAAAATAGGCTTTTAAATCAATGTTTTAATTTAGAGAAATTTAGCCTAATTCTCCATATCAGATATCGTCATGGGCTAGTTAGTAGGACCGATAATAGATTTATATTGAAGGAGTATTTCTTCTACATAAGTGAGGATAGGTGTCACGATTTATATTATGCACAACATAATTTTCATTTGTTTCGAAATCGCTTGGAAGATAATAATATATAGGTGGATTGACATTGTATTTGGTTAGATGGTTTCACATGGAAATTCAAAAACACCAATGTAATTTAATGGCTTTGTATGTTACACAAAAATACAAATAACCACATATTTGAAACTATTTTGAGACTAAACATAGGAAAGACAAGCTTCATGGAGTAGGTACATGCATCAAAACTATGTTGCATGGATATGAAATGAAGTTCACAACTAATCCCCATATTCAAATGAAAAATATTTTGTTTTGTGGTGTTCTTAAATAATGATAGAGAGAACAAGAAGTAAAGAAGACTAATCAACAAGGAAAGAGAACATATATACATAATTTTTGGAGGTGGTTGTTGTAGATAAATCACATACATATGAATACCTAAAAATCTAGAGTGCTTGTGGATTTCATTTTGTTCAAACAACAAATAACATTACAAGTGAAATATGGATGAGCAAAAAATATTTGTTTTGTGATCCATGTAGTAGTAGAAAATGAGACAATTGTGAATTCACAAATTGGGTTGATAGATGGGATAATGTATCACTCCTCATTGGCCAATTTATGATTGTTGGTTTATCCAAGTCTGAGGAAGACCATTCAAATATTTCACTAGATCATGATCAAGTATCCAATATTGTACAACTAAGTTTAGTGAATACTTTATTAATTTTGATTAACTGGTATTAATGTATTACAATTTGTTGGTTTAGTGGTTTGATGTGTTGGCACACCATTTTTTGCAAGTCCATTAGGGAAATTTTGAGGTCTAAAATAGGCCTCCTGAGGAAAATAATAAAATAATAGTTAAAATAATAAAATAATATTTATGAATTTTTCAAGGAAAATAAAGGAAACTACCTTTTTTTAGTTCTATTTTTAGCTTATCTCTTTATAGGTTTACTCAAATGTCTAGTGTGTACACTCGTTGGATGAAAAATTCAATTCCACATCTGATGAGTACCCATGCTGCATACTTATTAGTAGAATCACATGGAAAAAAATACATGAGAAAAATGTGGATACGTGTCAAAAGTGGAATTGAATTCTACATCTAAGGAGTGTATACACTTGAAATTTGAGTATACCTATAAGGAGATAAGTTGAAAATACAATTAATAAAGTAGTTTTATATTTTCCCTACTTTTTTTTCTTTTCCCTCCAAAATATTTTCCCTAGGGATGACATCATCATTTTGAATCCTATTGGTTCTTTTAAAGTTAATTTTGTTAGTAAATTGTTTGTTTTGAGGCCCCATTTTTACCTTAATTCCCCTAATGACATATTGTTGATTGTATTATCATCCTAATTCATTGGTATTGTTTTTAGCCACTTTTGAATCCCACTCCTTGATGGGGCCATAATGGGGCTTGCCCACTCTCTATTTTTGCTAGGGGATCGGAGGGAGTGATGACAATTTGTTGGAACCCCTCTAGCAAGGGCTCAGAGGTAGTGCTCATGAAGAGAATTTTTTTAGAAAATTTTCCTTGCAAAATATTGTAATTTTGTAGTCAATCTTGAAAATTCAACATTAGGCCAAACATCTAATGGTAGATTTTACATTAATGTTTTTTTACCTTGACAACAACCCTCTATTTTATGAGGGAATGTGTTTCTTCTATGTAATTATATAGAGAGAATTGTAATTAAGAAAGAGGAGATTGTGAGATAGAGAAGATGAGGTGGTGGTGGATGTGATACACGTTGTAATCCCTTAGTTTTTCTAGATGATATAAAAGGAAGGATTGGATATTTTTCTGTGGACGTATCCCAAGATGGGTGAACCGCATATATTGGTGTCTCTTTGTATTGTTTCATTCAATGTTTTATTTCCACATTCACTTATTTAAATGCTATGTGGTTTTATTCCTAACACATATACATAGTCATTGACATGAAAGGTAATGAATGGGGATGTGACTATTAGTTGGTGCGTTACTTATAAAGAAAACATACCCTCATCGTAGCAACCCCTTGTTGATTTCCATGTAAAAAAAATATAAGACCAAGGTTATGGGACACGTATTCCAAGCTGAATATTTGGAAGAACATCCTAGTAGGTGTTCATTTGGTTTATTATAGTTAAGGGGAAATTAACAAAGAAATTGAAAATGAAGAGAAACATTATTTGGAATTTATTTATGAAAATAATGGAAATTATGAGAAAAGGAAGGTGAAAGGTCAGAAGTTGTATGTGAGGAGTAAATTGACGAAAATTAATGAAAATGAAGAAAATAGGGGCCTCATTGATAAAAAAGGCTTCTGAGGACCAGTTCACAACTTTTGGAAATTAAAATTTTTTGACAGTTTAGTTTTGGAGCTCTCTCACTATTCTTTATCTCTCATAATATTACATACTTAGAGCCGCTTCTTGGAGCACTCTAACATTGGAAAAGGAAGGGAAATAACGTAAAGGGAAGAAAATATCAAGCAAGAAAGAGTTGGATCGAGTTGCATGTATGATTTTATTGCTAGTTTTGGCATGCATGGTATATGCACATGCCTATTTTATTCTCTTGTTTTCATTGGCATTGGTTTTCCCATGCGTGAAAATTATTTTCAGCCTTGCCTTTCCATTTCTGTATAGCCATGGTGTGATGGGGTTATTTTAATTGATTGAGATAGATTGTTGGATGGTTTCGAAATAGAGTGAGGTGTTCTCAAGAAAATTGCCAAAGGCCTAAAAATCTACGGATCAATAAAGGTGGGATATGTGGTAAATCCTATGTCTGGAGATGGGAAAATTCCTCACGGTTTAGGTGGAGAGATTTAGAGTCATCCATGCTTGTTTAGGGCCTTGTGATCCCTGGGCTAATATTGGTGGGATTTTGGTAAAGCTTGGTAGTGTATGTTTCTTGTTTGGGCCTTGGAATCCTTGACCAATATATGGTGGGATATACGGTAAAGCGTAGTTGTATAGGTGCTTGCTTTTGGCCTATAAATCCTTGACTAGTTTTGGCGAGATATGTAGTAAAGCCTGAGAAGCATGGTCACCTTTTTTGTGAGTCCCATGTTCATGCTTGGAATATGGCATGTGGGTGATTGGATGAAAGAAATATTTGGTTCATTCCAATCTATGTTCAGGTGGTATATGGAAGTGTCTGACTTGGTTGGCTTTATGAATAATACAAATAATTCCTCTTGAGTTTTATGAGAAAATATGCTTGTTATTATGTGATTGTAATGAATGTTCTATCATTGTAAATCTGTTGGTTATATGATGGTTATAACCATGGTTTCATGAAGGAACTTAGTTATGCATATCATCATGTTTCGATTAGTAAATGAATGGTTAATGAATGTATGACCTAATAGCACTAGTACAAAATGGCTAATTAGTTACTAAAAAATGACTGAAATTTGCATATAAACGAGTATTTTTTGGTCAGTGACCGATAGTAGCTAATTTAAAGTATCTTATAACACGACCAACTTTTAGTCGTTTTTAGCATAGTCATTAATTGGTTGTCTCAATTTTATTGTCTAGTAGTATATTTAGTCATTAATTTGGTCATTAATTTAGTTATTTATTTAGTCATTAATTGTCACAATTAATGACCAAATATACAACAAAATATATTACTAAATAATTGCCCGAGAAAACCAATTAATGACCAAAGAAATATGACCAAAATGCTGATCGTGTTATAAGATACTGTAAATTAGGTACTAATAGTCATATATATGAAAATTTTAGTCATCGTTTGAAACCAATTAATGACCAAAGAAATATGATCAAATTTTGGTCATGTTATAAGATACTGTAAATCAATTACTAATAGTTGTATATATGAAAAATTTAGTTGTCATTTGTAATCACAAACTTATCATTTGCAGTAGTCATTTATCTTTTTCTGGTATTTTCATATTCATTATATAAATTACTACTTTATTAGTTTATATTCATTTCATTTACTTTCATTAACAATCATTATAACCAACTAATTTAGTTTTATATTCATTTTATTTGTGTTCATCATTAATCAACATAAACTACAAATTCAGTAGTTTTAGATTGATTTTTTGTGTTCATTATTAATTAACATAAATTAATTAGTATGATTTTGCAACTAAATAAAATAAAATAAAAATTACATACAATGTACATGTTCATCTAATATGAAAACGAAAAGTTGCATATGTTAATTACAATACTAAATAATATCAAGTGCAGCTATAAATAATTTCAACCAAAAATTATATTATATAAAATGTCAAGTATTACAATATGAGTTTCGAACTTAATATTCGTTGGAGTGCAATTTACACATGAAATATTGTTTCATCACTTCAAAAAATTATCATTGTGTTTCCAAGGCATTTTAGGTGAATTCACCATCTCTAAAGACCTGACCATTAGTCTCTATGTGTGTTCTTTATGTGGGATATTGGCTCTATGGGTACCACTAGACCAATTCTCTTCTCTCTTTATTTAATTTGTATTTGATCTCTCCAGTGTTATTGTTCTCCTCTTTCTTTAATTTCTTCTTCTTACCATCAATATCGAGTTCCTTTTCTGAAAAATAAAAAAGATACAATGCAGAGTATTAGACATGAAAGACGATGAACATTGAAATATAAAATAAAGTAGACTATAAAGGATTTATAAGATATATACCTCAACATCAGCAATATTTTCAATGTTATTTCCCCGGATAAAATAAAAACTCGAACAATTTTTCTTTAGTTGGGCAATATTGATCATTACCTGTATAAACAAAGCGAATAAAAGGTCACCATATATAATAACATCTTAGTAATCTTAGTATTCAACCTTCAAGGAAATATTAGGAACAATCATGCCAACTAAGTTACATGCTAAAAATCTCAAGTTATAGATTACTTATACAATGTGCGAGTGCAAACAAAACTCCTAGAAAATGTCAAAGCTAAGTCTAGAATAAAATAAAATGAAGTAAAAAGGTTACAATAATAGGATATCCTCGTATACATGTATATAACCAAATAATTTAGAAGGCTAAGTGAATAAGTCCAAGGCTGGAGGTTGATGATATCAATAATACCAAAGTATGATGAGCATTTCTTCATATAAGAACTACTATTAGGGTCCATTATCACATATGAATAAGTCAAATAGTCTATATCAAATTATTAATGTTTTTCTTATATTTATGGATCACTATAGTATAAGTGGATAAATTGAAAATACAAATCCCTTCCCATTGTGTTCCTGACCTATGGTACAATATAGTAGCTGTGATTTGGAGAAAATTTCCAACATTGAAAATATGTAGTAATCACCACTAGTAATCCCCCAAATATGATTATTTTGGAATGCAACTTTCAGATTCTGGTTGATATATGATTCTTGAATGGAAAATACACACTGAATTCCAACATAAAACTTCCAATTTGAGGGAACACCTGTGTCCATCCTCATTCACTCAAACTCAAAACATCAACGATCATTATAATGAAAATATAAAATAACAACATTTTTTATCTGTTTTTATATTTACATGCAAAGAACCAAAAGTTTTCCCATATTTACCATACTTGTAATTAACAAGATATAACACATTGATTGATATTTTAAAGCAAATACTTGAATCAATACAAATAATAATTTAACATATTACAATAATACCACCAATTTTTTTATCTTCAATTAGTTCAAACTAGTTAGCACAAAAACTTTAAGAAATAGAAACAAGTAGAAATAATAAACCCATCAATTAATAATCAATAAAAAAAGGATATTTTTTTTGTTGAATCTTGATAAAACAACTATAAATATTGACCATCCACTGTAACTAGTGGTCTGGTTCAAAGAGAAATAAACCTGGAGAACTCATCTCCCAAGTTCTTTGCTTTATCCATGAAGCTTTCTACTGTCCTTAGAACAAAATTCACATTCAATCTTTTAGGTTTCTAAAGCTGCCCAAAGGCCTCGCCAAATGAAGCAGTGCATTTCATCGATTTTCATAAAATGCTTTTTGTATTGAAAAAATATAGTTTGACCATGTGATAGACAATTCAAGCAAGTAAAAAATTGTGTACAATATTTCTTAGAAGAATTCATGTTAAAAGGAAAACTTGCATATTTTAGATAGAAAAAGAAGCTTAATAAAGATGGTCAATATTACAAAACAATAGACTAGATATAAAACTACAGATAGAACTGACAAAATCCTAATTGTAATACAATTGATTGATTATTCTAAGCGAATCCAACTAGATACATACAAGTTTTCATTTTCAACTTTCTTTCCCAAATATTTATTGGAGGTGGAAGCTAACTTCCATGCATATCGCAAGGATGTTTTACCAAGAGTATATGTTGCATTCTCATATTCCACACTGGCTTTTCCATGAACAGTCACAATAGGTATTGGAGGAATTAGTTGCTACGTCATCTAAGTTGTCAGCTTTAATATTCTCTTTACTCAAGGTATTGATCCTTCCCCTTCTTCTGAGTTATCAATCTCATATTTCTCCTGTAGCCAACATAGGAATAATTTGGGTTCAGGAAGAATAAATATGTCCATATGACGTCTTCAAATTTGAAAGGATGCATTTTTATTATTTAACTAGTAGTAAAAAAGTGATAGGAAGACCTTCAATATAGCCAGACTTTTTTAGTGAAGAAATTTGTTGCAGATGCTCATGCTATCACAACATCATTGAAAATAAATGGTCAACAATAATTAAAACTTTTTCCCCTACCTTGAACATTGGCTTAGTCTTCTTAAAGAAACATAAACCTTCTAAAACTACAAGGAATAAACAAAAAGAACACCATTGATATAAATTCACATAATACTGAAAACAACAAAAGAGAGGTGAATTTGCTAGGTAGTAGCTCAAAAACTTGTAGTGGGAAAATGCCCTCAAGCTTGAGTAATATCTACACGCCGGGGAATGAGTTGTGACACTTGTTTCTTATGTTTACGAGGAAGAAATTCAATTGGAGCTCCAATGTTAAATTTAGATCAATATTACTGGTGTTGATATGAAAGGTGGTCCTCCATCATTAGTAATGACACAACTGTTTGGGTTCACACAGTTACTACAGATTCAACATCTTTCATGCCTGACAGAATAGTGTGGTTGGTAATTATTGGTGTTAATCCTGAGCCAAGGAAGAAATGAACAAGATTTCTCCCCGAAGGAATCTGTTTAGAGTTTAAAGTTATAGACCTTCCATATTCACCCAGACTCTTATACATGGTAGCAACTTGCAAGGCTAAGAGTCTCTCACTAGTATGAGGCCAAAACTACATTAATATGGAATTCAAATTATTTTGATTGAAATGATTTCTATCACCCACTCCTGAAGACAACTAAAGCATTTTGATAATTGATTCAACTAAAAGTTCAAGTTGAGAAGGTGACAGATTCTTGTGTCTTAGTTTCCCTGTCTATATAAGAATTTAAGGAAGAAACTGTAGATGGTGTCGTTGAATGGAAAATTAGTATTACTTTCCCTATAACAGCTACATCTTGTGAGCCTTGAAGTTTATGAGTGGTGATCATGTTACCTTGGATGTTGGTATGTCTTTGGGTGACTACATGTCGAATTGTTGATTGAGGAATTGATATAAGTTTTCCAGTGGCATTTGGGTGTTGAATATATTATCACTGAGTTAAAGGATGAATATCATAGGTTGTGAAATATGGAGGTTTTTCCATCTTTACAAAAAATTATTTTACACGTGTTAGTGATGATCTAAAGGGAACACTTAATGGAATTGTTGAGGTGGTCTCTTACAATACTTTTACTTCAGCTATGGAAGCATAACCTACCTTTGATAAAGAATCTTGAAGAGTTGTTAAAGCTACACTCTTTTTGGCATTTCATCCTTTTGATGGATGGATCTACCTATACAATATTTAATTTGTACTTTGCATAGATGCACTTGTTTGTAAAGATAAATTTTTCATCCTTTGCAATAGTTGGGATGGTGAACCCAGTCTAAACCCAAATCCCTAAGAAGAGAGAGTGCTTGATGATTGGTTATGACAAAAATGAGTAACTGAAACATTAGGTGAAGAAGATTCATTTGCATCAATAGATGCATTGTGCTCACTAAATATAGTGTGGTTTAATGTGTCACTTTAATTTGGATTATCTAACTTGCTTAAAAGGTCAAGAACATTTTGACTGGACAAAAACAATTTATAAGAAGAAATTGAACATATTAGTATATTATATTATAGAACACTAGGAAAAGCTACTGGAACAACAAATAGACAAATTACTTAATAAAAAAACATAAATCAAAAACTTACCTTGATAAAGATGTTGGTTTGTTTGAACCATATATTTTTGTGTGGTTTTCAAATAAATATGAGTTTCATAAGCATAACTTATAAAATAGATATTTAGGATGTCCTCCTCCCAATAGTTATCTTAAATTGGTTTGCAAATTTGAATTTGAAACATCCTGCAAAAGAAACAAATGCTTACTACAAAAGGGATACAAACAAATCAAGCATATGATATAAATCTAAGCATGAAGTATTTTCAATTAGGATAAAAGGATGCACAATATTGAAAAATTGAACTTCTTACAAGGATCCACAGTATTCATAGATTAGATATTTCATTCAAGTCCAAATACATCGGAGAAGTTTAATACCTCTCCTTCATTCGTAGTGTTATTTTTTCAGCTTGTCCTAACCACCTTTGATTGCCCAAAGTCTGCTTGTTCAAGAGCCTTTTAGACTTGAGAATTCATGTGCACTATTCCTCTTAGAGATGAGTGTTTTCTAACACTTTGTGCATGCCACTGTTTCAATGAATTCGTTCCTATTGCCTGCTAGAGCATGTGCCTAGGGGGCTTTCTCAAGATATCATTATATATAGGAAATAGTTCAAAGAACCTATATGCACTCAATGCAAATGTATGTTGTTATCATACCTTCAGAATTAATTGTTTAAAAATGGGGAATGTTCTTTCATGCCTACTACATTCATTATTTTTAACAATTAAATTCTTGTTTAAAAATATTAAAGGTATCTCAATAGAAACATTCCTTCACGTTAAATTCAATCAATTGTTATTTTCCTTACATGGAAAACATTTGAAAATTTTCAATTGTTTTTTCCTACTTGGGTTTATAATTTTTATGTTTCATTGTAGGACCATTGGATCCTCGAACATGGTGGAATCATTCAAATGAAAAAACTCATTATCCTTATCCTTATCCACCTTATGGAGGTGAATATGGTTATATGGCACTTCCTAATCCTCCTACAATGGGTTCCACTTTGGGTGGAGATTTTTAGAGTGGAATTATTAGGCCTCCTACTAGGATTTCTTAGAAGCATCAACACTTTTGGGAAGCACAAGTGAGAGTTTCCATAAAATGAATTTAAATATTTTTTTTCCTTACAAATTTTCTTCTTGTGGATGAAATATGTTGTGCCTTGTATGCAATTTCTAAAGAAATTCATGTTTTATTTTGATGACTATGTCAGTTGCAATCAATGGAAAATGTGTAAATTTGGTGTGCATTGGATAGGGCAGAGTCTCAATTTTTCTGCATATTGTGGTAGGCTTATGAAATTGTAGTCAAACTTTTTTGTATTAAAGGCCCGCCATGATATTGTTGAAGATGATTTTGTTGTAGCAAACCCTCTACACAAAATGATAGAAAAAGTAGAAACAATACATCCATTGGTATGAAAACAACTTTGCCTTCATTTGACAATTTCTAACCTAGATCTTGGGGAAGGAACATTACAACTTGTAGGATGGTGACTAAAGAAAAGAAAAATAATGGGAGTGAGAAAGCCAAAGAAATATAACAAAGAAATAAAACAAAGAAATAAAACACAAAGAAAAAAATAAAGTAAGCACTCATGTAATAACCATGCACCCACCAAACCTCCCTATTGTTAAAGAGGAGCAAGATAAGGTTCAACCAATGTTCACTAATGGCACTAAATTTAACTTGACAAAAAAAATATAGACCCAAATTCAGATTTCCTAACTGCAGCTGTATGCCATAACCATGTGTTCACAAATGATGTTGATAATATTAATTATAGTACTATAAACTAGATAAGTTTTTTTGGATCACCTCTTCCCATAGTGGAAAGGAAAGAGAATGGGAATGAGCATAATACAAACAGAAAGGGTCCTCCTATGGGGCTTCCACAAAATATTAACAACTTTTTAGAGAACATGATTTCAGAATCTGGTGAAGAAATTTATGGTTATTACAGAGGTGTGAATAACAAGAGTCAATGGGTGGTCATCTTCCACTCCTACTGGTGATGAAGTGAGGAATATTGTGTTTGAAAGAATAATTCACCCTTTTTATGACCATTGACATGTTATGAGTGTTAGGGTCCTATAATAATAGGATTCATAATTTTGAATTTATTATGTCAAAATCTTGCAATATTGTACATACCTTTGCTTTTTGAAAATGTATTCCCACATTTGAAAGAATGAAAAGAGGGTAAAGTCCTAAAAGAACAATCAAAGCACCAAAAGAAACAAGAACAAAAAGAATAACAAGTATGAACCCCGCAAAAAGAGATAAAAATAAGATCATGAAAGTGTTGCACATTCAAATGCCACTACTATTAGTTTACTTATGCAAATAAAATTGTGTGTAGCTTGTCCAAAATTCCACAATCCATGATAATCATATAGTTTAATTTTGATTATTCATGCTTTAAATTTCATGCTGATAGTTAGAGAATAAAGATCTAGCCAAACTATTTAATCTTGGCAGATTATTAGTTAGGTAGAGGATAAACGAGCTCATTAGTTTAATTTAATCCATTGGATGTTATATGATCCAGGGGGATATCGTTGGCCACCCACCTATTCCATTTGGACCCGCACCATCAATTCTTGCAGCTTTCCACATTTAGCACAAATTACTATTTTTAGCAGGTTTTCAGGTCCTCCACTCCCAGAGTTGTTTTGGGGCCTTAATGATCAAGGTGGGTATTGGTGGCCACCCACCTATTCCATTTGAACCCCCACCATCAATTATTTCATTTTTTAAGTTGCATCACAACTTACTATTTTTAGCAGTTTTTTGGGTCCTGAACTTTCGAAGCCGTTTTCAGGCCCTAAACGATGGTTTTTGGGAAAATTGGGAGAAACATGGGTCCATGGATTGATGTTTCTCACACCAAAATTTTTAGTCCTCAGAAAGATATTTTTAACGAGATATTGAGCACGTCAGACGAAGATCGCATGCCAAAGTTACGTCCCCAGGAAGTTGAACCACCAATTTACCCAAACGGGGTCCATAGTTTTGGCACTTCATCTCCTAGTGTTAGGTTTTTAGACGTTTAGAGTTCTCTATTGTTTCTAAATAATAAATAGGCCCTTGAACCTCATTGTAACACAGTTCAGAGGTTTGTAGCCACCACATATCTTCTCAGAGATTCGCTACCAGCACCCTAGCTATTTTATTTCCATTATGTCTATAAGCATATTTCCGTTGTTTGATATTAATGAAATGATGCATTATTTCTACTGCATCTCTATGTTTATGGCTATTTATGTATTCTTTTGCATTCCTGCATAAATCCGGATCAGTGGTATTAGAGCGATCTGCTCTTTCTTTGTTTTTCTTTGCATGTCCCCAACGCAGTCAGGGTATAAGGAATTAGGGCTCGATCTGGTTGAACCCTTGCAAGATAAACCTCGCAAACCCCGAAGACCTCCCATGGTGGAAGAAAATAACGATGAGGGAGTAGTAGATCTAGGGAAAATTTTAAGGATGGAAAATTATTTTGAAGTTTAAAAAATTGGCGAATCTCTCTCGTCCCTAACATGCAAACTATACAATTTTTATTGATGTATTTATAAAATTATTCAAATCTATAATGATATTATGTATATTTTCTGTATAATTTTGGCAATTTTTAAGGTAAAATAATTTTATATTGTAAAATTTGGGTGAATATTTTTTATAAAAAAAGGAAATTGGCGAAACTTTTTTTGGAAAAACCATGGAAAATTAGCCCACCTGTGAATATTAGCCCCTAAAATTTCCCATGAGTAGATCCTATCAAAATATTTCTCAAGGAGGCCCTCGAGAGACAAAGGAACACGATGATGGATAAATTTTCTTAGATCCTTCAATGACTACCCACCTATGGTGCATCTGCATCCAACAGCCACTCTAGAGGCGCCACTCCCTTCAAGGTACAGGTAAAATATGATATTCCTGTATTTGAAGGCCAAATAGATGCAGATGTCGTATATATATGGTTGAATTTTTTGGAAGGGTATTTCTCGGTCCATGATTTCTCTGACCGAGAAAAGATTATTTTTGCACTCCTTAAAGCCGGCCCCCATGTCAAAGACTGGTGGGAAACCTACCGTGAGCAAGAGGACGAAGGGGAACCCTCTCTGTTCTCGGCCACATCCACTTGGAATTCATTCCAAGACAGCATGAAGGAACATTATTGCCCCATGGGGAGCTATGAGGACAAATACATCCAATGGACCACACTGCGGAAATAAAGAGATCAAGATGTGCACGAACTGACGAATCTGTTCCATACCCTGTGCACAAAGTTGGGTATTAAAGATTCAGAGAGACATTTGGTGCTCAAGTATCGCGGTTTTCTACACAAACACATTCAGGAGGAAATGGATTTCCTTGGCATTACATCGCTTGGCACGACATATCACTATGCCGCCAAGATCGAGCAGAAATTTAAGCAGAAGAAGTGAGACTTTGGATCTGGGAATCCGAAAGGTGCCCCTGAACCGAAGAACAAGGGGCAAGTCCAAGGCGGTGCCACTCAGAACAACACCAAAAATCCAAATAAGGACACAGGGAAGTGGTGTGAATTTCATAACAACCCCACTCACATCACAAAGGAGCATCGGGCCAAACAGTCATTGGTGGCCGAACTAAAGGCACCTGAATTAGATGAAATTTTTGATCCTGAGTCAGAACCATACAAAGGTAATGAAAAAGGGAAGCAGATCATTGATGTAGATCCCAGTTCCATTGTTGCCACCACCAAGATCCAGAGGGAGGATCCGAAGGATCCAGAGGAGGGGGAGTGCCTCTTCCCTTCGTAGATGTGGGTGAAGAGTTCTTCGCTATAATTTATTGTCAATAGAAGAAGCCAAAAGAACCTCATTTTAGCAGAGGTCATGAAGCAACTTGGCCTATTGACCATAGCACGCCCACATCCATATACCATCGCGTGGCTCCACCCAGGGAGAGATCTCCGCATTCGCGAACATTGTTGCCTTTGGTACAATATCAAGCCATTCACAGATGAGGTATTGTGTGATGTTGCTCCTCTTGATGTAGCTGATCTATTATTGGGCCAACCATACTTGTGGAGACGACATGCTGTGTATGAGTCTAGGCCTCATGCTATTTTTATTACTTTGGGAAATAACTTGTACAGGATACAGGAGGTAGTATTGCCTCCTATCATCTCTTTGACTACTACAAAACAACGCAGTAAGATTGTTTCCCAAACAAGGAAATTTATTTTCCTTACAACCCGTTCACAGGGAAAGAATAATATTTTGGCCACAACCTCAAAATAGGGCTCCCTTGCATGGCTACAGCAGATAGATAAAGTCATGGAGGAAGACGAGGACATTTTCTCCTCACTCACAGAGGTTCCTCTACACTGTCAGGACAAGCACTCCATTGATCTGACTCCCAACGCACCACCGCCTGATGTTTCCATGAATCCTAAAACTACACATACAAAATCCACACATGTATTATCTGAGGCAGATAAAGAAACCAAATTTACTAAACGCATCCAGCATGTCCACCCGTAGGTCTATGACATCTTCGACAACAGAACATGCCTCATCTCATGGAGGATCTCAATGCAATGGGGACCATTTCTTCTTAAGGAGGGAGGAATGATCCAAGTGGATATCGGTGGCCACCCACCTATTCCATTTGGACCTGCACCATCAATTCTTGTAGCTTTCCACATTCAGTGCAACTTACTATTTTTAGTAGGTTTTCGGGTCATCCACTCCGGAGCCGTTTTGGGGCCTTAATGATCCAGGTGGATATTGGTGGCCACCCACCTATTCCATTTGAAATCCCACCATCAGTTCTTTCAATTTTTAAGTTACAACACAACTTACTATTTTTAGCAGTTTTTCGGGTCCTGAACTTCTGGAGCCGTTTTGAAGCCTTAAATGACGTTTTTTGGGAAAATTGGGAGCAAAATGGTTCCATAGAATGATGTTTCTCACACCAAAAGTTGTAGTCCTTGGATAGATATTTCTAACTAGCTATTGAGCGCGTCAAACGGAGATCGCATGCCAAAGTTACGTCCCCGGGAAGTTGACCCACCAATTTACCCAAACGGGGCCCATAGTTTTGGCGCTTCATCTCCTAGTGTTAGGTTTTTGGACGTTTAGAGTTCTCCACTGTTTCTCAATAATAAATAGGCCCTCAATCCTCATTATAACATAGTTCAAAGGTCTGTAGCCACCACATCTCTTCTCAGAGATTCACTACTAGCACCCTAGCTATTTTATTTCCATTATGTCTGTAAGCATATTTATGTTATTTGATATTAATGAAATGGAACATTATTTATGCTGCATCTCTATGTTTATGGTTATTTCTGTATTCTGTTGTGTTCCTGCATAAATAAGGTTAGATGTAGTTAATTTTTTTATTAAAGGAAAATAAAAGGATTGGCAAGCTCAAATGTGCCCATAAAAGAAATAAAAATGTTAGGATAAAGAAGGTTATATAGATTACTTCCATAGGCACTGCAAAGCATCAAATTGATTTGTTTCTTATTACTAATATCCTACTAATTCCCCCTTCTTAAATTCTAGAAAACCCCTTCCCTATTCATTTTCCCCTTGCTAATATCCCTATTCGCTCTTGGAAATCATTCTCCTTTGTACAAAAGCCTTTTCCCTAACTAACTCTGCCTTTTTCCCTTCCTAAAACCCCATTACCTAGTTACTAAACTCATTTCCCTTTTTCTAACTCCCATTGTTAAATTAAACAATGCAAAACCACTTTTGCATAATTTTTGATCATTTAATATATGTCGGGTCAATTGAAAATACCCTCCCGATATTATTTCAACTTGTTCCTAATCTATTACTAACATCCCGCCATATTATTTATTAACCCCCTTAGTATATAAACCCTTTCGATTATTATATAAATACCTTCCACTTTATTATATTCCCAGCCCCTTTATATTATAACTTATAGTTTTAAAGTACCCTTGCTATTCATTTCATTAGTCCAGAACCACTTTATATAAACCTTCTGCTATCATATAGTTTGTATATTTCACCCTCCCACTATATTTCTCGACCTTCATACATTAACCCATTATATCATTTACATTAACTCCCACATATTTCTTAGGCCTCCCCATATATAGTTCCGGGTCCCACCTTTGAACCCATCATAACTCATTCGAATGTCCAATATTTTCCATTAGATCCAACAACTTCCTATTCATTTCGCAACCCCGATAGTCAAAAGTTTAACGTCGAGGGAGGGTTGTGAAATGGGTAGTTTCGCAACCCTCTCCCCCTGCTACGTGGCAATCCCACGTTATATCGCACTCCTCAAGCTGAAAACACCCGACTACTCAATCATCATGTGAAAACCACTTATCCGCTACCGCCCATTGCAATGATACCAATGATGTTTAAAATTAAAAATGCCTGTTCACCCACATTGTGCTAAACCACCCTGTGATGTGCGATGAGCCACCATCTTTCCAAAACCCTGCTTTTACTGATACATTCAATTACTCGCCTTAGTTAATTTGTGAAAGACAACAATTGCTAGTAGAATTGAACTTCCAAAGTTTGAACTCAATCCACAGATTTCCCAGTTCCAGAAACCCATTCAAAATACCTGCAGACTTGGATTTTATTAATGAAATGTTTTGTTTTGCAGGTTGTTAAAAGAATAATTTGGATAAATAGCTTAATACTAGATAAAACTTGTTTTCTCCAAGATTCACAAGGAAATGAAATCGAATGATTTTCCTTAAAAAAATATTCCATACGGCAACAGAGTAGGAGGAATCATTTATACAGAGGCAGTAAATGTTAAAAAAAAGATTAAAACACTATTCACCAGCAACAGTGATTTACTAAAGGTAAAAGTGAATATAGGTTAAAGGTGAAATCAAAGATAGAGTTGACAGTAAAAGTAAAAGAACAGGTAAACATAGTCTAAAGAGAAAATCAGAGTTAAAAGACAAATCAAAAGAAGAATGTAGCGTGAGAGACAAGCCAACATGAGAAAGACCAACAGATAAACAAATAATCAGAAAATCAATGCCAACTTTCAATCAGTTGAAAGGTGTCACTACCTTTTAGCCATCAAATATTTTATTTCCTAGAATAAATCCTAAATCAGTTTAGGATATTTTATATTATTTTTTATATAAATACTTCATAATTCGAAGTATTGAGTGTGTGGTGTGTGGATTGCTAAACATTTCTATAGTTGCATTGATCTAAATCCTGAGGGTTCATTGTGTCATTTTCAAGTCAGCAGACTGGGTTGAGTAATAAAGACATTATATTACAGGATTCACGTGTTGAGCCACTTCAGTGAAGTACTTTCAATTGTTCATTGTTATTTTCTGAAGTTTTCACATACTTGCATGTTTTCTAAATCTAAATGCTATAATAGGAATTATATTTCAGAACTTGTTTAAATACACTTTGTCTTGACTGTTATTCATTTTCACGTTTTCTACTGATATCCAGATTAGGGAATTCTTCATTGCTTCCTAGTTTCAATTGACCTCCGTCATTTCTATCATTATCTGGATTTGAGAATCCTTAATTGCTCTCTCATCCTGATTGAAACCATTTCATCATACAGCCTAAAGATCTGAATCAACTCAGCTACCTTTCCCTATGAACACTTCGTTTAGAAATTAATTCTACTATGTTGCTTGATACATTGACTCCATAGCCCAATCGAAAACAAACCTGCATCTATCCATACAAATCAATAATTCCACCACCAAACCAAATCAAAATTAAAACCCAATTACTCTCACATAAATAGCCTAAAATCAACTAAAAACCACAAAAATAAATGACAAAGAGAGTCCTCTCGAAGCATTAGGAAGGATAGATCCTAATCTCAAAAGTAGGTTTGTGGTTACCTCGGTGAGTTCTCTCTTTAACCTTGAGAAATTACTGAGTGATAAAATATTGGAGACTCTGCTTGGGATATCAATCTATTCCTTAAGAAAAATTATACAAGAATCAGATCTTATCTTTGATGGTGGACAGTGATCAGACACACAAAGCTTAAAACCATCCACCTGGTGACTCTAACTCCAATTCAATTTCAAAATCAAGACTCCACTAGAGAAATGAACCTGGAAGAACATCATGGGAGTATCAGGTTTTCAACTTGGATATTAATCCAAGACATTATGTTATTTTTTATCAAGAAGGTTTTTCAATGTATATTGTATTTTAGTAATGATATTAAACTATTATTTGGTTATTTTCCTATGAAGAGTGTAAATAAAAATTCTCCTTTTGAGCAGCTTTCTGATATAACTTATGATGTTCATTTTCTAATTGATAAGCCTCAAGTAATTAAGATTGATCTTACAATCCTTGTACATATTCTTGTACCTTGTAAAGTTCCTAATAGATATAAGCCCCTCATTTTACCTCCTACACTCCATGACTTCCTGGATAACTATTACATATATCTCCCCAAGTTTGATGGAGAAAATGCTAACATCACTACCCAAAAACATATTCAAGGTTTTGAAAATTATCCAGACCTATTTGAGATTGATGAAGATGATGTTAGAATCAGGCTTTTTGCTCTTTCATTATAGACTAAAGTAAAAATTTGGTTCAAGAACCTGCCTATTGCAAGCATCTCAAATTTCCAGCATTTTGTCAAAAAATTTCTTGATAGATGGATAATCAAAGTCAATATTTTTGTGATCATAGAAGAATATAATTAGTTGAAAAGATAGCCAAATGAGGCAATACAACATTTTTCTGACATATTTAATCAAGTTTATTATTCAATGCCATCAAATATCAGATCTCTTCCTGATTCAACTCTCTTGCATTACCCAAGTGCCTTTGATCTAGAAATAGAATTTCAGTTAAGAGAAAGAGATTTAGAAACACTTGAATAGATGCATAATATTTCAATTTATGTAGAAGTTAATCTGCAAATTAGAAGGGAAAATTTGAAAGCAGAAGGAGAGAAAAACAACATTGGAGAGATAAAACTTGACATTTTGGTAAGTAAAGTAGAGGAAATGATGCTAAGAATCACCATGAAAGATGGATTTTTTGTTCTAGATCAACATGACCCATTGATTACAAGAAAAGAAGAAGTTGCTAACCATGAGAAAATTCCTACTAATCACAACTACCATAAATCATAAAATGGATTTACAGATCAATATGTTGAGAAGAAATCAACTGATCTAATGTGTATGTTTGATGACATTCCTCCTTTTAATTGTTTTCCTAAATATGATCGGTATGATGATAATTATGTTAATAAAAACTCAGCTAGCACTAAAATCTTGGTCGGTAGGCTATTTTTTGTGGATTTCAGCATGGGGACATTCGATTTCGTGCTATTGAATACAGTGATCAACTTATACATATCAGCCATGAGCATGGAGAAGAAAGTGCAGAAAATTTTGAGATAAGTGAAGGAGATTTGCCTCTTTGTTTTGCTTCATTCTAGTTCATTAGAGACAAATTTAAAGCAATCAATAAGAAACAGTCTTTATGAATTGTGATTGACAACAAAGAAGACAATGAAACTCTTAATCATGATTGTTCAGTTTCACAAATGCAGTTATCAAATTCCATTGAAATACATGATAAAAAAACACAGGAAAATTCTATACCACTATGTTTTGAATCATTTCATTTTTTAAAGGAAATGTGGTATAATATCTCAAAAACAAAGGATAAGCAGCCTGCAGAAATCTATGAAGTTCTATTCAAGCCTATATCCAATAGGGTGCAGAAATCCTTTCAAGTTTTTCATGATCCAATAGCTGATGTGTTAGATAAAGAATGCATTCAAAACCTTTCTCCATTAATTAACTATGAGATTCAAGATCACGATGATATTTTTTTTATCAAACAAACATTTTTATTAGTAGAAATATCATCACAAAGCTTATCTGAAAGTCTGCAATTACCTCAAGACAATCACAAATTAATTTTGGCAGGGAGCTAATAGTTTAGTTTTATGGCAAGAGGCCATCCAGAACAGATGTACAGTTGTTTGGATTAGATTAACATTTATACATATACCTTGGAAGATCCTTTTGTACAATTTTTATAGTCAACAAAGGAAATTGAGAATTTCCTTATCTTTACATTTGTTGACAAGTTTCTATTAAGATGCAGAACTACAGTTTTGATAATAAACAAGCAAATGCAGCAAAATACATCAATGAATATAATGCTTGAATGGTTGCATTGGCTGTTTCATTTTACCTAACCAGTAATTTGACAGCTGATTAGGGTAAACTAGGTAGGATTTCAGTTTGATTGAAATTAGTTTTCAATAACAAGTTTTATTTCAGTTTCAGTTTTTAGAAAGTGTTGAAATAGTGCATTAAGATTTAAAGCCAAGAAGAAGGTCCTAAAATCTTAATGATCTAGTACTTGGTTTGAAGGTTTTATCACCTTTTAGTTTCGGATTAGATTTCAATTTGTAGAAAAGGGTGTGATTTCAGTTCAAGATTTTGAATCATAGAGATTATACAACAAATCATGTGCAGTCTTGGGATTAGTCCGATGGATCAGGCTACTAGTCAATGATGTTCTTGACATCTCACAATGAGATGCCATCCCCATGTGAAACCACTGTTAGGGTCCTATAATAATAGGATTCATAATTTTGAATTTATTATGTCAAAGTCTTGCAATATTGTACATACTTTTTCTTTTTGCAAATTTATTCCCATATTTGAAAAAATGAAAAGAGGGTAAAGTCCTAAAAGAACAATCAAAGGACCAAAAGAAACAAGAACAAAAATAATATCAAGTATGAACCCCACAAAAAGAGATAAAAATAAGATCATGAAAGTGTTGCACATTCAAATGCCACTACTATTAGTTTTCTTCTACAAATAAAATTGTGTGAAGGTTTTCCAAAATGCCACAATCCACGATAATCATATAGTTTAATCTTGATTATTCATGCTTTAAATTTCATGTTCGGATAGTTAGAGAATAAAGATCTAGCCAAACTATTTAATATTGGCATATCAGTAGTTAGCTAGAGGATAAACAAGCTCATTAGTTTAATCAAAGCCGTTGGACATTATAAGGTTAGAAGTAGTTAATTTGTTTATTAAAGGAAAATAAAAGGGTCAGCAAGCTCAAATGCACCCATGAAAGAAATAAAAATGTTAGGATAAAGAAGGGTAGGTAGATTACTTTCACATGCACTGCAAAGCATCAAATTGGTTTGTTTCTTATTACTAATATCCTACTAATTGGCCCTTCTTAAATTCCAGAAAACCCCTTCCCTATTCATTTTCCCCTTGCTAATATCCCTTTCCTCTCTTGGAAATCATTCTCCTTTGTACAAAACCATTTTCCCTAACTAACTCAGCCTTTTTCCCTTCCTAAAACCCCATTACCTAGTTACCTCATTTCCCTTTTTCTAACTCCCATTTTTCAATAAAACAATGCAAAACCAACTTTTTCATAAGTTTTGATCATTTAATATATGTCGGGTCAATTGCAAATACCCTCCCTAATATTATTTTAACTCGTTCCTAATCTATTACTATCATATCTCCATATTATTTATTAACCCCCTTAGTATATAAACCCTTCTGCTTATTATATAAATCCCTTCCACTTTATTATATTCCCAAACCCTTTATATTATAACCTATAGTTTTAAATTCCCCCCCCGCTATTCATTTCATTAGCCCCGAACCACTTTATATAAACCTTCAACTATCATATATTTTTTATATTTCACCCTCCCATTATATATCTCAACCTTCATATGCTAACCCATTATATAATTTACAATAACTCCCACATATTAATTAGGCCTCCGCATATATAGTTCTAGGTCCCACCTTTGAACCCATCATAACTCATCCGAAATTACGATTTCTGCCATCAAATCCAATGAATTCCTATTCATTTCGCAATCCCGAGAGTCAAAATTTTAACATCGAGGGAGGGTTGTGAAATGGGTGGCTTCACATCCCTCTCCCCCTACCATGTGGCAATCCCATGTTATATCACACTCCTCAAGCTGAAACCACCCGACTACTCAATCATCATGTGAAAAACACTTATCTACTACCACCCTTTGCAATGATACCAATGTTGTTTAAAATTAAAAACACCCGTTCACCCACACTGTGTTAAACCACCCTGTGATGTGTGATGAGCCACCATCATTCTAACACCCTACTTTTACTGATACATTCAATTACTCACCTCAGTTAATTTTTGAAAGACAACCATTGCCAGCAGGATTTAACTTCCAAAGTTTGAACTCAATCCACAGATTTCCCAATTCTAGAAACCCATTCAAGATACCTGCAGACCTGGATTTTATTAATGAAATGTTTTGTTTTGCAGGTTATTAGAAGAAGAATTTGGATAAACAACTTAATAATATTTAAGACCTGTTTACTTTAAGATTCATAAGGAAATGAAATCGAATTATTTTCCTTAACAAAATATTCCATACAACAATAGAGTAGGAGGAATCATTTACACAGAGGCAGTAAATGTTAAAATAGAGATAAAAGCACTATTCACCAGCAGCAATGATTTACTAAAGGTAAAAGTGAATACATGTTAAAGGTTAATGCAAAGATAGAGTTGACAGTAAAGGTAAAAGAACAGGTAAACAAAGTTTAAAGAGAAAAGCAGAGTTAAAAGACAAATAAGAAGAAGAAGACATTGTTAGAGACAAGCCAACATGAGAAAGACCAACAGATAAATAAACAATCAGAAAATCAATGCCAACTTTCAATTAGTTGAAATGTGTCACTACCTTTTAGCCTTCATATATTTTATTTCCTAAAATAAATCCTAAATCAGTTTAGGATATTTTATATTAGTTTTTGTATAAATACTTCATAATTCGAAGTATTAAGTGTGTGGTGTGTGGATTGTTAAACATTTCTATAGTTGCATTGATTTGAAACCTGAGGGTTCATTATTCCATTTTCAAGTAAGCAGACTGGGTTGAGTAATAAAGAAATTATATTATAGGATTCATGTGTTGAGCCACTTCAGTGAAGTTCTTTCAATTGTTCTTTGTTATATTATGAAGTTTTCACATACTTGCATGTTTTCTGAATCTAAATGTTGTAATAGGAATTATATTTCAGAACTTGTTTAAATACACTCTGTATTGACTGTTATTCATTTTCATGTTTTCTACTGATATCCAGATTAGGGAATTCTTCATTGCTCCCTAGTTTCGATTAACCTCTGTCATTTCTTTCATTATTCGGATTTGAGAATCCTTAATTTCTCTCTCATCCTGATTGAAACCATTTCATCATCCAGCCTAAAGATCTAAATCAACTCAGATACCTTGCCCTGTAAAAACTTCCTTTAGAACTTAATTATGCTCTATTGCTTGATACATTGACTCCATAGCCCAATGGAAAGCAGACCTACATCTATCCGTCTGAATCAGTAATTCCACCACCAAACCAAATCAAAATCAAAACCCAATCAATCTCACATAAGTAGCCTAAAATCAAATAAAAACAACAAATATAAATCACAAAAATAGAGTCCTCTCTAAGCATTTGGAAGGCTAGATCCTGATCTCAAAAGTATCTTTGTGGTTACCTCAGTGAGTTCTTTCTTTAACCTTGATAAATTAATGAGTGATAACAATGAGATCAGATACAATATGGGGAGGGAAGATGATTTCTACCTAGGGCTATGTTTCTGAGGATGCCTTTAAGGAATAAGATGATGTGGTTCCATTAGGAAAAGAAGAAGAAGATATGTAAATGGAGGATGAGGGAGATTCGAAACGTGATGAGGGAAGGAGGCCAAAGGGGGGAGGTTTTTAAGATTAAGCTTGATCTTCAGGATCCCTAAAGGTTTGACTTAGATGAATAGATGGTAGAATTGTTGAACTTATTGATATCTTGACTTTTTGGCTTTCCTTCCTCCAACCACTTTTTGTTCCAATAAGAACAGTTGTACTCTTTCCTTCACTCATCTTCATGTTGTGTTTTCAATTCTTTGTATAGTTTCTAAGGATTTCTGCCTCAGGATTTTGTATATGACAAAATAGTTGATATGCTAACCTTACACATAAAGTATTTAGAAATTACGGACAAGTGACAACAGATCTTGCTATTTTGAGGCAGTCAGAGGCTTAGTTGACCTATCTTGTCAACGTAGACACATTAGTTAACCCAAATGGACTTATTATTTGAGGTTCCTTTGCAAGATGGCAAGCAATGGCAATTTTTAATTTTAAAGTGTAAGAAGTACAATGGGGTATTCCCTTTTTGTCTTTACCCCATAAGATAGTAAAGATGGTCGGGGCACAATTTTTTTCACTTACAGATACTGTACATTTGGATAAGTATTCCATCACAAAAAAGCAGTTCAATTCGATGAAATCTGTAAAAAATATGAATTTTCCTTCATTTTTGTTGAATTTTCAGAGTGCAATATTGTGAACATAATAATGTATTCTAGTCCTATATCTGAGATTCTGTATTTTTTTTTGCATTGTGAGATCATGGACCACTAAAAAACTTATTAAGCTAGGCAAGTGATTAAAAGAAAAGTACTCTAACGCATGATTCTTTTAAAGCCCCCACCAAGGCTCAAATATCACAAGGGACATGTCCATATGCTCATGCTCATTGTAATGTATAATAATGCATATGCATTGAGAAGGAAACTGGTGATGTTTGGAGGAAGTGAAATCCCCAAGATAGCCAAATTGAGCATATAGAAAACACTCCTTGCATCAATAGCAATATTCCTAATACATTAGACATTGGCATTAAAGCAACACATCAAAGATAATATGTTTTAGTTCCAATGAGATCATTGTTTTTAGGGCAATCTAGACATCACATCATGATGTCACACTAACCAACTAAGGGAAAATCATATCGAAGTAAGGTCAAGGATTTGGCCTCCACATGTTGCGAATTTTTTAAATCATCTTTCCCATAAAAAGGTTGGGGAAATTTTTTCTGGTAATTTTTTAAGTCAACTAGAGCATGAAACTTTCAATTTTTTTTTTTATAATCCTGCATCAAAGGAATTAATTGCAGATGCCATCGAAATAGATGAATAAGGAAATGACGGAAAAGAGGAAATCACGGTAGATTTGTGTGTTAAAGAGAATGGAACAACCAATTGCATAGACGTTGCAAGAGTTGATAGGAATGAATAACCTCTAACCACTATGGAATCTTTAAGATGTCCTTCGATTGATAAGTGTTCAAGGGATAGGTTGTTAGGAAATAGAAGGTTCATTTCAGTAATGAAGCCCAAATTGCATGAAAGTTAATATTAAAATGATGAGACCATTATTTTTTTCCCAAAGAGGAGTCAAACATTTGTCCCAGAAGACTTAATGATAGATCACTTCCTCCAAAAAATACTACATTGACCACATCAGATGAAAGTCTAATTACAGAAATGAAATTTCTTTCCTATGAAAAAGGTTAAACTAAACCATTATTATCTACATAATAATAGAATTTGAACTATGTCAATTATTAAATATGTTTCCTTGTCTCCACCAGAATCTAGATGATGTTGCCCACCATTTCTTAGTTATGAAAGAACACCTCTCAACAATACATGATGGGATGAATAAGAAAGATAAGGGAATAGAAGAATATAGTGAGGATTTTCATTTCACACAAACACACACACATACACAGACACACACACACTCAACTAAACACGTCAAATATAATAAGTGGTCAATGAGATAAATGATCATGTGATACATGTAGCTTGTCCTCCATTTGAGTATAAAGACGAGGAAAATGGTCCTAACTAGATCTTAGCAAAAAAATATCTGAGTCTAATTGAATTAATTTTAAATTCGTAAATATATAATATGATATTTATTATTTCGAGGTTGTGTGGAAACAAGCTAAGATAGCTAAAGATCAGAAGATAGTCTCTGTTTTGTGGTAGAAACACTTAGAAATAAAAAATCAAGGCCATGAACTAAATATGCTTAAGAAAGATAGTGAATAATACATCCATAGAGGACTTTAGTCTGAATATATGGGTTTTGAATTGACAAACATGTTATCTGCCTCATTTTCAAATAAAAAACAAAGACACCTTGAAGAACTTGTGGACACTGATTGAAATCCTACCATTTCTTCCCTTAGTGATGCAAGACCTATATCTGATTTCAAATGTAAATCACCCCCATAACTCATGAATGTGATATATGCTTGGGAATGATGGGATATCCAATTTCTGGCTTCCTTAAAGTAAGTTAGTTGCAAGGCTAATTTGGGATATTTACAGGGGACCTTGCCTATTGGTGGGATCAATTGTCTCAAGCAGAAAGGGGCAATATTCTCAGAGAAGAATGAAATATAGGATCTCTAGATGATCAGATAAGCATCTATCACAAAATTATGTGATATTTCCTTACAAAATGAATACAAATATATGATGCAAGAATTGTTATATATGTCTAATGAAGGCTACTAAAAAACCTATAGAACCAAGGTCCTTGACATAGTATGGTTGAAAGATGAGAGAGCCTTAATAGAGGGAGAAGTCCTTTCCAACAAATTGATGTAGGTTCCAACCTTTCAGCCATAGTCAAGTACAACTAAAGGTAGGATCCCTCCAACAATATAAGCAATGAAAACTCAAAAAATGTCATATTTCTTCTGGTTTCCGCGAAGTGAAGCACAAAAAATCTCTAAAATAGCAAGAAATGTGGACACTTATACAAGTTGAATGGACTCTAGCTAAATGAAGATGCGATGATAAAATATATAATAAACCGTGGACTAAAAAATATATAAACGTCATGTGAGAACCAAGTATCATCACCTTGGATTAAGGTGAATGACAAGAATATTTTCAAAAATAAAGAACACCATGTAGGCCCAAATATGTCCTATAAATTCTCGATTTTATATATTATTGATGGGACAATCATATTTATTTCTCAATTGAATGACAAATAATCAGACTAATAGATTCCTAAATGTCATTTGTACATTTCTATCAGTAAAAAAACATTTAGATCTCTTTTCGAACTTGAGATTTTTTGAGATTTTGGAATGTTCATAAAAATACACAAATGGCTCTCAAAATGAACATTTCCATATAAAAGGAAAATTGTCCTACATAACCAAATATGCATTTTCCTGACAAGGACAAAGCTTAGTCTTATGTAAAATTATATAGTTGTTATAAAAAAAGTGGTTGTGTCATAGAAAGTAATTTTGAAATCCCATAAGTCCATAAGAGATGCACTTTCTAATTTTTGCATTCAAACTAAATCAATCCACAGTCTGTCTTTGTTGAAGATTGCAACAAGAAACAGTGAAAGTGGCATCCGGAAACATCATTCCTTGATCCCAGTGAAAAATAATCACCTAAACTAGGTGGGGCCCACACAGGCTATTTTTAGGTGTATGTCTATTTTTAGACATATTGAGAAAAATCTAAAATTAGCAGGAGGCTGATTCTAGATGGTTGAGAAAAATATATTTTTAGATGAGTTTCTATTTTTAGATGTATGGGCGAAGTATATTTATAGGCCACATGTCTAAAATTAGAATGCATGTCGATTATTATTAGCCCTTAATAATAATCAAACAATAAATAGTAACTTATTCTCTTGGAGCACTTGATTTCAGTTTACTGATGTGGAAAACTAGTTGATTGAAGGAATTTTGAATTCCAAGGTTGGTTGGTGACTCATGCATGGAGGAATTCATTATAATTGACAGTGGCAAGTTGTAACAGAGTTGGAAGAGTAGTTATGTGAGTTGTTATTTAGTTTAACTCAGTTGTGCTAGTTGTAACTGAACATACACTAGTGATAGATGAGTGAATTAATTATTTAATTAATTCTCAAGTACTGTCTTACTTGCAACTGAAGAAATACAACAGTTACCTACTTGCATGTGAGATGTAGTGGAGACCCAGTGGAGAGATAGGTGAAATGGTGAGATGGACTATCTGTTGTGACTATAGTGATGCATTCAATGCATCTACACACACATTGGAGATGCTTATGATGATTGCATAGTAAAGTCAAGGTAAGGTCGAATTCATTCAGGGGTCTTCTTCATCAGGGATTGTGCAGTGGAGGCAGGCTGTTAGGAGGCAAGAAATTGGTGCATAGATATGAACATTTCTGCATGAGAGTGTGTGACGATTGTTGATTGTACTGAGAGCTCTATGAGCTGAGATTTGTATCATATTGTTACATGTTCCATTGATATAAATAATATATGATAGTTGGGGTTTTTAGCTTTAAGCTTTCCCAGTAAAACATCTTGTTATGTGCAATTGGTTTTTCTTCATATCTGTTTTGCAATTGGAGATTTAATTTCTGCAAAGAATTAAGTGGAAGGATTCTGTATTTAACATAACGTTAATTGTTTAGATCAGGAGAATCCGAAAATAAATTATTTTTTTTATAAATTTCTACAGTCTTAAGACCAAAATAATGTGTGTGTTCTCCTCCCTCTGATAATTCCCTCCCAGGCCATGCAAAAATGTCTTTGCAGACTTCAAAAACAAACTCTGATATGTATACATATTCTTTTAATAGAATTGTTCAAGTTCTAAATGGCCAAAAATATGTACTTACTATATGTTTCCTCTCAAGTTTAACCCTCATCTGCGAAAATTTCAAAAGCATATATTATGGAAAAGGGATTTCCCTTCAATTGTAATGCATAAAGTAATAATATATACAAAGAAGGAAATCACACAACAATGAAAAAAAAAGGTGTTGGCCAAAATATTTATTGAGATAAATTACCTAAAAGGCTTCATAAAGAGGGTAGATTTTATGTTATTTAGTTACTACTAAGAATAGCATCCTTACCTATCCATACTTGATATATGAATGAACCACCTTCCAATGAAGCATACCTAGTAGAAGCAATCACATCATCATAGCTCAATACTAGAGTATTTGTAAAAGAATGATTCCTGATATATAAGATATATTATAGACACATGTCACAATGATTTCCAACGTTTTCTGGTCCACTTTATAAAATCTACAAAAGACGCAAATGTTCCCTTCCAAGCTTCATGAACTAGTCCATTGCATATCCCTTCATGCCTAGAAAAAATATTTCGTTATGTTGTCTTCACGAACGAGCCCATTCTCATTGTTGAATTAAAAGAATGAAAATATTCCAATAAGACAACAACATCATCACAATAGCTTCATAAATTAGGGTAAAATAATGGCTAAACACCTCTAATTAATGCTCCAAATGAAGGCCCATTGTCACGCTTTTCCTAGTGGCATCCCATGAAGCATGGAATATGCTTTTGCAAGTCAAAATTTGGGTCATAAAATTCCCAAATAGTCAGGTGAAATCAAAATATAATCGAATTAATATCCACTCTAGCTCATTTATTCTCCAAGATACTTCAACAAAGCTTTTTCCACATCATTTAAGTTGCAACAAGGGAGTGACATTATCCACATCACCTTTCCATGTCACCGAAAATATATGATAAATCCCCCATGATTGCCATGTTTGTAAACCAATCCTTACAACAAGTATGAATAATCTCATAAAGGGATAAATAGGACATCATTTAAAGAGAATTCACACAACATGCATAGAAGAGGTCCAAGTGTCCATAAAAAACCCAAAAACTCCCTCAAGAGCTATGACCAATGCCTTAGAAAACATGAAGTGACTCAAACAATATCAGAGGGCCATGGGAAACAGGAATGTGACCAAAAATAAAAATTCAACCAACCCATCAAAGACAATCTACCCTACTTATCCAAAAACAATATTATGGTGCCACTACAAAAAGCAGGGGTAACATTTCCAACAAAAACATTAAACTCAAACAACACCCCCCCAACCCCCCCCCCCCTTGAAAACAAAAATGACGATATTAGTAACAACCTACCTTAAAAATGACTATAATAAAATTACAACTTGTTTGAAATTGTGGCCCCAACAATCAATACCATTGTGAACAAAGACCTTGAAATCAAACCTTGAGTAAAAAAGTGGTGTTACTGCGAGCACTTGAATTTTCACTTCAAGGTTAAAATTATGACTAGTTTGATATTGAGGGCATGATAGATGGGGCCACTACAATCCAAAACCTCAAATTTAAAACTTGAATCATAACACATCATTACCTCCAATGCCATCTTTGGCAGGGTGACTAAACTTACAAAACTAAGGAAACCATTTTGTTTTAAATTGAAAAAAATGAAACTTTCAAATTAAAATATAAAAATTAATATTTACTACTTTGATTATTAATCAAATATAAAACCAATAATATTGTTTTATTTAAAGCTTAATTTCATATAATCATGTAAATTATGTATTAAATGAAATATATATATTCATTGGTATAATTCTCATAGAAATTGATAAAACTAAACACATTTATCCATTATTAAAACATAAACCATACTTAAATATTTTGAATTACATATTTATAATCATTAATAAGGTTTATATATTGTTAAAAAATTAAATAAAGTTCATACCTAAACAATTAACAAAATTTCATAATACCATTAAAAATTAACCAAGGTTCATATCAAACAATTAATAAAAGTTCATACACCATTAAAAAAACAATTAAGGTTCATATCTAAATTAAAAAAGGTTCATACACTCCCCGATGGGAGTGAGGTCTGAGCAACACGTGGAAGGTGTCTCGCATGAGTAAATACAAGTGGAGTGAGGGTGAGGGAGGGTCCTCTCGATCCCTTCACCATAACACATGCAACGGGAGAGGTATTATCTTCATGTTGGAAGTTCTTGTGAAAAATAACTACGCGTTGGAGTTCGGGGGTGGTGAAAGGTTAAGGTGAGGGAAGATGGAGGAGCTTGACATTCGACTCCTCACTTCGGTTTGGTGTTGGTGCTGGAAGTGGCCTTTGGGGAGGAAGCGTAAACATCGTAGGAGGTTTACATAGGGAGTGGCTTGTGTGTGCTTGTCATGGGCATTTTTTCATGTGGTGTGTTCAACCGGTCCTTGATGCTTAGTTTCTTAGCCATTTTCTGTGTCTGGGTCGAGGATAGGAAGTATAAGGAAAGTGAGCTCACTTGTTTCCATTTTTCTTGGCTTTCGGTGAGCCTATTTTTTCATGCTAAGAGAGGAAGATGGAATCTGCAGTCTAGGAAACTTCGAGGGTGGCAGAAAACTAGTTCTTTTCCCAATTTCATGCCCTTTGGCATGGATGCGATGATGTATAGTGGATTTGCATGTGGTCTCTTTACGGAAAATTCAGAGGTTGGTCACTACCCTGGGCGAAGTTATGATCAGGCATCGACTACTTTGCCATTGCTTTTTGTTCAATTTCCTGTGTTGGTTTGGTGGGTGGTGGTATTTGGTTTTCCTAGTGGTGGCAGTCTTTATTTGGTAGCTAGAGGTGGCTTTGTGCTTCCCATCGGTGGCGGGAAATGACATTTGGCTCCTTTTCTGGTGGTGGTTGTTTTCTATGGTGGGGGTTCTAGTCTCTAGACTTTTCACATTGTGGGGATCCTTGACCTTGGGGAATTATGAAGCCCCCAGTGCAGTATGTGTGTTCTCCCTCCCCTGTCGTCCATAGCCTTGTGGGTGTGGTGGACTCGGAAATAATCATGGAGGCTCCATGGGGGGGTGGCAAGAGTGTGGGGCATGCGGAGCTTGCTAGTGTGGGTGTGCGTGGAGGTCATGGAGGAGGTAAGTGGGGGGCTAGAATGGGTGGGGGTATGAGGGTTCAAAAGCAGAGTCGTTATGGAGGTGGAGCTCATGGTGGCAAGGGGAATCGTGGGTCTATCACTTTGAGGTAAATGAGGGACAGGATATCCAACATTGTTTCTTAGAGAACTATCATGCACTTATCAACAAATTGATGGAAAGAATGGACACAACTGAGAGAATTTTAACACTGTAGATGGATTCAGAGACCCCTTTAGTGAAATGTAACACTTGTATCAAAACTACAATTTTCCATTTATGAAGTGACACAATTAAAAATTACTGAGATAGATGACTAATTCATATAATTGTTGTACTTGTTATTTGGTCATATTTTTAAGTTAGTCACTTTTAGTTTAGTCACTTATTATCTAGCTGCATATTTTATTCCTAGAATAAATTAGTCATTTAAGTTAGTCATTTTTAGTTCGGTCACTTAAAATTTCTCAAATTTAGTAGTGATTCACTTGAAATAATTGTGGTGAATAAATGTTTTAGTCACCTGGTCATTAATTTCATCGGTTTTTACTGGTGTAGATGATAATGTAGCTATTATGAGAGGGCGTTACAAAATGGTATTAGAGCTCCCAGGTTTAATACTTGGACTGGATGGGTGGAATGTGATTGTTATGCCTGCATGTAGGTCATGTTCATGTGTGATCATGGCTATGGTTGTTATATATATAATTGGTGTCATAGTTTATGTTATCATGTATGATGCTAATGTGTTGGCTGAGATAGAGCAGGAAATTCAAATCATCAGAGCGAGGTTGTAGCACTGGACCTCAAGGTAAGAACAGATCATCATATAAGTTTATACATTGGGCATGAGGGTATGTTGGTTAATGGTTGTTATATACATTATGGTTATGTGTATCCCTATAGTTCAACCTTTTTTATGGTTACATGCATGATAGATGCTAGTCATTCAATGCAGTCATATGTACATGTGTTGGATATTCATGCATCATAGTATTTTTTTGTTATATTAATTCTGGTTATATGCATGATGGTTATGGTCATTGTAGTTAAGATCCTTATGTTATATGTATCGTGATAATCTGGATCGGCCTGTGCATATGTTTATGGTTATGATATTCAGGTATGAGTCGATATACTTGTAATATTGTGTAATACTAATCATGACTGACTTGTGTATATTTGATAGCCTCCCTTGAAATACTTTTGGGGTATGAGTTGATTATGTTGTCTATTTTGTTTATCTAACATGGTATGTTTAAAGGTTGTATGAATGTTTGATTAATTGCATGATATGAGTATGTGTATTTAAGATTGCATGAAGGAATGATCTTGTTTTAAGATGGTTGTACTAACATAATATATGTTGAGACAAATTATATGCACTTGAGTGTAAGTGGGTGCTAGTTGTATTATTATGACTAATGAGTGTGAGTTAATTGCACATTATAACATGGTGGTTAGTCTTGGTAAATTTATATTTCTAATTCATATAAATGACATCTTGATGATTAGAACATGTGATTTACATGTGTGAACAATTTCAAGGAAACATGCTTGGAATTAGCATGCCAAGGTAACAGTTGATTTTTTTACGTAACAAATATATGGGTGATGTGACAGTACAAAGTAAGACTTGATTGTAGCAAGGTAAAAGATAAAAGAAAGGAATTGCATGAGAATTCCTTTGGATATGTTTGGAAGCCACGATTCCAAATGAATGAGTACTTTACATAGAAGAAGTCATCCCAACCTTTATTTTTTTTCTAACATTATGTGGATATGTGCTAGATTCATGAACATGTATTTGATAGGTATACAAACTGGTTTCAACTTATGGCTAGATTCGTCAAGGAATTGGAATCCCTTGAGAGCTGGCATGGTTTTTTTCAGTTACAAGGCAACGTGCTTGGCATAACAAGTTAAGGTAACCAATATATTTTTATGTTTATTTATGCATTGACAATTGTGAGTTTATGGAAGTATGATGTAGGGAGTTACATGTAAAAAAATACTTCCATGAATTATTGAAGAAGGCTTGGGCTAAGCTTTCCTTTGGAAGCGTCGACAATCATGGGATTGATTCATGTGTTTTGTTGGGAGTCTTTTTCTTTTGATATTTTGTGATTTTCTTCCGCTTTCTTTGTAATTTTTCTTATGTCTAGTTCATGGCCATGCCACTTTGTTTTTGGTGTCATATTTTTATTGGTTTTTCATGGTTTTATTCTTGTTTTTTTATCATTCTTTCCTTTTATGTTTTGAGTTTTTTTGGGCATTGGTTAGGAAATATAAAGTTAATGGAGCACGGGGAGAGCTGAATGAAACCCTATAGGTAATGCAAGGCTCAGATGAAGTGTGGTGCATGAATAAGGCCTGCTAAAGGCAAGAATATGGCAGTCAGTTGGATTGGTTGGGTCCATTGGTGTAAATGGACAGTGGTAAGACAATCATGAGGAAGGTAACTAGTAAAGGTAAAGTGAATTGATTTGAGGTGTTAGATGCCTTAGCTATGTTAGGAACTAGTATTCTCAATGTTGTGCATTTTGTGCACAGATAAAGGGAGTTCTATTAACCTAGACATTATGATATCTATTAATTATGTTGTGATTATGATTATGTGTGTGTGCATGTGTGTATGTTGTTGTCTGACATGGTCATCATTACTCGTTCCTGCGGAGGAATGATTGCTTATGTAAGTGAATGGCATGAAGTGCTTCCTGGTTTATGAGGAATCAAATGGGAAGAAAAAACTGACAAATATATGAGATCAATATCATATGGATATGAATTGATATAATGTTTTTGTACTATGCCTATGTTTATGTTATGGAAGTTAACACTGAGGGATACTTCAGTGGAATGAAAGTAATGTGATCTACGACATGTTGAGACAAGCATGGATAGTGGAAGGACACTAGAAGCAAGGTTTCTTGGTAGAGACAATGTGTGGTCTATGGATTCGTAGTACTACTGTTGTGTATCTATTGTACATGTTGTACCTATGATGTTGTGTACATGCGGTATTGTGTATATATGATGTTGTGTACAAATGGTGTTTTACACATGTGGATATGCGATGCTATGTACATATAGTGTTTTGGTCATGTTGGATAGGAGATGTTTTGTACATATGGTGTTGTGTGCATGTTGCATATGTGGTGTTATGTACATATGGTGTTGTGCACATGTTGGATATACGGTGCTGTGTTTATATGGTGCTATGCGCATATTGGATATGAGGTGATATGTACATGTGGTGTTGTGTTCATGTTGTACATGTGATGCTATGTACATGTGGTGTTGTGTGCATGATTGTACATGTGGTGTTGTATACATGTTGTACATGTGGTGCTGTGTGTAGGTGGTGTTGTGTGCAGGTGGTGTTGTGTACATGTTGTGCATGTGGTGTTGTGGACATGTGGTGTTGTATACATGTCGTGCATGTGGTTTTCTGTACATGTGGTGTTGTGTACACGTTGCGCAGGTGGTGCTATGTACATGTGGTGTTGTTTACATGTTTCGTAGATGGTGTTGTGTACGTATATTGTTGTGTAGATGTGGTATTGTGTACACGTTATGCATGTGGAACTGTGTACATGTGGTATTGTGTACATGTCATACATATTTTTTTTTCACATGTGGTACTATGTTATTTTTATTTTATATTCGTTGTATCCTCACATTTGTATTCGTTGTGTTATACTCTATGTATGTATATGTATTGTATTGTAAAATAGGTGTAGGTGTATGTGGTGTGTTGTACGCCCTGTGTAGGTGTATGTGTTGTGTTGTACATTGTGTGTATGTGTATGTGATTGAGGAGAAAAAGGCATTGGGTTCTTTCCGGGTTTGGTAATTGATTTGGTGAGGGTACAAAAAGGAAAAAGGACTGATTGAATGATACATATCAATATTTTATTTCATTTTTAATTATGCACGTGATCTATGAATTTTATTTATGATGGTTACATGTGATATAGGATTTTGATTTATGATGGTTTCACTCTGAGCTAACCAAGTTTGATATGTGTATACATGATGATTTGATCAAACAACTAGTTTAACTTGTTGTGATAGGAAGTGAACAGAATCCCAAGTGTACCTTATTGATGAGCTACCAATGATGTATGATTTGAATTTTCTTCAATTCATTTTGAATCTAATGACAATTATGTTCTTGTTACATGAAAACATGAAAATTCTTTGTTGGGTGGTTGAAAATCACTACAAGAATTAGTAGTAGCCTCAAAAAGGAATTGGAACAGACAACAATATATTGGTAAATCACTTCAAGAGTAGGGCCATTGTGGGACACTAGTATCCAATAGTGTTCAGTGATTTCCATGAGCATGTTATGACTGGTATGATGGTTCTGAGGTAGGTATATGCCTTGGTTTTTAGACCTTCCAATGCGAGGAAACCTTGCCAAGGGAGGGGTCACCCAAGGGACTGTATAGCAAAGAAGGGGAAACTCACAAAACTTGGAAAGTGTGTGAATGCTTGTTGTGTAACCAGCTCCAAAAATAGAAGAAAAGAGATATCAACGCCTTAGAAATAAGCCACTTCGAGGGGGCAACCTCCAATACATTACATAAATGAACAATTCTTGGATGATACAATTTACAAAACCTCCTTTCTATATATAGGATTCCATGTGGCCATAATGTAATCCTAGTGGACCACAATGTAATCCTAGCCGACCTAACAATAATAATTTAAGGGCACAATAATAACAAAATGGGGGTTACAAGGGTACAATAATAACAATAAGGGGGTTACACTAACAACAATAAGGGACTATACTAGTAATGTAGGGACCTAACATGCCCCTCTCCTTCAAAAAAGTGTTGTCCTCAACGCTTGAGTAGCTCTGGGTGCTTCTGTATAAAATTCTCATCCTCCCATGTAGAATCTTCGGTGGGTAAGTTCTTCCACTTGATGAGATACTCTAAAATTGATCGATTTCGTAGCTATCGAGTTCTTGTTTCCGTGACCGCTTCAGGTTCCAATATGATTTTTCCTTCCTCATCAAGTTCTGGAAATATTGTTTGAACTGGAAGATTTTCACCTATAACCTTCTTTAAGCATGAAACATGGAAAACTAGATGCACTCGTGAAGAAGCAGGAAGCTCCAATTTGTATGCTATAGTACCAATCTTTTGCAACACCTTGTAAGGACCATAGTACTTTGGCGATAATTTATTATCCTTCTTAGCTTGCTTGAGGGACATTTGTTTGTATGGTTGTAGCCGTAAAAATACCCAATCTCATACATCAAAACTTCTCTCGCTGCGATGTTGATCTGCCTGTTGTTTCATTCGATTTTGTGCCAAATTCAGGTTATCCTTTAAGAGTTGGAGAACTTCTTGCTGATGCTCGATGTGATCTTCTACTGCTTGAACCTTCGAATTTTCCCTTAAAGATGATGTGATCGATGGTGGATGATATCCATAAAGTGCCATAAATGGGGTCATTTTTGCTGCAGTATGGAAGGAAGTGTTATACCACCATTCGGCGAGAGGTAACCACTTGACCCATTGTGTTTGTTTATCAGATACAAAACAACGAAGATATCCTTCCAAACATTTATTTACTATCTCGGTTTGACCATCGGATTGAGGATGATAAGATGAGCTATGAGCTAATTGAGTACCCAAACAAGAAAATAACTCCGTCCAAAAATTTCCAGTAAAAATGGGATCTCTGTCGCTCACAATAAACCTTGGGCTTCCATGTAGCTTTTGAATTTTGTCCATAAATGTAGTAGCAACTGTACTTGCTTTAAATGGATGAGATAATGCACAAAAGTGTGCATACTTGGTAATTCTATCAACTACCACCATGATGACATTATTTCCTTTGGACTTAGGTAAACCTGTGATAAAATCCATTGAAATCTCCTCCCAACGTTGACTTGGAATGGATAAAGGTTGTAGAAGTCCCGGGGTCTTAATTGTCTCCACTTTATTCTGCTGGTAAACCAAACATTCCGCTACAAACTTTTGAATATCAGATTTAAGGCCATCCCAAAAAAATTCTTTCTTCACCCTGTGGTAAGTTTTTAAAAATCCTGAGTGTCCTCCTAAAGGAGAAGTGTGCAATTCGAGAAGAATCTTTTGTTTTAGTTGGGAATTCTTACAAAGATATAAGCGATCTTTGTACCATAAGGAATCATTTTTCCAACTAAATGTATTAGATGTACTAGGATCTTGCTGCAACTTTTGAATGAGTTCCCATACATCTTTTTCCTTCTTCCATTCATCTCTTGCTTCGGTTATCCAATCTGGTTGGATAATAGAAATGGCACAAAGCAATGCTTCCACCTCTTCATTCTTTCTTGAGAGTGCATCTGCAACAACATTATGCTTTCCTTTTTTGTAGATTATTTCAAAGTCATAACCCAACATCTTTGTGACCCATTTTTGCTGCTCTTCTGAAGATAGTCTTTGTTCCAAAAAGTGTTTTAGACTATCATGATCAGTTTTTACCTTGAAGTGTCTTCCCATTTGGTAAGTTCTCCATTTCTTTAGTGCATGCAGTATTGCTAACATTTCCTTCTCATAAATAGGTTTCTGTAAATACTTTCCTTTGATTGGACGACTTTCAAAAGCAATGGGTCTTCCTTCCTGCATTAAAACGGCACCAATTCCATTTCCTGAGGCATCACATTCCACAATAAAGGTTTTTGTGAAGTCTGGCGTAGCTAAGACCGGTGCTAGGCACATTGCCTCTTTAAGACGTTCAAAGGCCTTAGTTGCTTCAGGAGTTCATGAAAATGCATCTTTCTTCAATAATGTTGTTAGAGGTGCTGCTATTCTCCCATAATTCTTAACAAACTTGCGATAATACCCTGTTAACCCGAGAAATCCTCGCAACTGCTTTATGGTCATGGGGACTTTCCATTCCTTAATGGCTTTAATTTTGTTAGGGTCTACTTTAACACCCTCATGAGATAGAATATGACCCAGATATTACACCTCTTGTACTCCAAAGAAACATTTGGATGTTTTTGCATATAATTGTTTCTCCTGCAATAGTTTGAGCACCCTGTCAACATGTTCAACATGATCCTTCCAAGACTTGTTGTAGATTAGTATATCATCAAAAAATACTAGCACAAATTTTCTAAGGAAAGGTTTGAAAATGGAATTCATCAACCCTTGAAATGTAGAAGGTACATTGGTAAGGCCAAAAGGCATGACCAAAAATTCATAATGACCCTCATGAGTTCGAAATGCTGTTTTTGGAATATCTTCAGTCTTCATTCTAATTTGATGATATCCTGAACGAAGATCCATCTTGGTAAAATAAATTGCTCCATGTAATTCATCCAATAATTCATCAATCACAGGAATGGGAAATTTGTCTTTAATGGTGAGCTTATTGAGCTCCCTATAATCCGGACACATTAGCCATGATCCATCCTTCTTGTGTACCAATACTACAGGAGCAGAGAAAGAACTTTGACTGGGTTGAATTATACCCGCCTCTAACATTTCCGCAATCATACGTTCAATTTCGCTCTTTTGGAAGTAAGGATATCTATAAGGCCTGATGTTTGGAGGAACACTTCCTGGAATCAAATGAATAGCATGATCATGATCACGGATAGGTGGGAGTCCTTTGGGAGTTTCAAACACCTT
Source organism: Pinus albicaulis (assembly GCA_034641835.2). NCBI lineage: Eukaryota > Viridiplantae > Streptophyta > Pinopsida > Pinales > Pinaceae > Pinus > Pinus albicaulis. The sequence continues at coordinate 486,206,311 of CM076581.1, forward strand.
GGAATGATTGTCCAAGACTTGTTGGAGATCTGCAGAAATAGATGATTTTGATGTCGGAACTTCTAGTGAGCATAATTGTGCAATTACGGCTCGTTGTTCTTTCTTTAGAAGCTTTGTCATGACATTAGAGCTTATTATCCTTCCTGGCTTCCCCGCAATACCCCGTAATTCGACTTCCTTTCCTTCTGAAAAAAATTTCAAGAAAAGTTCTTGAAAATTAAAACCTACCGTCCCCAAAGATTGTAACCATTGTACTCCTAGTACAACATCAACACCTCCCATAGGAATGGAAAGCATTGGACTAGTCAATACATATTCCCCATGGTTAGCTTGATATTATGGCATTTTCCAGAGCAATTTATAGTTCCTCCATTTGCAACCATCACTTGACATTCTGGTGCTGGGTATAGGAAACAATTTAATTCCTTGGCTACCTTGCAATGAATAAAATTATGGGTGCTACCTGAATCAATCAACAATATTACCTTTTTCTTCTTGATATGTCCTTCTATCTTGAGAGTTTGAGGAGTGGTAATTCCTGCCAGTGCATTACACGATATGGTCGGATTCATTTCTTCCTCTTCTAGGGCTGGTTCCTGGTGTATATCCTCTTCTTGTTCATTTTCTTCTTTCTCTTCACAATCTATATAAAATAATTTCTTCTCAGCACACTTATGACCTTTAGTGTATTTGCTATCACAACTGTAGCAAAGCCCTTTTGCTCTTTTTTTCTTCCAATTGTTGTGGTGTCAACCTTGTAGGTTGTGGAAATCTAGGCGTAGCCACACTTCCTTCTTTATAGAATTGAGTGGTAGGCTTCCTTGTTGCCATAATTTTACATTCAACTTTTCTTGCCAACCTGAATGCCTTCTCCAATGAATCGGGTTCCAAAACATGAACTTCATGTTGGATGTTATCCTTTAGAGTGCCTATGAAGAGATCAATCATGTGTTCCTCTGGAATATCAGTTACCCTTATATTCAATTTTTGGAAGTCCTCAATGTGCTGCCCCACTAAACCCTTTTGTTTGAGATTTATCAATTGGCTAAAGAAGGTGTTGCTCTTTGTATCCTCATAATTTGCTATCATTTCCTCCATAAAAATTGACCAAGTGACAATTTTTTTACGGGAGCAAAGCCATCGATACCATACAAATGTATTTTGTTCTAAATGTAAAGTTGCAATGCGTACCTTTTGTGTGTTTTGCACATTATGGAGATCAAAATATTGCTCCATCTGTAGTATCCATGTTAAAGGATCCTTTCCATCAAACTTCCTCATATCCATTTTTGGAATATGGTGGTTCTTCCCGCCAACATTAGAGTTTATGAAATCACGATTAACATTTATTTTGTTCTCATCATGAGTTTCCTCTACTATCTTTTCACCATTAGGAAACATTTCTTGTATCAACTTTTTCAAACCTTCTATGTCTTCTTTTAGATCATTCTTCATGTTTTCCATTTTAGATTCCATGCCAGCTTCCATGTCATCTATCTTAGATTCCACATCTTTCTTCAAACCATCCATATTATTCTTCACACCATCCATCTTTGCTTCCACGCCTTTCTTCAAAACTTCCATTTCATTTTTTGCTTCTCTTTGTGAGAGCGAAATTTGGTGCATTTGCTCTTGTAATTTTGATAGATCATGTTGCAATTCTTCATCTTCATGAGTCATAGTAGAGCCTTCTGAAGGCTTAATGGGTGTTGAATTATTTTTACGGGGAATTTTTTAGAACCCAATATTGATATATATTCTACAATATGCCCTAGGAATCAATTCAAATTGATTTTTGAAACAAGACTTATGCAATTCGGAAAAAAATACACACCTTTTTCTTGCTTTGGAGGAGCTCGATATTGAAATTTGATTGTCTTTGTGATTGTGGCTCTTAAATATATGAAATTCAGCACTGAAGTAGCCCTATGAATTCTATTTTTAATGCCACAGGTCTGACCTGATTTGGATTCTCCAAGACAAAGTTATGTCCAATCTCCCACAATGACCTAATTATGGACTGGTTCAGTAGAGTGAAATTGTACGACTTGCCACATGTCACTGTTTCATCCTTTGCCTCTGAAATTTATAGCCAATAAACTACAGTTCGTGTACTTGTGACCAATTTTTACGACACTCCAATCCGATGCTCAGAGAGAGAGTTATTGAACTTTTCCCACGATCACCTCTTTGAGATGAAATTCGGGAGCCTGACAAAGCACCACATTCCACAGATCATATCTCCAAAAATATTGAGAATCAAGATCTGAAATTTTTCAACAAGTTTCCTCAGGATTTTAGCTTCACACCCTAAACATTTCAGATTCTGAACCTTCATAGAAAAGAAATTATAGTGAAAATTCCACGATGACCTGTTTAGGAGCCTGAAAAAAGACCTAACTTCTATAGATCATATCTCCGAAAATATTGCGAACCAAGATCTGAAAGTTTTAGAAGATCTTCCTCAGGATTTTGGCTTCATACCCTAAAAATTTCATCTTCTGAAACTTTGTAGAAAACAAGTTATAGCGAAAATGCCACGATGACCTGTTTGGAGTAGCAAAACCCTAGAATCCAAAGCTCTGATACTAAATGTTGTGTAACCAGCTCCAAAAATAGAAGAAAAGAGATATCAACGCCTTAGAAATAAGCCACTTCGAGGGGGAAACCTCCAATACATTACATAAATGAACAATTCTTGGATGATACAATTTACAAAACCTCCTTTCTATATATAGGAGTCAATGGGGCCATAATGTAATCCTAGTGGGCCACAATGTAATCCTAGCCAACCTAACAATAATAATTTAAGGGCACAATAATAACAAAATGGGGGTTACAAGGGTACAATAATAACAATAAAGGGGTTACACTAATAACAATAAGGGACTATATTGGTAATATAGGGACCTAACAATGCACGAAAGGGGGTGACTAGATTGCCTGAGGGGCCATGTAGAAGAGAAGGGAATGTAAGGGAATACATTGATTTTCGTTATTATCATTTTTAGATGGAATCAAAATCATAGTTGGAGTGTGCCCTGGAGAAATGAGCTAGTAAATGTTTACTAAGAAAACAAGTGGCGCAGGATTGTAGTGTTGAACATTGGATGTTGGTTTGATTTTGGCAGTGGATTATGGACTTCCTAGGAAGGAGGTGAATCCTGGTATTACTTTTGAGGGTGGAGGTGTGAACCTATGGATTCCCCTATTTTTGATGCAGGAAACATATACTCTTATTTTTTAGTTAGAGAAAATGTGCATATGTGTATATTATTGTAAATATTATATCAAGATGTGTTATAAAGCTTCATATATGGTATGGTTATTTTCTGGTTCAAGAAAATGTGCATGAGTGTATATGTGGATGTTATTGTAAATACCATAATGAATTGTGTTATAAAGCTCCACTAAATGATATGTTTGTCATGTTTTCAGCATTGGTCATTGTAAATACTGCAACGAGCTATGTTATAAAGCTCCATGGGTTGTAATTTTTATTTTAAGCGGGTTTTTGGTCATAGGTGACATAGAACATTGAGGATGGTGTTCCCCCAAGGGGGAGGGTTCTGTAACAACCCCTAGTTGATTTCCACTTAAAAAAAATAAGACCAAGGTCATGGGACGTGTATTCCAATCTGAATGCAGGGGAATATATCTTAAGTGGTGTTCATTTGGTTTATTATGGCTAAAGGGAAATTCAAAAAGGAAATGGAAAAGGCATTGAAAAGGAAAAGAGGCATTATTTGGCATTTATTTATGAAAATTATGGAAATTAGGAGAAAATTGTTAGAAAATTATATATTATGGAGCAATGAAACACATAAAATATGCGGAAAATAAAAGCACACAACACACATAAAACTAGAGAGACACAGATATACGTGGTTCACCCAGTTTGGGCTACGTCCACCCCGAACAGCCAGTCCTTCCTTTCTATTATCTAGCAAAAATGAAGAGACAAAACCTACAGCAGATCCGTTGTAATATCCTCTGTTCTCTCTCACAGTCTCCCTATCTGTTTCTCGCTCCGAGAATACACACCTAATACACAGCCGCAATACAATACCCTCATATATACAAGGGGGTTTCCTTCTAGAGCAAAAAACCATAAAATAAACATAACGTCTACCATCAGATCATTTGCCTAATGAACGGCCCGGATTGACTAGAGAGTACTATACTTTTACAAGGAAATTTTACATCTATTTTTAGCTTGAGTAGCGCCTCAAAACCCCGTCATGGGGGAGCTCAAGCGCTATTTGCCCCCCTGGACCCCCCCTATGACTAATTACGGGCGGCGTTACGCCCTTTTTAAACCACAAGGGTCCCTATTTCAATCTTTTTGTGATACAGAGATGCAGCAGAATAATCAGGCTCCCCACCCAACAATATCCCACTTGGAGACTGATTGTAGCAACTCCACCATTGCTTCATTTTTCTAGACAATGACTCCTCTTTGGACCTGGTTGTTCCTCATCTTCATCATCATCCTTGAAGACCAATTGAAACTGAGCATGTTCTCAGTTTCTCCCTGGTTACAACTTTTGTTAGCATATCTGCAGGATTCTGGCTAGTGTGTATATTTTTCAGCTTCAACTCTCCATCTTCCAATACTGACTGTATGAAATGGTACTTGAGATGTATGTGTTTAGTCTTGGAATGAAATGCTGAGTTCTTTGCAAGCTGAATAGCACTTTGGCTATCACTGTATAGTGTGCCCATATCATGCTTCTTACCCAATTCATCCATAAACCTTTGTAACCAAATCATTTCTTTACTAGCCTCTGTAGCAGCAACATACTGACAGTTGTTCCACCTACAGTAAATACATATCCTGTAGTGCTCCTCCTGTTATCTCTGTCACCTGCCATATCTGCATCAACATATCCCTGTAGAGCAATGTTTGAACCACCAAAGCATAATGCTTGATTTGTGGTACCTTTCAAATATCTGAGAATCCATTTTACTGCCATCCAATGTTCTTTTCCTGGATTGTTCATATACCTGCTTACAACTCCCACTGCATGTGCAATATCAGGCCTTGTGCAGACCATTGCATACATTAAGCTTCCAACTGCTGATGCATATGGAACTTTAGACATATAATCCATGTCTTCTTGGGTCTTTAGGCACATCTCCTTACTAAGTTTGAAATGGCTAGCAAAAGGTGTACTAACTGGTTTTGCATTCTGCATATTAAATCTTTTCAACACCTTTTGTATGTACTCATTCTGAGACAATGTTAATTTGCGATTTTTCCTGTCTCTAGTTATTCTCATACCAAGGATTTTTTTTGCAACTCCCAAATCCTTCATTGCAAATGAATTTTCCAATTTTCTTTTGAGCACATTTATTTCCTGCATGTTAGACCCTGCAACAAGCATGTCATCTACATACAATAACAATATAATATAGCTGCCATCATTTTGCCTTTTTAGATAAACACAATGATCCGAGTGACATCTAGTATAACCTTGTTCAGACATAAACTTGTCAAATTTTAGATACCACTGCCTTGGAGCCTGTTTTAAGCCATACAAGCTCTTCTTTAACCTGCACACCAATTTTTCTTTCCCTTTTACCTCATATCATTCTGGTTGCTGCATGTATATCTCTTCCTCCAAATCTCCATGGAGAAATGTTGTCTTTACATCTAATTGTTCAAGATGTAAATCTTCCGCTGCTACAAGACTTAAGATAGTTCTGATTGAAGTCATCTTAACAACAGGAGAAAATATTTCATCAAAATCAATACCTTTCTTCTGTGCAAACCCCTTCACCACAAGTCTAGTTTTGTACCTCTGTTTTCCTCCATCTTCTTCCTTCAGCCTGTAAACCCATTTATTCTGCAATGTAGTTTTACCTGCAGGCAACCTGACTAAGTCCCAAATCTGGTTATGCATTAAGGAGTCCATCTCTTCTTCCATGGCTAGCTCCCACTTCTTCCTGCTTTCAACCTGCATTGCTTCTTCATAACATTCAGGTTCACCAGAATCAGTCAGCAATAAATAATATAATGAAGGAGAGTATCGTTCATGGGGTCTACTTATCCTGGTAGATCTTCTAACACCACTTTCAGGTGTTTGAGGTGCCTGTTGCTGTTGTGGTGGTTGCTGCTGCTGTGGTTGTTGATTATTATTATTTTCAGGCACCTTTACTTTTTCGGTTATCTCATCAAGAACCGTGTATTCCTTGATTTATTTTTCTTGTTTCTTTTCCTGCAGCTAATTCTTATACAAGACCTTTTCATTGAATATTACGTCTCTGCTCCTAATGATTTTGTGATTTTCATAATCATATAAGTGATAACCAAAATCATTAGCACCATATCCAATAAAGGTACATTTCTTTGATTTTGCCTCAAGCTTTGTTCTGTTTTCTTTATTAATATGGACAAAGGCCTCAAAACCAAAAGGCTTTAAAAAAGAGTAGTTTACCTTTTTACCTGTCCATGCTTCCTCTGGAATACCACCATCCAAGGAACTTGAAGGCCCTCTGTTTATTAGATAAACAACAATATCTACATCATCTGCCCAAAATTGTAAAGGCAATCCTGCATGCAATCTCATGCACCTTGCACGCTCCATGATTGTTCTGTTCATCCTTTCTGACACACCATTTTCTTGTGGTGTTATTGGAACTGTCTTCTCTCTACGAATTCCATGCTCTGAACAGTACCTATCAAACTCTTTGTTGCAATATTCACCTCCATTGTCTGATCTAAGACACTTCAACTTCTTTCCTGTCTCAATCTCAACCAAAGCTTTCCATTTCTTGAAAGTATCAAATACATCAGATTTATTTTGAATACAATAAATACAAGTTTTTCTAGTTCCATCATCAATAAACGTAACATAATAGCGAGAGACACCGAGAGATGATACCTGAGCAGGTCCCCATACATTTGTATGCACAAGCTCCAATTTTTCGCTCTTCTTTTCTTTCCCAACTCTGAGAAATCTGACTCTCTTATGTTTTCCATAAATGCAATTCTCACAGAAATCCAAATCAACATTCTTCAAACCTGGCAACAAATTTCTTGAGTGGAGAATCTTCATTCCCTTCTCACTCATGTGTTCGAGCCTATGATGCCATAATGCTGCATCTGCTCCTTTGGAATTTAAAGCATTAACAGAGTTAGAAATACCATTGCATAAATACAATGTACCAACCTTTTCACCTTTTTCTATTACCAGCGCTCCTTTGGTGACCTTCCAAGTTTTATCTGTGAAAGTTGTCACACAACCTTCATTACTTAACTGCCCTATTGAAATCAGATTTTTCTTCAGATCTGGAACATGCCTTACCTCCTTTAGTAGCCATTGGTTTCCATTCTTTTGTTTTACAATAACTTTATCCATTCCAACAATTTTACAGGGTTTATCATCACCCAAACGAACTTGTCCAAAATCTCCTTGAACATAGTCATGAAAATATTTCTTATCAGGTGTGGCATGGAATGAAGCCCCTGAATCTACAACCCAAGAATCAGTAACATTTTCGAAAGAAAGAATCAAAGCATCTTGTAACACCTCACCTGTCACATTTGCTTCATGATTTTTTTCTTGCTGTGTGTCTCCTTCTTTTCCCTTCCGAGATCTACAATCTTTCTTTAGGTGTCCTTTCTTTCCGCAATTCCAGCACACTATCCCCGATCTAGACTTGGATCTACCTTTCCTTGATTTACTGCGATATCCTGAGCTCTTTCGTCTTTCCATTCTTCTTCCCCTAGACTATACACTCAAAGCACTACCTGATGTCTCACCGGAGCTTTTCCGTTGCATTTCCTCGCTAAGGATAGCACCAACAACATCATCAAACTTTAAAGTACTAGATCTAGAGACAGAGTTACTAATGGCCATAACTAAACCATTCCAGCTCTCTGGCAATGAGCACAAGAATAATAGAGCTCTAACTTCATCATCAAATTTTACCCCTACAGAACTTAACTGACTGGTAACTGTATTAAATTGATTTAAATGGTCTGCAACAGATCCACCTTCCGAAATCTTCATATTAAATAGTCGTTTCATAAGAAATACCTTGTTTGAGGCCGAGGGTTTTTCATATAGTTTCACCAACGTCTGCATCAAACCCTCTGTTTTTGTTTCCTTCGAAATATTGAAGGCGACTGACGCCGCAAGACACAACCGTACTATTCCGAGTGCCTTTCTATTGAGAATATTCCATTCCGCGTCCGTCATGGCCACCGAGTTCTTTTTTTTTCCGCTCAATGGTAGGTACAGATCTTTCTGATACAGATAATCTTCCATCTGCATCTTCCACAGCGGGAAGTTTTGGTCGTTAAATTTCTCGACCCTAAACTTACCATCTTCCGCCATTGCTCCCACTCAAACCAGGAACCCTTCTTTCCTGCGAGTTTATCAGCCAAATACACCTTCGGCTCTGATACCAGTTGTTAGAAAATTATATATTATGGAGCAATGCAACACATAAAATATGCGGAAAATAAAAGCACACAAAACACATAAAACTAGAGAGACACAGATATATGTGGTTCACCCAGTTTGGGCTATGTCCACCTCGAACAGCCAGTCCTTCCTTTCTATTATCCAGCAAAAATGAAGAGACAAAACCTGCAGCATATCCGCTGTAATATCCTCTATTCTCTCTCACAGTCTTTCTCTCTGTTTCTTGCTCTGAGAATACACATATGATACACAACCGCAATACAATACCCTCATATATACAAGGGGGTTTCCTTCTAGGGCAAAAAACCCTAATCTAAACATAACTTCTACCGTCAGATCATTTGCCTAATGAACGGCCCAGATTGACTAGAAATTACTATACTTTTACAAGGCAATTTTACATCTGTTTTTAGCTTTGGGGGCGCTGCCTACAGCCCACCAGGGGGGAGCTCAACGCTCGCCCCCTGAACTCACGACAACGATTAATTACGAGCGGCGTTGCCGCCCCTTTTAAGGTACAGGGGTCCAATGCTGTGATACAAAGTAAACAAGATAATCAGGCTCCACACCCAACAAAAATTAAGGTGAAAGGTCACAGGTTGCATGTGAGGTGGAAATTGAAGGAAAATAATGGAAAATGAGGAAAATAGAGGCCTCATTGATAAAAATTCTTCTTAGGATCAGTTCACAACTTTTTTCAGTGTAACCTTTTGTCAATTTAGTGTTGTAGCCCTCTCTCTATTATGTCTCTCACAGACTCTTGCACACTTATAGAATTCTTGGATCACTCTAGCATTGGAGCGAGGAAAGCAAGGATCAAGCAAGGAAAAGGTTGGATCAAGTAGCTTCAATAGGAATACTTGTAGGTAATAAGTTTCATTTGTGATTTCTGTCTATGGAAGCATGGTACATGCATGTATGTATTTGGTTCTCTTGTTGTCATTAGCATGGGTTTTTCCAGGTGCGACAGTGGTTTCATTCTTGCCTTGCCATTTATGGATAAGCATGGTATGATGGGGTATTTTTCTTGGTTGAGATGGATTACTAGATGGTTTTGAATCTAAGTGGGATGGTCTTAGTAAAATTATCAAAGTCCTAGAAATCCCTCGATTGGTAAAGGTGGGATATGTGATAATGCATTAGGGTGGAAATGGGAAAATTCCTCATGGTTTAGGTGGAGAGATACAAAGGCATCCATGCATGTTTAGGGCCTAGTGAATATAAGGGTAAATTTTAAGGATGGACATTTATCCTAAAGTTTAGAAACCTTGGCAAATCTTAGTAGTCCCTAATATGTAAATTCTAATTTTTTTAATTTTATTTTTGTAAAAATATTTAGTTTTCTAATAGTTTTATATTAGTATATATAAAATTGTGGCAATTTTTAGGGTAAAATAATTTTATACTATAAAATTTGGGCGAATCAATTAAAAAAAAATAGAAATTAGTGAATCTTTTTTTTGGAAAAAGCATGGAAAATTAGCCCACCTGCAAATATTAGCCCCTAAAATTTTCCGTACTAGTGATCCCTGGATTGGTAATGGTGGGATTGTGGTAAAACCTATAATCCATGTTTCTTTTATGGGCTTATGAATCCTTGACTAGTATATAGAAGATATACAGTAAATCCTAGTTGCATAGGTGCTTGCTTCAAGTCTAGAAATCCTTGACTGGTTTGTCAGGATATGCGGTAAAGCTTGAGAAGCATGGTCAATCTTATTGTGAGTCCCACATTCATGCTTGGAATATGGCACGTGGGTGATTGGCTAAAAGAAATTTTTGGTTCAACCCAATCTATGGTCGGTGGTATGTGGAAGTCCCTGACTTGGTTGGGTTTTGCATATGTTAATAAGATCTCTTTCCTCTTGTATTCCATGAGTAATTGTACTTGTTATTATGTGACTTTAATGGTCATTCTATAATTTTTATTCTATTGGTTATATGTTGGTTATGATTATGGTTTATGACACAATTGAGTTATGGTTCCCATCATGTTTTGGTTAGAAATTTAAATGTTAATGAATGCATGACCTAATAGATTATATTGCGGCCATTATGAGAGGACAGCATGCCTTCTTCACTATTCTTATATAAGTATGAGAACCCTATCTTTAGATGTGTATCTATGATCTGTAGATTACAGGTTCATGAAGTGTTTAATAGAATGTATTTCATGGTTAGGAATTTCTAGTGCATGTCCTTGATTAAGTTTTGTGTTAGATACTTTGTCCTTGTGCCATTTAGCATTCTAGAAAGTTGTGTCGAATTTTGGGCAATGGTATGGAGACTATCCAGAACAATTGGCTTAAATCTTGCGGTAGCCAACACAAAATTGGGTGAAAAGTATTGTAGTTTTTGCCTTGTAGGAATCATGCATGCAACTGAAAGGTTATAGTCGAAATCAAGTAGTGTTGTTCTAGTGTCTGGGAGTCTAGGGCACTGAAAAGGAGCCTTAACTCAGGGTTATGAAAACTAGAAGGGTGGTTTAGCTCTTATGGATATTGTAGCACCCGAGGGAGGTCAGTCATATTTGGTTGTGTCGATTCCACTTCCTTAAGGCGATCTAGGAGGTTGAATCATATCATAGTAATTCTTCATCACATATTTACCTTAGCAAGCTGGTAACTCGAGTAAATGTGGGAGGAGGGTGTGACAATCATTTTCCCAATATTAGACTCTTAAAGCATTCAATTCTTTATTGGTTCAATGGTTATTAAAGGATAATACACAACATAGATTTTTTTATTTTTTTGGAATTTCAAAATTATAGACCAAGTGAATTTCTATACCACTATATGAACTTAGTTGTTAGTACAAATCTCCAAGTACAAGCAATTCCAAGAAAATATTATGAAATATATGATATTTCTTTCCTTACTTTGAACTTGATAATTTAATGGAGACCATTAGTATTATAAATAATATGGATGGTTTACATCACTAGCTATAGATAGGTAGATAGGAATGTGGGTTGTTTTTTATTTTATATTTGATTTCAAGATATGTGTTTTTTTTGTTATTTTTAAAAATAATTTATAAATCAATCATACTTTTTCTTAATGAATGAGACTAATGTTATTGTCCTTTCCTCTTCCCAAGTTATCTAAATAATCATAGCCACATGATGGCTCCTTAATAAGAATTTTTTTTTTTTCAACATCACTAAATTATATTTTTAAAAGATGGGCTTTATATTGCATTTATAATTATGAAACATAAACTAATGTTGGTTTTCTATTTCACATAAAAAATATAGCTTACAATGAAAAAATGACCCCTTTGCAAGCCTTTCAAAGGGCTCCAAGTGCATGTAGCTAATTTCCAAATTTTTAATTTATTCTAATTTAAATATTAGATAGGTGTACATTTTTTTCAATGAGGATAATACAATATTTCCCCCATTTATTATCCACTTGGCATAAGTTTCCACACAATGAAGAAGTTATTTTAATGTCACTAAATTTAAAAATTCCCATTTTTCCTTGGCATCCAATTGTTATCCTTACATGTCCATAACAACCACCATTAATATCATTATGTAGAACAAAGTTAATCATGCAATCAAATCCAACTCGACTCCTTTCTTTCCCATTTCAAGTATCATGTTTCTTTTGATTCTAGAGAGGTCATTTCCAATTTATTTTTAATTTTTAAAACCCAAATATAGCATAAAATGAATGGTTCCCATGCTAATTTATGAGTGCTAATATCACAACAAGAATGTTGCAACTCCTGAGGCTATCGGCTGAAATTATCAACTTGGGGTTCATACAAACTTAAGGGGCTGACACTATATGTGAAACAAAAACCTTCCTCTTCCTAGTCTAACTCCCTTTGATCCAAGTGAAATAAGGCAATGAAACAAATTAAAATGAAAAAAGGTCTAGGAAAGACACCAATCCTAAGTTTCAAAAGGTAAATAATAATAAGAACCCATATTATACTTTTGCTGGAAAGTAAATGGCAGAAAGGAAATCTATTCTACTTGGAAAAATGTTGAGAATAAAGACAATTAAGAAAATATAATATATCTTGTTGGAAAGGAAATAGAATTAAATTAAATATATTCTATTTTGTAGGAAAAGAAATTCCTATATTACTCTTGCAAGAAGGAAATCACACTTTTAATAAAGTAAATTGCGGAAAGGAAATATAGACTAATTACAGAAATCAACATTCAAGAGGCAAGAGATGTAAGAGAAAAATGGCGACCTAACTATGCCTTAGCTAAACCAAAGTGGTATAAGAGAATTCATAGGCTATAAATATACTTCTACCATGAATTTTGAGTGAATTTGGGAAAGGAAGATCTCGAAAAAAAATTGCTACGAGATTGTCATTTCTTGAGTTAACTTGTCGAATTCCCAAGCAAATAAAATGAAAATGAGATGGATATATATATATATATATATATATATATATATATATATATATATATATATATGATGATGATGTAATAGGATTCCATTCCAAGTGAAATCACTAAAAAATACCCCTTGTTAACATGTGCTAAAAGATAGCATAAAATTACTACTCTAAAACTCAAAAATTCAAGAATTAGTGAGCTAGTTTTAACCTATCAAACGCCTAGCCTAATTAATTAAAAATGTTATGGGGGATTTTTTATTATTAAGTAGAATTTTCTTAGGAGTTAATATAAGTGGAATCAACTCAAAATAGAATCATTAACATTTGTTAAAAAATTGAAGAAAATTTCTAATAGAAACCAGAAATATCAAAGCAATGAACTAGTAAGTTGATCCAAGTGTCCAAATACCTAGGTTAATCAAGTGAAAATGTTTTGGGGTGAATTTTTTCATTAATTTGGATGTTTAAAACTAAAATACAAGTGGAATAAACTTGAAATAATGTCTTTAATATGTGTTAAATATTATAAAAAAATTACTACTATTTTGCTACAGGATACTTCGAGAAATTCCAAACTTGTGAACTACTAAACCAATCCAAGTGGATCAATCATGGATATGAATTTTCAAGGTTATTATAAATATGAATAATTATTTTGAATTCATAAATAAGCTGAAAAATAACTCACTTCAATCATTTAACCAATATGACCTACAACAAATGAACCATGAATACTAAATGCAAAAATAGGAAAAACAAGAATAGAAGATGCAAGTGAAAACATTCAAAGAAGATAAAGAAATTGTACAACAGGGATATAAGGCTACTGGGATGGCTAATCCCAAGGATAATAAGAGTGTTATGAAGGAAAAAAATATTTAGAATCTAAAAATGACACTAAACTTCATTAGTTGAATCAATCCCAGTACATCCCTCCTAGAAATGAAGGTAGAGTTGTTAAGTAACAATTTTTCTCCACTATAAGACTAAGAAATACATGTCCCTAGAGGAAAATTCGAATTTATACTTATACAAATAGATGGGGAAGCATCCCCCTTTAAAGGAGGAAACATTCCCCTCCAAAATCCCTCAAAAAGTTGATCTGGTTCCCAATAGTAAGAATCTTAATTAAATAAGAAGGAGCACATTCCTAGATTTTCTCAATCATTGGAGCTCCATAATTTGTTAAATTTTTTCATAATATGTTGTTCATTTATTATCCAATATTGGTCCATCCTATAGTAGGGATAAATTCCCTATGTTATCTCATCCTCCAAATTTTCATAATCTGCTCAATATTCTCACAATATTCTACAAAAATAAATAATATTAGGCACAAATATGCAATTATCTCTAAAAAATTATAATCAAAACATTATAGCTCAAAAAATGTCAACAAATGCAAGGAGAGAAGTTAAATTTGGTGAAGGATTGTCACATAGGCCTTAAATTGTAGCTAATTTGGAGTCCCATCACTATAATCTCATATTTCATCAAAATTAGAATTGTTTGTAAAAACCCCAATGTGATACCCTTTCCCCTCTTAGTAGGTGACCTCCATATGAGACAAATTTTGAATATGATATAATAGCCACCCTTAGAAATATTTTTGAAAACCATTGGTTTTACCTTTTATGTTCTTCATGTGTTTCCAACATGAGCCATGGTTTTCTTGATTTTGAGTTAACGTGCCTAAGTGATTACCTACACAAATTGTACATTTTGTGAGGGGCATGATTAAAAAATATTATTATTTAGAAATATAAAAAATTGAATTATTCCAAATAACTTTGTTGAATATATTTTTAGAGACATTTTTTTTACCTCATTTAAAACCTAGATAACTAAGCTATAGCCTTCACAAATTTCTCAAAATATCTCAGGTGTTGGGTCTTGGTAGCTTGAACAACAAAAATCAGGTTTATAAGGAAAACCTTAACAACATAAACTATGAATTATGGGTTGGGTCTTGGTAGCTTTTCCTAAATTAGCATATAGCTAATTGGAATATTAATTTTTTATTTTGCTTCTTAGTTAGAAGAATAAGAGTGTATGGAGACCCATAATTCTCCATAGTAGGAATAAGAACACTGCTAATGTGAAAGGAGGTCATTTAAAATCTAGATTGAAGACCCTTATGTGCGAAAAGGGGTTGGAGAATGAAGACTGGGTCAACTTTGACCAAATCAAATAGCACTGGTATGGAAGGAGTGGCATTCATTGAGGGACAACGCAGTTTTGGAGGGAGATTTCATGCATGAAAGTAGTGGATTTAATGAGTGGGACCCAAGGTGAGGAAGCTCACCAAGCATATAAGGAAGGGGATCATAGCCATAGAAGGCATGTTTTATTTATTATTTTTTCTATGCTCTGAATGACTATTTTCTCTCTTCAGCTGTCTAGCTAAGATTGCAATGATGTTTAGGACAAGGGTGTTCCCGAGCGGGAATCCCACCTTCATCCTTGGGGGACTTCGAGTGCCCACTCAATGGAAGTATATGAACCATATTTCCACATTCAAGAATCAGGCCAAAGCTTTAGTCTTATGGTACAACGCAACTCCTGTTGAGGTTGTGTTGTGTTGTAGGGTAGAAGTTGTGGAGCATTTGTAGAGCCATTTTCTGGGCTTGTGTTTCAGTGGGGAGGTAGCCTTTTCATTGGGATATTAGCAAGGAGGCTCCTTGGGAATTATATATTTATTTTTCACCAATCCAAGCTACCACCATCACCTACAGTGTAGTTTCATTCCATATCTACGTTATTTTGGAGACCTGTTGCAGGGGTGATTTCTGTGCATGATTTGGGGAGTTGGTTCTTTAGTGGAGGGATCAACCTTTCACCTGGAGGATCTATTGGAGGAGAGCCACATATTTTATATCATATTTAGCCTCATCTTCCAGCTATTTTGTTTCAATGAATCTTTAGCCTTAGGGCTTGGGCTCACCATTTGTATTCTTGGGTGTATTTTTGAAAACCCTTGGGGTTGGCTAGGCAAAGTGATATAGAGCCTTGTTATTTATGAATACCATCTCTATAGTCATATATAATATATTTTATACCATTGTATCATCTTCCGTTGTAGCTTTATCCTTTGTGACTGCGTTGTAGCAGTGTCTCCGACATTCTGATATATTAGCAACACCTCTTTCTTGAGGGTCTTATTTATTGGAGGCTTGTGGGCTTGTGTTGTATTGTTTGTGCCTCATTGTATTGTATCATTTTTCTGTTATTATGACTAATAGAATTTCTTCGTAGTGGTCTCCATTGTTGATATGTTGATTTACACTGTTATTTCCAGTTTGTGTTCATATATAGCTGTTTTTCCCATTTGGGAATATTACAGTGGTATTAGAGCATAATCTTGGCTTAGCCTGTGGATCTCAGCCATTATGCTATCAAGAGAATAAGAAGAAGGAGAAGGAGATCAGAATGATGGAAGGAATGAGTTTTATCTCATCTCTTTTCAAGTCTACGAGGGACCTCACCAAGGAGGTCAAGCAAAGAAGAATGATGAGAAGCAATGAAAACACAATAGGGTTTCAAGATGAGGACAATCCATGTACTTCCTATCAGAAAAAGAAAGAACTGGTATTGCATAGAGCTCCAAAGAAATATACTATGCCCTTTTCTTTTGAAGAAGAATATAAAAGGAATGGAGATGGAGGAAACTTAGATAATGATATTCTAAGTGAGTATCTTGCAGAATACAAATCTCAGTCAAGAGATTTCAAGGAGAATTTGACTCTCCCATAGTTTATTCATATCAAAGAAGAAAGGAGACCTTGCAGCTATAGAAGGAGAAAGCACAATAGATTTCTATTTTCTAATTTTTATGGGTCATCCACATGCAAAACAAGGACTTGGGGAATGGAGTTGTATAAATTCTTCCTGTTACATCCAATAGTAGAAAGATAAGTTGTTGAGGTTGCAGCGCTACACCTTGAGGGTGAAGCAAAAATTAGGTGGCTCAAAAATTTCAGTCATGCAAAAGTGACTGCATATGCAGATTTTACTGAAAGGTTGGTCAAGAAGTTTGACAAGAAGAAATTAGACGAAGAGAAACTTCCACCACCACTTGCTGTAGGAGAACTTGCATTAGGAGAAAGAACACTTGCACCTTTACAAATTGGTCTTGATCTCTTGACATTTAGAGTCCCATGCACTATTTTGGAGATGCATGAGGAGGAGGATACTTATACCAGCACTGGTGCAGCCATAGAGGAGCAGGCATCATCACCAATAGTTGGGGAAGTCATCACACCGGTGGGAGGAACCCTTGCAGTAGTACAAGATGTTCCCAAGCAAAACCAAGGTATTCAAATGTTTCCACTTTCTATTATTTCATCACATCTTATGGAAGGTTTTGGGGGTATGCCATTGCATGACCTAGGGTCAAGATACACTGCTGGTTTGGAGAAGAAGACTATCACTATGCTAAGAAATTTTGATAGGATAAAGGAGGAGATATACATTCATCCTAGTATGTTATTATTGAGATGCACACAACTCTTGGTGTTGGACTATAGATTTGTGGATAATAGGATGAGTATTGTCCTAAACAAACCAATGCAAAACTATATGTTCAGCATTGAGCATGATCATGAGGCAACAGATGCACCATCATGGAGATTAGTAGTGTTGTCATGGAGAAATAGTGATGATTTGGGGGCCCAACCATTATTGGAGCATTCCAATGACCATTCTACATGTGTAGCAGGGGATAGGCAGATGATTAATGGAAGACATTTTCTGATGGATGACATATCTCATTCTTATGATAGATCCTTCTTGATGAGAACTCCACAGCTCAATGATAGCATTTTTCCTTCAGTATACCTAGTCATTGATGAATGGTCTTCATATGGAGATCTCTAGGAGGCTGCACTTCAACATCCCATGAAGTGTAGAGATAGTGATTTGGTTTTGGAGGATGGTTTTCTCCATTGGAGGAATACCCATTTGGAGCATGATAGTGGACACTTACCATTGGTTTGATGGGTGATGTTGATAAGCAAGAGGCTGGTGCGCCACTTGCAGATCTATGACACCGGGTAGCAGGAGGCAAGGCTACATTGGCTACTCTTAAAAGAGTTTGGTCATCGTGTGACATATTCTATTTTATAGGGTATGTTGTTGGTTGGGAATTGGCATGACACTTGCATCATATGGAAGCAAGGAGTTTGGTTGCATTTGGGTGATGTGGCATTTTTCATGTCAATCATCATGTTTTCACTACATGGTTTGTATGATGGAGGTGTGAGGAGGCAGCAAGAGTTATTGTTTCTTTGGTTACTAGTGGGAGAGTATGGGTTGATTTTATCCCATACTTTGCATCATATTTCAGAAGAAGAGGATGGCACAATCAGAGTGAAAAGGGGCTACCCTTCAGCATTGGAGGATCAGGAGGTACTTCCACATATGAAGGAGTCTCCCACATAGAGCAGCATCATGGTGGATGAATTTGGCATGTGTTATGTCAAATAATGGAGTGATGAGGTTACAAGAGCCTTATCAAAAAGGCCAACAACACTGTCACTTGGGAGTATGTATTATTGCTGAAGTATTCCAAGGGGAGTATGCATCCGTTCATTTTTCAGAACACTATGAGGATATTCTCATCGGAGGGCTCATCCATGGACCTAAATTTCAGCCCACTCACAAAGCATGGTAAGAATTGTATTTATGTACTTATTGATCATTTCACAAATTATTTTCATTCTCTTGCCATCTATGTGCAGTGCATTGCTCCACAAGAGGGAAAATTTCTATTTTGGCTTCATGGTATTTCTAAGACCAATATCTGTGATGAAGGAAGCCATTTATTGGATGGAATTGAGCAAGTATTGTGATATTCTTGTCATGCTCAGCTGATATATAATTCCATTTACTACTTCCTAGTAGATGAGCAAACATGCAGATCTAGAAATTTTTTGGGAGACAACTTGCCACATGATGTTCTGAAACAATAGTTAGCGAAATTGCATTGTATCCATTGGAGAAACCATCGCTACCATCCAAAATTACACATAGCACTCAATATATTTCTAATTTGGTTGGCATATGGTGATGATGTGTTATTCACTTTGTATGGGATGGCTTGGGCTAGCAAGGTTCATGATACTAGAGGAGGGATGTTTGAAGATCCATTTGTCCTTTTGTCTCTTGAGGGCAACATTATTGCAACCTAAATTTAGCAACAGCTCTACACTTTCCATAATTGGAGAGAGAGACAATGTGGGGTAGGCCATTTGGTCTATCATGTTCAGATATGCAGCCCACCTACATTGCAGGAGCCAAAGGTGGAGGAGCTTTTTCATGAGTTACCATTTTGGAGGGTGACTCACTTTGTGTGGATGATAGCTTGGGGTTTGGAGCTTCACATGGGAATGAAGGTTCCCAATGATTTTATGACTCCATGCCTCAAGAAGGCCTCTAGAACACATATAGTTGTCTCCATGGATATCCCACTTCTTCATGATGAGAGAAATTTGGATTTGTTACCAAAGGCTAGCTTATACATTTGGGAGGAGAAACTTGGGGACATGTTGATGAAAGAGCATCTTGCTCATTGGAGGAATTTATCACATGAGGATGCTACAGGAGGAGGAGAGGATGCTCTTTAGTTCTATCCATACAGTTGCTTGAGGACAAGAAACATTTGGGAGGGGAGGACTATAATATTCCTAAATTATCATATAGGTAATTGGAATATTAATTTTTTATTTTTCTTCTTAGTTAGAAGAATAAGATGGTATGGAGACCCACAAATCTCCTTATTAGGAATAAAAACACTCCTAATGTGAAAGGAGTTCATTTAAAAGTTTGATTGAAGACCCTTATGTGTGAAAAGGGGTTGGAGCATGAAGACTGGGTCGACTTTGAGAAAATCAAACAACGCTGGTATGGAAGGAGTGGCATTCATTGAGGGACATCACAGTTTTGGAGGGAGATTCCATGAATGGAAGTTGTGGCTTTAATGAGTGGGGCCCAAGGTGAGTAAGCTCACCAAGCATATAAGGAAGGGGATAGCAGGCATAGAAGGAATTTGTTGATTATTATTTTGTCTATGGTCTGAATGACTATTTTCTCTCTTTAGTTGTCTAGCTAAGATTGAAGTGTTGTTTAGCACAAGGGTGTTCTCGAGTGGGAATCCCACCTTCATCCTCGGGGGAATTCAAGTGCTTGCTCAGGAGAATTTATTGCACTACATTTCCACTATACGACCTCAAGCCAAGCTCCATCTTTCATCTCAGCACATTTTCTACAGAGGATTTTGTTGTGTTGCAGGTTGCAGCAGTGGAGAATACAGGTGGGTGATTTCTGATCTGTTTGTTAGTGGAGGAAGGTTTCCTTCCATTGGGAGGCTAGTGAGGAAGGCCCTTGAGCCTTATTTCAGCATTTGGCACTGGGCCACCTTATCATTTTCCCCTACAACGTAGTTTCTATCTTAGACTGCGTTATTGTTGGGAGGAGTTGCAGGGGTGGTTTCAGTACACCATTTGGGGAGGAGGTTTTCTAGAGAAGGGATCAGACTTTCATCTAGAGATTATATTGGAGGAGGCTACATTCTTTTTCATATCATATTAGCCACATCTCTCCAGCTTTATTGTTGCAGTGAATCTTTAGCCCTAGGGATTTGGTTCATTTCTTGTATATTGGTGTATTTCTGAAAACCCTCTTGGGTTCTTTGTTGGAGGTTGTATAGAGCCTTGATATTCATGTACATTATATTTTGAGGCATATATCATCCATTTTATCTTGTGTATATTCATTTGCTGTAGCATTGAACCAATGACTGTGCTATAGCAGTCTTCCAACATTTTTGATATAGTAGCAACACCTCATTCTTGAGGGATTTATCTATTGGAGGCTTTCTGATTCATGTTATATGATTTGTGGCGATTATTTTGTACATGTTTTCTATTTTTATAATGAATAAGAAGGCTCCATATTGGTCTCTCACATTTATGCATTGATCTTCACTGCTATTTCCATGTTTATGCACTATATTCCTCCTTTTCCCATTTGGGAATATTATAGTGATATTGAATGATTGATTTGTGGACTATTATTTACAATACGAATTTTAAACAACGCAAAATAATGAATCACAAAATTAATATAACCATTGAATACATTATTATTCAGATACACATATAAATGCATTTTTCATGATCATTGGATTCATCTTGCAAGGTCTCTTGGACTTCATTGACTGTTCACATTCCACAGCCAAAACCGTTAGCATATTAGGTGTCCAACATTCCCCCTCTTATTTCGAAGGGGTATATATGAGTCCAAGAAGAGATATATAATACAAAAATACAACAATTCATGAAAACAATAGGCTAAATGTGCTCTCTCAAAAGAAGGTATAAGGTGATAACTCGAGGTCCCAACAAATGATGATTTAAGAATGACCACCAAAACTTGAACGCTTAGTGTGGTTCCTAGAACAGTTCCAAATCTAGAAAGAGGTTAAAGGCTTACACTAGAGAAAGTGCTCCATAAATCTTTGAAGAGGGAGACCATTGAAGTCTCAACCTAGAATGATTAGTGCAGTTCTTAGGATAGTTCCAAATGTATAAATAATTTTTTAGTATTCTTCTAGAGGAAATGTCCCTAATGTTTTGAAAAGGGAGACCATAAACCTAGAAAATGAAGGTTTCAATATATGTAAAAAGGGAAAACCTCAACCTCAAAATGGAGGTCTCAACTTGTGGTGTTTTAAGGAAGGTTACCAATCAAAGGCATGCTTAGGGCTTCTCTGTCTCTCGCTACAAATTTGAATATGGGTATGGTTGTCTCTGGTTGTTGGCTTAGGCATCAGGTTCGGGATGTGGCTCAAGATCACTTGATGTATGTTTGAATATTGTAGATGATATTCAATTTCCCTCATTCTAGATACAAGGTGAGAAGGTGAAGAAAACTCGATTGCAAGGATTTTCAATACTCAAGAATATATTTTTCTTCTTCCCACTATTGTATGTTACTTGTGAGTGCATTCATTCATAAATAAAATAATTAGTAAACTCAAGCATTCATATGTTCAATAATTGTTCTCATGGACAACACACAGACACATTGACACCGACATTTTTCACGTGGAAACCCAAAGGGTAAAAACCACCAATTTATTGTTTCTTAAGATGTAAATTAAGCACCCACTTAATTACATAATTTATTTTTTGTTAGAAACCACCCACTGGAGGCAATGAATTCCTTAGGATAGCAAGCACAAATTTTCCAAGAGGAGCCAACCTATTTGAATGCACGCTGCCACTTGTTGTTGCCACTATTCTACTTTTCATACAATTTCAAAATTAAAAACAAAGGCATTTATAAATAATAAAAATACCAATCTAATGTGTCAAAAAATCACCTTCTACTCTCGGTGCTTTGTTGAATCACTGACTCCTCCAGTATTACACAACAAAACCTCTTATACTCTTCTCAACACAACGTGTGTTCAAATTTCAGCTTACTTGATACACATTCAATGTTGCATTCACTTCATCTCATGCCATGTGGTATTTTTTGCAGCACCTCCATTGCGCTCTCCACACAACAAATTCAAAAATACTCCCTTGATCTTCCTTTATCAAAGACATCTAATGGTTTTGATCCTCTGCTACATACTGGACAATGCTTCTTCTGCCAAAAGAACCCACGTCACTCAAGTGTACCTATGCATGACTTACTTTGGTGCAATTTCATATGCCCATTGAATTATGTCATGAAATTAATCACAGGAATGGGCTTTTGAAATCTTCACAGACCAACTGTGTACACTTACATACTGCGTTTTTAATTCATGATCTGTTTGCACAATCTACCATGAATTCCCATGCCTTTTTATTTCTTATCAAAGCTGGACAGTATAAAGGAATGGAAAATCTACTTCCCCCTTTTCTTTAATTCAACAAGACATGCACAAGACATGAATCCTGACTTTATTTTCCCCATTACTTATTTTATTTGAATCAGTGTCCTTGGTGCCTTGTTTCAGTGCTTCCTCCAAGAAATACCAACTTCGTGGTAATGAATTTAAACCATAAACGTCGACTCATTCTCTCTTTCAATTCACTGTACTGAGTCATCAGAAGCTCACCATATCGTAATTCACACAAAAATAATTTTACGATATCCCACAACTTTGATGTGTATTTAGACCTTTGAGATTCTATCTCTTGGTTCCTTTGTTCTCCACCTCACCATGTCCCATATCATATCAGAGTCACTTTATATCATAGTTTCATTTCCATTAAAGTTACGATATTTTTCTCTGATATCCAATCCTCTGACATGACGCCATGCCCACGTCATTATTCCAAGTGGTGCCTCCTGAGTGATAGCACATGTCATATATTTTTGCACCATTAGGCCTTCCTAAAATTCCATATATAGTTGCCACATGTCCACTTCTCCTACCATGTCATGTTGACATCACCTACCACTTCAAATCTTTAAGGAACAATAAGTTGCTACCACATGTCCTACTAAGGAGAGAGAAGATATCCTTACATTCCTTGGTTTTCTTCGCAATTCCTTTGTATTTTCCCTCTTATGGAAATATCAGAACTACTATGGAGTTGCAAATTACTAGAATTATGCTATTCCAAAAGTTCCGATATGTTCGGACCACCAATAATCCAATTCGCTCATAACTCAACCTCCTGTTATGTCGATGCTATGATATTCTAACATGATGAATCTTCCATACTCCCGACCCTCCAATTTTCTGATGCTTCATACTCTCTGATGTTTTGATGCTTCTTTCCCTATGATTTTTGATACACTGACCTCCGATGTTTCGATATTTTGTCTCTTCGAAGGTCTCCAAGCCCCTTAATTTTTCAAACAAGATCTATTGATTCTAGTGACCATTTTTCAGATCCTGTTGGAGAGCTTAATCTCAACACTTTCTATTGTAGACAATACGATACACTATTTGAGTCTCTTTCAATGTGAAAGAACACTCCAAAATTGAAGGATGGTTTCAAGTATCTGGACCGATAGTTCACCATAGTAATTTTTTTATGGCTTTTCATTAAACATGCTACTCTAGTGATTCTCTACCAGAAACCTACAACTTTGATTGGATTCCTCTTGGATACTTAAAGAAATATTTTATGGATTTTAAATAAGACTGCTATTATGATGATTCTCTACCAGAAGCATGCAACTATCATTGATCACCATTTTCCTCTAGTTGACATCAAATGCCAATACACTCACTCCCAACTGTCCAACAATCTACCCCTTTGGCATTGATGGAAACACCATTAGCTCCCCCTAAGGATAAGTATGGTATCATGGTCTTCTTCATTGATCCACTTGTAATGATTCTCAATAGTTTTCTCCCCCTTTGGCATAAATGACAAAGAATACTTCTTGAATACTCCCCCTGAACCGCTGCAACCTACTCATCATCCAATCCTACATGATGAGTAGCTTCCATCATACAAACCAAAGTGGAGTCATTCGAGAGGAGGAGTCACAAATCCTATCTTTTCCCCGAGATATTAAAAGGGTCCTCTTTCCATTGGCTTAGTAAATATATCTTCAAGTTGATATTTAGTGGCCACGTATTCAAGTTTGACAACATTGGTAGCAACTTGTTCCCTGAAAAAATGAAACTTGATAGGAATGTGCTTAGTATTTGAATGCATGGATGGATTTTTAGAGATATTGATGGCACCTGTATTATCACACATGATTGGAATAAGATTAGTCAACTCTACCTTAACATCTTTAAAATTCTGCTTCATCCATGGAATTTTCATGCAACAGGTGGCAACAGAAATATATTCTGCTTCAATGGTTGATAAAGAAATGGAAGCTTGTTTCTTTCTCACCCATGACACCAAGAATCTCCCCAAGAAGAAAGTTGCACTTGAAGTGTTTTTTTGTCATCAAGACTTCCAGCCAAATCATCATCAGTGTTTTCCTTCAACTTGATTTTTTTTTTCTCTTAGCATACCACAACCCATATTATGTTGTTCGTCAAAGATA
This sequence comes from Pinus albicaulis, assembly GCA_034641835.2. NCBI lineage: Eukaryota > Viridiplantae > Streptophyta > Pinopsida > Pinales > Pinaceae > Pinus > Pinus albicaulis. The sequence goes on from CM076581.1 coordinate 486,231,129, forward strand.
TTTGAAGATCCTTTTGGTAGCAACAACATGAATTTAATGAGGGAAAGCCTGAAATTGGGCCACAAGGACTACAACATGCATGTTGTTTGGCCTTGACGATGTAAGCTACAACAAGATTCCTATCATGGATCTATATTCCATTTGATTTACTAGAGGTGTCTCATCTTCTTTGAACATTTTTCAACCTATAACCATGGGTATGCTTACTAGTTTACAATCTTCCAACCCAAAAAATTTCACAGTATCTCAGAGATAGTTGGATTGAGAAATAAACACTCCTTTCTGAGACTAAGAGATTTGCAGTCCCAGGAGGAAGGACAACTCTCCTATCATGGAAATTTCAAACCCTGTCTGCATACATTCTGGAAATTGATGCCCCAAATGTTCCATGTCATTGCCAAATATTGTGTCATCCACATATACTACTACAATCAATATATGGTCACCTTCCTCATTTATGTACAAATTAATATCAATAGTACCATTTTTAAAACCTTTTTGCTGAAGGTATTTATCAAGCCTCTTGTACCAAGCTCTGGGAGCCTATTCGAGTCCATATAGGGCCTTTTTCAGTTTTCACATAAACCCTTCCTCTGTGGCGAGCATAAATCCTTCTAGATGCTCAATGTAAACGTCTTCTACACTTGTTGATTTGTTTGTGACTGAAAAAGGAAAGAAACTATATGATCTCTTCTAGTCTAGCCACTTGTGAACATGTTTCCTCTAAATCTATCCCTTCTATCTGGCCATACCCTTCGTCTACCAAACGAGCCTTGTTCTTGATTACTTGCCTTGTTCATTCAACTTGTTTTTGAAAACCCATTTGATCCCAATGCCAGTTTTCTCTCTAGGTCTTGGAACTAGCTCCCAAGTATCATTATTTTCGATTTGGTCAAGTTCTTGATTCATTTATTTCACCCAAAACTTCAATCTATGATATTATAGCCAAATTTGTGTAGCTTATATTGCTAATAAGTTTCCTCCTGGTTCGAACACCATGTCTTTGGTCTCCCAATATCTGACTCTTAGGATGCTCTTTATGTACATACATGGAAGGTGTCTTTGGATTTGAAGTTGTGCTTGACCCCTAGCATTCACAATCTGATCTTGTTTCCTCTTGATCCGAAAACCCCATCTATGGATTTACTTCATCCTCAGAATTTATCTATGCTTTATAGTATTCAGGTTGTGCACTTATCTCATCTACTATTACATCGATGCAATCCTGAATCTTGTTTGTCTTCTTGTTGTAACACTTGAATTCCTTGCTTCGAACGAAGTACCAAAGTAATATTCACTCATCATTGCGAGAGTCAAAATTTCCAGGATTCTTATCATTTCTTTTGATAAAAAAATTTCTCCTAAACACTTTGAAGTGTTTAACTTATGCATGTCTCCCCTCCATAGCTCGTAGGAATTTTTATTACTATTGGGTTTGAGATGAGTTATATTAGAAAAATATAATGATGCTTGTGCTACTTCTCCCAAGAATATGTGGGATACATCAACATCATCTAACATGGCTCTGGCCATTTCCTGGATAGTTTTGTTCTTCCTTTCCACCAATCCATTTTGTTGTGGAGTTATAGCCACTAAATACTGTCTTTTGATGTCGTTCTCCTTATAGAATTCTTTAAACTATTTTTAGGTGTATTCTCCTCCTCTATCTCATCTTAAGCACTTGATCTTTAGGTATTTCTCATTTTCAACTTGAGATTTGAATTTTTTTAAATGTTTAAATGCTTCTGATTTTTCTTTTAAGAGCAAGATCCAAGTGGCTCTGGTAAAATCATCGATGAGAAACATAAAGTACCTTTATCCTCTTACGATTTTTGCTTTGGTTGGCCCATAGATATCTATATGAATTATCTCCAGTGGTATGGTTGGTGCAAACTCTTTTGTCCTGAAGTGAGTTTGGGTCTTCTTACCAAATTGACATGACTTGCAAATTGAATTCTCGGGTCTTGACATTCTTAACAAACTTCTCATAGCTCCAAGCTTGCTAACTCTTATCAAGCTGTCAAAATTGATATGGTCAAGTTTCGTGTGCCATAATCGTGATTCAATTATTTTTCTTAAATATAAACTTACTCTCGAGTCATCAAACACATATACATTGTTGTGAGTCTTGATTGATTTTCCTACTATCTCTCCATCCCTCATATTACGGATCTCACAATCCTTGGATCAAAAGGTCACATTATAACCATTATCACACATGTGGCTCACACTAAGTAAGTTATGTTTGAGACCGTCCACATATAGAACATTTTGTGCATTTGTGTTTTGATCAAGGCTGACTACTCATTTACCCTTGATTCTTGTTGGAGCATTGTTCGCGAAGGTGACATTGCTTCCTCTGTCTTTTTCTTTAAACAAAAAAAAAACACTTTTATCCCCTGTCATATGCTTGTAAAAACCACTATCTACATACCATATATTTTATTTATTATGAACACATAGAACAAATCCACACTTCATGATCTTTTCATTCTTTCGTTTCCACCTCCCCTTATCCATCTGAGTGAATGATTGTCTAGTATTTTGAGACTTTGATAGCTATTAAAATATAATTCTGCACTCACTTGCTTTGTGCCCAAAATTATTACATTTGAAACATTCTACTTCATTTATCAGAGGAGAAAAGAAATTTTGATCTCTGAGAGGTGGATTTTGAGATCTAAAATTTTGATACTTATTATATCTAGAATTTTCATCTCTTTCAACTTTGATAATTCTACAATCAACAAGTTTATATCAAAATATATGATATTTATAACACTGACCATAAAATAAATAGGAATTCCTTTTGTTGAGAGTCTTATCAGTTTTTCGTGAAAATACCTTGGATGACTAGTTGATAAATTCATTCTCCATTGGTGATCTTCTCCTTGTCCTGCTTCCATTTTGTTTTCATTGACTCTCTCATGATGCTTCTTTTCATAGCTTTGTGGTTCTTCAAATCCCGTGGACCCTAATTTTATCTTCGCCATGGAATATTCCCCTGTCTTTGAGAATCCTAGACATGTTTTGATTCCTTAGGGCCTTTGGCTATTTAGAATTTTACCTACTTTTCTTGTTCCTTCTGCAAATTTCCCATTTAGACCTCTCTCGATATTATTCCCTCTAGATCCATCCTTAGAGTGACAACCTATGCCTCAAGGCTCTGGCAATTCTCTTCCCATTCATGGATTATATCTTGAAGTAATTCTTCCTTTCATTTCGCTTCTTTTAGTTTAGCGTTTAAGGAAAAAATCTTGTCCCTACATGTCCTTGAGATTGTTTCCCTTCTTATCTTGAGAAGCACCTATTTTAACTGCTTGTTCTCTTCTTCCAAATTCTCACATGGTACTTGTTTTTCTTCTAGAATAAGGACTAGACTATCTTTTCTCTTAATATCCTCTTCAAGTTTTTATTTTCAATAAAAAAACTCCTCATTATCATAGTTATGCATACCTTCTTCAAAACCCTACAGTTGTTACTTTATATTCTTATTATTCTTCATAAATTTCTTTAACTCATCAACGGAATTGATGAGTTCACCTTCAAGGTAAACTACTCATTCTTCTTCTTCTTCTTCCTCTTCAGATTCAACAACACTATGTTTCTTGGAGTCTATTATGAAGGCCATAAGGAGATACTTATCTGAGTCATCCTTCGAAAACTTTTCACTATATAATTCTGGTGCTGAGCTATCTTCTTTGGTGTAGAACCCATTTTTCTTATAAAACCTTTTCTTCTATTGTTTATGAAAATTTTTCCATGTTTCTGATCATCGTCCTTTTTAGTAATTTCTTTGTAGGGGAATTTGGACGAACAATGTCCAACTCTTCTGTAATTAAAGAATTTAAAGGGAAACTTCCCTTTATGTTTACCTGAGCCACGCGTCAGTTTCCTAGCCAACTGAGCCAACTCCTGATTAGATTCACAACTAGATAAATATTGATGTTTTTTTAGCTCATTTCCCTTTTTGGATACTTTGAAATGTGCTTCCTTCGGTTTAGACATCTATTTTCCAACTCTATTGTCAAAGGATGTGACATTACCAAGCAGATGGTCCATCTTGAGATCTTTTAAATTAGTTATTTCTTCAATAGATGAGACTTTGGCATTAAATCTCATGGGCAAAGATCTTAGGATTTTCTATACAATCGATTCTTCCTTAACCTCTTCACCCAACCCTCTAATCACATTGGTTACTTCATCAGCCTTGAGGAATTATTATGCTATACTTTCATCTTCATTCATTATTAGGATCTCAAACCTCATTCTAAAGGTCTACATTTTAGCCTACTTGACCTTGTCATCCACTTCATCATTCTAGTTAAGATTTACCCACACACCCTTAACATATTTACACTGCATAACCTTTATAAGTTATGATTAACTAAGAAAAATGAGAATGAAATTATTGGTTTAGCATTATTTCCATATAATTTTTTTCCATCTGCATCAGTGGGAAGAATATCAGGGACATTATAGCCTACCAGTACTAAGGTCCATAAAATCACTCCTAGAGACATCAGATACACTTCCCTCCTTACTTTCCAGAAAGCGTAGTTTGTCCCGTCGAAGACTGGTATTATGTTTGAATAAGCCTATTGGATCTCTTGCCTTGACATAATTCCTTATAGATCTACCTTCTAGTAGTTAGAATATTTCTGAAGGAACCTTGCTCTTATACTAATTGTTGCAATAAGGAATTAGTAAGGAGGGGGGGGGGGGGCACTGAAACAATAGTTGTGTGATTATTTATAATTTTTCTTTGAATATATTTTAACTTGTTCCCACTACTTTCTGTTACTTGTGAGAGAATTAATTCACAAATAAAATTAGCAATAAACTTGAGCATTCATATGTTCAATAATTGTTCTCATCGACAACACACACACACACACACACACACACACACACACACACACATTGACACCGATATTTTTCATGCGGAAACCCAAAGGGTAAAAACCACCAATTTTTTGTTGTTTAAGATGTAAATTAAACACCCACTTAATTACATCATTTTTTTGTGAGCACACACTCACTGGAGGCACCAAACCCCTTATGATATAATGTAACAACTTACCAAGAGGCACTGACCTCTTTTAATGTAGGTCGCCACCTGTTGTTGCCATTATTCTACGTTTCATACAATATTCAAACTGAAAATAAATGATTTTACAAATAAGAAAAATACCAATCCAATGTTGCATAGAATCAACTTCTGCTCTCAATGCTCTGTTGAATGACCAAATCCTCCAGTCTTACACATCAACACCTCCTGTACTCAGCTCAAAAAAACATATGTTAAGCTCTCTGCTTACTTGCAACACATTCACTATTGCATTCACTTTAGCTCAGGCCTTGTGGTATTTTTCCCAACACCACCACTGCGCGCTCCACATAGTAAATTCAACAATACTCCTTTTCTCTTCCTTGCTCAAAGAGGTCTAATGGTTTTAATACTATGCTACATAATGCACAACATTGTTTCTGCCAAAAGTACCCACAACACTCAAGTGTACCTATGCATGACTTACGTTGGTTCCACTGCGTCTACCCATTGAATTCTGTCATGAAATTAATCATAGGAATGGGATTCAGAAGTATTCACAGACCCACTATGTACACTTACATACTTATTTTTTAATTCATGGTTTGACTAGACAATCTACCGTGACTTCTCATGCCTTTTTATTTCTTATAAGAGTTGGCAATTATATGAGAATGGAAACTCCACTTCCCCCTTTTCATTAATTCAATAAGACATGCAGGAGATGTGAATCTTGACTTTCTCTGACCCGTTATTTCTTTTTTGTGCATCAGTGTCCTTAGTGCCTTGTTTTAGTGCTTCCTCGAAGAAAACACCAACTCCATGGTAATGCATTTAAACCCCAGCTGCAGACTCATTCACTCTTTAAATTCTCCATACTAAGTCATCGGAAGCTCACTGTATCATAACTCACATAAAAAGAATGTTACGATATCCCACAACTTTGACGTGTATTTAGCCCTTCGAGCCTTTAGCTCTTGGTTCCTTTGTTCTCCACTTGACCATGTCCCATATCATATTGGATTCCCTTTATATCGGAGTTTCATTTCCAGTGGAGTTATGATATCTCCACTCTTCGATATCTTGTCCTCCGATATGATGTCATGCCCATGTCATTCTTCCATGTGGCGCCTCCTTAGTGATGATGCATCATTCACCTTTTCCCCATTGGGCCTCCTGAAAATTCCATATCCGTCTACCACATGTCTACTTCTCCTTCCATGTCATGCTGAAGTCACCTGCCACTTCAACTCTTTAGGACCAATCAACTGCTACCATGTGTCCTGCTGGAGGAAAGAGAAGGGATCCTCACATTCCTTGGTTTTCATCGAAATTCCTTTGTATTCTTCCTCTTATGGAAATATCAAAACTTCTACGAAATTTCATGTTACCAGAAATACATTATTCTAAGGTTCTGATATGTTAGGACCATCAATAATCCAATACACTCATGCCCCAATCTCCTGATATGTTGATGCTTTCATATTCCAACATGTCAAAGCTCCAATGCTTTATGCCCTATGATGTTCTGATTCTTCCTTCTCTTTGATATTTTGATTTTTCATTCTCTCTGATGTTCTGATACACTGACCTCTGATGTCACGATATTTAGTCTCTTCAAAGGCCTCCAAGCCCCTTACATTGGAAAAAAAAATCTATTGATTCCAGTGACTATTTTTTAGATTTATAGGTACCGTTGGATAGCTTAATCTCAACACTTTCTACCATTTACAATTTGATGCGCTATTGAAGTATCTTTTAATATGAAATAATAATCCAAAATTTAATGATGGTGTCAAGTACTTGGACCCACATTTCACCATAGTCATCTTTTTATGGATTTTCAATAAGCCTCCTACTCTAGTGATTCTCTACCAGAAACCTACAGATTTCATTAGATTCCTCATGGACACTTAAAGAAATATTTTATGGATTTTCAATAAGCCTTCTACTATGATGATTCTCTACCAGAAGCCTGCAATTATCATTGATCACCATTTTCCTCTGGTTGACATAAAATGCCCATACACTTACTAGCCAACTTTCCAACAACAGGAGGCTTGTTTCTAAATAATATACTTGAATCATGAGTGTGATGACAACAATGCTCACATGGATGATTATCAAAGTAGTGATGTTTCACATGGCCAAATTGATTACAATGTTGGTATCTGGAACTCTGTTGTGGTTGTGGACAAGGAGTAGGTGAAAAAGAGTCGTCTCGAAGGAATCCAACACTATAAAATTCGATGGGATTTGAATAATCTGGAGTATGAAATGATGCCTCCTTGTTACATCCAAGACCTATTTTGTGCTTATTTATGAAAATCTCTTCTTAAGGTGTAACGATTGGCGTGGGAAATGGAACTTAAAATTCCACATATTTATGTAAAACTACTCCTAAATTTGGCACTTGATGGGGATCAACCACAAATTTACTAACTTGATCACTTGCTAGTTGTTGATGGGTTTCTATTTCAACCTAAAAACAGGGAATTTTCTAAACAAAAACAAGGTCAAAATTATGTATTTTCTATTGTAATTCATCTTTTTGTAGTTTTGACTCAAGATGCAAAAAATCAATTTTTTCTTGTGCATTTTGCAAATAGGTTTGAAAGTTTGTGAGGGTGACTTTACTGACTTTAACTGTATCATGAACAATAAATTTTATCAAAGTTTTTAGGAACTATAATACTTCACCAAGTTTGGCATTTTTTTAAGAAAAAATAAATGTTCCATGAATGAAATGCATCAACTTTTATAGAAAATACACCAAGGACCACTCTTAATATGAATTTTTTATATATCAGTCATGTGCATTGATAGTGTCATGGAATTTTATGAAGAGACTTCTAACCTTTAGAAAATATGGATGAAGAAAATAAGAAAGCCATAACTGCGAAGTCTAACATCCAAATCCTTTTGAGAATAAATCCAAGATATAAATGACCAACTTAATATCCTTCCTTTTAACAATAAGTTCCTAGAAGTATTCAAACATTGGAAATTGCTGCATTAAAAAGCCAAAATCAACATGTGGTAAAATGAGATTGGAACTTGAAAAAAATTGGTTTACCAAAAAAAAAAAAATATTGATGTTTTAAAGAAAAAAGAGATATATTCCTGTGCATCCATATGAATCCAAACAATTTATACACAAATATACGAAAGCTATCATTTATATATCAAGTAATAGTGCATATAACCAAAATAACACTTAGTCCAAAACATTGTTGAACAAAAAATGTATCAAACATTAAGAAGCAGGTTGTAAAAGGCCTTTATAGTCCAAAATAACATCATAGATCATAGTATTATACTACAACCTAAAATACTACAAGCTATAACTACAAAAAATCAATGATCAAATCATCAATCATCATCAAAATCATAATCTCGATCATCGTCATCATCCTCATCTGAAGAATGGGTAGCATCCAAGTCTGCAATGGGATTATGGCTTGATTTCCCTAGCCCTTTATTTACCCTCTAAATATTTGGAGAAAATGAGTGTAAAAATCCTCTGAAATTAGCTATGTAGCAATCCCAATAATATAAAAAAATGATTCCACGAGCTGCAAAAACAACTAAAGAAAACCAAAATATCTCTGGGAAAAAGAAATATTTGAGGTAGCTAGAAATTTTTCCAACCTAAAAGCTCTCCAAGACTCTAATCATCTCTTCAAATCAATCTCCTTCGGAAAAACCCTACAAAAAATCTCTGAATTCTCCTCAATGAACTCTTCCCAAGAATTACAAGAGACTCAAATGAATAGTGTGAGTGAAATAGAAGGAGTAGGGGTGTTTAAATATATTTAGGGGGTAGGGTAGCGTTAGTAAATAGGAAAAATAATAATTAATTTTTTTTTTTTTTTAATGCTCAGATTGCACCGAATGCGAGGCTTGTGAACTGGTGTAACCAATCTCCTAACCAGTCCGGACTGGTTTGGTACCAAGTCTTTTTTGGCTCAGAGGGTTGATTCATATTTCTTTTTTGGACTGGTAGATATAGGCTTAGAATTTTTTACCCAGGAGGGTAGGCTTGAAAGGGTGGGGAGGATGACTTGGTACTACTTTATGATAGCTAGTTTGCACAACATCCAGGGAAGTTCTGTAAGCATTGGTTGGGTCTGTATATAGTGAAGGAAATTACCAATGCAGGTGCGGTCATATTGGCTACATTGCGTAGAGATTTTATGCCAGGATACATTAATTGGAGTCATCTGAAACCCTATAGGGATTCCTTGGTGCTGATCAAATGATTATATGGCCAGAGTGGTTGTATAACGGATGTTGCACGCATCAGGGCACGAAAATAGAGGCAAGAGGATGTGATGTAGGCACAGGGGTTGTGCACGGTGGAAAAAACTAGCTGTTGAACCGGGGCATTGGTGTGGAAAATCGGGTTTACCATTCAATGGAACAGGAAATTAGCAATTAATGTGGCAATTTACGAGGATTTTTTATCGTTTCGTTAATGATGGATTGCAATTAAGGCTAATCTGGGTGTTTTCCATCCTCATGAGTTATAATACAAGGACTGTTGGTCACAAGGGATTGGTTTGCTATCCGAAACTCTCGCGTCTTGGCCACCTTAGTGAATCTTGTCTAGTATATATAATTGCCATCCGCATGTCTGAGCGAGCTACTCCTTCTGACAGTAGCAACCCCAAATTCATCTTCCAAGTGAGCATGACCGCTACAAACCCTAATGAGTCGCTACCTGTCACAGCTTCCAGGGAAGTTGGATCTGATGAAGTATTTGAAGTAACCCCTCAAATGGAGGAGGTTGTCTCTACCCCAGCAAAACAGAAAGGAAAAGGAAAGGTAAAATAGGTGAAGTGGGCTGGAGGGAAACCCCATACGTCCCCCTGGATTGTGCATTACCCCCAGAAGGTGAACAAGGGATGATCGCCTGATTCATCAAAGCACCCTATGATGCTCACGGAGGAAGCCCTGCATCTAACTCCCCTAACCTGGCTACCGCCTTATGTTAAGCCAAGGAAGAAAGAAACACACACCCCCAAGAATGTTGATGTCATCTATGCCTGCCCTTAGGTGCCTCTGGTCCTAGAGGAGGTGCCCCTGCAAGGAGAGATGTTCAGTGGCCTCCCCCTCATAAAATTAGATGATCATGATTTGAGCAACCTGGACGCCTTCCCTTCGCTAGCTCCAGACCTATACCTTGAAAGGGAAATGGATACAAACGTAATAAAGGTTGAGCCAATTCTGTGGGTACGAGGATTGGCTGGGTCAGGGATCTTAAACCTATTGCGCATCCCCCACTTTGGCTGATACAACATCACCGACCTGTTTGTTCACCAGTTGTTGGTGCTCGTCAATGATGGGTGCTTATGACTCCAAGGTTGCATACCGATTGATGTTGATTTAATTCACCAAATCACCTGCCTCCCCATGCAGGGGCCAAATCCTAAGGAAGGCACTAGTAGGACGTTTCAGCACCAAATTTCTGAAGACGTCTGAGAGAAATACAATGTCGCCCACAACCAATGAGGATTTCAGATAGATATAATCAGTGATCCAGGGACGCTCATGGGCACCCGACTACTTGCATACAAATTGATTCGCAAATTCCACGCAATGGCCACCCCCGCCTACGTAATTCAACTCATTGGGAGATGCAAAAAGGGAGTCTTCTTCAACTATTCACAGTACCTTGTTGATGAATTTCTTGAGAATGTGCGGGAAGCCCAGGATCAAGTTAAAGCTTTCTACTACTCTTGGATGATACTGCTAATTGCCTTTATTGCATGGGAGACACTTGAAGAAGTAGTATTCCCCACTCTTGAGCTAGTTATGTGTGAAGGAGTGTGGTTTGCAAACCTCTGGGATTCAAAGGATCCCAAGCGGGTCGAGGAGAATAAGAACTTTTGGGTACTATATGATCAAACTATAGCCAATAAAATTCATTCCCAGCCATGCTTGTCCTCAACGGTTTACAAAAAATATAAGCATATCATGGCATTTCAAGTGACCATTCATAATGTGCAGATTCAGGCTCACAGAGATCCCGCCTTGTATAACCTTCCGTACATGGCCATAGAAGCAGAGATTGACCAAGTAATTTCAACTTGGCTACTGGAGTGGAAGATTGCAGCCCCGATGCCTGGCCCCGGCACGACAGGCACATCCGGCCACAACGCAGGCTCAAAGGATACTACTCCACCCACTACAACGAAGGATTTGATAGTTCCTACGCACGAACCCCACCACCCCCACAAGCACTCCCGTGTAGACATAACAAGAGTCTCCGCTGGATCAAAACCTTAACAGGCTCGATGGTGCAGATATGACGCCCCCGCATGGTCTTAAATGTACCAGTGAATCGTCTAAGGGGTCTAGGAAGAAGGATAATTCTATTAAGCTTGGCGCGGATGTATAGGTTACGTTGACCGAGGATGACCTTGAGAAAATTTTTAGCGCTATCACCATTACGTATGAGGATCAATGGGTTGCTTTGGAAGACTAGCACAAGGCCACGGTAGAAGTTTTTCAATATGAGCTATAGGTTCCACAGATAAAAGAAGACACCCTTCAAGTGGGCCATCCAGCTATAGTTACAGCCCTAACCACCATCACAGACAACCAAATATTCCCCCTCCCAGGTGCTGCTTTTGCAATGGAACCCGAAGAATTATGCAACCAAGTCCGGGCATGCTCTTCCATTGATCTCGATGATGGGTGCTTGACGGGTGCACAACTACACGATTTATTTACCTCCTTCACTGGTGAAATTCAACATAGAGAGCTCCGAGCGCAACAACACCTTAGAGAGGCCAAGCAGAATATTGTGACTCAAGCTACTGAAGCCGCCCAGGCCTAGGCGGCACACATTGCTGCCATAATGTAGCAGGCTGCACTAGAGCAGTTGATAGACCGGCTATGTGAAGACATGCCTGAATTAGTTCCTGCCCTTGCTGCACCGCAGACCAAGGTTGAGGGCTTGGTCATTTTCTTGCATGCATATTAGACTTAGGTGCAAGTTTTTAAGGCTGATTTAGAACTTCAGATAACATCATTGTAGGCCAAGCTACAACCTCAAACCCCCACCCCCGGAAGTACGCGTCTAACGAGCTGCACTTGTCACGGAAGAAACAACCACTATTACTCCACAGATTAGTCAGGGAACCACTCTATTTGAGACTTCTATGGAATTATGGTCCTGGGTGAAACATGACCCTCTCCTGCGTAAAATCGATCAAGAGTTGCACCAAAAGGAACAAGATTGTGAGCAGATGGAAGCCACTATGACCACCCTTGTTCCAGCCTAGCGACTAGCACACCTTTCAGACCATCCATGTTCTCAGAAGTGAAATTGTGGGTCTCCAACACAAGAAACAGGTACTCAACAACCATCTAATACCCTGGGATGATGAAGCTCTTAATATTTCGTAGGAGTTGGAAGGGGTCATGCAATTGTTGAACCAGACCCTAGATAGTGTCACCACCACAACTGAAGGACCAAATTCGTAGAAGCTGGTTGAAATTTCACAGACTGCAGCCGCGCAGAGCATCAGTGTTCTGCCCCTGTTGGCTGCCGCTATATAGTAGCTTAAGGAAACGATGAGGACACCATTGGTGTTGTGACTCGAGACGAGTCACAAGATTGTGTTGGGGGACTGTTAGAATGAGGGTCCCTAACCACAAATTTGGTCCAGGTTTGTAATAATTTTGTAATACTTGGTCTAGCGCCGGGGCTTTGGGGTGGGTCAAAGCCCCAATGTACTGTAATGGGTCAAAGGGTAGACCAAGAGTCTACAAACCATGGGTTACGGACCATAGAGTAGTGTGGGCTAAGATGTTATAAATAGATAAATCGAGTCTAGAGGAAGGTAAAAAAGAAGTAAGTTAAGCTTGGATACGAAATTGTGATCATTTGTGTCAATCGTTTGGGTAAGGGATCCTGTTAGCTGTGTGCATGGAGATCCTAAAGTCCTACTATGTGCGGACCCCACTAGCTGTGTGCATGGGCTAGTTATAGAGTTTGTAAGTCAGATCTGGATATGAATGAATGAGAAGGTTGTTGATGATATTGCAGTGTTCCTATGTTCTGATTATTGGCTATGTTTATGTGTTGATATTGCATTTCTTACTGAATAATAATAGTAAAATAATGCGCATGTGGATGCAATATAGTGAATGCATAGCTCTGATTAAAACACTTTTCTTAAGTTACCTGTTAATTATGATCTGTGCTTAGCGAAAAATATTATTAAAATGGTTTTTTTCTTGGCTCCTTCTGCGCAAGTATGTTAGATCCACAAGGACCCCCTTTACTTAACTCTCTCTCTCTCTCAGGGTGTGGAAACCTGGTTCCAACACCCTCCCATACTACATCGGGTGAGACCTTGACCATCATAATCAGGCCATTGCTGAAAGGGCCAGTAGTATTGGGGTTTGTTGGCAAACCTTAAAACCGAACCTGGGTCAAGACCCCTAAGGCCAACAAGTGCTCACAAATGGAATATAATCAACATTATATGACATTTCGTTAGGAAAAAACAATTAATATTAGAGCTAGATGCTACTAGAGAAGCCTGAAAAGGGATTTTGGGTTGATCAAAAGTGCTATAAGGTTGCCGAGGCGAGATTACAATCTAATCAAAGAGAAGATTTTGAGGAAAGAAAGAGAACTGTGCAGATGGTTCGAGGCTTTCCGACTGAGATTATTCTAATGTTGTCCAAGGAGAAGCATCAGACAATGCTTAAGATGATATGGTTTGAACACTGATGACAATTCCAAGCTCTTCACCTTGCGCTTCGAGGGGTCCCACTAGAAAACGAGGGATCTCAGGAGGAGGTTCTGAGATCCATCAGAGGAGGGAATAGGTGAATTTGATGATTCAACCATGATGACCTTTCAAAAGAATATCAAAAAGGAAGGAGGTGACCAAGATCACAATTTACCAAGCAATAAAAGGCTAGAGAACTACACGGGGCGAGATGTTCTCGTGGGTAGTTACTTCTAGAATTAACAAAAAAAAATAAAAAAGGGCGTGCTAGGCATAAAGGTTTACCAAGTATCCATGAAATTCGATATACACCTTGGTGATCAAATAATAGAAAAATGACCAAGGACTTAATGTACGGCAACCAATATCCACGAATTCCATGTTCAGTGTATCACGTCTATAAGGTGGTCGACTCGATTATCTATTGCAGGCTTGCAACCTATTGGTGTCTCCCTAAATATATGCGATGATATGTGGGAGTCCAATATGTAGTAGTGTTGTCTAATGCATAACCTTTCGATGAGATCAACCCAATTAAACTTATTATACAACAATATACTTCCATATATGGGATGGGATATCACCCCCGGGTTGTAATGGAGACTGTTAGCGACAACTCCTATGTTTAACAATGCTAGAATGCGTCTCTAACCTAGAATACTAAATATTCTCGTTAATTTGAATGCTCCTTAAGGTAAATTGGGTTCATTTTAAGTTGATCTTGATTAAAGTTTAAGTTTCAAGGCTCAAAACGAATGTCACCTGAATCCTTATGGTGCAGATTAAATGCAAAAAAGAAAGCTCTCAATTTCTATGAATCCTAAACTATTTAGGGAAGAGAAGCAAGAAATAATGCACTTAATGAAACAACAATAATGCCCCCAAAACTAGTTTATAGTTACGAAATGCAATGCTTTTCATTTGAATTCACTTTCCCAACAAATGCAACTTATTGAAAAATGAAAACTCTTTTCCTTTCAATAAGATGCTCGAAAAAATATATATATTTTTTCACTTTGAAATGTAACCAAAAGCAAAACAAATGAACGAAAGAATAAATTCAAATTCTTTCACTTTTATTTCAATTGAACCAAACAAAAATCGCTTTAAAGAATGCACAAATGAAATGCTTTCCACTCTTCATAAAATGATAAAGATAATCTAAATCAAAACAAAAATGAAAATCAGTTCCAATTATTTTTGAATTTAGACAAAAGACACTCTTCTAGACTTGTGCACCAAAAAATTTGTAATCTTGTGCTTGACACTAAACTGAAGGGAAAAACCAGAGATGCAGAGATGACCAAAGAATACGAAAATTCATTTCGAAACAAGACAAGAACAATGATACAAAGGGCTTTTGAAATGGCGAAGAATTCCCAAACTTACAAAAAAATGAAAGAGATGAAACAAAGTCGCTCAAAGAAGATAGGTAAGTCAAACACACAGCAAGCAGATCACTGAGATTTCAAAGACTTCTTCAAGGGCCACGATACACTAGAAAATCAGAAGGGAAAATCAAATTTTCCTAATACTAGATCAACGCTTTTCTGCTAAGAATAAGGGTGTCGAAAGTCCAATCAGCGCGACGGTACTATATAGAACAGCGATACCAGCGCTACTATGAAAACATAAAAGGCACTGATTGCTAAAAAAAAGGAAAAAATAAAAATAGTCTAAAAAAAATGCCAGACCTCACACAGTGAAGTGACTAACAATCCTTACACAAGCTGATAGAGGCCTAAGTAGATTTAAATTTGAAAAATCTGTGAAACTGATCCAAGAGTAGTTCGGGGAAGGAGGACTTAAAATGTTAAAGCTCCCCAATGGAGTCACTAGTTCTATTGTCAAGATAAATCCCCTCTACAGACAGAGGTGATCTCTCTAGCCCTAGAGTGGGTCTAGCAACACGATGTTCTTTCTAACACAAATCTTACTTAACTAATATTTACAATGCAATGAGGAAATAGACATAAATACCTTTTTCCAATTGCTACACTTGAATCCATTTGTGGTGACCTCGATCCACGATCCTTGTAGGCCCGATTCGTGCTACTAATGGTGCACGAATACCTGTAGATGATCAACAGACATCAAAAAATGTGATACAATACATAACAAACGTAAAAACTAGATATCTACTAGATCAAGGAGTACTATAATATTTTCATAAGTATGTAGAAAAATATATAAAGAAAACATCAGATGTTCTTATTGATAAATTACAAAAGGAGAGCTTACAACCAGGCCTTGATGTTGGATGCGTCCTTAGGTGAAAATATGAGTCCTTCATCGAAGCCCAAAAAGAATTCCTTCTCCCAAGCACTTAGGCTTTATCACAATGCTAGCATGCAAAGGGATGAGAGTTCAGACGAGTCTGACAATGATCAAACTATCTCTAAAATTGGGGGAATGAGGGATGTGGATTTATAGGAAGGGAAAAGAGGTTGGGAGCCCATGAAAGGAGGAGGAAGGCCCACTTTCTAAGGGATGATCCCCCATGGATGAGATCAATGCTTTAAAATGAGAGAGATCGACCTTATTAGCACTATTCAACAACCAACTCGTTGCCCTTGAGCTTCTGAGGTCGAAGCTTCTCCTCCGTTTGAGGAAGCACTACCAGAAAGAGGATCACCATGGTTTTCCAAGAAATTAGGGCACTGACAGTGCTCGTATACAACTGTGAAAAGGAAATCATCATGGTCATGGCACCAGAAAGGGTGTTGACCCGAGAAACTAGGAATTTGACCAAGTTTCTCCAGTATGATTTCAAGGAATTCTTCTTTGGATCTTCAAGGGGATATGTGTTGCGAAACCAACTACCAAAATATAAGCAAAGAGAGATCAACGCCTTATAAATCAACCATTTTGAGGGGGAAACCTCCTTTACATTACATAAATGAACAATTCTTGGATGATACAAATGAAAAAACCTCTTTCTATATATAAGAGTCCATGGGGTCATAATATAATCCTAGCCGACCTAATAATAATAATGTAAGGGCACAATAATAACAATATGGGGTTATATGGGTACAACAATAACAATAAGGGGGCTACACTAATAGAAATAAGGGACTACACTAGTAATATAGGGACCTAACATGCCCCTTTCCTTCAAAAAAGTGTTGTCCTCAACACTTGAGTAGCTCTCGATGCTTATGTATAAAATTATCATCCTCCCATGTAGAATCTTCAGTGGGTAAGTTCTTCCACTTGATGAGATACTCTAAAATTGATCAATTTCGTAGAGATTGAGTTATTATTTCTGTGATTGCTTTAGGTTCCAATATTATTTTTCCTTCCTCTTCAAGTTTTGGAAATATTTTTTGAACTGGAATTTTGTCACCTATAACCTTCTTTAAGCACGAAACATGGAAAATTGGATGCACTCGAGAAGAATCAGGAAGCTCCACTTTGTATGCCATAGTACCAATATTTTGCAACACCTTGCAAGAAACATAGTACTTTGGTGATAAATTATTATCCTTCTTAGCTTGATTGAGGGAAATGTGTTTGTACGGTTGTAGCCGTAAAAATACCCAGTCTCCCACATCAAAAATTTATCTCACTGCAATGTTGATCTCCCTGTTGTTTCATTCGATTTTGTGCCAAATTTAGGTCATCCTTTAAGATTTGGAGAACTTGTTGTTGATGCTCGATGTGATATTCCATTGCTTGAACCTTATAATTTTCTCTTAAAGATGATGTGATGGATGGTGGATGATATCCATAAAGTGCCATAAATGGGGTCATTTTTGTTGCAGTATGGAAGGAACTGTTATACCACTATTCAGCCATAGGTAACCACTTGACCCATTGTGTTTGTTTATCAGATAAAAAACAACGAAGATATCCTTCCAAACATTTTTTCACTATCTCAGTTTTCCCATCAAATTGAGGATGATAAGATGATCTATGAGCTAGTTGAGCACCCAAACAAGAAAATAATTCCATCCAAAAGTTTCCAGTAAAAATGTGATGTCTGTCGCTTACAATAATCTTTGGGTTTCCTTGTAGCTTTTCAATTGTTTCCATAAATGCAGTAGTAATTTTACTTTCTTTAAATGGATGAGATAGTGCACAAAATTGTGCATACTTGGTAAGTCTATCAACTACCACCATGATGACACTCTTTCCTTCGGACTTAGGTAAAACTATGATAAAATCCATTGAAATATCCTGGGGTCAACTGTGATAAACATTGAAATGGAGTGGATAAAGGTTGTAGAATACCTAGGGTATTAATTATTTCAACTTTATTTTGCTGGCAAACTAAAAATTCTATCACAAAATTTTGAATATTAGATTTCAAGCCATCCAAAAAAAAAAAACTCTCTTCACCCTGTGGTAAGTTTTTAAAAATCCTGAGTGTCGTCCTAAGCGAGAAATGTGCAATTCGAAAAGAATATTTTGTTTTAGTTGGGAGTTATTACAAAGATATAAGCAATCTTTGTACCATAAGGAATCATTTTTCCAAATAAATTTATAAGATGTACTAGGATCTTGCTACAACTTTTGATGAGTGTCCACACTTCTTCGTCCTTCTTCCATTCATCCCTTTCTTTGGTTATCCAATATGGATGGATAACAGAAATAACACAAAGAAATGCTTCCACCTCTTCATCCTTTCTTGAGATTGCATCTACAAAAACATTTAGCTTCCCTTTTTTGTAGATGATTTCAAAGTCATAACCCAACATCTTTGTGACCCCTTTTTGTTGCTCTTATGAATATAGTCTTTGTTCCAAAAAGTATTTAAGACTATCATGATCCTTTTTTACCTTGAACTGTATTCCCATTAGGTAAGGTCGCCATTTCTTTAGTGCATGTAGTATTTCCAACATTTCCTTCTCATAAATAGCTTTCTGTAAATACTTTCCTTTGATTATACAACTTTAAAAAGAAATGGGTCTTCCTTCTTACATTAAAACATCACAATGCCATTTCCTGAGGCATCGCATTCCCCAATAAAAGTTTTTGTGAATTCTAGCATAGCTAAGACCGGTGCTAGGCATATTTCCTCTTTAAGATGTTCAAAGTCCTTAGTTGCTTCAAGAGTCCATGAAAATGCATCTTTCTTCAATAATGTTGTTGGAGGTGCTATTCTTCTCCCATAATTCTTAACAAACTTGTGATAATACCCTGTTAACCCTAGAAATACACGCAACTGCTTTATGGTTGTGGGGACTTTCCATTCCTTAATGGATTTAATTATGTTAGGGTCTACCTTAACACACTCATGAGATACAATATGACCCAGATATTCCACCTCTTGTACTCCAAAGAAACATTTGGAGGTTTTTCATATAATTGTTTCTCATGCAATATTTTGAGCACCCTATCAACATGTTGAACATGATCCTTCCAAGACTTGTTGTAGATTAGTATATCATCAAAAAATACTAACACAGATTTTCTAAGGAAGGGTTTGAAAATGGAATTCATCAACCCCTGAAATGTAGAAGGTACATTGGTAAGGCCAAAAGGCATGAACAAAAATTCATAATGACCCTCATGAGTTCGAAACATTGTTTTCGTAATATCTTCAGCCTTCATTCTAATTTGATGATATCATGAACGAGGATCCATCTTGGTAAAATAAATTGCTCCATGTAATTCATCCAATAATTAATCAATCACATGACTGGGAAATTTATCTTTAATAGTGAACTTATTGATCTCCCTATAATCCAGACACATGCGCCATGATCCATCCTTCTTGTGCACCAATACTATTGGAGTAGAGAAAGAACTTTGACTAGGTTGAATTATACCAACCTCTAACATTTATGTAATCATATGTTCAATTTCGCTCTTTTGGACATAAGGATATCTGTAAGGCTTGATTTTTGGAGGAACACTTCCTGGAATCAAATGAATAGCATGAGCATGATCATGAATAGGTGGGAGTCCTTTCGGAGTTTCAAACACCTTGGAATGATTATCCAAGAATTTTTGGAGATATGGAGAAATAGATGATTTTGATGTTGGAATTTCTAGTGAGCATAATTGTGCAATTACTCCTCATTGTTATTTCTTCAAAATATTTTTCATGACATTAAAGCTTATTATATTTATCGGTTTCCTTTTGATACCCCATAATTCAAATTCCTTTCCTTCCAAAAAAAAAGTCATGAAAATTTCTTGAAAATTAAAAGTTACTGTCCGTAAAGATTGTAACCATTGTACTCCTAGTACAACCTCAGCACCTCCCATTGGAATGGAAAGCATTGGACTATTCAATACATATTCCCCCATGTTTAGCTTGATATTATGTCATTTTCGAGAGAAATTTATAGTTCCTCCATTTGTAACCATCACTTTAAATTCTGGTGCTCGGCATAGGAAGCAATTCAATTCCTTGGCTACCTTATAATGAATAAGATTATGAGTACTACTTGAATAAATCAACACTATTACCTTTTTATTCTTGATTTGTCCTTCTATATTGAGAGTTTGATGAGTGGTAATTCCACCCAATGCATTACATGATATGGTTAGACTCATTTATTTTTTCTCTAGGGTTGGTTCTTGGTGTATATCCTCTTCCTTTGAAGTTTCTTGTTCATTTTATTCCTCGTCTCCACAATATATGTAAAATAACTTCTTCTTAGCACACTTATGACCTTCAGTGTAATTTCTATCACAACTATAGAAAAGATCTTTTTCTCTTTTTTCTTCCAATTGTTGTGATGTCAACCTTATAGATTGTGGAATTCTATGAGTAGCAACACTTCCATCTTTATAGATGTGAGCAGTAGGCTTCCTTGTCACCATAATTTTACATTCAATTTTTCTTGCCAACTTGAATTCCTTCTCCAATGAATCAGGTTCCCAAAGGCAAACCTCATGTTGGATGTTATCCTTTAAAGTCCCTATGAAGACATCAATCATGTGTTCCTCTGGAATATCAGTTACCCTTATATTCAATTTTTGGAAGTCCTCAATGTGCTCCACCATTGAACCCTTTTGTTTGAGATTTATCAATTGGATAAAGGTGTTGCTCTTTGTATCCTCATAATGTGCTATCATTTCCTCCATAAAAATTTACCAAGTGACAATTGTTTTATGGGAGAAAATCCATTGATACCATACAAATGTATTTTGTTATAAATGTGAAGTTGCAATGCATACCTTTTGTGTGTTTTGCACATTATTGAGATCAAAATATTGCTCCATATATAGTATCCATGTTATGATATCCTTGCCATCAAAATTTCTCATATATATCTTTGGAATATGGTGGGTCTTCAATCCAACATTAGATTTTATGAAATCACGATTAAATTTTATTTTTTTCTCATCATGAGTTTCTCTACTATCTTTTTTCCATTAGGAATCATTTCTTGTATCAACTTTTCCAAGCCTTCCTTCAAACCTTCCATGTCTAATTTAATATCATTCTTCATGTCTTCCATTTTTTTCCATGTATTCCATGCCATTCTTCAAAACATCCATCTTATATTCCATGCCTTTCTTCCAAACTTCCATTTAATTTATTGTTGCTCTTTGTGAGAGCCAAATTTGGTGCACTTTCTCTTGTAATTTTGATATCTCATATTGCACTTCTTCCTCTTCATGATTCATAGTAGAGTATTATGAGGGCTTAATGGGCGTTGAATTATTTTTAGGGGGAATTTTAGAACATAATACTGATATATATGTTTCAATATTCCCTTGGAATCACTGCGAACTAATTTTTCAAACAAGACATGCAACTTGAAAAAAAAAAAAAAGAGACAGACCTTTTTCTTGATTTTGAGGAGCTCGATATTGAAATTGAAGTATATCTGTAATTTCGTATCCCTGAGATTTTATCTTTAGTATTGTAGTAGCCCTCGTAATATTCTTTCCAATGCCACGAGTGTGACCTGATTTGGATTCTTCAAGACAAAGTTATGGCCAATCTCCCACAATGACCTAATTATGGACTAGTTCAGTAGAGTGAACTTGTACGACATGCCACATGCACTTTTTCCTCTGGCACTGAAACTGATACACATGAAACTAAAATCCATTTAATTTTTTCCACTTTTTAGATAATTCCAATCCGATGCTCAGAGAGAGAGTTATGACAATTTTCCCAAGGTCACCTATTTTAGATGAAATTCGAGAGCCTCCCAAAACCCTAACTTCTACAGATCATATCTCCGAAAATATTATGAACCCAAATCTGAACATTTTACAAGAAGTTCCTCAATATTTATTTGAAATGGTTTTTTTTTTTTTTAGTGTCTGAACCCTCGTAGAAAAAACTTTATAGTGAACATGCAATGATGACCTGTTTGAAGCAGCGAAACCCTAGAATCCAAAGCTCTGATACCGAATGTTATGAAACCAACTTCCAAAAAATAAGAAAAGAGAGATAAATGCCTTAGAAATCAGCCACTTCAAGGGGGGAACCTTCTTTACATTACATAAATGAAAAATTCTTGGATGATACAAATGAAAAAACCTCCTTTCTATATATAGAAGTCCATGGGGTCATAATATAATCCTAGCTGACCAAATAATAATAATGTAAGGGAACAATAATAACAATATGGGGGTTACATAGATGCAACAATAACAATAAGGGGGCTACACTAATAACAATAAGGGATGACACTAGCGATTTTTCTTGATAGTAGAAACATTGCACAGGATCTGTCACACAACATTTCAGGATTAGGGAGGGGAAAATGAGCATGGTGAAAAATTACTACGTAACAATGTGTGTGTAGATTTAATGAAAAAATACCTCTTTTGGACAATGGGCATCTCCCTAGATATGAAAGCAATATCTATAACAAAACAGACAATAACAAGAAACTGTCCCTAGGTTTAACTCCATCAAATTAGAAATGAAAAGAAAAGTGGGATGGACCCATATTTTATGATGGTTTTCCTCTTTGGTTTTTTGTAGCTTCCATTATCGTCGTTGATGCTATGAATCCAAGACCTGTAAATGACAGCAACAAAAAAACCATAAAAGTACAAAAATTCAATGATAACTTGATAAAAACTATATATGCGATCAAGGAAGCATATCCCAAATATTTCCAACAAATAGACAATGATATGTGGGAAAGAAAAATGTAAATTTATTATAATGTAGAGAAGGTTACAACCTAAAGATGCCTTCATGTTGTAGTTCCTTTCCAACTATTCTTTCTTCCAATGCCTTGCCTTCAAAAGTCTTGAGATCAAAGGTTTGATATTTTAGCATAGTTTCAACAATGGGGAGATTTTTAAACTTTCCATCTCAATGGAAGATGGTTGTACTTGTAGGATTAGGAAAGGTTAGGAGGAGGATAAGGGATGGAGGTTGAGATCCAACAAGCTAGGAATGTGAGTAATATCCACACCACTCAAAGGATATTCCATTCAAAAGGATTTTATTCTAGAAGCTTCTCGTACTTTTTGTTTTTACCTTCATTAAAATAGTGTCGCATGTTGTGAATGAGAAAATTGTGACAATATCATAGTCTAGCAGGTAGGCAACCTATGAAAACCTAGTAGTGTCACAGTTTATCAATGTCTAAGCAATGAAATCCTTTTGAATTAGGGTTTTTTTAAGGTATTTTCTCAAGTTTCTTGTCTTCCATAGAAAGTTTTTTCTTCCATATTTTTTAGAGATTAATGGAAATTATGCTTTGGATAATGAATATTAGGGGAATGAAATCAATTTCCATGAATACAAAAAATAATTTTTAATAGAATTCCCCCTAAAGTATGAAGTCAAAAATTATTCATGGCTCAAGCACTTTATCATGCAAAGAAATTGAAACACAAGATTAACCGGTTGAAAACCTACTAACGATAATTAAGTATTTACAATAAAAAAATATCATATGATCATCTCTGAGGTAGGAATTACCATACTCAAAAGAAAAGTGATAAGCATAGGTATGGATATGAAAATATCCATGTCAAATAAGGAGGGTCATGGTCACTAATATACATCATGGATCCATTCCAACATGACTCAATATGAACATAGCCACTAGACATACACTGTGGATATAAGCAACAATAATAAATACTCAAATAACTCCATCACAACCTGGACATAACAGAAAGGGTCCGGGGTCTTCATATTTATCTAGCTAGAGTTTGAATCTAACCATACTAATCAATATATTTTAGTCGAACATGGTATAAACTGCTTGATTACCATTCAATGATGTAAGTTTGTTAACAGATGCAAAAGGAACCACCAATGATGAAAATGCCTCTTAATGTACTGACGTATATTATATGGAGTGTTAATAAATGATCTAAAGTTGAACACTTATAGAATCAATTGATAGAATATCAATGATGTAAAATTATCATCAAAGGAAAGGAAAAATACCATTGAGTTATGCAAGCTTGATGTTGAAATTTGTAACAAGAAACAGTGAAATTGTCATCCAAAAAGGACAAAACTTGACCACATAACTACTGTGGGATTATAGTCACACATGAGTGAGGAATTCAGTTACACACTAGCACTACATGCCAACATCTAATTTATTTATCCCTTAAATAAGTTGGAATTAAATTGTAATTTCATCTCATAACAACTTGTATCAGTTAACTAAGTCAGAAAGACTGAGTTAGCTCAAGAAATTTGAGTTGAGAGTCAAAGGTGAGGCATGTAGAGTGATTCTATTATTTTCAAGGTCTAGTTTCAGTTAATACATTAGTTTGGTGCATGTGTAATTAGTTAACTCAAATTAATTGAGTTAAAATCAGTTTAACTATTACTGAGTGATGAGCTAGTGAGAGTTCAAGTGAATTAAATTAGATTTAATTCACAAGTAGTGATCTATCACATAACTAATTATTCAATATTATTAGCTTCATGAATGTCAATTCTGATGAGGACCCAATTGAGACAAAGGTTAAAGGGAAGGTTGTATTATTAGCGAATTTCCCACACACAATTATAAAGTCAAAGGAAGACTCATTAAGGATTGCACATTCAAGGAAGGTTGATTATCCTATTTAATAGGGATTAATTTCCTAGGTATTGCATGAGAAAGCCTAGGCTAATCATGGGATGAGAATTGGCTAAGTTTTGGCCAATTTTGCCTAATAATTGCTAGTCAATTTTGAGCAGGATCAGGGTGAGATGAGCGGTAGAGTGAAAAATTTTCTCGGTGTGAGAAAGCATTGTATTGTTTCATGATTCTTTGACTATGTAAAATATATGATAGAGGGGTTTTGAGCAGGTTCTTTCCCCATATACATATTGTGTTGTGTGATTGATTTATTTCTTTCTCTTACTTGCATGTGATTGAGCGATCGTGTGTTATATTCCACAAAAATAGTAGAAGGATTCAGTACATCGTTTTAGTACATTACATGATAATATTTAATATATTGGTATATAGTTTCTACATAATTTATAAATGGTACCAGAGCACTAGGAATAACAATAGTGGAGAATAAATTGAGTTTGTCTTTAACAATTTCAAATTTGCAGATTTATTCTCTAGGGTCCAGCAACAGATCAAGATGTCTTTCAATGGCTTGAGACTCGAATATGAAATTGAGGGAAATTCAAATGATATTGCATGGAAGGATAGGATGGAGGTAGTGTTGGAGGAAAAAGGGTTGGAGGAATTCATATATACTGATATTCCCAAGCCCGCAGCAACATATGCCCAACTTCTTGATGCATGGCAGAAGAAGGTAGCAAAGGCGAGAAGGATCTTATTGGAGGGAGTTCAAAATAATATTTTCTCGAGTATCCATGGTAAGAAAACTCCATATGCTATGTGGAAGGCCTTGACAGATCTATTTCAGAACAACAACTACCAAGGGAAGTTGGCGCTGAAGGTCAAGCTCATAAAGATCAAGAAGGAGGAGGGCGAGATGGTACCAACATATTTGGTGAAGTTCACTCAATGTCGGGATGAGCTTGAAAGTGTTGGTATGACCATAGCTAATGATTTTTTGGTGAGCCTAGCACTTATAGGCCTTCCTAAGAGCTAGCATAGTTACTAGGACTCTGTGAATGGGAGGGAGAAGTTACCAGAATCAGAGCGTTTGTGGTAAAACTTCGTAATAAAAGAGATAAGGTGGAGCACCAGAGACGGGACCTCCAGCACCAAAAAAGAAGAATATTGTGCATGACTGAGAAAACAAAATAAGGCCAAGGGAAAAAAATCCCAGGTAGAGAGGGCAAGAGAGACTTGTCCAGGATCAAAAGTTTTCAATCTCACGAGCATGGGCACTATGCTTTGAATTGTCCACAGAAGAATGCAAGCAAGAAGAAGCCTGCAATTGCAGTGGGTGAAGCATTGGCTTCACCGTTCGAGCTTTATTTTACCCTCATTTCATGCATGGAGAACATTGTAATGGGATGCATGTGGTATCAAGACATCGGTGCCTTGTTCCATATGATGAGAAATAAAGCTCTCTTTAGTGACTTGGAGGAGAAGCACCTCCAACAGAACATAAATTTTGGAGATGAAGGGAGGTATAGTGCGACCAACATAGGTAAAATTACCTTTCAGAGGGATTCTGGATCCCCTCTCAGACTAGTATATGTTTTGTATGTTCCTGGCCTAAGGAATAACCTTATCTCCATAGCGGTATTAGAATACATGGTTATGATTTGATTTTTAAAAAAGGGAGGTTTTCCTTAAACACATAGCCACAAGACAGGTGAAATAGATAAGTGTAAGAGTCAAGAATATGTATGTTATCGAGGTCAAGGATGCATGCAAAGATTTTAGGAGCAAATAAATGGTTAATGAATTGGTGGTTGAGAGGGAGCAATTATCTCTCAACGTGTAGCCTCAAAAGAAGTTTCAGAAGGTTGTGGAGCAGCCACCATTAGAGAAGCAGAGAGGAGATCGAGTAGAAGAGTCCACTCAAGTAGAGATCTCCAGGAGGGTGAAATTTCGAGCCAGAAAGGCAGAGGGAGTACATGAATCTATACCTCCAGGTGTGAGGTGGGGCGATGTGCAGAATTAATTCAAAGAAGAAATTTGGGTAGGGTCCATTGAGATGGTGTGTCTCATGGATCAAACCTGGCTACGAGGAGCCTACAATACAAAATTAGTAGGAAGAATCTATTAGATTGATGCAGTCAGATGTCAAGAGAGCAAAAATTAGAGTGACAAATGCTAGATACTCGAGCGTATATTAGAGTTGGCAGCAGTGCAGAGGGCACAAATGAAGATGTTAGAAACAATGCAGAGAGTCCAGTAGACATGTGTAGTAGTTATTAGCAGTTAGAAGACTCTGATTATAGATGAATTATACTGATTCAGTTTTTCAGAGGCTATTCAGTTTCAGGAGAGTTGCATGTGCAAACAACACTAGAGAAGTGTTGCATGTAGAACATTCCAAATGTACTAGATCACGATAGATTAATTCCTTTTTTTTTGAGAGGTAGTGTTGAAATTTGCAACAAGAAACAGTGAAATTGGCATCTAGAAAGGACAAAAACTGACCACATAACTGGTGTGGGATTTCAGTCACACATGAGTGAGGAATTCAGTTACACACTAGCACTAAATGTGGGCATCTAATTTATTTATGCCTTAAATCAATTGGAAATTAAATTGTAATTTCATCTCATAACAACTTGTATCAGTTAACTAAGTGAGAAAGACTGTGCTAGCTCAAGAAATTCGAATTAAGGGTCAAAGGTGAGGCATGTAGATTTATTCTGTTATTTTCAGGGTCCAATTACAATTAATGCATTATTTTGGTGCGTGTGTAATCAATTAAATCAAATTAATCGAGTTAAATCAGTTTAACCAGTTCTAACTGAGTGATGAGCTAGTGAGAGGTCAAGTGAATTAAATTAGATTTAATTCACAAGTAGTGATCTATTAGATAACTGTTGATTCACTATTATTAGTTGCATGCATGTCAATTCTGATGATGACCCAATTGAGACATAGGTTAAAGGGAAGTTAACTATCAATTGTATTACTAACGAATTCCCGGGCATAATTATAAAGTTAGAGGAAGGTTCATGAAGGATTGTGTGGTCAAGGAAGGTTGATTATCTTATTTAATAGTGATTAATTGCCTAGGGATTGCATGAGAAAGGCTAGGCTAAGAAGGGGATACAAATTGGCTATGTGTTGGTCAAATTTTCCTAATAATTTCTATTTAGTTTTGAGTAGGATCAGGGTGATACGATCGATAGAGTGCAGGATTTTATCGGTGTGAGAAAGCATTGTATTGTTTCATTATTATTTGACTATGTACAATATATGACAGATGGGTTTTGAATTAGGTGCTTTCCCCATATACATTTTGTGTTGTGTGATTGATTTATTTATTTGTCTTACTTGCATGTGATTGAGTGATCATGTTTTATATTTCGCAAATATAGTAGAAGGATTCAGTATCTTGTTTTAGTACATTACATGATCAGATTGAATCCATTGGTATAGAGTTTCTATATAATTTCTACACTTGAAGGTACTTCATGGTTTCTAAATAACTTCCCAGATAATGTGCTAAAATTGATAGGAAGTGATTCATTCTAGGAGGGCCTTGATGCATATCCCATCAATGACACGAAATATATACAAATATGTGAAGTGGAATAGAGAAAAAATTAATTTAGGATTTACTCAGGGATGTCCAACATGATAGAAGGCATTAAGGATTGTAAAAAATAGCTAACTCAGTTATGGTTGACACAATATAAGGCTTAGTAACTCTTATAAGGTCGAACTTGTCTTGAACATATTGATGACATGCAGCTTTTCTTAGTAGCACCGACTCAAAAATTGGATCACAATACAAAGTGTAATAATTTTCAAAGGGGTATGATCAACAAGAGATGAGTGGATTTTCTAAACCTTGACACAAGTAGTGAAAGGGTGTCATGTTCAAGAGAAACTTTCTACCATAAAAATTATATACATATTCACTTCCCAAATTTCCCCTACCATTTATGGAGAGTACCTCCTTATTTTTATGCGAGGTTTAGGAGGATAAAATATGCTTGAAGTGTTTTTAATGAACCTTAGGAAGGATTGGTTCGGTCCCAATGTATAGATGGGTCCCTCATTGTTTAATTTTTATGAATCCAATGAAGAGACAAATAGATGTCTTTCCATGTTTAGAGAGTTTGGAAAGAAATCAAAATAAAACTCAAAGATGGCCTTTTTCATTTAGGTTTAGTGAGTTCGAAAAAGGATAAAAGATAACTCATCTGATTCTTTGAATGTAAAATTTTAATAATCGCGGGGAAAGTAAAGCTCAGTTAATTTTCATATTTAGAGAGTATGAAAAACTGAAAATAGAACTCCAAGGGTGTTATTTTTCATAAATTTAGTCTCCTAAGGCCAAAAAGGATAAAACAATACAAAGGAGAAAAATCTTCTAGCCATGATTGACTAGAGTATTCCTATTTAATAATTATTCTTACTCAATCCATAAAAAGGTTAAAATTATACTAAATAAATTACCTTTCAAATCCTTTAACAAGCATGAAAAGGAAACAAGCTCACTACATAATATTTCATGTTTATGGAATTTGAAAAGAGTTTAAAGGAAAATCCATGAAGTTCCTTTTTTGTATAGTTTTTATGAGCCTGAATAAGTGATAAAAGTATACTCGATAACTTATTCTAATGCCTTTATGAGCACAAGAAGGAATAAAGACTAAGTTTTAGATAAGTTTCATTTTTACAGAAGCTTGAAACAAAGAAAAGACTAAGCTTCAGATAAGTTTCATTTTTGCACGATCTTGAAATATAGAAAGAACTATGTTTGACATAGGTTTGATTTTTACACAAGCTTGAAGTAGAGGAAAAAATATTATTGAGATAGGTTTAATTTTTACATGATCTTGAAATAGAGGAAAAAATATGCTTGATACAGGTTTCATTTTTACACAAGCTTGAAACAAAATATAATTATGTTTGTAGGTTAGTTTCATTTTCATGTGAGTTTGAAACAAAAAATGACTGTCCTCAAAATATGGTTACGTTGTCCCCAACATAATGGTAGAGGCTAGTGGCTTAATTTCAGCATGATTATTAGAGGCGCATGCCTCCCAGAATCTATAGAGATATATATATTCCACATTTTAACGTGCTTGACACAGGAAAGGAACTATGGTCATGGTGACATGTTTCATTTTTTAACAAGCTTGAAACAAGAAAAGAACTATGCTCATGGTGACCTATTTCATTTTTTAACAAGATTGAAACATAAAAATAACTATGCTCATAGTTGGTTTCTTTTTTACATGAGCTTGAAACCAAAAAAAACTATTCTTGGAGGTTGGTTTCATTTTTACGTGAGATTGAAACCAAATATATATTATGCTCATAAGTTGGTTACCTTGATCATGACTTCCAAGAGGAAAAATATTGGGAAGGAATACATGTCAATTCCATCATCATGGCTTCCAAAAGGTCTTAATCAGATGTAATAAAAATTATTTGGAAGGAATACATGTCAAAGGAATCAACAGGGGTAGGAAGATCGGGCTCCAATGTCCTCTTTGAAGTGATCACCATGTTAGCTATTGGATCTAAGTAAAAAAAAGTCGAGCATATAGTTAGAGTATATTTTTCACTAGCAAGTGAAGGCATGGGACATATTTCCACATAATTATCTGGTGGTGGGGGGGATACCTCTTGAAAATAGGGAAATTTTAGGGAGGTTGGATGGCTAGCAGTCAGATTAGGACCGATAAACAAAATCTGGTCAATAATCACAATGTTTCCATTATGAGGGAAATTCATGACTCGAAAGTGTGTGGAAATTATAAATTTCATGGAATAGAAATAGTCTCAGCCAAGGGGAAAATTGAAATCCAAGGGGCCTTCGACTATCATAATATCAATACTAGAAGTTTTTCCTTCCAAAGTAATGGGAAGTTGAGGAAGGATCCCTAAAGGTTCATTGGCTCTTTTGTTAAAAGGAAAAAAATTATGAGTAATGGACACAACCTCAGGGGAACCTATATCTTGCCAATCCATTGAGGACATAATGCTAACATAAGCATCTTCATCTGTAATAGTGTGATGTATTATATTATCAAAAGCCTGCATAATTATTTGGGATGGCCTGTAAGAAGGGATATGAGGCTTTGCCAGTCTATTCCACTCAAAGGAAGTGACTTGAGTACTTGGAGGGGGTTTCTATTGAAATTGGTGAAATGCTCCATTTTCTGGGAAGATATGAATCGACAAGAATAACTTGAGTGGTATTGACTTCACTCCCTAAATGGAGAGTGGGATCAACCAACGAGTGAATTGGATCAGCCACTTCAACTTCAATCTTTAAGGGGAGTGTGGGATTGACCAATGATGGACTCAGACCAATCACTTTACTTTCACTCTTCAAGAGAAGAATGGGATCGAACGAAGATGGATTTAGAAGGACCACTTCATGAATCAATGGTGGGTTGGAGAGAAAACTTATGGTAACTAGTTGGAAGTTGCAGTTGAGAAATACCAACAAGGTTTTCCAACAATTTTGAAGATTCATCTACATGAGGGAAAAGGTAAGTTCAATGAATCCCTTCACATATCCTACAAGGAAACCTAAATTTATCCCTTTTCCCCAGAACCTTTTAATCACTAGTTGATGGACCAATAGAGGGCTGATGAGAATATTTATACCACCCTCTAAGACCAAGAAATACCATGGAAATCATTATGAATGTGGTCACCCTTATAAATCTTTCAAGGGAATTTTGGATTTCCATTTATATTTTAGGGTTTCTCAACATTATCAACCCTCACAAAAATGGTTGTTTGGTCACCCCCTTACTTATTTTTTGTCTTCTTATTCGTCATTTTCTTCTTCTTCTTAGCTTCCTGGTTATTATCATAAAAAAATTCACCGGGAAAGGAAGAAGAAACGAGAGAAGACACAATGGGTGAAGAAGGAAAAGGGTAAAGATGAGGTTGGTGTTGTTGAGGTGGAGAAATTGCTTATGAATTAGCTTGGGAATTCGGGACCACGGAAGTTGAAAATTACCATACTATTAAACCTACCGTGAATTAAAAAAGGGACAACATAGCCATGTAGGGAGGACCAATGTTTTCAAAACAAGGAAAAGTATTAGGATCAACCTTAAAAGGGGTTCCCTAATTAGAGGCTCTATAACCGTTTCCATCAAAATCAACCTAAGGTATGCCAAATCAAATATAAAATGCTACCAAAGTCTTAATAAGATAAGAGAAATCAAACAAACCTTCTCACAATGACCACACTAGTTCATGATGAAATAAAAAAATCACGTGATCAATATGAAAAGGTGATAAATAAAGAGAGATAGTTTTGGGTTCCCTAAGCTTCACCCAAACCCTCAACTCGATGGGTGAAAATAATCTAAAAAAGGGCACCCTCTCAACTAAGAAAAAAGTGGCAATGATTTGTCTACCCCATGTACTATGAAATAAAATTTGTGATCACCTAAGTAAGAGCCATATAGAATTACCATTAAGGATTCTACTCATAGACGCAGAACTAGGGGGTTAATCATCAATTAGGACCATACTTGTGAGAAGAGTAGCTAATCCTAAAGCTCTGTAAGTGGGAATCCACCAGAAAAACCTGCAAGATACGAACTTTCCCTAGCAGAATAATACAAACACTTTGGATAGGTAATCGTGAGTTATCCCTTTTACCAACCTTCACGTGATATTGTGTTTAACTCCTATGTGAGAGGAGCTTCCATGGTACCTACTATGATAATGGATTTTCACTCCCTAGCTCAAGATTCTATGTTTTTGTTTCTATCCCTAGATATTTTAAATTTACCACCTATTCCAAGGCCCAAATTCTTGACATAATGTAGGCATGCAACAAAAGAAATGCAAAAACATTGAATTGTCTTTATTAAGTGTTACTTTTATCTGCTATTCGTTACACAAGTAGGGTCCAAAGGGATGAAACCAATGATATTATGACTCAAATATAGAACCATGAAGGCAGAATGAAATGCAACATTTCATTTCATTTAAGTCTAGCTACAGTGAGGAGTAAGAGGTTTCAAGCAAAGAAATAAGTGTAACATTCAATGCAAGAAACATGAACCACTTTTTGAATTCAAATCATAGAAACTATAGGATACACGATTGTTGGTCCCCCTACCAGGAGGAGGGATCTATTTTTTTTAAAATGCAACTTACTTTTCTTCAAAATTTAATCTAAAAATACTCAGCCCATGATATAGAAATAATTATTTTTTTCTTTTGAAAAAAAAATATTTTGGGAAAAAAGGATGAAAATTCTCTTTTTTCACCAAGCAATCCAAAAAAATAAAATTTGAAATAATTAGTCAATTGCAAAGAAAAGAAATATATTCTAAGAGCTAAATATTCAAACCTACGAGACTACACTTTTCAATCAGCGAATGAAAAACAACTTGGTCAAAGTAGAAAAAAAAGAAATTTCACTCAAACACAAAAAAGGGGAAGAAAAACACGACAAGGAATGGATTTGGAAAGTTTAAATATAAATAATCAATAAAAAACCTCAAAAACCATATAAAAATCATATCCAATATCGATTTGGGGAAAAACATATGAAATTTTTATTTTCCAAGAAGTGTAATAGGTTGCAGTGCAACACAGTGCCACAAACAGGATGTGTCACAACTTGTAATCTAGCATAATGCAACAATGTCACTCTAGTTCCCCAAGTAGGGTGTGAAAAATGCAAAAATTAAGAAAAACAAAAAAAAATCTTTGAAGATCCAAATAGTTTTGGGGTTCAAGAGTCATATTTGTCTCACCAAAAACCTAGAAAGAAGAAAGACTCAAGAAAACAAGGACACAATCAATCAAAATGAATCTAAATAATAGATCTAAATATTGTTCCCCAGTATGGTCACTAATTTTTTTAACGGATAAATCCTTCTTGTGGAAACATGTTATTCTTTAGCTAATAAATTTCACTAGATGGAGTATCTTCCTCTAGAAAAATGGTGGTAAAATACTACATATCATACATCTACTAAAATGATGCAATTTGCGGCTCTTTATGGATATATAATACTTGGCATCTCATATTTTTCACAAGATAATTCCAAGGTATAGGAAATAAAGTCACGTATAGAGAATACTAAAGAAACTTTGATAATTCTTAAGGAAAACCTTCAATGGTGTAAAACAGGATGAAACAACAAGAAGATGAACATCAAAGTGCAAGAAAATTTGAGGAGACTAATTGGGTATTTCTAATAAAATAGCCTTACAAGCAATATACACTTGAAAAAAAGAAGAATTAAAAATTTTCTATAAAATTTTATGGAGCCTACAAAATTATTCTTAGGATTGGACAAGTGGCATATGAGTTAAATTCTCCTTCTTCTCGCATTCATAAGGCTTTTAATTTATATTTCCTAAAACAAATTATGGGACACACTATTCCAATGTAAAAAAAACTTCCAGAATTAGATTAAGGGAAGTTAATTCTTGAACCAAAAAAGTTACGCATCAACATTCTCTAACTATTCAAAATAAGACCATTATGGAGTACCTAATCAAGTGGAAGAATATTCCTCTTGAATAAACTACACAGGGAATAGAGAATCCATGAAGAAACACTATAAATTACAAGCTTTGACATGTTTTAATATGTTGATATTCAACAAGATGATGAGCTTAGTGAAAAAAGTCACCTTCACTAAGTGGGCCCACAGGCTATTTTTTGCGCGAGTCTATTTTTAGACTATGTCTATTTTTAGACATGATGATCATATTTCAGAAGTTGCAGGATGCTATTTGTGGATGGTTTATCAAGTTGGAAAAATAGATGAAATTCTATTTTTAGAATATTGGGTGAAGTCTATTCATAGATCGTCGATCTAAAAATAGATGCATGTCGATTATTATTAGCCCTTAATAATAATTAGACTCTAAACAACAACTTATTCTCTTGGAGCACTTTGGTTCAGTGCACAGATTTGGAAAATCAGTGGACTGAGGGAATTACGCAATTCCCAAGGGAAACTAGAGGTTCATGCATGGAGGACTCAGTTAGAACTCAAGTGGCAGAGTTATGACAGAGTTGGAAGAGTAGTTTATGGAGTTGTATTCAGTTTAACTTAGTTAGAATCAGTTGATCTAGTTGTATCTAGTCTAACTGAATGATAAAATAGTGAGAGTGGAATGAATTAGTTAATTAATAATAACTCATTAATCAACTGAACAATACATCAGTTAACTATAGTGCATGGAAGTTCCAGTGGAGACCTAGTGGAGAGATAACTGGAAGGGAAAGATGGACTATCTGTTGTGACTATAGTGATGCATTGATTACATCACACACACATTGGAGTTGCCAATGAAGATTGCGCAGTCAAGGCAAGTGTAATTCAAATTCATTCAGAGATATTCTTTAGCAGGGATTACGCAGTGGAGGCAGGCTAGTAGGGGGCAAAGATTGGGGCATGGATTTGCAGATTTTTCTTGATTAGTGTGTGATGATTGTATTGTATTGAGAGCTTGATGTAATAGGCTTTGTATGAGGATTGTTACATGATCTACATGATACATAATATATGATAGTTTGGGTTTTCAGCTTTAGGATTTCCCGTTAAACAACTGTGTTATGTGCGATTGTTTTTATTTATGCTTCACATGTGTGTGCAATTAATTTTCCGCAAAAGATTAACAGTGGAATGATTTTGTATTTTGCAAGAAGTTAAATATT
Source organism: Pinus albicaulis (assembly GCA_034641835.2). Classification (NCBI taxonomy): domain Eukaryota; kingdom Viridiplantae; phylum Streptophyta; class Pinopsida; order Pinales; family Pinaceae; genus Pinus; species Pinus albicaulis. The sequence continues at coordinate 486,266,565 of CM076581.1, forward strand.
GTGAGATTAGGGGAATCTAGGACATATGCATGCTTAATTTATATCATTTCTACATGGTATCAAAGGATTTTTAATTCTTGAAGATTGCAATTATGAAGAATTGGTGAGTTTGTGTTGGTGGACAATTCAAATTTGCTACAGAAGATTCTTGGTGCAGAAGTTGAGTATACATTGAAATGGATTTCAATGGGTTGCGATTGGAGTATTCCCTTTATGGGAGCTCAAATTACATAGCATGGAAGGATAGGATGGAGGTGGTGCTGGAGGATAATGGACTGAAGGTGTTCATCGATAGCGATGTTCCTAAGCCGAGATCTAGCGATGCTGCATTAATTGACGCATGGCAAAAGAGACAGCAAAGATGAGAAGAATTTTGTTGGAAGGTGTGAAGGACCATATTATGTCCAACCTTCATGGGAAATCCACTCCATTCTTAATGTGGAAGGCTTTGATAGATTTTTTCCAAAGCAGAAGTAACCAGAAGAAGTTGGCGCTTAAAGACAAGCTCAAAAAAATAAAAATGGAGAAGGGCGACAGTATTCCAAAATACCTCACGAAGTTTGTCCACTGCAAGGATGAACTGGGAAGTGTGGGGGTTATTTTTGATGATGAAGACTTGTTGAGTTTGGCTCTCTTTGGGCTTCTGAAGAGTTGGCATAGCTACGAAGACTCTGTCAATGGATAAGAGAAACTACCGGGATGGGAACGACTTTGGTCGGATCTTGTGTAGGAGGAGATAAGGTGGGGTACCAGGGATGGATCTTCATTGAAGAATGAAGATGAAGAGAATTGCGCTTTGGCTTCCAAAGCAATGAAAGGGAAAGGTAAGAAATTTCCTTCAAAATCCAAAGGTAAAGGAAAGAAGCGAGATTTGTCCAAAGTGAAGTGTTTTCACTGTCACGAACATGGGAATTTCACCACTAATTGTCCACAGAAGAAGAAGAACAAGAAGTTTTTTGGAGCTGCAACTAGAGAGCCCTTAGCCTCACAATTTGAAATTGATTTCTCTTTGATCTCATGCTTGGTTTCAAGCTGTATGGGATCGGTGTGGTATCTTGATAGTGGTGCGTCTTTCCATATGACGGGAGACAAGGAGTTGTTTAGTGACTTGGAGGCGAAGGAACTCTAGATGCATATAGAGATGGGAAACGATGGTCAGTACAGTGCGACTGGAATTGGGACCATTACCTTTGAGAGGGAGTCCAGTAATCCATTATTGTTGAAGGATGTTATGCATGTTCTAGGTTTGAAGAAGAACTTGGTCTCGGTCGCAATGTTGGAAGACAAAGGTTATGATGTTGTTTTTAGTGAGGGAAAAACCTTCCTTCGACATAAAACAATGGGTCAAACCAAGAATATAGGGGTTCAAATTAAGAATATCTACAAGCTGTGTTGGGTGTGTGTTATATTCTTTCCATGACTAGCCCCACGTGCTGTACGTTGCGTTGGGCGCAGCGCCCCAACGAATTTTTTTTTGGTGTGCGGTCCCACTCATAGGCGGACCCACCCATGTTTTGTGCATGAGTTTGCACATGGTTTTTTTGGGGGTACGATGGTTTTTCGACCCTTGGTATTTTGTAGATCCGGTCAAGGGAACTACGGTTATGTTCTAATCCAGGGTTAATGGATTGGGGTTTATGTATGCTTCGGCATGTATATATATGTGTTGTAACACTAAAAGGAATATAATGAAAAATCAAGCTGGTCGTCCCGATTTGGGATCCAGTGGAAAATCTCTGTGTTTATCTGTTTTATGTTTTATGCTCTCGCTATTGTTTATTTTCTGTTATAAGATTCGTGTGTAGATAATTTCTGTTCAGGGTTAAAACCTACATTTGGTATCAGAGCTATTTCGGCTTCAAGGGGATGCCTTTGCTGCTCAGGGTTTTTTGCTCGGGCCTGAGGTAGACCCTGTTCAGTGCGAGATCTGCGGGATCGATTCTTGCGGTGAAAGAAGATGGCGAGCGGTGGGAAGATAGAGATCGAGAAATTTAATGGTCAGAGCTTTGAGTTATGGAAGCTCAAGATGGAGGATCTGCTGGTGGATAAAGATCAGTGGATCGCGGTAGATCCAGGTACTAAACCAACGGCAATGTCAGATGAAGACTGGAAGAAACTGGATCGGAAGGCTAAGAGCACAATACGGTTGTGTGTCTCAGATTCAATATTGTTGAATGTATCTGGGGAAGCTACGGCGAAGAATTTGTGGGAAAAACTTGGGACTTTGTACCAATCTAAGTCTTTGATGAATAAGTTGTTCCTACGGAAAAAGATTTATAACCTAAGGATGAAGGATTGAGACTCGGTGACAGAGCATCTGAATGCCTTCAATACTATGGTAAGTCAGTTGTCATGTGTTGATATTAAAATCTCAGATGAAGATAAGTGCATCAGTTTGTTGTGTTCTCTACCAGACTTGTGGGACAGTATGGTTATTGCAATGGGTAGCAATACAACTACCTTGAATTTTGATGACATTGTCTCAGCCTTGCTGTCGGAGGAAATGAGACGGAGAAATATGGAGGGTCAAAATGGAGATGCCTTATCTGTACGAGGAAGGTCCCAGAATAGAAACAAGAATAAGGTTTCGAGTGGGAGATCTAAATCTAGAGGGAGATCTAAATCTCCTGGAAAGTTTGTAAAGGTGTGCTGGAAATGCGGAAAGGAAGGGCACTACAAAAATGAATGCAGATCTAAAGCTCCTGAGAAAGGAAAGGGATCTGATGAAGCTCCTTCTGCAGAGGCAAAAACCACCTCGGATGAAGGTGGGGATGTGTATTTGGCTTCTTCTTCAAGTACACATGTAGATCATGAGTCATGGTTGATTGACTCAGGTGCATCCTTTCACTTCACTCCCCATAGGGAGTGGTTTTGCGAGTATGAGAAATATGATGGTGGTGATGTCTTCCTAGGGGATGATAGGAAGGCCAGAATCGCCAGACGTAGAAAGGTCAAGATGAAGCTACAAGGTGGAAGGATTAGAACACTTCCTAGTGTTCTGCATATTCCTGCATTGGCGAGAAATCTGATTTCTGTAAGCAAGATGGATGATGCAGGTGTAAAAACAATGTTGGAGAAAGATGCCTGCAAGATGGTTCGGGGAGCACTGGTATTAATGCGGGGAGCTCGGATTGGAACTCTTTACAAGCTACAAGGTATCACTGTTATTGATGGGTGTAACAGTTCTTTGGTTCCTGAAAGTGGAGCGAAAAGCCTAGCTGTCTCTGGAGAAAAGACCATGCTATGGCATCAAAGGCTTGGACATATTGGAGAGAAGGGCCTTCGGATACTACATAGAAATGGTATGGTAGAAGGTATGTGAAATTGCTCTCCTGGATTTTGCAATCTCAGGAAATTGTGTATATGTGGTGCTTACACCTAGTGAGTTTTCCTTCTGGTGCTAAGAGGGCGAACAAGATATTAGAACTTGTGCACAGTGATGTGTTTGGACTTGTGTCAGTTCCATCACTGGGAAAGTCTGTGTACTATGTTTCATTCATAGATGAATTCTCAAGGAATACATGGATATATTTCTTGAGGAAGAAATCTGAATTCTTTGAAAAATTTAAAGAATTTAAGGCACTGGTGGAAAACCAGACAGAGAAGAAGATAGAGGCTCTGAGGACAGATAATGGTGGGGAGTTCTGCAAGAATGAATTTGAAGAGTTCTGTAAGAAGTGTGGTATAGCACGACAGAAGACTACTCCATACACACCTCAGAAAAATGGAGTTGCAGAAAGAATGAACAGAATGCTGATGGAAAAGGCAAGAAGCATGCTCAGTGGTACCGGGCTAGGACAAGAATTCTGGGCAGAGGAAGTGGAGACTACATGTTACTTAGTTAACAGATCTCCTTCATCAGTGTTGGAGGATAAGACTCCACATGAGGTATGGACTGGTAAGAAACCCTCTCTTTCACATCTAAGGGTATTTGGATGTGATGCATATGTACATGTTCCAAAGGAGAAAAGGACCAATTTGGATAATAAATATGAAAGGTGAATCTTTATTGGGTATAAGGATGGTTTAAAGGGTTATAAGCTTTGGAACCCAGAAACAAGGAAGGTTGTGTACAACCGAGATGTGGTGTTTAGAGAGGTGAAAGATGTTGTTATACATGAAGTCCTACCAAAGGAACCTGAGAAGATAGAGTTTGAGCTAAAGGAGTATGAATCAGACTCTACAACAGAAGAATATTCAGAAGAAGGAGCCACAAACCCCAGCTTTGAGAAGATCAGTTCAGGAAAGAAGGCAACCAGAAAGGTATAGTCCATCTTCTTTCTGTTTAGGTTTTGCCTTAACTATAACTGATGATGATCCCAGAACTGTCAGGGAGGCAGTAGATTCAGAGGATGGAAAACCTTGGAAGGAGGCCATGGTTGATGAAATGGCATCCTTGCATAAAAATGAGGCATGGGATTTGGTGGAGTTGTCGGCTGGAAGGAAGCCCATCGGGAGCAAATGGGTGTTTAAGAAGAAGATGAATGCAGAAGACAAGGTGGAGAAATACAAAGCTCGGTTGGTAGCCAAAGGTTATTCCCAGGTGCTAGGAATTGATTTTGGTGATGTTTTTTCTCCTGTTGCCAAAGTTACTTCTTTTAGATTACTTTTATCTGTTGCTGCTGCATTTGATTTTGAGATAGAACAGATGGATGGGAAGACAACATTTCTTCACGGGGATCTAGAAGAGGAGATCTACATGAAGCAACCTGAAGGCTTTATGGTGAAGGGTAAGAAAGAACTGGTGTGCAAGTTGAAGAAGTCTCTGTATGGGTTAAAACAGTCACCAAGGATGTGGTATCAGAAATTTGATACCTATATACGGGGACTTGGCTTCACTAGAAGAAAGGAGGATCACTGTGTTTATTTTAAATTAATTGGTGACCATGTTATTTATTTGGTCTTGTATGTGGATGATATGTTGTTGATTGGAAATGACAAATAAATTATCCAAGATTTGAAGACCCAACTGTTCTCCAAATTCGACATGAAGGATATTGTTGCTGCAAACTATATTTTGGGCATGGAAATTAAGAGAGATCGGGCAAAGAGGAAGCTCTGGTTAAACCAGAGGAAGTATGTCGAGACTATATTACAGAGGTTCAATATGTAGGATAGTAAACCGGTGAAAGTTCCTATTCCTGTAGGTGTAAAGCTATCTGCTGAACAGTGTCCCATGACACAAGAAGAAGAGGAGGATATGTCCCATGTTCCATATGCAAGTGCAGTGGGTAGCCTGATGTATGCAATGGTATGTACTAGACCATACATTGCACATGCAATGGGAGTATTGAGTAGGTTTATGTCAAACCCAGGGAAGGAGCATTGGACAGCTGTGAAATAGGTTTTCAGATATTTACGTGGCACTAGTGATTATGGCTTGTGCTACCAGGGAAGACCAAGATTGAAAAGAATGTTGGACATTCATGGTTTTGTTGATGCAGACTGGGCTGGAGATCTGGACCAAAGAAGATCTACAAGTGGGTATCTGTTTAGCCTATTTGGAGGTGCAGTCAGTTGGATGAGTAAAAGACAGTCTGTAGTGGCGCTTTCAACTACAGAGGCAGAATACATAGCAGCCACTCATGCAAGCAAGGAATTAGTTTGGTTGCAGAGATTGTGTTCAACTATGGGGTTGGTACATCAAGCTATAATGATAGACTATGATAGCCAAAGTACAATTTTCTTGGCTAAGAACCCTGCTTATCATTCAAAGACAAAGCACATTGATGTTCAATATCACTTTGTTAGAGATATGGTTGAGGCTAAAAGGGTGTTGCTAGTAAAGGTGGACACTTTGAAGAATGTTGCAGATGCATTGACGAAGTCTGTAAGCACTCATAAGTTCTCTTGGTGTAGAGAAACAATGGGTGTTGAAGAATTGGCCAAATGAATAAGCTCTCTTGTGGCCCCCTGTGGAAAGAAAACAACAAGTGGGAGAATGTTGGGTGTGTGTTATATTATTTCCATGACTAGCCCCACGCACTGTACGTTGTGCCAGGTGCAGCAGGGGGATCACAGGGGGGGCAGCAGTCCCCCCTGTCGGGGTCCAAGGCAGCGCCCCGGCGAAATTTTTTTTGGTGTGCGGTCCCACTCATAGGTGGACCCACCCATGTTTTGTGCATGAGTTTGCACATGGTTTTTTTGGGGTACGATGGTTTTTCGACCCCTGGTATTTTGTAGATCCAGTCAAGGGAACTATGGTTATGTTCTAATCTAGGGTTAATGGATTTGGGTTTATGTATGCTTCGGCATGTATATATATGTGTTGTAACACTAAAAGGAATATAATGAAAAATCAAGCTGGTCGTCCCGATTTTGGATCCATGGGAAAATCTCTGTGTTTATCTGTTTTATGTTTTATGCTATTGCTATTGTTTATTTTCTGTTATAAGATTCGTGTGTAGATAATTTCTGTTCAGGGTTAAAACCTACAAGTTGGAGGTAGATGGTTGTGCTGCAATGGTGGGCAAAGTAGAAGAATTGGTGAGCCGGGATGAGGGTGAATTATGGCACAGGAGATTGTGCCATCTTCACCATGGCGCTTTGAAGATTTTGCAGAAAATTTCTATTGGACTTCCCAAGGGTACTCTTGCATAGTTATATCAGTGCAAGGGATGTACTATGGGTAATTTTGTGAAGACTGCCTTTCATCAGAAGGAGAACTGTGCTTCGGTGATCCTGGAGAGAATTCACACAGACATGTGTGGACCTTTCTCTGTTGCTTCAACAACAAAACACAGGTATTATGTTATATTTGTTTATGGATATTATCGTAGATGCTGGATCTTCTTCAAGTAGAAGAAGAGTGAAACATTCTCAAAGTTCGGTGAGTTCAAAGCATTGGTGGAGAAGGAGTCGGGGAAGCAAGTGAAAGATCTACGGAGCGATAATGGTGGTGAATACATCTCAGGTGAATTCAAAGAATTCTGTAGCAAAGAAGGAATTTGAAGAGAACTCATAGTGCCTCATAACCCACAGCAGAATGGGGTTGCTGAAAGGAAGAACATAACGATCGTGGGTGTTGCATGAGCGATGCTGCATGACCAGGGTCTACCGATGCACTTGTGGGCGGAAGCATGCAACACTGCGGTTTATGTGCAAAACCGTTGTCCTCATATAGTACTTAGCATGAGTACACCTGAAGAAGCTTTTACTGGTAAGAAGCCTGATATTTCTCATTTGAATATTTTTGGCTGATCTGTTTACATTCGTGTGATAAAGGACGCCAGGAAGAAGTTGGAGCTGACTGCAGAAGTTGGGATATTTGTCGGGTACACAGAAGCACCCCATAATTATCTTGTGTATTTTCCAGATAGTCGGATGACTGTGGTGCGACGAGATATAAAATTCAATGAGGTGAAAGCCATGAAGTTGTCACTTGAGAGGGAGCTACACTTGCATGCAGAGGAGGAACTTCTTGTTCCCAAAGATGAGCCTCTAGATGTGGATCAGCCACAGGAGGAGATTCATGGAGTGGAGGAGTCCACTCATGCAGAACCAAACATTAGACAAGGCAGAAAGCGTACCATAGAAGCTGAGAGACTGAAGCTTGATGCAGCATAGAATGTAGGAGTCCCTACATCACAGTGTAGACAGAGACAGTCATTTGACCGATTTACTGGATACATGGCTCTTATGAGCAAGTGTATCGTGACAGAGCCATCTTCTTTTGAAGAAGTAGTGCAGGAGCCCACATGAGTAGATGCCATGGTGAAGGAGTATGACTCCATTTTCAGAAACAGTGCTTGGGAGATTGTTCCAAGGCCGGTGGGAAAATCAATTATAGGATCAAGATGGATCGACAAGGTAAAGAAAGCTGCTGATGGGAGTGTCAAGAATTATAAGGCAAGATTTTTTTCCTGGGGCTTCATTGAATATGAATAAACCTTTTCACCTGTCACACGATATTCTTCCATACAGACCATCATTTCTCTCTCAGTGCAAATGGGTTAGCACAGTCATTAGATGGATGTGAAGACTACGTTCCTTAATGGGATCATTGAGGAAGAGGTGTACATTGAGCAGCCTGAAGGATTTGAGATCTTCAGTAGTGAGTGCAGGCTCAAAAGAGCATTGTATGGGCTGAAACAAGCACCACGTGCTTGGTACGCTCAGATTGACAACTATTTCACTAGACTTGGCTTCACCAAGAGTGAGGCGGATGCAAACCTGTACTAGATTGTGGTGGAGGGTAAGCTTTTAATCATTGTTCTTTATGTTGATGATTTAATACTAACGGGTGATGAGAAGTTGATACACTCATGCAAGGAAGATCTTGCAAAGGAGTTTGAGATGAAGGATTTGGGCCTCCTTCATTATTTCCTTGGATTGGAAATATGGCAGTAGGAAGATGAAATGTTTGTGTCTCAAGGCAACTATGCCTGGGAGATACTGGAGAAGTTTCACATGAAAGGCTGCAAGCCTATTGATACTCCTCTTCTAGGAAATTGGAAGAAAAAAGATGCTACATCGGCAGAGGTAGTGAATGCCAACTGTTTATCGACAATTGGTGGGTTCGCTCATGTATTTAGTCAATACAAGACCGGACATATGATATGCGGTGAACCAGCTTTCACAAGCGATGGTTAAGCCTACCAAGCTCTTTTGGAAGGCAGGCAAGCATGTCCTGAGATATCTCAGGGGCACATCTGAATATGGTTTATGGTACAGAAAGACGGATGAGGTGAAGTTGCATGGCTTCACGGATGCAGATTGGGCAGACAACCCAACAGACAGAAAGAGCACATCAGGAGGGATTTTCAGTATCAGATCTATGGTAGTTTCTTGGTATAGCAGGAAACAAAGATCCGTGGCACTCATTTCAACGGAAGCAAAATACATGGCAGCAAGTCAAGCTGCATGTGAGGCTATCTGGATGAGGAAGATCCTGGTTGGTTTTCTTGGTTCACATTCAGATCCCACAGTGATACATTGTGATAATCAAAGTTGCAACAAACTCTCAGTTAATACTGTGTTTCATGATAGATCTAAACATATTGATATCCGGTATCATCATATCAGAGATTGTGTGCAGTGGAAGATCATGTTGCTTTAGTACATTCCAATGGAGGATCAGGATGCAGATATTCTAACGAAGGCGCTCACCAGGAGAAAATTTGAATACCATATAGGCAGGATCGGGGTGAAAGATAATCCCTATCTTGTTGAGAGGGAGTGTTGAGATTCAAAAAGATGATGAGCTTAGTGAAAAGAGTTGCCTTCACTAAGTGGGCCCGCAGGCTATTTTTGGCGCAAGTCTATTTTTAGACATGATGATCATATTTCAGAAGTTGCACGATGCTATTTGTGGATGGTTAATCAAGTTGGAAAAATAGATGAAATTCTATTTTTAGAATATTGGTCTATTTATAGATCGTCGATCTAAAAATAGATACATGTTGATTATTATTATCTCTTAATAATAATTAGACTCTAAACAACAACTTATTCTCTTGGAGCACTTTGGTTCAGTGCACAAATTTGAAAAATCACACTACAAGGAAAAGACCCTCTAGCACATGTTTTTGAGGAACCACAAAGAAAAATAACTCATACATCTGTTTCTAGCGGATGTTACTATAGGAGGTGGGTGGGTAGAGGGTTTTGTAGATGTTTTCCTATCAGTGCTCTTATCATTAAAACTCGCCTGGTGCTCTCAAAAAAATAATGCACTGGTGCGGCCAAAATCATTGGCACAATGGACACCGTGCACTTCATACACAAATGCCCGGTGCGCCATAATATAATAGAGCACCAGTGCCTCACAACTCATCCACACCGGTGCATTATAAAACACAACGCCAACACCAAAACCACACAGTGCGGTAGAGAGAAACTGCCCCGGTGCATCATAAAAAACATGCCAAAATGCAAACAGACCGGTGCGTTTGCAACAAACAGTATCGGTGCGCCTATAAATAATGCGCACCGGTAAAGGGTTAAATTAAAAGATAAAAAACCTGGATTTTTCAGTTTTCCAATTTTCTTGAGCTATCAATTACCGGTACGCATGATACCATGGAATGGACCAGTGCGCACCGAACATTGGCACACCGGACAACATGTGCAAAGTACACACTTCTGGGGCATCCAATTACTGTAACGCACCAGGGCATCAATACTCTTCCACGCCGATGCATCATAAAATACTGCGCCAAAACAAAATTGAACCGGTGTGTTCTTCTTTAAGAGCACTGGTGCGCTAGAAACAACACGCACTAGAATAACGTTATATATATATATATATATATATATATATATATATATATATATATATAATTAAGGCCAAAAAACTGGTGCTTTGCGACTATTACGCACCGGTGCTTTACCATTACACCACTTCGGTGCGTCATCAAATTTTCGCACCGAAACTGAAATAGCCCAATGTGAGATTAGGGCAATGGCCCAACACATTATAACAATGTGCCAAAATTGGTACCGCCCGGTGTGGTTTTATTTAACCGCACTGGTGTGGTTATAATTCCCCGTGCACCAGAACATGGTTAATAAAAAAACATTACGGCCAAAAAACTTCAATATTCACTTTCCTCAGTGCTCCAGAGCTCTCAAGCCCTAGTGCTATTTCCTTAATTCTAAGCCTCCCTGCCATCGATGCTCTCATTACACCCATTGCACGCATTGCTACTCTGCATTTCCAACCAATCTATAGCTTGCATTTTGAAAAACAGTGGGAAAATTTTATTTTCCAAATTTTACAGCCAATATGCCTCTTCGACTGCGAAATGTACAGGTATTTTTATATTTTTTCTATAAATAAGCCTTTTACCGGATTAGATATTGAAATAAACTTAAAAATAACCATTAAAAAAAAGAAAAAAATTTGTCGCGCAGTGCGCTCGAGCTGTTCGACTTGCACCGGTAGTGGTGCTACCTATAAAATTTACAGGCAACACCGCTACCAGCGCTAATAGTAACCGCACCATTTCCGGGGCGATGCCGGAAGGCGTCCCGAATAATTTTAAATTAAAAATAAAAAAGAAAAAGGAGGTGTGCTCATTTATCTAGGCGCACCGTTAACCTTGGCAATCACAGTGCGGTACGTTGATTGTATTTTCCGCCCCTGTTTATGTCAGCGCACTGCATTTTTCATTCCGAGAGGGTCAATGGTGCGGTCGGGTAAAAGACTGCACCGTCAACTATGTCATTGTCATGAAGTCGGTGCTTTGACACGACTATAAGCGTCGGGGCATATATTTCAGTCAGCACACCCCTATTCTAAACTATATACAGTCCACGGTGCTTGAAAAATAGACATCGGCACTGAAGCCGATGCGATATGTTTAATTAGCGGCCCTGAGGACGGTGCTCTAAAATATTAGAATGCACCGGCACCAGTGTGTGACTGTTTTTATGGAGCACCGAATTGTATGTATGCTTTTTTTCAAAAAAAATTATATATGTATATTTATAAATACATTTTTGTTTTAATAAAAAAAATTATTTAATATGGCAATGATTCAGAGAGAACATGAGCAACAAAAGCAACAACAAGTAGAACAGTATGATATGATTCACCAACGGGAGGTGAGAGAGAGGGAGAGAAATGGATGCCCTCGCCCTATTACTGCAGATACCCAGGAGATCCTTAAGCAGGTAGGTCTCCTCAAGTTCTATGAGGAGGCTATTTCTGGCCTAAAGGCCCATAGTGTGCTTTTGAGACATCTTATCGGTAAGTGGAATGCCCACCGACAAGCTTTTTAGGTTGTTCCTGACCAGTGATACACACCCACTGAGGAGGACATTTATTTTATTACAGGACTATCGAGGAGAGGGGTGGATTTTCCCTCATTCCCAGACGTGCCACCTGGTTTTGTAGCAGGGAGTCAGTTAGTTTACTCCCAGAGATACATTGGAGCACATGTACTATCTCCTTCAGAGTTTCAGGTACCTGGAGGTCAGTTACGTATAGGTGCTTTTGGTAGACAGCACGTGCAATGCCTCTCTATTATCGCTTCGATCATTTCGCACAACACCAATGATGGGCAACACATTAGTTGCTCGATTTTATATTACTTTGATTCTTTAGTACAACAGCCACGACTTGTCAAGTGGTCTGCCATTTTTTTGTGACAATTTTGTACGGCCTTAGATAGATGTCGTGCTCATGTACAAGGAAGGGTCAACTTCCCTTTTTCTTCAGAGCTGTTTTGTTTATTTTTTGAGAGGTTTCCAGAGATGAGACCTAGTTTTGTTCGACAGCCTTATAGGTCGATGTTGCAGGCCCGAATGTGCATGTGGGGGTAGATGATGCCCAAGAGGGGAGACACTATGTTTCCAGTGAGGATATCACATGATGTGATGGACTTACTAGCCAGCATTGGTGGGCTGCATCCCTTCATTATGGCCCCATGTCCTTATGCTAGACTTGATTGGCGAGGGTGTCCCAACATCCTCTTCTCTCCTGATGAGCCGCCAGATGATAGAGGTAATATTACTGTTTTATTTATATTTATTCTAACATGTTCTTTAACTTGTTTTTATTAAATTATGTAATGAAATTGTCTAATTATTGTTGTGTACTTGTATATATTTTGCAGACATTGGGTCTTTTGATGGCGATGAGATGCCATATCCACCACATGATCCAGGTGTCGATCCTGATGATTACGATCAGGAGATGGTTGATGCGCTAGATCAGGATGAGGTCAGTGGTGCAGTAGAGAGACATGCTGATCCTCATGCGCCTCGTGGTGCACCGATACCGCATTTTTCTAGGCATGGTAGACCAGAGACCAAATACTAGATGGAGTTGGGAAGCCAACTCTGTGGATTGATTTCAAATGCAGACATCAGTCTTGCTCATTACAGAGAGATACAAGGCGATGAAATATTGATAGATATGTGGAGAGGCATACCGCGTGACATGTACGGCCTGATGCGGCATGTCATAGGAGCTACGACAGCTGTTACGCGATTGAGGAGGATTGTCCGTAGCTATAGGCGTAGTCGAGCTACAGCACGTGATGGACAGTCTGCCAACAGCCACTCAGATGCATCTCGTGATCGTTCACCATGCGGCGTGCCTGATGATCAGCATGAGGCTCCAGTGCCAGTATCTGACACTAGTCATTATGGAGATGAGGCTGGACCATCAGCCATGTCCAATCAGCATCCTGCAGCATCCACCATGAGTGCTAGTCATGATCATCATGAGCAGGCTGGACCATCGACCGCCGAGGTTGTAGTACTATTGACTGAGCAGGCCACCTCCACTAATACTACGCCTCATATTGATCATGTTGTACTACCACCAGTGGATGCATCCATCAGTACTAGTGATCATCATGATCATGAGTAGGCTAGTCAACCATTGATAGTCGAGGCTACACCCAACGTTACTAAGCAGGCCGCATCCACTTGTACTAGTGTTATTGATGTTGTTATACTACCACCAACACTTGATCCATGACATGATTTATATTACAGTTATATATTTTTAACATTATTCAGTTATATATATATATATATATATATATATATATATGGTCCATGTATTTTATGTTCATGTTGCAGTTGTACTTAATTTTCATGTTGATGATCATCATGATGTGGCGCATGTTGTTAGTCATGTTAGATATGTTCATTTAATGTTTAGCTTGCAGATATATGTGTATATGTGATAGGCACATGAGTTATTTGACATTATATTGAGATGTATATTTGATTTTTGTGTTGTGATGATGTTAATATATAATGTTAATTTGATGTTAATTGAATGTGTTTATTAGTCGAATATGATGTTTGTACGATGGTTATCATGATCGTGATGATGTTTATTAATTAATTTAATATTATTAAATGACCATGATATTTATTAAATATTATGTCGTGAATGTAATTGTAATTTAAATTTTAATTCTATGTAAAATTGTATTTGTATTTGTACTAGTTGTAATTTAAAGTGTAATTGTATGTAAAATATTTATTAATGTAACATTTTAATTGTAATTGTAATATTTAATTTATTGTGAAATGATTGTAATTGTATATATGAAAAATTGTAAAATTGTAATTCTAATTCTAATTGTATGTAAATTTCACAAATTGAAAATTGTATTTGTAATTGTAATTTTAATTGAATTGTATGTAAAATATTTGTAAAATTGTAATTGTAATTGTAAATGTAATTCCATGTAAAATTGTAATTGTAATTGTAAATGTAATTCTATGTAAAATTGTAAATGTAATTGTATTTGTAACTGTAATTTTAATTAAATTGTTTGTAAAATATTTGTAAAATTGTAATTGTAATTGTAAATGTAATTATATGTAAAATTGTAAATGTAATTGTATGTAAAATTAAAATTGTAATTGTAATTCTAATCATAATTCATGTATGTGAAATTAATGTAAAATTGTAATTGTAATTTTAATTAATGTAATTCTATGTAAAATTTTAATTTGTAAAATTTTAATTCTTTTAATGTGAAAATTTTAATTGTATTAATGTGAAATGATTTTATTAAAATATTTAAATTTGTAAATTTGTAAATAATTGTAAAATAACAAATCTAGAATAATACGAATTTTTGTAACATAAAGTTTAGAAAATAATGAAAATAAATTCATGTACTTTATAACTATCATTATTTTATTATGATCTTACATATATAAAGTTTAGAAAATAATGAAAATAAATTCATGTAATTTATAATTATCATTATTTTTTATGATCTTATATACAAAAAAAAAAAACTTTAAAAATTCCAATGCGCTTATTATCCTAACAGGCCCGGTGCATATTATTAATAAAACACACTGGTGCATCACATTTACGCGCACCAGAAATGAATAAACGCAAATAAAAAAAACACAACTCTATTTTGTTTAAGTTAAAAAAAAGCAGCAATTTGAAAAATGGGCAGCAAAATATTTTCGAAAATCTAATTTGATAAAATAATTCTTTAAATACTAAAGACTTTTCATTATTTCACTATTTTTGCTAAAAATTTTCAGTCAGATTTTTGCAGGAGAAAGACTTGGAGCAAGAGAGCATGAGGGCACTATGGATGGCGAAATACGTTCCAACATAAGTATTCAACAATCAAAAACCAAAACTATGGTGATTCAAGTCCTTTATCATAGAATTTTAAACCGTTTCGTGATTAAATTTAATTACTTTTTTTACTTTTTTCCGCAGTTTTTTATTTTTTCCTGCAGTTTTATCCATTTTTACCCTGAACCCTTTATTTGTTTTTTTTTTTTCCCTTTCTTCTCCCTATTTCTATGATTTCAGAATTAGGGTTTTTCATTCTAGATTGACGTCCAACGCACGGAATGACTTTCATAGTCAGATCCCAATCCATTCGGAAATTGTGTGAATTTTTGAAAAAATGGATTTTTCTTTATTGGTGCGCCTGTGTACTCCACTGCACCGGTGCTCTGTATTATTATAGTGCACCGCAAGTTCTGTGTCGTAAAAAATTGAAAACATTTTTTAAAATCCGTGCACCAAATATGAAATAGGGCACCGGTGCTTTCTTTAACTAGGAAAGCACTGTACGGTCTACTACACCGTTTTTTCGGTGCGTTTATGATACCCCATGCACCGTTAGGTTTATTAAATTATTTTTGTGGTGCATTTATAATATCAAACGCACCGTACGACATGTTATACTATTTGGCGATGCATTGTTAATATATCAACGCACCAACGACGGTGCGGATTTCATGAAAGGCGCACCGGTGTCTCGAGATTTATTTTCTAACTAAAAAGTTGAGAATTTATTTATAAATATATTAATGAATGATATGCTACAGGTTTCAGATTGATAAAGAAATGACTGACAAGATATCAAGTAACAAAATTACTGATAACACATCAAAAAAAGCAAAAAATGAAAGTTCTTTGTAAATTCTTTATAAAAAATATTATTTTTGAACTATATGTAACTTTAGCTAATATGTATTGTTTACTGTGTATCATGTAGAGCCACAAAATGTGAATCTCAATATGATTATTTTTTATCTACGACCAGAAGAGCGTAAAAGTTTAATGGAAAAATTGCAAAAAGATGAATCAGGTGAATGAAACAATACTATCGATCCAATATGAGTTTCTTTTTTTTAATTATCATTAAAAATATACTTAAAATTATTAGATAACATGTTTCAAACACTCTACTAATTCACATCTGTTTAATTTTCTACAGGGACCAACAACTCAAAAAATGAACGTTGTTCTAAGAAAAGAAAAAAAATAGAACATGCAAATGAAAATGAATTTCTCCTTGGCTCATTTGAAGTGGTGCTAGAAGTTAACGAAAGGGGGAAAAACTTTTACAAAAGTTTGAGGGTTCTAGTGGAACGAATAGAACAACGTGCTTCAAATGTAATATGTAATCATTAAATTTTTCAATCATTAGGTACAATAAATAAACAATTTAGCATTAAATATTAATTTTCAAGAATTTTCTTGTAGAAAAGAAAAGAAAATGGAACCCATTCAGCACATAAAACGAGACGACAAGGAAGAAAATGGTTGATCTCTAGGTTTGTGAGTAATTGTTACTTCATTATAACAACTTAACTAGATTTCATTTTTGTATTTTTTAAGTTGTTTTACAAAAATCATCATTGAATGTCTTCAAATAGGTGCTAACATACAAAGAAGAATCATCAAACGAATTGATTGAAATTGGGTTAAATATGGGTTGTGAGTATATGTTGGCATATCAAAATTTAATTGTGGAATTTTTAAGCATCTATCGATCTTGTTTTAATTAGCTCCGTCTATAATTAATAGAGCAAAAACATCTTTTCTATTAAATATATGATTTGTTATGGGGTATAAAACTTGTAGGAAACAAAGTATGGAACTGCACCAATAGATGAAATTTTGAAAGATGGCATGGTACATGGTTTTGAAAGAATGTGTATAGTTTATGAGTCAATTGTTGCTATGGTACGTCAATTTTATTTTCGATTTACATTGATGTATATTATTTAATATTGGAATTTTGATTATTCTCACCAATGTATATACACTCATTTCAGTTTATTTTTATGTTTGTAGATGGAAAATGAAGAAGAAGAAAACAATCAATGCCATGAACACAACATTCTTGAAAATAACCCAAGTCATGGAAGTAGCTTTGGCAGTGACAGCAGTTGAAGTGAAGAATGATGATCACAATGTAATTTGGATATCAAAGCAAGGTGTTTTATTTTTTGAAATATGTCTGCGAAATCAAACATTTTGTTTAATGTAATGGACATAGAATCCAAATTGAAAGACAAAGGGATACGAATAATGGTCCCATTTTATATGATAAAGACTGTCTTTTATATATATATATATATATATATATATATATAATCATAATATTTGTTTTAATTTATTCTATTGTGTTCTCCATTGTCGTTCTCAAATGCACTAATAAAAATTTAATTCATATGAATATTGTTATAAGATTATATATATGTGTCGAATTTTGATGAATAATGAATTTAAAACAATCACAATAATTGGACTGTCAGAGGTGGATGTTTCTGAAAAAAACAAAATGAAACCCAGTGCATTTATGTGTCTACCGATGCATTTATGATTCTATGGGCACCACACTAATACCGATTCCAGTTATAAATATCGATGCATTTGTGTGATATTGTGCACCGGGGCGTTTATGTATCTATAATCATTGGTGCATTTGTAGATGCCATGTGCACCGCACAAATACCGATACCAATTATAAATATCGGTTCCTTTCTGTGATACGGAGCACCGGTGCCTCATAAAGATACACGCACCGGTGCGCTTGTACGACCTATGGGCACCGCTCGAATCCCAAGACAAATTAGAACGACCCCATGCGTTTTATCACCAACACTAGGTCCAGTGCTATTGTTTTCCTTAATGGCTCGGTGTGTTGTCTACCAATACACACCAGTGCATTCAAACCTAATAAGAGCACCGATGGAAAAACATCTGTAATAACCTTCGGCCGCCCATTTTTTGTTAGTTGTGTTCAATTTCTATTAAAAGCTCTGCCAAAATCTCTATTACCAGAAAAGGATGTGGTAGCATATTTTTTTTTGACAATGTTGGCCAATTTTATAACACTAAAAACCTCCTTTATAACCTCCGCTAGAGGGTCTTTTCCTTGTAGTGTCAGTGGACTGAGGGAATTACGCAATTCCCAAGGGAAACTGGAGTTTCATGCATGGAGGACTTAGTTAGAACTCAAGTGGTAGAGTTATGAAAGAGTTAGAAGAGTAGTTTATGGAGTTGTATTCAGTTTAACTCAGTTAAACTTAGTTGAGTTAGTTGTATCTAGTCTAACTGAATGATACACTAGTGAGAGTGGAGTGAATTAATTAGTTAATTAATTCACAAATAATAACTCATTAATCAACTAAACAATACAGTTAATAGTGCATGGCAGTTCCAGTGGAGACCCAGTGGGGAGATAGGTGAAAGGGCAAGATGGACTCTCTGTTGTGACTATAGTGATGCATTGATTGCATCACACACACATTGGAGTTTCCAATGAGGATTGTGTAGTCAAGGAAAGTGTAATTCAAATTCATTTAGAGCTATTCTTCAGCATGGATTGTGCAGTGGAGGCAGGCTAGCAGGGGGCAAAGATCGGGGCATGGATTTGCAGATTTTTCCTGATTAGTGTGTGACGATTGTATTGTACTGACAACTTGATGTACTAAGCTTTGTATGAGGATTGTTACATGATCTCCATGGTACATAATATATGATAGTTGGGGTTTTCAGCTTCAGGCTTTCCCGTTAAACAATTGTGTTATGTGTGATTGTTTTTATTTATGCTTCACATGTGTGTGCAATTAATTTTCCGCAAAATATTAATAGTGGAATGATTCTGTATTTTGCAAGAATTTAAATATTGTGAGATCAGGGGAATCTAGGAAATATGCATGCTTAATGTATATAATTTCTACATAATAACGATCCCCTATAATAATGACCTAATAAGCATACATTATTAGTTTAATTGTTACATTATGAGGTTATATTGAAACATTCATTGTGCTCTTCGATATGTGTGTGTGTGTGTGTTACACATTATTTTATTGCATTCATGGAAATTGATGTCATTCCCCTATCCTTAATTATCTGAAGCATAATTACCATTAATCCTTGAAGAATATGGAAGAGAAACCCTTATTTGGAAAATAAGAAACTTGTGGAAATACCTTGAAAAATCCTAATTCGAAAGGATGTCACAACTTATACATTAATAAACTACGACACTACTAGGTTTTATCATGTTTCATACCTACTATACTATGATATTGTCACACTTTGGTCATTCATAGGGTGTGAATTTTTTTTGATGAAGATAAAAATAAAAAGTACGAGAATATTCTAGAATAAAATCCTCGTGGATGGGTCTAGCACAATGTAGTTCTAGCTATCTCATCATTTTAATAAATAGTTATCTATTTTTTTTTTCTATATCAATGTTTCAGTTTCTCAAATATTATGCATCAAAATATCTGAATCAGTGGCATCATAGCGAGGGATTCCTTCCCTCTTGAATTCTTTTGTTAAAGTCAGATCGAAGTTTGATCAAATCTGCAATATTTTGATTCTGGGTCTGGTAATCCTTTCCTTAATAGAGTTTCCATTCTTTTTGTGAATCAATAAGATTTTAAGTTTATCACTACAGATAAGTGAGATGTCATTTATATGGATTAATCTAGATTAGATATCCATTTCTCCCACTTAGTATCTCGAAGAGAAAAATGTCGAGAATTTGACAATGTTGGATGGATCTAGGATGATATTTTTTGTTTTACACTTTGAGAAGTGACATGAATGTTGGAATTATGAAAAGTGTGTTGTCCTTAATGGAAACCTCCTTAATGAATATGTCAACGAGATGTGCCTACATGTGACAAAGAGTTTGGTCAAAGGCACGCAGTTTAGAGACAAAATAATGATGTAAGTGAACAATTGAACAAATATATGTGGGTTATGTAAAGAAAATTTGCATACACACGTAGGTATGAATAAGAAGAAGCGTGTAAAGTTTCCACACTATGGTTCCGAAATAAAAATGGTCTTTACCATGGTATTAGCCCACAATATTGAGCAGAGTAACAACTATTTGATCCCGTCAGGGAATACTATCGACATTAGTGTGGTTTTCACCTGTGGTATTGGCTAAGGTGTAAGCTATATAAGGAGATTAAGATCAAGGTGTTTTGTGTCTACAAGTGATGGATATTAGATGAATAAGTAGGTCTCAAGAATATGTGCATGTAATAGGCTATTAATGAAAGTTTTATCTGAAATAAAGTATGCACCTGAGAATATGATGATGGATCAGATCCAATAGATCTGAAATGACAAAATATTTCTTATGAGTTGTTTTTTTCCTTTGATGATGTTTTGACGTATATTTTACTGTATATGCCATGGTATGGGTATGTATGAAGTCTTGATGTGCAGTGAAGGTATGAGTTAATAATTGTAGATCCTAACATTGGTTTCTCTTAGGCAAGACATGTACACAATCAGATAATATTATGAATAGTAGAATATTAATTATGCACTATGGAAATATCTTTACATGGGTTTCATTCCTTAAAAACATGTATACACACAGAAATGCTTTATGATAAGCACATATATGAGCTAGGGTTTTGTTTTGTAAATGGATGATTAGTATAATCAATCTTGCGATGTTTCTTTTGTCTAGAAATGGAGTCTTCATGTTGATCTAGTGTTAATAGTGATGTGTGAAGTTGAATTGATTAAGGAATGATATGTCGAAGAGGGATGATGCTACTAGTTGTATTGGATCAGTGATGGTTTTGTGATTAGTTTAGAATGATTCAGTGGTTCTGCTTGTGACTCAGAGTTTGTTTCAGAATGACAGTGATTTTGTTTCAGGGTTCAATGTTTTGACAATTGTACACAAGTATGCTTCAAGGAAGTTGTGTATACAAATAGATATTCTTTATGGTAAGCACGTATATATTCTAGGGTTTTCCTAGAATATGATTTCTCATCAGTCTAATATGTTTTATTTAGGTTGTTGTTGTCTGTTAATGAAGTCTTACTTGAAGATTTGGTTTTAAGAATAATGATTGAAGTTGAATTGATTGCGAATTGATATGATGAGAGGACATGATTCTAACTGTGTCTAGTTTGTACATCTGTGATGGTTCTATCATAATGATTTAGTGTGTTTGTGTGCAGTTCAATGCTTATTTCATAATGACAATGGTTCAATTTTAGGGTTTGGTATTTTGAGATATGTACATGGGTTTACTTCATGGAAAGAAAATATACACGCAGATATCGTTAAGTATAATATAATATATATTATGTCATATGGTTGATCATGGTATGAAGCTAATTCAAAGAATTGATGCGATGTTTTGGGTAAAGTATTGAGATTTTGGTTATAGTAATCTAACAAATTTTATTGTTTGAGAATAATTTTATTGATTTGGGTATCAATTGATTCAGTGATTGGTTTATTGAGTTTGGTTCAGTGATTGAATGGTTTTTTACAATGATCAGTTTCAATTTTTATATTTGGTATTGGGCTTGAATGATGGTATAGGTCTAGTCTGAAAATATGATGAATAGTGGCCTACAAGTTGTGATGTGTTGAAAATAGGCGGATCCAATGTGAAAAATTATAAAACATAGTTCATGGTGGTGTTGAGGGTTGGAGCCTTTAGTAAGGAAGTTGAAGCTTCCTTCTAGTGGTAGCTGGTAAATCAGATCAAGGGGTAGGAGCTCCATTTTGGTGGGTGCCGGTAAAAAATACTAGGGGTTTGGAGTTCCCTTCCAATGGGTATTGGAGAACAAGAGAAGGTTGTAGCCTTCTGTAGGTGGGTCCTTGCATGCTCGTATGAGTCTGCACTAGTAAAGTATTGTAATAAGTGTTTCTTTATAATAAAAATAATATATAGATGACAACAATAGTGGTTTTCTCCAACATTGGGTTTCCACCTAAATCGTAGTGTTCATGTGTTTTGCTTATGTGTGATGGTTTATTCTATTCTTACTGAAAATTATTACTATTTAATTAATTGAAGTAGTGATGCAATGGTTCAAGATAAAAAAATTATGAATTAACTAAAAATTAATTTGACATAATATATACTAGTTGTCTGCATAACAGGCATGTATATACACAAGTTTCCTTCAGTAGAGTCGCATACAAAATTATGAATAAGAAAAGAAAAGTTTAAGTGAGTTTTAAAATACTGATTCACCCCCCACCCCCAACTCTCATTATTTTTCCTAAAGAAGAATGGTTTTCAAAAAATAATCAACGATAGATCAAGGATCTCTCTCTATGTCTCTTCCACTTTATTTTCATTAAATTATGTTGGGTTATTTTGTCACTCAAACCTCAATGACCTCTATGATGAGGAATTTTAACGGATCTAGGAAGCTAAAAAATAACCTATAAATAGTTCCTCTAAGACTTCTATATCCTCTTATCCTCCTCCAATATTGATTATGTCTTTAAGAGAGACAGATTGAGGTTATACTCTTAAGCTACTTATATTTTTATAAGAAAAATTCAGGGACGGAGATATATTTGTCTTCAAATTTGCACGCTTAGTTCTTATATCATGCATGTGAACATAATTTTGAACTTTTAGTTGGTGCTTAGTTGTTTTTTGTTGTTATAATCCACATTTTTGCATGAGATCACCTTACTTGCCAATACATGGCTCATTTTCTTCAAATATATTTCTCCATGTTCATTCAGAAAGGAATTTAATTTATCTATATCTTCCTCTAAATTTGTTGTTTCATAATTCAACGCTTACTTCTACTATGAGTCTAGACTAGAAATGTCATTTGGAAGATGTCGTGGAAGTGTAGCAGTTTAACAAGGTTATTTTAAGTGAAATTATGGAATTTATTGACTCAAATGACCCACTTGGATGAAAAATATTTACATGTCACTTAATGAATACTTTGTTCTCGGAGCCCTCATGGACAACATGGAATTCATTGGAGTCTGCAATAAAAAACCTAGGTGAAGAAGCCTTTAACAAATGAAAATGCTCAAGAATTCTCATATTCAACTAAATATGGAGAAATATCACGAAATAAAAGAAGAAGAATGATGTCTGTTACAAAAACCTCTACCTCTACTCACAACCTGGTGTTAGATCCAATATTCGAGGATCAAAAATTGATGTCCTCCAATTTTGGTTCCTTGTCATCATTGTGCTCAGTCGTCCACAACACCACCTTCCTACCCTCTGAATGTTTCTTGGTCGTAGCGGTGTGAACAAAACCTCCGATCGCCTCCACAACATCTCGTCAGTCAAAGTGAAATAGAAGAGAAAGAAAAAAATGACTATATGAGAAAGAGAATTTGATCAACATCGAGGTAAGGGCATGGCTCGAAGGGAAACTATTTTCCACCATGGTGGTGAGGATGCCTACACATCTCTTCCTATATGAGATCATTGTCCCCCATGACCAACTGGAAGAATACTGGGTCATTGAGCACACAATTTTCTTCACCTCGACCATCATGAGAAAAGTGTTGGCAATGCCCAACACAATTCTCTTCAATGTTGTGTCCACTGTGAATCTCATCATAAAGGAGGTGCAAGTCTCCAGTTTCGTGGAAAACTTGGCTCTGGTATCCATGAACCATGATACATAGTCATATATGGACCCCAATGCTATGGATTCCAAGGTTTTGGTCAACTCCTATGACCACAATTGAGCATTTGGATCCACCAGTGTCAATAGGTTAAACAACATCGGCATGACTGATGAGGTACCCAGCATGAAGGCCTTCATTGTTCAACTCACCAGGGAAATTTTTCCCAACATAATCATTACTAACATGGAGGTCGTCGAGATCGATGGATCCTCTAGAATGGGGGAAACCTTTGGAACAATGGAGGAGTTTGAAGCCAACACCATTTCTAATTTGGATAAGTGATGCACTGTCAATTATTATTGGCTCAGGGATTCCAAGCGTACACCAAGTCCTTTTCTAAAAACAAATATTGATAATCCACTTGACACCATCTACAAATTTTTGGTTAATATTATTGGTGGAATGATTAAGCCACCATCCTCCTCACCAGGCTGCATTACTCAAGTGATATCATTTGGAATTAGTATGTCTCCTCCTCTGAAGAAAATATTTATTAATAACAAAGATCTTGTAGACAGTGATCATCAAATTATCCAGCTTGGAACAAAACTTGCTTCAACCATAGTGATTGTTACCTCAAAGAGTGGAGGCACTCCAAAAACTAAAAGAGGATTTTTGGAGGTGAACAAAGCCTCCAATGATGCAGACCTTGATTTTTCCAATCAAGGCATGCCCATTACTGAAGAGAATTCATTATTGGACAAGGCTAACGGGATATAAGGATGGATGGTAGGATTTGCAATTTTTTATTGGGTTGGAGGTTGAACATCTGAAATTTAAGTTGTGATACTACTTCCAACAATGCTTCAAGGTACTGATATCATGGACATGCTTACTAGTGCACTATGCTGGTATTGGGCCTCTAATGGTCTAGGGCCTAAGGATATGGGTTTTCTTCCTTATAAATATATCATGCCTTTGTTTAGTCTCTATCTGTAACAACATGTCATGGAATCTGTTGGAAAATAGTTTCATTTAGATAGGAACTAGGTCAGCCAAGGCCTGACTATATATGGGAAGAAAGGAATCATAGATAAAGATGCCTATATTCAACAATTGAGAGGAGTTCACAACTTCTTTGTAATATTTATTGATATTCTCTACAACATACCACCAGGCCATTATTGATGTTCAGGTAGGGATAATCGATCCACCCTAATCTGACATTAATCTTATCAATCCGGGAGCGTATCCTTTCAAGGCTACACGCAAGGTATATGTAGGAACAAATGCTCAACCATTCAACCGAGGGTTTACAATCAAAACTCAAAACATTGCCGTGAAGTAACTTAATACAAAACATTCAACAATTTGAATTAGCAACAAATAAAATACAACCATAGCACAACAGAATATATCCACACATATACACAGACGCAACACCTGATCAGAAGAGCGGGACCAACTCTATGATCAGGGGTGCGTTAGCTATGAAATGCTTCGAAACAGTAAAACCAGATGTATTTTATTAATATATGAAATGTGATTACAGCCTTCTCTTCGGAACCCCGAATTATAGGAACAATGTCCATTTTATACACAATACAAGGGAATAATAGATTTCCCTAAAAAATGAGAATCACGTGTTCAAAAATGGACTCTGGTTGAAACGGCACAAACATCGGCTAATCTGAATGGAGCAAAGGGCCGAGAATAGGCCGAGGGAGTCACGGTCCAGCTGCACGTTCCCCTTTTGGCTGGCCGTTATCAATTCTTGCTATGATCTACTGGAGCAAGGGTTCTTGTGTTCAATCTGCAGCCAAACACAAACCTTAGTGCCACAATTAGGTAAAACCCCACGATTTTACTTCATTAATCAAAATATCCCAATCAGACAAGTCAGGGTAATTACCTCAGAAGTTTATCATAACAAATGTGGGTAAATTAAGAAAAAAGGGTAAAAATGGATGACAAAAGTGGGCAAAGAAATAGCCGAATTCGGTGCCCAAAATCTCCCCCCAGCTAGCCTTCTGCATGCCCTCATGCAGCCCGCCGAACCCGCAGATCCGGGTTCTGCAACCTGTGAGCTTCACGAAGCCCGGCAAGATCATACTCCAGAGTCATTTTTGTCCCTGGGACCTTAAACCCATCTGAGAGAAGAACCTCCTTCCACCAATCTACCAGAACGTTATAAGATGGAGTATAGACTTCTGAAGGCAGCTAAAGAACAGGATACTAAAATCAAAGCCCCATCCACCGGGTACCACACGTTTGGATACATGCCACGTACCTTGGTACTCGAGTGAGTACTCGTGCAAAATTGGGTGCCCCAAAAGGTTCCCTGCTTCTGACAGCTGTTGGGGACATCATCCATCTCCTCTGACAAGCATCTAGAGATTCCTTCTGGAAAACAGTTATCTGATTGACACAAATATCAAAGCACCACCTTTGTGTCCTCAACATTCTGGCTTTGTTTTCCTCAAACTTCAAAAAAGCATAATGCCTGTTGAATATAGTATCTGACCTTTCATGCTCTGCCCTTATTATAAATGGCTTAGTGACTTGGTTAGATTCAAAAGTGTTACAAGCCTTTCGCCAATGAATTTGATTGAAAATATAAGAGGTGAGGGCCCTCAAATGAATGTCCCCCACATATTGGACCAGATTAAAATTCTTGTCCAACCGTAGCAAATACCCATGCAAATAAATCTCACACATCAAATGTTGAGTTGGCAAATCATGATTCCTCATAATCTGGAGGAATTGTACACCATCCTCAATCTCATAACTGACCTCATTCTTAATGCTTTCCATGCAAAATAAAAGAAAATGTTCATGCGAAAACAAAGAATAGCAAGAAGCAGGGGGACGACATGCCATCACCTCTTGCACCAGACTAAACATTTGTTCCTTATCATTTTTCAGCTCAGCCACCTACTTTTCCAGTTGCTCCATCTTGAGCTGCTGCTTGGCATGCCTCAACTTCATAATATCCATATGCTCCACATATCCAAATATGGTTGCGGAGGCTTTCTCTTCAGTTCTTTTGATTTCATTCTTATACTACGCCGCAGTGGATTTCCATGTATGTATCTTGACCATTAGGGCATATTCTGAGGCTTCAAAGAGCTATTCGAGTGGTTCTATCTAGGTTCTCGCTTCGACCCTGTCAACCCTAGGTCTCCTGGCTCTCCGTCTATACCTATTTATCTACTTCTGCATCTTATGCACTCTGCTCCTCAAATTCCTCACTTCCATTTTCAACTGCGTTGTTTCTCTAAAATGATGTTGATATCTTTGCTTGATAGGTGGTCTTTGTGACCTACCCAAATCTTCTTCCTCTTGTCTCACTTGTGCTTCCTCGGCTCTGACTGTTGGAGGTGAGTTCCTCGGAGCTGCCTCTACTGGGTTGACAGACGGTCTGATTTCCGCTTCCTGCCTTTCTTCTATCGTTTCTTGCTTTACCCTTTTGATACCTTCATGTGCCACTGGTAGATTCGTCAGGACCGCTTTGCTCGGTCCCTCCTCTCCACCCATGGCCGTTCCTTCTTCAAGTACATTTTCCTCACTCATCGGTGGCCTAGTAGGGTCCCCTTCTACTGATGTGCCCTCTGGGGTTTCTTCCAGCCACAATCTTCGTTTCAAGCTTAGAGGTGATGGAATGGTCACGTTTTATGCTTCTCTCTGCTATGGGGAATGGGCTACCCACGCCCCTTTTGGCAGAAAGACAGGAAACTGGAACAGATTTTCTTCATCCACTCCTGGGGTCGGCACTGGTTCTTGTGGAGCAGCATTGGCCCCACTCCTCGCTTCATCTGCCATTTCCCTTGCAGCTTCCATAGTCAGGGTGGTCACGAATATTTCTTCCACAGGTTCCACATTAATAGGAGATCCCTATTGAATGGCCTTTGTGCCAACTACTCTGTCTGTTTGCTGAACTAGCTCCGCGGACTAGGCTGGTTCTTGTGGAGCAGCCTCAGCCGAAGTGCCAGTAAGAATCTCTACCACTTCAATTTGTTCGGCTTGCATTTGTAAAGCCGACTCCTCTTCACATTCCTCAGCTTCCATCTCCATTTCTTCAGGATCTTCTTGGTCAACATAATCTTCCTCCTCATCTCCCTGTGCGGCCTCGTCCTCTTGCATCATGTCAGGTTCCTCTGCCCTAACAGCTATAGCAGCTTCAATTTCTTCTTCAGTGGAGTTTTGAAACCACTCCCACGGAATCAGAATCCTATCGATAGCGTTCAATACTAATAACCGAACCATTCCATGGTGAGAGAGGACTGCTAGCACCTGCCATGCATCTCGAGCTGAGTTTTCCATCAGATTCAAGCTTCTCAAAAGAAAATAAGGTACATTCATCGAAAAGGCTTCCACTTGGGGAAACCGCAGGTGTGCTAGTATACATAGATGGTATTTAAAGACAGTATAATACCTCCCTTCACAAGTTATGTACTTGATTACAACTTCTGCAACATCACTCCATGGCTGCGACAATGACATTCTATCATACCCACGACCTTTCTGTGAAATACTCTCCCCATCTTGAAGAAAAGCTTCGAGGAATTATGGAAGAGGAGTTCTTCTGGAAAACCATCGTTCACCTTCCTATGGTAGTCCGCTAACTTCTACAATTGTTTCCTTTACAGCTGGGATTTCGAGTCCGTAGACCCGAGAAGCTCTTTCGTCCAAGTTTTGTGCAAATTCCAACGTAATTTCCTCATCCCAACCACTTAATCTATCCAAGTAGACATCCCAACCTACATTTACAAATATCTACCATACTTCCCGATTGTGCTGAATCCTTGATGAATCGTCGGGCTTATGGTGCATAGATCGCCCAGCCATTGCTGCGAAGGTGGAAGCGGCACGATGGCTACAGTCAACTGGTGGGGGAAGAGTGGCAGGCTCCAAACTGTTTGTAACGACGTCATGGCCATTTCCAAATATAATGGATAAAAAAGTACTGGTACGTTTGAAATAGATTTCAGTGGTACTGTTAGATACATTTTGGTTTTAATACAAAATGTTTACAAGGTGATTGATGTGACTTTATGCATGAGAGTATGCATCCCCACTTAATGGCATCATTACAAGGTACTTAAAGTAATTAAATTTAATTTAGTAATGGTCATGTGTCATAAGTACCTTTATTAAGTACGCCGTCAGTTATTATCATAGTACCTCCCCCCAACTTAAAATGACAGCTGTCCTCAGTGCACTCTGACTGTATTTTTTGGAATATTTAATTAAATCTGTAAAAATCAGTGGAGACATACCTGCGGACTTACCTTAAGGTGCAGTAACAGAAAAAGTGTTTTTCATGAATAGTGAGTAGTAGCAAGAGTAAATGACGGTAGTAACGGAGTAACAACAGTTGCGGAGTAACAACAGTTACGGAGTAACTGCAGTTACAGAGTAACAACAACTATGAAATCATAGCAGCTACGGAGTAACACCATCGACGGTGTAACAACAACTTCAGAGTCTTTGGAGTAACAACAACGGTGGTGTAGCAGCAGCTTTGGAATAACAACAACAACAGTAGGAGCACTCCGGAGTAACTTCGGAGTAACAGCAACAGCGGTGTAACAACTACTTCGAAGTAACAAAAACTGTGGTGTAACAATAACTTCGGAGTAACAACAACAACAATGTAGCAGCAACTCCGGCGTAATAGAAACTTCGGAGTAACAACAACAACAGTGTAGCAGTAACTCCGGAGTGATAGCAATAGTGGTGTAACAACAACTTCAGAGTAACAACAACAACGGTGTAACAGCATTCCGGAGTAAAAACACCAACAATATAGCTTCCCTCCGGACCAAAATTCTTTAATTCCTGCAAAACATAGACAAGTGAGAAATAACCACACACACACACACAGATATACATACATACATACATATATATATATATATATATATATATATATATATATATATATATATATATATATATATATATATATATATATATATATATATATATATATATATATATATATATATATATATTAATATATATATATTAATGGGGGGTGAGAGTGTCTTCTGTTGCAATAGTCATTAAATTAGCTGAATGTGAAAGGGTTTTAACAACGACATCTTTAGAGGCTAGACAATGATATAATTTTAGACGGTGTCCATTTACTACAAATGAAGTTTTATTCTCATCAATTGTAATTAATCTGACTGTCCCATTATCGAACACCGCATCCACTTGATATGGTCCCATCCAGCGAGTACAAAGTTTTCCCTTAAAGTCCTTAAATCTGGAGTCATACAGTAACACCCAATCCCCTTCATGAAACACCTTAGTTTTAATAAATTTATCATGCCATTTCATCCTCTGCTGTTGAACAACAGTGGTCCTCTGGACATCTACTGATCGAATCTCTTCTAACTCATTCAGCTGTTCCAATCAGTGCTTCTGTGCTTCTAATAAATCCAGGCCTACTTCCATCATTGTTCTGAGTGTGCTAATTTCAAATTCCACTAGAAACAGGGGAGATTTCCCGTAGACTAATTCGAAGGGGGAAAATCTTGTTGTATTGCACCAAGTTGTCCTATAGGCCCACAAATCTTCTGGAAGTTTCCGTACTGTCTTTGTCAAGATATTTTCCAATACCTTGTTTTTACTTTCTACTTGTCCATTTTCCTGTGGATGATAGGATGTTTTTGTTCTGTGTTTGACCCCATACTTCTCCAATAATTTCTCTATAATATGAGATGTGAACTGTGATCCTCCATCTAATACAATTTATCTGGGAGTCCCATACCTAGCAAAGATTTCTTCAAAAAGAAAATCTGACACTACTTGCTCTGTTGCCCTTGTGACTGCTCTAGCTTCCACCCATTTGGTTACATAATCAGTACAAACTAGGATGTAAGCTTTTTGATGAGAAGGTGGGTTAGGGGCCAACAAAATCAATGGCCCATCTCTCAAATGGTTCAAGGACTATCTGGGGTTGAAGAGGCATTTCATCTACTTTCCCAGGTTGTCCCATCCTTTGACAGCTATCACACCTTTGAATATAATCTAGGGCATCAAGAAAAATGGAGGGCCAATAGTATCCCATATGTAGCACTTTATGGCCTGTCCGTTTATCTGCAAAGTGTCCTCCACAGGGTCCATCATGTGTGGCTTTTAGGATCTCATAGATGTCATCTCTTGCCACACAACGTCGAATCTGCTGATCAATCCATGTATGGAAAAGATATCCTGCCATCCATGAATAACGGGCACTCTTATGAATGATCTTCCTCTGCTCCTTATAAGATAAATGATGGGGCACTTCACCTGTATCAAGACAATTAGCAATATCTGCACACCACGGAGTATTAGTAGATACTGCAAAAATATGCTCATCTGGAAAATTATCATCAACTGGTGTATTCTTACCATCATGTTCTAATATAGATAAGAAATCTGCAACCACATTGTCCTTCCCTGGTTTACCTACTATAGTAATATCAAATTCCTATAGCAGAAACAACCATCTTGTAACACGACCAGGGGTAAGAGGTTTATTCATTAAATACCTGATGGAAGCGTGATCAGTGTGGACAAAGGTAGAATACCTAGTAATATAATGCCAGAACTTGTTGATGGCAGAGAATAGCAAGGAACTCCTTCTTAGTCACTGTGTAATTTAATTCATCTAGAGCCAAATTTTTACTAACATAGTAGACTGCATAAGTGACTTTATCTTCTTGTTGTCCTAATGCTGCACCAATTGTTGTTTGAGAAGCATATGTATGAATATGGAAAGGTAACGCCCAGTCTGGTCCCCTAAGAACCGAAGCACTACAGACTAATTCCTTAATATTTGCAAAGGCTACCTCACAGTCCTCTGTCCACACAAATTGTGAATCTTTTGTCAGTAATTGAAATAATGGGTGGGCTACTTTTGCAAAATTTTCCATAAAGCGCCTATAATAACCGGAATACCCAATAAAACTATGTACCTGTGTGACCATTTTAGGTGTTGGAAGGTTCATAATTACCTTTACTTTTGCTGGGTCCATCTTGATTCCTTCAGCTGAAAGAAAATGTCCCAGAACAATCCCTTGTTCCATCATCATGTGACACTTTACTGTGCTCAAGGAAACACGTGCTTGTATGCACCTTTTAAGGAATTTTTCTAAATTTTTCAGCCCCTCTAGGAATGAGTCCCCATAAGGAGTGAAATCATCCATATAGATTTCGACACCAACATCTATTAAATCAGAGAAGATTCCCAAGATTGCCCTCTAAAATGTTGCAGGGGCATTACATAAGCCAAAAGGAAGGACCTGATATGCAAATGTTCCCCATGGGCATGTGAAAGTGGTCTTGTCCTGATCTTCAGGAGAAATTTGAATTTGGTTGTACCCACTAAACCCATCCAGAAATGAGAAAAATTTCTTACCAGCCAATGTGTCTAAGACTTGATCGATAAATGGCAGAGGGAAATGATCCTTCTGCGTTGCCTTGTTTAACTCTTGGTAATCCACATAGATTCGCCACTTGTCGTTTTTCTTAGGAACCATTACCAGTGGTGAAACCCATTGGCTATCTAAGATAGGGTAGATAAACCCTGCAGCTAGTAATTTTTGGAGCTCTTCTTTCACAATATTTTTTAATGTCGGGTTCATCCTTCTATGGGGCTGTCTTATAGGGTGAAAATCTTCTTTGATGTATATATGATGGGTGCACAAATTATTAGGGATCCCCTTCATGTCTGAGTAATCCCAGGCGAAAGCTTCCTTATACTTCTAAAGAACATCTATTAGTTGCCTCCTCTAGGACTCCGAAAGACTTGGATTGATATTCAAGGTTTTTCCAGGTTCTATCTCCACTTGGATACTTTCATGAGGTGCATCAAAATATTCTTCTAATTCTTCTGTTGTCTCAATATCTTCCTGAGTTTCACAGCTTAAAACATATTCTAATGCTTGCTGATTTAATTCTGAAATGGAACAAGGATCGTTCATAAAGGAGGTGATCACATCATCTTCTGCTTCCATTTTCAACTGAAGGGCCTGACCGATAGTAAGGACTGGTCTCACCTCTTCCTCTTGTTCTTCGACTTCCAACATAAATACAACCTCCTTACTGGCTGTTGACTTCTTGGATGCATCTGGTTCTGCCAGTGGGTATAGCACCAAATTCTTGGTGTTATGACCATTGGAAATGATCATATTTCTTGATTGGCATCCAATATAAGCATCTGCAGTAGCTAGCCATGGCCTTCCTAAAATCAAAGGGTGACCTCCCATTGAATACTGTGTATGCAACACCAGGAAATCAATTGGGTAATGCCATGCATCTACTGAAATTTTCACATCCTCCAACTTTCCCACAGGCTTGACTATAGACCTATCTGCCAATTCCAGCACTGTGGGTGTATATTTCAAATTCTGAAGGCCTAATGTATGCATGGTTTCAGTGGTGATGACATTGATGGCAGCACCCAGGTCTACCATCACATTTGGAATCTCTACCCCATTAATTTGTACTGTCAGCACTGGTTTTTCCGGGTCTCCATACTTTATTGGTGTTGATTTCCCCATCATGAAGTCTGATAGCTTTCCCATAACATGTATAGTGAGGGGGTCCTTAGTTTTCTTTACAGGTTTCTTCAAACAATACTCCCTAAGAGTCTTTGCATATATTGGCACATCTTTCATGGCTTGTAACAAGGGGATTTTAACAAATAAATTCTGTAATTCTCCTAACAGGTCAAATTCAGCTTGTGGACTGGGTTTACTCGCAATCAGTCTCTCTCGGTAGGGTGGTTCAGGTTGAGATTGTTTTATAGGAGGCACTTTAACAGTTTTTTTTGGTTCTTTATCAGTTGGCTATGCCTCTCTGTCTTCATTATCAAGCTATTCAATGATAACCGGAGGGGGTTGAGTATTAACTGTCCGGCCAGATCGCAAATTCATTTCATACAAATCTACCGTAGAAATTATATACAAAGGCAGGTTAAGGACATCGACTTGATGAGCTCCTTTGTTATTGGGGTTAGGGTTAGGCTGCATTGGAAGCTGAGGATGGACGGTTTGGTTACCAGGGGGAAAAGTGGAGGGTAGTTGGAGCTGCTGTGGTATCTGTTGTTGTGGCAGCTACTGAGGGAACTGCCCTATAGATGGTATTCTCCAAGTTGGAGCCCATGATGAGCTCATAATAGCCTGAGGGCTCCATTGTTGCCATAGTGGATGCTGGTACTGTGGCCACATAGGGGACCAAGGTATGGGTTGGGGATTCATATTATAATTATTGAGATATTGAGATGGATCCAGATACATACGTTGGTTTCCCATTGGTGGTTGAAATTGCCATGGCTTCCTAGCACCCATAAGATACATCTGCTCTGTATCCTCCCCTGCTCCTTGAAATACCGCTTTTAGACCTGGCAAGGAAGGGCATGAGCTGGTAACATGATTTAACTCACAAATGTCACACTTCTCTATATACTTTAAGGGAAATTCCCTTTCTAAATGATTCTTATTTCTTTTCGGGCAGAAGATTGCCATAGCCCTTTCCTGCTCTAACTGCTTCTGCCTCACTTGCAAAGTATCCATCTGTGTCGACAGGGTACTAAGAATATCTGTCTTCAGGTTGTCTAAAAAGTTCCCAATTTCTGCTTTCGTAATACCCTCGCTAGATCCTTTTGCTGAACGAAACCCAGATCTATTTCTTGCAAGCCCTCTTGAGCATTGGATACACAAGTCGCAGATATTTTCAAAAGATTCCTTGGAGATGTCTCCTTTCCCCACAATATTCAACATTTCTATTGAATCCTCCCGAAAAGCCCGAAGGAGGATAACCTTTAGAATTTCTTTGTCAAAATTATAATGTCCTGACCTCTGTAAGAGGTACTTGAACCTTTCCAAGCAGTCTTCGAGTTTTTCATCTTCTTTTTGTGTAAAATTAAAAATCTCCTCCTTGATAATCCCAGATTTACAATAGTCCTGATACTTCTCCAAGAAAGTCGTTCGCATGCCATCCCATGTGGTAATGGATTTCCCTCCAAGGCCCATAAACCATTACAGAGTCGTCCCCTTAAGTGTGGAAGGAAAAATCTTCAATTTCTGGGCATTCGTCATGTAATCATACCCCCGGCACACTATATCAAACTCAAACAGAAATGTGTTGGGGTCCTCTGACACGAGCCCATGAAAATTTGGTAAAGATGTCAATGGGATAGGTTTTGTAGGTGCACCTCCTCCCATATTCTCAATGGGAAACTCTATAGTAGAGGTTGTGGGAGCCATGAAAATCCTCCAATAGTCGCTGGGAATTTCAACACGTTCTGTAGGAGATGACTGGGGAATCCTTACTACTGGAACTCGAGTGGCTTTGGTAACGCTCCCCTTATCTCTTGGTGATAGAAATATTGCTTCGTTCCTACTGCCTGCGTCTTGATATTTCAATCCCTCAATGAAAACTTCCTCTCCCCTGTCGAATAATCTGATTCTATCAATACTCTGCTTGCGATTTCTTTTCCTTCTATCCCTAATACAAGATTCTCTTGATTAGGTCCAATGCTACTTGAGCCTTCCGCTAATGAAGGACCTTGCTGTACTAAATCGCCAATGGATACCGGAGTATGCACTGGTTGATCTACTGATTGTCCTTTGGATCGTACTCTCCTAGCCCCTGGCTTTATGGCTGCACGAGAAGATGCTTCGGACTCTGCCTTCTGGATGATTTGCTGTATGTATGTCTTTCTCCCCAAATCTGGTCTTCCCCTCTTTGGGGCTCTCGCTCTGCCCCTCTTATTTGATTCTCTGTTCGTACAAAAATTAATGTGATAGAAAATCTTTGCATGAGCCTACAACACTTTGATCTTGAAGTAAGGTGTCAAAGGACCATTCCTTCCTCAAGACAAAAGGATTTAAAAAAAAAGAGAAAAACAACAAGATGGAGACTAGAGTTCCAAAACCAGAGCAGGGCGTCAAAAGACTCCTCCCTCCCTATAACAAGAAAAAAAAGCACACAATCCACAAAACTACCTAATACCTTCCAGATTTGACGCAGGGCGTCAAAAGACTCCTTCCCTCCCCAGGACAAGAAAGTGGCCCAAAACTCAAAATAAAAGCCAAAAAAAAACAACCCAAAATTAAAACCTACGCTCAAGACCTGAAGCAGAGTGAGAAAAATTGTTCTCTCCCCAGGACAAGAGGTCAACCCTCTGGTTGCCTCGATCATTGCTTGCACCTTGTAGCCTCCCCGGCAACGGCACCAAAATGTTGATGTTCAGGTAGGGATAATCGATCCACCCTAATCCGACATTAATCTTAACAATCGAGGAGTGTATACTTTGAAGGCTATGTGCAAGGTATATGCAGGAACAAATGCTCAACCGTTCAACTGAGGGTTTACAATCAAAACTCAAAACATTGTCGTGAAGTAACTTAATACAGAACATTCAAAAATCTGAATTAGCAACAAATAAAATACAACCATAGCACAACAGAAATAAATCCACACATATACACATATGAAACACCTGATCAGAAGAGCGGGCCCAGCTCTATGATCAGGTCTGCGTTAGCTACAAAACGCTTCGGAACAGTAAAACCAAATGTATTTTATTAATATATGAAATGTGATTACAACCTTCTCTTCGGAACCCTGAATTATAGGAACAATGTCCATTTTATACACAATACAAGGGAATAATAGATTTCCCTGAAACATGAGAATTGTGTGTTCAAAAATGGACTCTGGTTGAAACGACATGAACATCGGCTACTCTGAATGGAGAAAAGGGCCGAGAATAGGCCTAGGGAGTTGCAGTCTAGTTGCATGTTCCCCTTTTGGCTGGCCGTTACTGATCCTTGCTACGATCTGCTGGAGCAAGGGTTCCTATGTTCAATCTGTAGCCAAACACAAACCTTAGTGTCACAATTAGGTAAAACCCCGCGATTTTACTTCATTAATCAGAATATCCCAATCAGATAAGTTAGGGTAATTGCCTCATAAGTTTATCATAACAAATGTGGTTAAATTAAGCAAAAAGGGTAAACAAGGATGACAAAAGTGGGCAAATAAATAGCCGAAGTCGGTGCCCAACATCCATGACTGGGAAATTGAACCTAATGTTACTTGTGGGGGCTACCTTTCTGGTATGCTACAAGGGACAGCAATATTTGTGCTTTGCAAAAATAAATGGGAGTATTTTATAATGCAGTGCAAGAAATAACACCTCGATCAGTGGGGGCCATGATTACTCTGCATGATCATGTTGTAGGGATCTATGCTATCTCTATCAACATCGA
Organism: Pinus albicaulis; assembly: GCA_034641835.2. NCBI lineage: Eukaryota > Viridiplantae > Streptophyta > Pinopsida > Pinales > Pinaceae > Pinus > Pinus albicaulis. The sequence goes on from CM076581.1 coordinate 486,303,436, forward strand.
TGCTTATCATCAACATGGTGTGGAAGAAAGAGTGAAGGAAGTTGTATAAGTATTGAAACTTCAAAATAGGGCCTTTTTGTTTTGAATGAAGATGGCTACAAAGAATCCATTGAGCCTTTGACATCGGCCTCGATAGTGGAAAAATGCCATTATGTAGAACCAATCAAGATGATATTATGACAAATACCACTCCCAATGCTATGATAATGTCATGGTGGGACTATCAACTCACAAAAATGGGAGTCAAAATTATCAAACTTCAGTAATTGGAGGAAGCTTTTACATCATCTCATTGGATAATGAAAATATACAAAGATAAGACACTAGATAAGCCACCTCTCTCGAGGTCCATTAGAGTGTATATCTATCCTTAGAACATCGTTCATCATCGTTATGGGTAAACCACATAAAACCCTTGCCAACAAAGTCCATTTGCTAGGCCAGACATTGTCAACATCACAACTAGACCACAAGCAGTATAGGGTATCTCTATCCTCATATATTCGTTCATCATGGTTATGGGTCAACAAAAAAAAACCATTATCATTGAAGTCCATTTTCTAGGTTGCACACTATTAGAATCACAATTGGCTCTTAGTTATTACATGGTATCTCTATCCTCGTATCTTCGTGCATCATGGTTATGGATAATCCACAAACCCTCGGTTATGGTTAAACCACACAAAACCCTTGCCTTCAACAAAATTTGGTTTTAGGTCATCAATAAATCCACAAATCATCTTCAACACAATATTATCCAGAGGGAACTTCACGCAATGGGGACCATTTATTCTTAAGGTGGGAGGAGTCATCCAAACATAAAGTCACATCCACCCATGGTATTCACCCATGGTTACCCATGGTATTGTAACTCATAAGACTATAAATTTGGGCCTCACTTTGTAAAAATTATAGATGGGTCTGACACAATGTAGATATAGCTATCTCATCATTTTAATCAGTATTTCTTTATGTTTTTTCTTCCCTATCAATGTTATAGTTTCTCAGATCTTGTGCGTCCCAAGATTTAGATCAATCGAGGCCCTTTGTGGTGCCGTTTCTTTTCCCATACAGACTAGTCATTGTGGGAATTCTCAGTGGAGTCTTGGTAGGATATATCTATCTCTATATCAAAGAACTATTTGTGTGGTTTTGAATTAGAAATTTTGAGCATGCTCGCCTTGAAAATTCAGATCCTCTGATTTGTATTTGCCCCTCCCATGGAGTTAGAAATTGTGTATTTCTTACACATTGTCACAATCGTCATTAGTCGAGGGCTTACAACTAGATTTAATTCATTCCATTAGTTCTATGAAGAGCTAATTTTTATTCAGACTATAGTTTTCCTCGCTTGATTTCATATAGTAAGATAACATTAGTGTATGAAAAAATAAGTTTTGTGTGTGTCCTTAGACTATAAAATGAATGAATAAATATGATAGTGTGGATGCTTAAGAATACAAAACATATTTGTTACAAGTCATGGTGTTAATATTTCTATGGTGAGTGTATCATAGAGATGGATGGCATACTCCACTTGAAGGAAGGAAACGATCCTTCACTTGTTTATCCAATTGGTCATGTGTTTTGGAGATTATGTCATGTACTTTTTATGGAATTTTCTAACATGATGTGGCTGCAATACAAACCCATCTATTTGACATTGTGAACAGAAAGGTCCTAGAAATGCTTTGACTACTCTAGTAAAGAGAATATTTAAGGGAAAACTCTATAAACCATTCCTTTTCTAGTACACAAACTGAAAGGCCAAAAATGTTTTGACGCTTTTTCCAAATGGAAAACTTTCAAGACATGTTATAAATTCCATTATGGTAGAACATTGAATAAGAGATATACTTGCCATAAATTTATCTTAACATGATAATATTTAGTATAAATATTTCTTGTGGGATGATGATGTAAAGGGTTTCTTTTTTGGATATAAATGATAAATTCTTTACATTAAACTGGCTCAAAAACATCCAAGTTCTATTATAAAATTTAAGGAGAAATTGTGGGGTGATAAAAATTTAAGACAAAACGTAATATAGGATTATAAAAAGGTGATCAATCCAATTTGGAAAATCAAATGTATTTCTTTATCTTCACTATAAAATTAAGAACATATATGTTGCTAAAATAAGAACAAATTCTCATAAGTTCATGATAGTGAAATTGAGTTTTGGTTAATTCTCAAAACACCATAACGCAATAATATGAAACATTGTCCCACCTTTGTAACACTACGAGGGTTTAATATGAAAAACACTTTCTCTTAAAGTGTTAAACTTAGATTAGATAATAGTTTCAAAATATTTTTCATAGTGGCCACCTTTTAACTCAATACAACTATAGTGATCTTGAAAGGCTTCTATTAATAATATTGAAGCATAGAAATAAAATTATAAATAATTTCGGTTAATATCTTACATTTTTAAGATGTGTTAGACAATATTGAATCTAGTGGAGTTTATTTAAGTTGTTCCTTTCCTTTATTATACAAACAAGTTCAGATTATTAACACAACACCTTCATTTATAACTCAAATTTACTATAGTATAAATATAAATATAAATATTTTATAAATTTTATTAAGTTAATAAGTTTTATTATGAATAAAATTAATTTTATTTAAGAATTTATTAAAGAATATTACAAAGAAAAGAAGGTGTTGATAATAGGTATAACAGGTCATGACTTACCTTATCTCACTGAATTTATTCTAAAATAGAATTATGAAGTGCATGGAATCATTCATTGTTCTTCCAATTTCAACACACTCTTGTCTTGATCACATGGACATTGATCCCCAAAATACTCTAGCTCGTACGAAGCTACACTATAGAGATATGAATAATGCATCACCCTTGAGAAAATGGGTGGATGCAATTTTCCCAGATGAAGTCTGCAACTTCACTACATGGAGAACAGATCTATGTATCACTACCTTGGATCTCTCACCAGGTCTTTTGTTATATGTTGATGCGGGATTGGGAAATATGTGACGAATAATAAACATCAAATCTACATGCTTATGCTTTTTTGGGTGTGGATATAGTTGGAGGATCTCTGCAAAACCCCAGATATGCAATATGGGCATCTACTTCTTCAGATTCGTGTCACGAATCTAAAGATTCAGAGTGAGCTCATGAGGAGGAGCTCCAATTTTTTTTTAAAATCCTAAACTTAAATTGAATCCTTATTGGAGCTCGGCTAGTGGACCTTGTATCATATCTAAAAAAGAAAGTTCAAGAAAAAATGGGACTACCAACCAATAATTAGAATATGATCTTTGAGGGAAAAACCTACAGGATGCAATCAAACGAAAATAACATGGTATCATTCTACGATCATTGCAAATTTGAGGTTACAAGGTGGAGCTCCTTGAATGAGCATTCCATCAAAATCAACTTCACCTACCAAGGGTCCAAATTATTTCAAGGACGTAGTGAAAGGGAATGCTGCCACACTACATAAACAATCCCCAAATCTGAGAATTCTAGGTCCTTACCTAGTTGAGAATATGGATAAATCTCTAGATATGTCAATAGAATTGCCATAAATGAGTGGTATTTTCATTGTTATTCAAGCTAGATCCATTATATGACGATTTAATGGTTTTTGGATTAAGTTTGAAGATATCCATTAATGGATCTACCTCAACTAGACTAAAATTTGTGATATTTATCTCTGCACAAATGGATTTTTTGTGGTTCAATTCAATAATAAAAAATAACTGGAATATGTCATAAATTAAGGAACATCTTTTTGGGGAAGCATGGGTCTCTTTATAACTCCATGGTTTCCTGGTTTCAATGCCACAACAATGGTGTTAACGAAGATGCTTGTATAAGTAAGGTTACATAATCTCTCTCTTCCTTTCTAGCATCACCAAGTCCTAGAAGGCATGGAAATTCATTAGGGATATTTTTAAAGATGGATTGAGAAAGAATAGAAAAAGGTACTTTTACTTTGCTTGCATATGTGTGGAGATATAATTAAGAAAAGGTCTACTAGATTGCGTCCATTTGACTCACCAATATTTCAAGTGGACACAATGGTTATATTTTGTAAATAATGCTTTTAGGTGTCAAATATGGCATTGGACATGGAATTTCCATAATTCATGCTCACAAGGAAAAAAAATCACAAAGAAGAGATCACAAAAGACAATGGGTTGGAAATTTCCAGATTTTCCCTATTCTGATGATGAAGATGAAGAAATGGACAAGAGGAAACAACAACTAGAGGCATAGAAGAAGAATAATTATTCTGCAAAACATGGAGAGACTCGTCGCAATCAACATGAGGAAAATAAAATTGGTATAGAAATAACAAAGACCATAGTAGCAGAGTAGAAAAAGGCGGTCATACCCATTCAAAAGGAAGCAGGGGGCATAAAGCAAACCCATCCATCTGAGAGTTCAAGCTTAGACAAAGATGCTCCCTGAAAGGTGGAAGGAAATCAATTAGAAATAGTACCAACCACTCCAAGTCAAGGAGTTTGGAGAAAGGTGGAAAAAAAGAAACGAAAAAGGGGAAATTTAATTTATTATTATCACACTCAGTACTGAAAATTTCAGGTAATTAGTATTTTTATTTTTTCTCTTTTTATGCATCGGCCAAAAGACTGGTATTAATGAATTCATTGAAAATGTAATTTTTTTCTTTGTTTTCAAATGGAATAAAATTACGATTTGTTCTTTTTTATATATATATATATATATATATATATAAACTTAAAAATAATATTTTTTTTCAATTCTTAAAGAAGTTATCAAAATCTACACTTATTTTAAATTATTTCGACATTTTAATTATGATACAATGTTATTTATTTTAAACAATTTTGAACTTTTAATTATAACATAGTCTATTTAACTAATATACAAAAAGTTCCTTATTATACATGCATATGGTAGTGTATATAACATTGAATTTGGGTCGACTGGGTATTAATTTTTGTTGAATTAATTTAATATTCAAAATTTAGTAAAAGATTTAATGAAACAATATATTTTAAATTATTTTAAAAAGTTTCTTATTTATGAGATAAAAATATTTATTTCTTATTGCAAGAATGATGGCGTTAGTATCGGAAAATGTAGTGACTCATTTATTGCTATTTAGCTATGAAAATAGGTTTACTCCACTCGGGTTATGCTTTAGAACAATTCTCTTCCTTCTATCCTTCTTGATACCCTTTGGTAGTTTCAACATCTCATTATAGTCAATGGCTTGAAGTGTTCATAATGTTTTCCTTAGCATGGGTTAGATCAAATTAATTTATCAACATATATTCCTTTATGGTCACACAATGCTCCACTTAGATGACACTTCATCGATGTGCATGCAATGCTCCACTTGGATGTTGGTTTCAACAACACCTTCTAGCTTCTACTATTAGTATAGATAGCATTATAACTTTCATTAATTGACACTATAATTAACATTGAAAACTTCATAGGAAAATGTCTTAGTATGTATAGGCCATGAGATTAATAGCTTAGTATAGATGAGCCAAAGCCATGGTTGAATGACACAACGAATTCAATAGAAAAAATATTTTTGGAGCTTCATCTAAAGAAAAATATTTCTCAACTAGGAAAGAAAAAACCCATTTCCTTTTTGTCAGAAGATATTCATGGCATTAGGGTGAATGTATGAATATGGCTTACGCTTTTGGGCCAAATGTGGCAATGAAATTTCAAAATTTTCCTCTTTTATTGAATTGAACCTCTCAAATTTCATATAAGAATTGTGAATTTTGGTTTAGAGTAAAAAGACAATATGTGGAGAATTATGTTGTTTTCCTAATGATATTTTGTAAAAAAAATTAGTGTCCTATAATCTCTCATTTTCCATTAAATTCATTACTTGTCCTTGCAAATTTTTGCACATCTTAAGAGGTATGCATGTGTTCACGTAACATAACTTAGTCAAAAATGACAAAATAGAAATATATATATATATATATATATGAGCACAATATTCACAAAGAAATAATTTTATCATATTAATTTTTTGTTTTTTTATGCAAAATCATATTTTTTATTATTTTCCAAAGTTGGAGAAGTAATATTTCAATTACATTTTGTAGACACATGTTCGCGTAATATTTTTTTCAACTCTTTAGGTAAACTGAAAAGACGAGAGTACCTTTTTGAAGAGGATTCATAAACGAATATAATAGTATTTTTTGGAATTTTTTCAATGTGTATATTTTAGGGTTTTTTTTATTCAACCCCTTTGAAATTGTCGAAAAAAAATTCAAGCATTATGTTTAAAAGAAATTATATGGGAAATATAATATGAATTCAAAAGTTTCAAACTCGTATGCCATTGGATAGAGGACTTTCTCACGAATCCAACATGATCAAATCGGTCACTTAAAGGGAAATTATGCCCTAAATCCACAAGGGTATAAAATGGGGTTACAGAGAAATGTGAATAATGGGTGTTAAAACTACCATTTTTAGGACCTCAAGAGCTTACATGCTAGAAATTCTTGATTAAGTGCTTGAGTTTGAAATTAAAATATCTTGAAAGAGAATTAAATGAACCCTTGATCGATCCGTGAAGGTGGTTAACCAATGGGTTGATGGAGCTGATAACTTGATTGAGTCATTAAAAAAGTAACCGGCCACCAACCACTTACCAAATTTTATTAATGCCAGTGATATAAAATGCTACAAATTATCAGATTGATTAAGCTTATAGCTCGATTGAGCGTCTACTATCAACACACAAAAACAAGAGTCTAAATTCGAATGCGTGAAAAAATAACAACAATTCATTCATAGAGAAATATCATAGCATGAAAATTACACAGGAATTCATAACAAACATGGGAAATTGGAGATTTGGATCTAGAAAATCGAATACATTTCCAATCATAGAGGAAATGCAAGAAAAAACTACAGAAAACGATGACAAACATTGAGAGAACAATAATATCATGCAATTCAAGAAATTCATGCAAATACAGATAATTCAAGTTGTCTTGCTTCTCATATTACTTTCTCCATATTGTATGTATTAAGAGATATTCTTGAAAACAAGAAATAAATGGAGAATGAAATAATAAAACTAAGATAAATAAGCATTTAAAGTAATACCATGTACTTAGAAATTGAGATGTAACAAAAACTAAAGAAAACCACTTGAAACCATGGCTTGTTGGATTTTTCTAAAGCCATTTGAATTCATGGAAATTATGAACCACCTTCAAATTATAATGGTTTAGGATAACCCACAAAAACTAAGGATTCAATTTAACCAAAGAATACCATTGCAACACAACTTCCATATATTATTTACATGAATTACAATTCACGACAATTTATTTACAAGAGGGATTAATAAAAATGGTTGTCACATAGGTGCTCCAAAACCTATAGAAATTAGTTTTGATTGATGCTTGATATCCTTGTAGGGGTTAAAAAAGAGAAAATGTGTGAATATCTAGAAGGAACAAGAGTATCCCTCCTTCCAATGTGCATGTTGAGAAGACATTCTTTGTTAAACATATATAACAACATTAAATTTTCATGAAATCCATTATCATATATAACATTTAATGGTTCCTTGAATTTTAAATGATTATCCCTACCTTTGAAAACCTCAAAAGTTTCTTCTGTAAATTCTCACATGAAGGTTATGAGAATGTTTTAAAGAGAAAAAGTTTTTTAAATACCCAAAAAATATAGCATAGGTTCGTGCTTGCACATAAAGGAGCCTTATTGTTGTATATCACTATAATAATCCATGGAAGGCTCATTCCATTAATCAATATTAAATTCATAAACAATAAATTCAAAAGAAATAAATTAGCATGCATGTATTGATGATATGATAGAAATGTTTACAATGTTAATCTTCCTAGAGTGTGGAAATATAATGTTGATTAAATTCATCTAGTTGTTTCTCAACATGCAATCATGAAATATATTGCAAAGGATGATTCAAAATTAAGAAAGAGGAACCTTATTTTAAACTTTGTCAAGATTTGATGAAAATAATTGATAACATAAAAGGCATTGGATATCCATGTTTGGACATGCAAAAAAAAGGTTCCTTGTAGAAACATATAGTGTTTTAAATCCTCTTACTCCTCCTTGTGCCCTACTTGATTGTTGCGCTAAAATTTCCATGTGGATTCTTCGAAAAAAAACTCAAATCATTTGTAACACTATTACCGATGAAATAGGTAACCGCACTGTTACCTACTTTTTTTTGGTAGCATAAAAAGCACCCGATTTTGAAAAGTGGTGATGCAGAATCACCCCTTTTTTTTTGTGCACATTTTTGACACTCTAATATTTTTATTTATGAAGTATGAATATTTGTTTTAAAATGTTAGTGATTTTCATGCTAATTTTGAAACGTATTGATGCAGCATCAACTTTTTTTTTAGAGCGGTGATTTTCAATTATTTTCATCAAATCTTGACAAAGTTTAAAATAAGGTTCCTCTTTCTTAAAAAATAATTAATCTAAAATATTAAATTTAAAAACAAAATTAAAAAAATAAATTAAAAAAAATAAATTTAAAATAAAGAATTTGAATTAAAAAATAATAATTTTAAATTTTTTGAATTTAAAAAAAAATATTAAAAAAAAAAAATCAAATTAAAAAAAAAAATATTAAAATTTAAAAAAAATAAAAAAAATAAAAAGAAATTTTTTATCGTGGTGGTGCCGCCAATCGGCCTCCCGCCCAAGTGGCGGCAGAGGTCGGCCGCTTGGCAGGCGAGGAGGCCGATTCCGGGAATCGCCCTCCCGTGGCGGGAGGCCGATTCCGGGAATCGTCCTCCGGCGGCAGGAGGCCAATTACGGAAATCGCCCTCTGGTGGCTGGAGGCCGATTCCGGGAATCGCCCTCCCGCGACGAGAGGGCGATTCCGGGAATCGTCCTCCCATCGTGGGAGGCGGAATTGCCCTCCCATCGTGGGAGGGAAATTCTCCCGGTGGTGGGAGGGCGATTCCCGGAATCGCCCTCCCGCCACCGGAGGGCGATTCTCGAAATCGGCCACTTTCCGCCAGAGGGCGATTCCCGGAATCGGCCTCTGGCCCAGGTGGCGACAGAGGACGGCCGCTTGGCGGGCGAGGGGCTGCATGTAGCCTCCCTGCCCGCCCAGAAGCCAGCCTCCGCTGCAACCTGGGCGAGAGGTCGATTGGCGGCGCCACCACGATCAAATTTTTTTATTTTTTTTTATTTTTTTTTAATTTTTAATATATATATATATATATATATATATATATATATATATATATATATATATTTTTAAGTTGATTTTTTCTTTTTCTTTTTATTTTTAAATTCAAAAAATTCAAATTTATTTTTTTTTAATTTAATTTTTATATTTGAAATTTAATTTTTTTGTTTTTTTTTTTAATTTTTTTTTAATTTTATTCATTTTTTTTTTTTTTAATTTTTTTTTTTTTCTAAATTTTGTTAATAATTTTTATTAAATTTTGTATTTTTTTTTTATTTAATTGATTTTTTTTTTTTCAAATTTTTTTTTATTATTAAATTTTTTGTTTAGTTTTTTCATTTAATTTTTTAAAATTTAATAAATTTTGTATTTTTTTTAATTTATTTGAATTTAATATATATTTTTTTTAATTACATAAAATTTTTATAATTTTTTTTTCAATTAAAATTGTGTATTTAAAATTAGATTTTTTTTTTAATTAAACTTAATATTTTCAAATTAATTTGTTTTTTCTTTTATATTTTATTTAATATATATTTTTTAATTTATTTTTTTCAATTTTTCATTTTTAATTGATTTTTAATGTTTTTTAACTTTTTATTTTAACAATGTTTTTTTTTTCTCTTTATATTTAACATTTATTTTTTATTTCAAAATTTACTTGTTTATTCATTTATTTATTAAAATTTAATATTTTTCTTTTTTAAATTTAATTTGTTCTTTTAATATTAACCATTTTTTTTTTAAATTTAATAAAATCTAATATATATATTTTTAATTTAAGTTCATATATATATATTATTTTTTATAATTTAAATTTAATATTTTTATTGTATTTTATTTTTCATTTTTTATTTTTAATTAATTTTTCATTTTTTTACTTTTAATTTAAATAATGTTTTTTTTAATTATTTATTTTAAAGTTTTAAATTTATCAAAATTTAATATATTTCTTTAATTTTTTTTTTTTCAATTTTTTTTTTTAATTTAATAAACATTTTCCTTTTCTTTTTTAAATTTAATTTCTATATTTTATTTTTTATAATTTCTTTTTTTTTAACTTCTTTCTTCTTCTTCTTTTTTTTTTAATTTTTTGATTTAATGTTTTTATTATGTTTTTATTTTATTTCTATTTTTTCTATATATTTTGAAATTTTAATCTTTAATTTTTTTTTTTTTTTTAATTTTTTAAAATTTTAGGTTTTTTTAATGTTTGAATTAAAATTTTATTTTGTTTTTATTTTTATTTTTTTATTCCTATATATTTTTAAATTTTAAGCTTTAAAATGTTTTTATTTTTTAAATTTATTTTTTTCTTAAATTTTAGGTTTTTTTTAATGTTTGAATTTTAAAAATTAAAAAATGTTATTTCTATTTTTAAAATTGTCAAAAATATGACACAATTTTTTTTTTTTTTGTTATTCCAGCATCAACTGGTTTTGTTTTGAGGGTGTTTTTTCAATCCTTTTTTCAAGAAACAATTTTGTTTTTAGCATAATTTTATAAAATGTTGAAATTTGACCTTTAAAAAAAACCAAGTGCATTCTGGAATACACTTTTTTTGTTTTTGGGGTGTTTTTTCATGTTTTTTGAGCCACTCCCTTTGGCTTCTTTAGTAAAATATACAAATATTCTAATTTTATACCTAACACATTTTTTTTAATCACTTGAATGTATTTGAGTCTATTCTTGCAATCCCTTTTACTTGACATTGGATTTAAATAATTGAAATATTTGGTAAATGAGATATATGAAAAAAAATATAATACCATCCCTATTACAGTAGGGATCAATTTTAGTTTTGGAATTATATAGTCTTTTGAAGAAATGGAAAATTGTTGCTAAGAAGAACTAATTTTGAAAAATGTCAAATGCTTCACATGGTAATTGTGACTTGTTGTGAAACCAAACAAAGCTTCAAACTCTGAAATTTCTCTAATTTTATTCTAAACGCCTATTCTTTTTTAAATCATTTTTCTCTTTTCTTTTGTTCTCACAATCAATTTTAGTTGGAATTTAATTTTAATTCAAAAGCTTAATGAATGAGATGTATGAACAAAAATCTAACACCATCATTATTATAGAGATCACTTTTAGTTTAGGATTGATATAGTCTCTTGAAGAAACAAAAAAGTGTTGCTAAGAAGAACTAATTTTGAAAAGGGTCAAATGCTTCACCTGCTGAACGAAGAGATGGAGGTAGATATATTAAAAAATATAAAATAATATCTATATATGTGTGTGTGTGTGTGTGTGTTTTACATTATTAATTGAATAAAGAAATTTCAGTTTTTTTAGTAGGATAACACATCTTCTTCAAATAATTGATTAAATACAATAGTTTTATATAAAGAAGATTAAAATATATTAACAATGTTAAATTATGATATTGGAAAAATTATAATTTTTTTTAATTATTTAAAAATTATTAATTTTTTATAAAAATATATCACCACATATTATAACTAAATAATATATATTTCTAATGAAAATTTTTAAACAATTAAATTATAATATATCATTAAAATTTATATATAATTAATTATTATTATTTTTTCCAACATAGTCATGATGTAACATAAAAGATAAATTGAATTTTTATCATTAAAATTTATATAAATAAATTAAATTTTCATTGTTATCATAGGATCATATTTAAGATATAAAATATAAAAATTTAAGTGCAAATTTTTTACCAATTTCATACCTTCAACAAGTTTGCGAATTTCTTATCCTTTACATGGGGTTTCCTCTATTGGGTGTTCTCAATTGTGGCGTCACTTGAAGTTAAATCATGATTTTTGCATAAGAAACAAATCTTAGTTATTTAATTAAATCAAGTTATGTAATTCAGTTTAGTTAGTAATGGAAATATATTGTTCCTCAAAGCACTAATTTTTCATCTCCCTATATTATGCTCACACATAACATAATTTGGAAAAGTAAGTGGCTCATTATGCACATGTATTTTGTTTTCTTTCAAAGAACATATATCACATAGTGTAACAAGGATTGTATTAAAGGATAATGAACCACATATCCACATACATGAAATCCAAACACTTTTTATGTGCACTATTCACATTGCACACACCATCACTACTCACCAATTTTCTTTACTAACCATTACACGTAGAGTAATTTCTTATATTTTACTTTGAAACTTTGCACACAAAGATAGCTTAAAACTAGGAGGATTTAATTAAGTGGCCCTAAATCCACAATTTTTTTTACTTGTTTTTCAGACCAAATCTTTTATTTCATTCATTTATTTTAGAGATGAATACTTGGTGTTATTAAGGAAATAAAATAGGAACTTCCTCCCTTGCGTCCTTGTGGAGAACCTATGGTGGCATTTGTACCCTTTCTCAAAGAAATAAAGGTTCCATATCTCTATATGCTCACATAGTATAATTAAGAAATAAGTAAGTGGTCTATCATCCACACATATTTTTTACTTGTCTTTCTAACCAAATAATTTACTTAATTCATCTATTTTTTGGGCTTGGACTTGTTGTTAGTAAAGAAAGAAAGTAAGAAATGCCTCCCTTGTGTCCTTATGGCGAGCCTATGGTGGCATATATACCCTTTTTAAAAGAACTAAAGCTTTTGTCTCCCTATATTCTCACATACTATAATTAGGAAAAAAGTAAGTGGTCCATCCTCTACATATAATTTATTTTCTTGCAAGAAACACACATCAAATAATTCAATTAGTGGAATTGTAAAGGTTCACTACATATCCACATTAATTCACACTTTGTATACTCACAATTTCACTCATAGACACATTCACCCCACACACTAAACTCACTTAAACTTTGTATAAAGGGTATCCTCTTTCTCAAATCTTTGTACTTAGTTTATTTGAGCGTATATTTTGTTGCACACCGTAAGTGAAGCAGAGCCATTCTAAAAATAAAATTAACCTAAACAACCTAAATTCCCCATAGGGCCCATAAGATAATTTATAGTTTAGGCTAGGACCTTGGTGATAGGAAACACATACACCAACGTGGTTGTTTTCCAAATTGAAACATAGAAAATTGTATTTTATGGAGCTTAAAATCTTGCATCATCTAGTGAAAAATAAGGTACATGGAATGAAACTCGTAAATTGGGTAAGGCTTAGGTGGTGGATTATCATGAACCTTCATGTTTTCTTCTAACACGTGGTCGGGGTTCTGGGTCCAAAACTAACAACAAAAAGTTGAGATTCATCCATTCCCACTGAACGCGGGTAACTTAGTGGACAAATATTAGGAAATATTTCCGTCTAGGTTGAGGTGTGGGATCACTTAGACCTAAGGTGATCTAGGTCAGGCTACTAGAAGCGTCACCAAACATTTCGAGATGTAGCCCTAGTAAGTTTGGCCACTATAATCATATCGATATCTTGGTTGGTTTTTTGGTTGTTGGAAGGGTTTCTAGTGACATTTATGATGTGGCCCAAATACCATATTCTAAAATATTCATAACGCCTAGTTACTACTTGAGCGGAAGGACGTTAGGTATTTCAAGCAATTTTTCTCATACACAAAACCTCAGAAAACATTTTTTGTTGATTTTTTCACACTTTAGAATTAAAGGGAAAATTAACCATTTATTTTTTTCTTTGTGTCTTCCAAAACTCTAACAAAAGTTCTTTAATTCATTTAGTTTTCCTAAATAAAATTTATGTGTTTAATTTTTCTTACATACGCAACATTCTCAAGTGGTGTTTACTCCTTTCCTTTCTTGTTGGAACTATTTTCTTTCTCAGAACAAAATGATTTTCATTATTTACATTTTTCATAGGGATTATATCATATTAATAGGCCTAATACATACAATTCACATAATCATGAAAATTATTTTACCTTCCATACATGTTAAATGATTTTCCCTTTCATCATATTCTAAATCACCCTTTTTCTTGATATAGGGACCGATACTTTTGTTGGCACACTCTTATTCGATCCATCTTTCCCTGAGATTGAAACCCTTTTCTTTTCATGTTTCAACTTATAACCCTTGGTGCATGTCAACTTTTTCTACCTAGCTACCAAGTCTCAACTTGTTTTTCATTTAACTTTTCCCTAGGTTTTGTGACTAAAACCATAGTGTTTCCAAATTGATTTTTATTAACTGAGGAGGAATGATTTTAGCTTTCATCATATTCTGAATCACCTTTTTTTTTTACATAGAGATCAATTCTTTTATTGGTGTGCTCTTCTTCAACCCATATTTTCTTGAGCTTGAAACCATTTTCTTTTCATGTTTCAACTTATAACCCTTGGTCCATGTCAACTTATCCTACCTAGATTCCTACTTTCAAATCATATCATGACCTTCCACCTATGGTTATTTCTTAAATAAACATGTGTATATCTACTATTACTTATCCTATGATGATGATTCACTTGAATTGCAAGTATATTTTGTATTCCACTATGTAGGTATGAAAATTGAGCAAAAACATGAGGAAGAAGACGTGTCCTATCAAGTTGATGAAACACATGATGATCAAGATGTTCCCTATGGAGCTGATAAACTAGTAAAGGATCAACATGTGACATATCAAGTTAATCAACCACTAGAGTAAGAATATTTTCTCTATCAAGCTGATCAACCAGTAGAATAATGAGTTGTTTCCTCTCAAGTTGATAGGATAATAGGGAGTTGTAGTGTTTTGGAAAGGGGTGGAAGATTTGTAGAAAATTTTGATGCAAGCACAATAAAGGACCTTGGGAAGCCTATCCCTACTTGCACTGTTAGAGAGCTTATCAATAACATCATTCAACAATATTTTGGGAAACATTCAACTGTTTCACAAGCTAAGATAATACATGGGTTGATCAAACATAAGAAAATAAAACATGCCACAATATTTTTGTGTGTCCAAACTTCTAAAATCAGGAAGACACATATGAATGCCACTGAAAATATATCAAAGTCATTCACCATGTTTTGAAAATCAATAAAACCCAATTTTCGAGTTGCACATATGGAAATTACAACTTCTATTGTTGCACCAAGTACACGAAGATAACAAAGGTTGGAAACAATGTCAAAATTTCTCCATGACTCAAGAAAAACATTGCACAAGCGTACCAAATTTAGGGTTCAAGTAAATGAAAATGATGAGTCTGCTTGTTGGGCTCTTATCACCATGAAAACATACTAAGACGTGATTCTAATAGGAATTAAAGCACTTTTGGTAGAGTTTTCAGAGACACATTCGTGTTTTATTCCAGATAGAAAGCATGTCATATGATATCACATAGCTAAATATGAGTATGTGGATCACGCTAAGCATGTTGTAGAAATGAAAAAAGTTTCAATGTTAGAATAATTTCAGGAAAGAAATCACCATGTGAAGATATTCATAAGTATGTTTCAAAAATTGAAACCATGGTTTATTAGGCCTAATACAATCTGTGACACATGTTTTTTTTTAAATCATGTTGAATTTTAGCTTCATTATTACACTTTCCAAAAATTTTACAAGAAGAATTGTCATGATGACCCTCCTCCTCCTATAGTGCGTAATTTTGTTTAATTAATATTGTGTAGAAGGGATCCAAAAGATTTTTTTTACAATAAAATATGTATAGGTGGGAGAATATTGATTGAATGTGGTGATTTGAGATTGTTCCATAGGAAATTTCTTATCAATCCCAACCAGTCTAGGATGTCATATGTTACTGTCACATGTAAGTGATATGAGTATGTTGTGGGAAATCAACCATCTTCTTCAATTCTAGTGCCTAGGAGGGTCAACTATGTTGAGGATGAGATTACTATTTCACAATTCATGGGGGTGTTTCAAAGCCAAATCTATAAATATATCAAACACATATACATGTCTAGGTGGAAAGCTTCTGAATTTAAGCATTCTCACGAAGTATTCCAGCCAGGAAAAATCTTATGAGTGGTAGAATTTACTAAGAGTTACACATTTTATCCTCATACAAAGATATAGAGTGAGTAATATCACTCGGACCAACTATCCATATTTGTAAATGTTCAGTATATACATGCACAATTGAATCTTGATGGTAGAAATAACATTGATGAGTCACATGATGTGATTAAGGAGTATCAGTTTTACATCGGTGATAATCTCGAGCATGAAAAATTATTCCTGAAACACTGCTTTGACCTGATTTTGAAATCATTAAAAAAAATGACATATCATTCAAAAATCATTAGATATGGTTAGATGGTTGTGCAGGGTAGTTCAACTCAACGCATAATTTTATTGGTTGAGACGACTACATAAGGAGACAAAAATTAAGCATAATTGGAGCTATTTTGAAATAGGACATGGAAAGGGTGAGCATGATGGTGAAATTGATTGCGTGAATAGATTATTTAGGAGGTACCAAATGATTCATGATGCATATTGACTCAAATAATCACTAGAGATGGTCAACTAGTGCATATCACATATAGGACATGAAGGTCACAAATATATTAGGCCTATGCAATGGTCTTATGGAATGTTGAACTTGGCAATGCAAATAGATACATTCCTTTCTATTGTTATTGTATAAGGAACAAGGGAATTACACTCAGTGCAAAGAAAATACATGGAGTAAATATTTTTCATCGAGACAAGAAAACTCACATGTTTTTGTGATTTTTTCATTAGTGTTGATGGAAGTAGACTTGATCACTGTGAAAAACATGGGTATGTGAAAGTATAGAAATATTTCCCTCTTAATCCTAAGTGACCTCATCCAATTATGACATGGAAAGTGATGCACGATGAAGAAACCACCATTTCATTTGATCATGATGGCGTCTCTGATCTTGTAAGTGAAGGTATGTTGTCCACTTGTCGTTAACAATTTCATGTATAAACTAAAATATTGAACATATTTAACTAACACATATTTTGTATTTTATTTGTAGGCGATGTTTTTTCTGTCACTTCCCCCTTAGTAAACAAAGATAACATGGCCTACTATTTGATGCGACACATATAGGTGAAAATTAGGTTGGTGAGATTGTATGAAGATGGGAAATTCGCATATAAAATTGGTGACATGGTTATGGTGGGCCATTTTTTTGAAAAGGTTAAAAACCAGTTGATCAGATCATTTATAGAGATTTTTTTCTTGAATATATATCTTTCTAATATAACCATCTAGTCATACCAGCTCAAATCAATCTCATATAAATCAAAACAAAGAAAGGTGAACCAAGGAGATGGAAGATTCCATAATCACACCATGAACATATTACGGAGACTTGAATTCCTATGAGTTATTGGTTAGATGAGTAGATGATACAAATGAAAATCCTTGGAGCTAAGTCTATAGTAGTCAAGTGTGAACTAATATAGTATAAGAAATCAACATATGAATTTTGTAATTTATAAATGTTATAGTTGAATATTCTTATAATTTTGTAATTTTGACTAGAGAAATGTTTCCCTCTAGTATAAGATGGATTCACAATGGTGTATATATATGTTATATAAGCTTTAGTTTCCTTAAGGTTCTTAAGTTTCTAAAGTTTTCCAAATTTCAAGGAGGCTTTATTTTTGGGGTTAGGATCCTTATGTGAACCCCATAGATCTAAAATTTAATTAAATTTTAGAACCAATAAGGATTTAGATTTAGATTTAATTAAAAAAATTTATATCAATTTTTTTTAAATGTCAATTATAGTATTCATGTGGAGCATGGAAGAAATTCTATAGATATATATACATTCCATACATTTAGTTTCTAGAAAATCGATTTCAGTATCAAAAAACCAAGTTGATATAACATTATTTTACTTCAAATGGAAATTCAACTGTCTAGGTTATGAAAAACATTGAAATATTTTTATGATATGAATAAATGTCATGTGTTAGTTTGATATAAAACATTGAAAGAGTTACACACATGCTTCAAATTGGATTGTAAAAAATGCATATATATATATATATATATATATATATATATATATATATATATATATATATATATATATAAAATTGAATTAAACTTATTTGTAGTTTATATCTTGACATATTTTAGAATCATTGTAATTTAACATACATTGATTTTACACTAAAATACTGTAATATTCCAAAATTAGCTTGCAGCTAATTGGAATATTAATTTTTTCTTTTATCATATATATAGAAGAATAAGTGGGTAGGGAGACCCATAAATATATTTAGTAGGAATAAAAAAAATCCTAATGTGAATAAGGAGCATCTTAATAGCTGGCTAAAGCACCCTCATGTGTGAGTAGGGGTTGGAGCATGTGGATGGGGTCAAGTTTGACCAAATCAACAATGCTAGTATGGAGAGAGTGGATAATTAATGAGGGACAACATAGTGTTAATGGGAGGAATTTTCTATGAGAGTAGTGGCTTTAATGAGTGGGGCCCAAGGTGAGAAGGCTCACAATGCATATAAGGAAGGGGAAGGCAGCCATAGAAGGCATGTCGTTGATTATTGTTATGTTTTTGGTCTATATGACTTATTGCACTCTTCAGCTATTTAGCGGCTTCTGTTGTGCTATTTAGCACAAGGGTGTTCTCGAGCAGGAATCCCACCCTCATCCTCGGGGGACTTCGAGTGACCACTCAAGAGGATTTTGTGAGATTCATATCCATATTCTAGCATTCAGGCCATCTTCAGTCTTCATCCACATCACAGTTTATTCCAGAGTTGTGTTGTGTTGCAGGGCAGAAGCAGTGGAGGATTGTTAGGGCTATTTTTTGGTTTTTTTTTCACTGGAGAGGTAGCCTTTCCATTGGGAGGCCAGCAAGGAGGGTCCTTGGGCTTCAATTCATCATTTGGCACCAGGTCAAGCTATTACCACCCACTACAGCATAGTTTCCCTCTTGGACTTCGTTATTTCAGAGAGAAGTTGCAGTGGTGGTTTCAGTGTTACTTTTGGAGGGTTAGATCTTCAATGTAGGGATCATCCTTTCACTTGGAGGATCTATTGGAGGAGCTCCATACATTTATATATAAGTTTCAGCCACATCCTTCCAGCTATTCAGTTGCAGTGATTCTTCAGCCCTAGGGTTTTATTTCACTATTTTGTATTTTGTGTATTTCTGGAAACCCTTTCTGGGTTTTATTGGAAACGTGTTTGGGAGCATAGATCTCCATTCTTGGCACTGTATGAGCATTTAATTATCAGATCCATACATTTATATTTCTAGCTGCAGTTAAATTCACCAGGACTGTGTTGTATTAGTTCTCGGGCATTTTGTGTAGCAGCTACATTTCATGTTTGGTTATTTTTGGCATTGGAGGTTTCTCTTGCCTAGCTTGATGGACTTGTTCTCCAACATATTGTACTTATTTTTTGTTGTTATACTTAATACAATGGATCTATGTTTGTCTCATTTTTTATGTATATTTATTCACTGATATTTTCTAGTTTTGTGTTCAATATTGATGCTCTCCCAATTTTGGGATATTATGATGGTATCAGAGCATAATATTGGCTCAGCCTGTGCATTTCAGCCAATTTTTCATCAGAAGAATAAGAAGCAGAAAAAGAAGAAGATATCTACAATGATGGAAGGAATTATTTTTGCCTCATATATTTTCAGATGTATGAAGTACCTCTCCAAGGAGGTCAAGCAAATGAGAATGGAGAGATGCAATGAGACCTCAAGAGGGTTTCAAGATGAGGAAGGTCCATGCACTTCCTATCAGCAACAAAAGAAACTGGTATTGCATAGAGCTCCAAAAAAATATACTATGTCCACTTTCTTTGAAGAGGAAGGTGAAAGGCATGGAGATGGAGGAAACTTAGATCATGGGACTCTAAGTGAATACCTTGCAGAGTAAAGATTTCAATCAAGGGCTTTCAAGGACAATCTAACTCTCCATCAGTTCATTCATATCAAAGAAGAGAGGAGACCTTGCAGAAACAGTAGAAGAAAAAGACAATACATTTCTATTGTCTACATTTTATGGGTCATCCACATGCACAGTAAGGGCTTGGAGAGGGAAGTTAGATGCATTCTTCCTTTTACATCCAATTGCAGAAAGAGAATTTTTTGAGATTGCAACATTGCACCTTGAGGGTGAATAAAATATTTGGTGGTTCAGCCATTTGAAACATGTAAGAGTGACTGCTTATGCAGATTTTACTCAAAGGCTGATAAAGAATTTTTATAAGAGGAAACCGGAGGTAGTTCCTACTGAGAAATTTCCTGGCATAGATGAGAAAGCACATGAAGACCCAAGGGAAGATGTCAGCATTATCATTCCAGAATAAGAGAAAATTCCACCACCACTTGTTGTAGGAGTAATTGCATCAGGAGAAGGAACACTTGCATCTTTGCAAGATGGTATTGATTTCTTGACATTGAGAGTCCCATACATTATTCAGGAGATGCATGAGGGGGAGGAGACTTATACCCGTACTAGTGCAGTAGTAGAGGAGCATCCATCACGATCACCAGCAGTTGGAGGAGTCATTACACCTTTAGGAGGAACCCTTAAAGCTGTACAAGATGTTTGCAAGGATAAAATTAACCAAGGTATGAAAAAATTTCCACCTCCTATTATTTCAGCACATCATATGGAGATTTGTGGGGACATGCCATTAGGGAAATTGCATGACCAAGGGTCAAAGCACACGATTGATTTGGAGACGTAGACTATCACTATGCAGAGGACCCTTGACTGATTCAAGGAGGAGATATATATTCATCCCGGTATGTCATTGATGAGCTACACACAACACTTTGGATTGGAGTGTAAAGTTTTGGAGGATAGGATGATCATAATCCTAATCAATCCAATGCAGAATTGTATGTTCAACATTGTGCATGATCATGAGACAACATATGCACCATCATGGAGATGAGAAGTGTTGTCACTGAGCAGCAGTGATGATTTGGGGGCCAACTATTATTGGATCATTCCAATGACCATTCTACTTGTGTAGCATTGGATAGGAAGATGGTTGATGGAAGACATCTTATGATGGATGACATCTCCCATTATTATGATAGATCCTTCTTGATGAGCACATCATGGCTCAAAGACAATATTTTTCCTACAACATATTTGGAACCTTATGGGTTCAATTTGGTCATTGATGAGTGGTATTTTGTAGAGACCTCTGGAAGTTTTCACTTCAATATCTCATGAAGTGAAAAGATAGTGATCAGATTTAGGAGGATGGTATTCTCCATTGGGTGGATACCAATTTGGAGCATGGTAGGAGGCACTCACAGTTGGTTGGATGGGTGATGATGATGGGAAAGGGGTTGGTGAGCCACTTGTAGATCTATGACACATGGAAATAGTAGGCATGGCTGCACTAGCTACAATTGAAATATTTTGGCCATCATGTGACATATCCTATTTCAAAGGGTGTGTTATGGTTTGGGGCATGTTAAACACCATGTTGAAGCACACACATGGTGTATGAGGAGAATAACACATACACAAGAGACTCAACACACAATGAAGGATAAGTGTGAGGCTCTCTTAATTTCCATTATACAAAGATGTACATTTATAGTACAATGGTGTGACTCTTGGTTTCATATTCCAAGGCCACTTGGACTCCATTGTGACTTTTCGCATTCCACACCTACCCATGTAGGATTAGGTGTTCCAACATCCCCCCTTAATCCGAAGGGGTATGTGTGAGTCCAAGAAAAGAGTTGTAATATAAATCTACAAAGTATACATGGCAGCACTTGGGCTGAATCAACTCTCTGAAATGTTGGAAAAAAGAGGTGGTTTTAGGATGACCACAAACACTGGAACGCAAAACTTGTTGCAGTTCCCGGTACTCTTCCAAAACTGGCAAGAAGCTAAAATATTTTGCTAGAGGAATTGTCCCTCATAAAAGAGGGAGACCTTCAACCTAAAAGAAGGGAGGTCTACTACCTGTGGTGGTTTTAGGTTTTCCACCAACCAAAGATGATGGTTTTAGGTTATCCACCAACCGAAAATGATGGTTTTAGGTTATCCACCAACCAAAGATGATGGTTTTAGGTTATCCACCAACCGAAAATGATGGTTTTAGGTTATCCACCAACCAAAGATGATGGTTTTAGGTTATCCACCAATCGAAGGTATGCTCATGGGCATCCGTATCTCTGGCTACATCTCTGAATCCGGAATGACGAATTGTGGCTCAGGCTCGCTTGAACTGCTGGCTACAACTCTGAACATGGAATGAGAGATTGTGGCTCAGGCTCGCTTGATCTTTCGTCAAAGCTTGTACATGACCACCATTTTCCCCCCTGTCAGGGACGAGGTGAGATGATGGCGAAAACTGAACTGCAAGTTTGCTCAATATCCGTGAACAAGTTCTAACATGTGTTGTAAACATCTTCTTGGCTGCTGATGCCCATTGCCAAGAAGCGATCCATCCAAGATGAATCTTGGTTCTTGCAGGAGGCTTGTGTCTGAAGCATCTGTCTGAAGAATGAGTGTGCCGACCATAGTGCTTGCATGGATGAAGATCAAAACAATGATCTTTCATATGGCCAACTCGATCACAGTGTTGGCATTTCTCAATCTGTTGTGGAAGTGGAACAGGATCTGGAACAGCTGCAGGTGAACTGTCATACATGAATCCGGCACTCTGAAATATGATGGGCTTTGTGTAGTTTGGAATATGAAAGGACACATCCTTGTCATATCCAAGACCAGTTCGGTGCTTGTTGTGGACAAGCTCTTCCCAAGGTCTGATGATGGGCTTGAGAAGTGCAGGCTGAGCTGCTGCATCTGTATGTACATCTGCTCTAGTACAAGGAACTGAATGTGGATCAATTGAAACTTTACTGGCATGCTGCTGATGGGAGTCTTTCTCAATCTTCTGAACAGAAACAGGTTTAGAATGGTGACTCTTTTGCTGAAGTTCATCTTGCTGAAGCTGAGTTTCCAACTACAAAAACTCAAACTTTTCTTGTGCATCTAGCAAACAACTCTGAATGTTACATAGAGCATCCTTGCTCATTTTTATCACATCATCAACATTTGAATGAATGAATTCATTCAACAACATTAATGCCTCATTGATTTTGGCCATTTTCAACAACTTAGGCTCAAAAAATGAAAGGGTGTCGGCTTCAACCGAAAATGCACCCGTTTACAATGTGATTCCTTTCAAACAAATACAAATGATTCCAAGGAATTCTCAAGGTACAAAGTGTGCTCCTCAAATGATGGAGGACAATCAACAATTACATCAACAACTCAAATTCACTGATTCTAACTATGAATGAAGAGGCAAATTCCACTCAAAATACAATGTTAGCTCAATACATATCTCTGCAAAATATTTGTAAAGGTGTAGCTGAAAACACGTGCAAGAATCTTTAAGGCAGCTGAATTTTTTCTTCAAATAGTTGTTTTCAATGATGGCAAACTTGTCTTCAAATGTCAATTCTTCAGAAAAACACCCTTATGTCAATGCCACAAATCACAATGCAAATCTTCTCTTTTCTCCTCTATGTTTACTATCCATTTGATTCACATGTCATTTCCTCTTTTTCTGTTGTTCAAATTTTCTCTCTCCTCTCTCTCTGCTGTTTTTTTTTTTTTTTAATTAATTAAAAATTAATTAAAAAATAAATTAATTGGGATTAAATAAAAATGGGAATGAGGAATTAATTTTAAAAAAGGGGAATTTAATTAAAGGGGAGGGATTTTAAAATATGGGAATTAATTAAAAAATGTGGGGGAGGGAATTCAATAAATTAAAAGGAACATTAATAAGATATGGGAGAGAACGAATTTAAAAATAGAGGGGTTATTAATGGGGGGAGGGGGTTTTATTAATGGGGAGAAGGTGGATATTAAAAAATTTATTAATGAATTTAAAAAGGAGGGGGGTTATTAATGGATGAGGGGTAGTATTAAATGGGAGGGTGGATTAAGAAAATTTTAAAATTTTTAAAAAAAGTGAATGCGTTGGGGAGTGTGGGGAGTTGGGATGGGGGAAATTAATTTAAGAAGGAGGGGCGTTAGAGCAAGTGTGGGGAGGCGAGTTGTGAGTGAGGTAAGGTTTGTTGGTTAGGGAGGAAGGCGAGAGGTGTAAAGGAGAGCGTGTAATGAGTGAAGGGGAGCCACAGAGCATTTGAGGGTGCGTTGGAGTATGGGGGCGGGTTGTAGCTCGAGGGCGAGCGGGTTTAAGTGGAGTATAGAGTGCGTTGGGTGGAGCGTAAGATGGGTAGAACAAACAGCGAGGGTTGGGAGTGTTGAGAGTGTATGAGAAGGATGCGTGTGGGAGATGAGTGAGAGCGTTTGGTGAGTGGTCGGGTTTTGGAAGAAGAGGGTAGAGGATAGGCCGCAAGTGAGGGCCGTGGAGAGAGGGGTAGCGTATGAGTGTGTAAGGTGCTGTGAGAAGCGAATGAGAGCTGTAAGGAGAGGGCGTAAGGAGCGTAGGTGCAGGTCGAGAGGGGGGCCGAAAGGCCAAAAATTCAGAATTTATTTTTTATTTTTTATTTTTTTATTTTATTAAAACAGCAGAGAGCAGGAGCAGAACTTTTCTTCTTCTTGCAGGAATGTTACAAATGTACAGCAGTAGAACTTCAGAAATTGCAGAGAAAACTCAGAATTTTTTCTTCAAAAACCCAACTTTTCTTCAAAAAAATTGCAGAGGGCCATATAGCAGCAGAAAATTGGAGAATTTGCAGAGTTAGAGATTTGCAGAAAACTCAGAAATCTCAGAAATTTTCCAATGAAAACTCAGAAATATTTCCAGTAAAAACCCAGAAATTTCTTCAGAAATTCAATTTAAACAAATTTTCCAACAGCTCTCCAAAACATAATTTAATGGGCAGAAATTGCAGGAAGAAATCAACCTTCAGATGTGTAGTGCTGCGTCTCTTCAAAACCAGTGTTGCCAATTTTTGAATGCTCCTTCTTTTCAAAACAGATTTCTGAATGCTGCTCTTCTTCAAAACACCTTTCTGAATGCTGCCAATTTCTGAATGCTGGGATTTTAAATGCTGCTCCTCTTCAAAACACTTCTGAATGCGGCAAAATGTCTGTTGCAGAAATTCTGAGTGCTGCAAAAATGTCAAGAATTTTTACAGATATGCACAGGCCATAAACACAAATGGCTCACTCAATTTGGAGCAGGGCCAGCAATTGCCCACTCTGATACCATGTTAAACACCATGTTGAAGCACACACATGGTGTATGACGAGAATAACACACACACAAGAGACTCAACACACAATGAAGGATAAGCGCGAGGCTCTCTTATTTTCCATTATACAAAGATGTACATTTATAGTACAATGGTGTGACTCTTGGTTTCATATTCCAAGGTCACTTGGACTCCATTGTGACTTTTCGCATTCCACACCTACCCATGTAGGATTAGGTGTTCCAACGGCATTACATGGAACCCATATAATATGGCAACATAGGATTTGATTGTATGGGGCATTCTACACGTCAACTATCTTGATGTTACTTCATGACTTGTATGATGATGAGATGAGGAGGTAGAAAAGGTTATTATTGCTTTGGTTACTCTTGGAAGAGTATGGACTAATTTTATCCCATACCTTGCATGATGTTTTAGGAGTAGGTGGTGGCACCATCATGGTGCAAAGGGGCTACTCCTTAGCTTTAGTGGATTAGGAGGTACTTCCACATAGGAAGGAGTCTCCCATATGTAGCAACATTATGGAATATGAATTTGGCATTTGGCATGTCAAAGAATGGACTTGTGAGATGACAGGAGCCTTATCACAAAGGCAAAAAATGCTGTCACTTGGGAGTTTGGATATATTGATGGAGTATTCCCAATATCACTTCACATATGATGCACTTGATGAGCAAGTAAGAGATGATAGGTATAGAGTGGTGGATGGAGACATCTATTACCAGGATATGATCTTCTTGAATTGGATCTCCAAGCACAAGGGGAAGGCTTTACATGCATCACATGGTTCATTCCTTTCCATTCACCAAGGCCTCATGGAGACATATCAGACCACTATGTAGAGATCATCCATGGGCATCATTATTTTCTTACTCACAGTACATGGTAAGAGTTGTATTTTTGTACTTATTGATCATCTAACAAAGTATTTTCATTATCTTATCATCTATATACAGTGCATTTCTCCACAAGAGGGCAAGCTTCTATCTTGGCTTCATGGTTTTTCTAAGACCAACATCTGTGATGGAGATAGCCATTTCTTGCTTTGGGAAAATATTTTTCTATTATTGGTGTGTTCAGTTGACACACAATGTCATTTACTACCTTCTAGTAGATGAGAAAACATGCACAACCAATAAGTGGTTGGGAGACAACTTGCATACTGATGTTTAGAAACAACAGGTAGAAAAACTGCACTGTAACCTCCTGGGAAACTCTTGGTACCATCCAACATCTCACAAAACACTCAGTATATTTCTCATCTTGATGCCATGTTGTGATGATGTACTATTCAGTATATGTGGGATGGATTGGGCAAGCAAGGCTCATAGAACCAAAGAGTGCGTATTTGAGGATCTAGTTGCCTTTTTGCCTCTTGAGGTCAACACTATTGCAGGCCAAAATCAGTAGCAACTCTACACATGTCATAAGTGGAGAGAGAGACAACATGGGATGGAAAATTTGATCCATCATGTTCAGACATACAACCCATCTACATTGCAGGAGCAAAAGATGGAGGAGTTTTTCTATGAGTTACCACTTTGGAGGGTGACCCATTTTGTTTGGATGATGGTTTGGGATTTGGAGCTTCTCATGGGGATTGAATTTCCTTACATTTTTTAGATTCCATGTCTCAAGAAGGCCTCTAGACAACATATAGTTTCCTCCATGGATATCCCACTTCTTCATGATGAGAGCCATTTGGATTTGTCACCAAAGGCTAACTTTTACACTTGGGAGGAGCAACTAGGGAACATATTGATGAGAGAGCATTTTGTTCAGTGGAGGAGCTTATCATATGAGGATGCTACAGGAGGAGGAGAGGAGGCTTTGCAGTTCTATCCTTTTAGTTTGTTTAGGACAAGCAAAATTTGGGAGGGGATGACTGTAATATTCCAAAATTAGCTTGCAACTAATTGGAATATTAATTTTTTCTTTTGTCATTTAGATAGAAGAATAAGTGGGTAGGGAGACCCATAAATCTCTTTAGTAGGAATAAAATCACTCCTAATGTGAATAAGGAGCGTCTTAATAGATGGATAAATCACCCTCATGTGCAAATAGGGGTTGGAGCATGTGGATGGGTTCAAGTTTGACCAAATCAATAACGTTGGTATGGAGAGAGTGGTGATTAATGAGGGACAATGCAGTGTTAATGGGAGGAAGTCTCCATGAGAGTAGTGGATTTAATGAGTGGGGTGCAAGGTGAGAAGGTTCACAATGCATATAAGGAAGGGGAAGGAAACAATAGAAGTCATGTTGTTGATTACTGTTATGTTTTTGGTCTGTATGGCTTCTTGCATTCTTCAACTGTTTAGCGGAGTCTGTTGTGTTGTTCAGCACAAGGGTGTTCTTGAGCGGGAATCCCACCCTCATCCTTATGGGACTTCAAGTGCCCACTCAGGAGAAGTTTGTGAGTTTCATATCCATATTCTAGCATTCAGGCCAACTTCATTCTTCATCCACAACGCAATTTATTCCAGAGTTTTGTTGTATTATAGGGCAGAAGCAGTGGAGGATTGTTAGGGCCATTTTCTATGTTTGTTTTTCAATGGAGAGGTAGCCTTTCCATTGGGAGGCTAGCAAGGAGGGTCCTTGGGATTTATTTCATCATTTGGCACCAAACCAAGCTATTACCACCCAGTACAATGTAGTTTCCCTCTTAGACTGCGTTATTTCATAGAGAAGTTGCAATGGTGGTTTCAGTGCTAGTTTTGGAGGGTTATATCTTCAGTGTAGGGATCAACCTTTCACTTGGAGTATCTATTGGAGGAGCTCCATAAATTTATATATCAGTTTCAACCACCTATTTCTAGCTATTCAGTTGGAGTGATTCTTCATCCCTATGGTTGTGTTTCACTATTTTGTATTTTGTGTATTTCTGGAAAGCATTTCTGGATTGCCTTGGAAAAGTGTTTGGGAGCATAGATCTCCATTCTCGACACATTATGATAATTGTATTATAATATCCATACATTTATATTTTCCAATTGCAATTACATTCACTGGGACTGCGTTGTATTAGTTCTCCGACATTTTGTGTAGCAGCTACATTTCATGTTTGGCACTTTTTGGCATTGGAGGCTTCTCTTGCCTAGATTGTGGGACTTGTTTGCCAAGATATTATACTTATTTGTTGTTGTTGTAATTAATACAATGGATATATATTTGGATCATGTTTTATGTATTGTTATTCACTGCTATTTTCCAATTTTTTTTTCAATATTGTTTCTCTCCGAATTTTGGGATATTACAAAGACACTTTCTACAAGCTAATAAGACGACTGAAATTGTGATTTTGTAAAATTTTACTTCTTGAATGTTCCTAATTGACGGTCTTAAGATAAGGAATTGATGGAAATAACTGGATAGACAAGCAATTTTAGGAAAGTTCATAAAATTATAGAAACATATCATTATTTGTTTAAATTAACATACACTAGTTGCACTAAAAGACACTTTATACAAGTTCAATATTAAATTGATGTACATGATATATTTTAGTTCATTTTAAGTATCAAAGTGACTTGCATCATAGTAAGATCGTACTTATTTCCTTAGTCTATGAAACTAGAATTCAAAATTGTTATTTTGTAAAATGTTACTTCTTGAATGTTCTTAATTGAAGGTCTTAAGATAGGGAATTGATTGAAATAATTGGATAGGAAAGTAAATTGTGGAAAGTTCATAAAATTATAGAAACATATAATTAATTGTTTAAATTAACATAAATTTATTGCACTAAAAGACACTTTGTTAGGTCCCTATATTACTAGTGTAGTCCCTTATTGTTTTTAGTGTAGCCCCCTTATTGTTATTGTTGTACCCCTGTAGTCCCCATATTTTTATTATTGTGCCCCATAAAATCCCAATATTATTATTGTTGTGCCCTTACATTATTATTGTTAGGTCAGCTAGGATTATATTGTGACCCCATGGACTCCTATATATAGAAAGGAGGTTTTGTCACTTGTATCACCCAAGAATTATTGATTTATGTAATGTAAAGGAGGTTGCACCCTCGAAGTGGCTGATTTCTAAGGCGTTGATCTCTCTTTTCTTCTATTTTGGGAGCTGGTTTCATAACATTTGGTATCAGAGCCTTGTTAACCCAAGAAATCCTCACAACTACTTTATGGTTGTGGGGACTTTCCATTCCTTAATGGCTTTAATTTTGTTAGGGTCTACCTTAACACCCTCCTGAGATATAATATGACCCATATATTCCACCTCTTGTACTCCAAATAAAAATTTGAAGGTTTTTGCATATAATTGTTTCTCCTCCAATAGTTTGAGCACCCTATCAACATGTTGAACATGATCCTTCCAAGACCTGTTGTAGATTAGTATATCATCAAAAAATACTAACAAAAATTTTCTAAGGAAGAGTTTGAAAATGGAATTCATCAACCCTTGAAATGTACAAGGTGCATTGGTAACGCCAAAAGGCATGACCAAAAATTCATAATGATCCTCATGAGTTCGAAATGATGTTTTTGGAATATCTTCAATCTTAATTCTAATTTGATGATATCTTGAACAAATATCCAACTTGGTAAAATATATTTCTCCATCTAATTCATCCAATAAGTCATCAATCACAGGAATTGTAAATTATCTTTAATAGTGAGCTTATTGAGCTCCCTATAATCTGAACACATGCGCCATGATCCATCCTTCTTGTGCACCAAAACTACTGGAGCAGAGAAATAATTTTGACTAGTTTGAGTTACACCAGCCTCTAACATTTCTACAATCTTATGCTTAAATTCACTCTTTTGGACATAAGGATATTTGTAAGGCCTGATGTTTAAAGGAACACTTCCTGGAATCAAATGAATAGCATTATCATGACCATGAATAGTTTGGAGTCCTTTGGGAGTTTGAAACACTGTGGAATGATTGTCCAATATTTTTGGAGATCTAGAGAAATAGATGATTTTGATGTTGGAAGTTCAAGTGTGCATAATTGTGAAACCACACCTCATTTTTATTTCTTCAGAAGCTTTGTCATGACATTAGATATTATTATCTTTCATGTCTTCCTTGTGATACCCCGTAATTCAAATTCATCTCCTTCCGATTTTTTTTTAAAGAAAAGTTCTTGAAAATTAAAAGCTATTGTCCCCAAAAATTGTAACCATTGTAATCCTAGTACAACATCCACACCTCCCATTGGAATAGAAAGAATTGAAATATTCCATACATATTCCCCCATGGTTAGGTTGATATTATGTAATTTTCTAGAGAAATTTATAGTTCCTCCATTACAACCATCACTTGATACTCTGGTGCTGAGTATACGAAAAAATTCAATTCCTTCGCTACCTTACAATGAATAAAATTATGGGTACTATCAAAATAAATCAACACTATTACATTTTTCTTCTTGATATTTCCTTCTATATTGAGAGTTTGAGGAGTGGTAATTCCTGCCAATGCATTACATGATATGGTCAGACTAATTTCTTCTTTCTCTAGGGTTGGTTCCTGGTGTATATCCTCTTCTTTTGAAGTTTATTTTTAATTTTCTTCCTCCGCTTCACAATCTATGTAAAATAATTTATTCTCAGCACACTTATGATCTTTAGTGTATTTGCTATCATAACTGTAGAAAATCCCTTTTGCTCTTTTTTCTTCCAATTGTTGTGTTTTCAACCTTGTACGTTGTGGAATTATAGGAGTAGCAACACTTCCATCTTTATAGATGTGAGTGGTAGGATTCCTTGTCACCATAATTTTACTTTCAATTTTATTACCAACCTGAATGCCTTCCCTAATGAATCAAGTTCCCAAAGGTGAACCTCATGTTGGATGTTATCCTTTAAAGTCCCTATGAAGACATCAATCATGTGTTCCTTTGGAATATCAGTTATCCTTATATTCAATTTTTGGAAGTCCTCAATGTGCTCCACCATTGAACCCTTTTGTTTGAAATTTATCAATTGGCTAAAGAAGGTGTTTCTCTTTGTATACTGATAATGTGTTATCATTTCCTCTGTAAAAATTGACCAAGTGACAATTTTTGTATGACAGCAAAGCCATCAATACCATAAAAATGTATTTTGTTCTAAATATAAAGTTGAAATGCGTACCTTTTGTGTGTTTTTCACATTATGGAGATCAAAATATTCCTCCATTTGTAGTATTCATGTTACGGGATCCTTTCCATCAAAATTCCTCATATCGATCTTTCGAATATGGTGGATCTTCAATCCAACATTAGAGTTTGAAATCACTATTAACATTTATTTTGTTCTCAT
Source organism: Pinus albicaulis (assembly GCA_034641835.2). Lineage (NCBI taxonomy): Eukaryota > Viridiplantae > Streptophyta > Pinopsida > Pinales > Pinaceae > Pinus > Pinus albicaulis. The sequence continues at coordinate 486,335,020 of CM076581.1, forward strand.
CATTAGTTTCCTCTACTACATTTTTGCCATTATGAATCATTTATTGTATCAACTTCGTCAAACCTTCCATGTCTGCTTTTAGATCATTCTTCATGTCTTCCATGTTGCCTTTCATTTTTTCATCGATCTTAGCTTCCATTTCATCTATATTAGCTTCCATGCCATCGATATTAGCTTCCATGCCATTCTTCAAACCATCCATCTTAGCTTCCACGCCTTTATTCAAACCATCCATCTTAACTTCCACGCCTTTCTTCAAAACTTCCATTTCATTTTTTGTTACTCTTTATGAGAGTGAAATTTTTTTCACTTGGTCTTGTAATTTTGATATATCATGTTGCATTTCTTCCTCTTCATGAGTCATAGTAGATTATTCTGAGGGCTTAATGGGTGTTGAATTATTTTTAGGGGGGATTATAAAACCTAATACTGATATATATGCTTCAATATGCCCTTGGAATCACTTAAAACTAATTTTTCAAACAAGGCTTATGTAATTTGAAAAAAACAATACATACATTTTTCTTTATTTTGAGGAGATTGATATTGAAACTGACGTATCTCTGCAATTTTGAATCCATGAGATTTTGTCTTTAGTCATTTAATAGCACTCTGAGTCTTCTTTCCAATGCCACAAGTCTAACCTAATTTTGATTCTTCAAGCCAAAGTTATGCCCAATCTCCCAAAATGACCTAATTATGGACTATTTCAAGAGACCAAACTTGTACGACGTGCCACATGTCACTTTTTCTTCCTTTGTCTCTAAAATTGATACAAAGGAAACTATAGTCTATTTAATTTCGATCACTTTTTATAGAATTCAAATCCAATTCTTAGAGAAAGCGTTATGACGATTTTACGAAGGTCGCCTCTTTGAGATCAAATTCGAGAGCCTGCCAAAACCCTAACTTCCACAGATCATATCTCCAAAAGTATTGCAAACCAAGATCTGAAACTTTTACACGAAGTTCCTAAGGATTTCATTGCAAATGTGTTTTTTTTAGATTTTGCACCTTCATAGAAAAAGAGTTAGAGAGAAAATTCCACGATGGCATGTTTGAAGGAGCGAAACCCTAGAATCCAAAGCTCTCATACCAAATTTTATTGGTGTTTTTATTGTATCAAAATAACATAAATGAACAATTATTGGGTGACACAAATGAAAAAACCTCCTTTCTATATATAAGAGTCCATGGGGTCACAATATAATCCTAGCCTACCTAACAATAATAATGTAAGGGCACAACAATAACAATTTTTGTATTGAAATATGTAAATATCTCTAAAAATATTGAAATAAAACTATTTGCAAAACTAATATAATTTCATGCCAACCAAATACTAAATAACACAAGTTATTATAATGTTTTACTTTGACACATGACATGTACTAGGTGAAAGCACATGAAGACAATGTTTCTGGTACGAAAAACAACATAATGAAACAATATGGTGCAAATTTGAAAAGTGTCAAAATGCTTATATTCACTTTAAATGCACTTTTCATCTTAGATTTAATGTATGTATAAATGATGCCTTCTTTAAACTTTAATATATATATATATATATATATATATATATATATATATATATATATATATATATATATATATATATATATATATATATATATATATATATATATATATATATATATATATATATATATATATATATGTTACATTATTGTTTTTCAATTTAATTTTGTTAAATTGATTACATAAATTATTTCCATGGGCTAGTAAACTGACAAAGTGTAAGTACACTATTTTTGAGCTAGAAATCCTTAATTATTGAGTTAAAATGATAATGCACATGATTGGATTATTCATTGAAACTAATTCTAATAAAGATGATCACATTGATATGTAATTATGAAATCCATACAAATAATAAAGATTTCAAACTCGTAAATTAATCTCACACTTGCAAAAAGAAATTTAACTCATAAAGACTCACACACACACTTTGAAAAATATCTAAACTGTACTTTGAAAGAAACTTGATTTATAAAAGAATAAACTCAGCTATTAATATAACACACTCTTGCATGAAAAAAAAAATTTAATTTAAATTATTTTCACACTTGCTCAAATTGATAAACTACTCTTTCTTTGAAATAAAACTCACAACTCTCATGCTCTGAAATGAAACATACAAACTAATTTTATAATTCTCAAAATTACAATCTTGTTCTGAATTTAAAATCTCAATGCCAACTCAATTCATGTGCTCGTGAATCAATAAAATAAAATGTTTAATTAAATAACCAAATTGTTTGCTATCTATAAACTCAATCATATGCTCCACATTAACACTACACATCTAATCTCTTTCTGAATTCAAAATCGACATAAAAATACGTTAGGGGATGCATCCATCTAATTGATCATGAAATTCATAAATCGAAATAACATAAATGGAAAATCCCTTACTACTTTAGGGGGGCCTCCACAAGTATATGGTCGTGAAATTCAATTGATCAATCAACCACACATCGAGATAAGAAAAGTTCTCTTTATATTAAAACAAATTTTAAGAGTTCATTGCTGCATAACATAAGATAATCACAACAATGATGCATAAAATATTTTCTACGCTATTTTTATAAAGGCTCTGTCATAAATGTTCAGAGTTTATTTAGCTAATATAATACTAATTTAATATTAAAGAATATCCTATCAGAAATCACTCACGATTTTCTATTTGACAAAGCGAATCAGGAGGCTTTCGTTTCAATTCTTGCTCGCTTGTTGTATCTAACATGTTAACTTTCATCTTTGACCATTCGATTGTAACCTTCTTTCATAAATTATATTCACGAAGATAGGAGGAAAAAGTTAAGTAGACTAATCAATATCTTCCCATATATATTTCTCTCCAGCTCGCACGTAGGATCCTGTTCAACAATGGACTCAGCTGCAAAATCAGATTTTGGTTGCAGAAACATGAAAATCCGGTAGCTATTGCAAATAATAGAGAAAATTAGTAACATATGAAATATGAGACAATATATACCTGTCAAAGTTTGAAGTCACTAATTTGATGCCCATTGATGGTTATGGTGATCAAAATAGGTGAAAAAGGACTGTAAAAAAGAAACAATTATGAAGCTTAATAGTTATATACTCAAAATAAAAGTATAGGAAGTGTAAGTTACAAAATAAATACTCAACAAATAAATTTAATAAGGGCGGGAACTCTTTCATATCATAAGATTAAAATAATTCTACAAATATGAGTAGTGGAAATTTTAAAGAAAATTACAGTTTTGAAATAAAATCGAGTCTTAAAAAGTTGTTTAGCATCACATATCTTATGTCATTATGAAGAGCACATTATGTTATGAAGAGCATCTAATGTTATGTTATTATGAAGGGAATATTATGTTATTATGAAGAGCATCTTATGTTAATTTGGGCATATTTTTTATCAAAATTGTTCGGAATTTAAGTTGCATTTTAAATAATAAAAAAACCATTTGTTTTTTGAAAATTCATTTCACTAAATTCTTAAGAAAATACTTTAAAATCTAAAATAATTAAAAAAAAAATTGTTACCATAGAACAGATAAATTATACTATGGAATACAAAAATTAAAACCTAAATTATAGTTTTTTTGGTGTTTTTCAAGGGTTTTCTTGATGATTTTCTAGGCTTTTTTTGGTCAAGGGTTTTCTTGGTGGTTTTCTAGGTTGTTTTTTGTGTTTTTCTTGGTGGTTTTTTTATCATTTTCATGGTCGTTTTAGTGGTTGTTTTTTGTGGTTTTCATATGGTGGTTTTTTTTTTCCAAATTAAATTATTTTATTTTGCAAGAAAAATTAAATAAAAGAGACAAAAAAAGAAAGGGAACCAACATTGGCTTGTGAATTTGGGTCATTGGCGAGGTTGATGGGAAGTTGGATTGAGTTCCTCCATCTTGGTCGAGCTAAGAAATCTTTCGGCGAACTCATTTTTCCTTGTAGTCTATGCAAAATTTCTTCCGCAGACCACACCTAGTTTTTTTAATAAGAAATAGGGCTCAATCGAGCCATAGCGATTTATCAACCCATATAGATTTATCGAGCTTCTAACTCAGGTTAAAAATGAGCTTGGCTGAGGGTTTGTTTAAACACTCGATCGAGCTATGTTTATGTGCATAAGAAACTCAATTGAGCACTTAAAAATTGCTCGATTGAATACTTAAAATTGCTCGATCGAGGATCCTTTTTTCACCAAAATGTGTCCTCTCTTTGCTAAAAATTGTAACCCAACTGCATGCACTCACCCATGATAAATTAATGCTTTGTAAAATTCCTTGCAATACATGGTCGACAACCTTACTATCCACTCTAGACTTGTTTTGTAGGTCTTAAAAGATATAAAAGAACTATTGAATGTAAAAGAATTCAAATATTTACCTTTTAGGAGTGGAAAAATGGAGAAAATTGCAGAAACTTATATATATATATATATATATATAGGGAGAGAGAGAGAGAGAGAGATGAACAAGATGACTAGTGGCAACTTACTCACAATGTTTTTCACTTATACTTTCATGCAAGAATTTCAAAATTAGTCAATCATCTCAGATATTAATTTTTATTAACAAATTATAAAATTTTCTATGGAAGCACATCTTAATGTTGTATTCTTAAATGTAGAAATTAAAATCAACAATGATTGTTAAATATGCTTCTTCCTTAATCCAATCATTTATTATCATTTGAATCAAAGTGTTTCAAACTTATAGATACACCCAATAATAATTCGAACAAAGTGTTTGAGGTTGTATTTTTCCATTTTTATAGTTATGTTTTGTTTTATTTTATTGTTTTATTCATACCCCATTGATATTGAATGCAATTACTTGAGGATTACTATCACATTGATTAGGACAATAACTTTACTCTTTCCTTTAATAAAAGGTTTGGATCTTGTTGTTGTCGAAACCTCTGTCCAAAAAATAATCCAAACATAATGAAGAGAGAGCATGTTATTTGATGTATCACTAAAAAAAAAAGGTTATCCATGCCTTTCTTGGGATACCTAAAATGCAGAGAAATAACATAGTTACTAATCAAACGAGAACTCTTACCTCAAAACGAGAACTCTAGCCTAGAAAAACTCAAAAAACATGAAAAAAACCCAAAAACAAAAAGTGTCTTCGAAAACACACTTTTTTTTAGGGTCAAATTTCAACATTTTTTTAAATTATGCTAAAAACCAATTTTTTTCTTGAAAAAAGGATTGAAAAAAAACCCTTGAAACAAAAAGTGTTGATGGTAGAATAACATCACCAATTTTATGTGTGAAAAAAAAGGCCTAAAAAAGAAAAAAGTGTTGATGTTGGAATAACGTCATCAATTTTTTGTGTGCAAAAAACACCTTAAAAATGAAAAGTGTTAAAGTTGGAATAACGTATTTTTCTTTCTAGGGTGAATTGTCAATAGTTTTTAACAATGAAATTAAAGATAAAATATCATGACTCTAAAAAACATTAAAATTTCAACGATAAACATGGCATTAAAGATCAAATATGAAGTCTTAAAATTCCAACGATTTTTATGCATCGTATTAAAGATAATCTATTATCGTGTCTTTGAAAAGCCTTAAAAATCCAAGGATGCCATTAAAGATAAAATATCACGTTCATTCCCCAGATGCGGGTGTTCATAAGTTATGTAGCTAGCAGCCACCTAGCCACATCATCGTTGGACAGTCGTCCTTGTCACGAGGAAGCACATGGCCCTGACGTGCTTATTAAAGTTTGGGGCATGGGTAATATTTACTCCACCACCCTTGAACCGACTATCACGTCATCTTTGCACCTGGTTTGCATTAACATCGTCCTCTGCACATTCACTCCTCCATCTCTGCCTTTACTCCTCCTGCAACTATATATGGACAATGAAGTTGTAACTTTGACATTCTCCTTTGGCCTCTCTGTCATTCTCAGTTTCGGTTATGTCTCCTCCTCTGCCATTTTCGCTCCTACCGAGACCCCGCATCATCACTCTGCTCAAACGAATTTCTATCACGTAGCTTGTCCTCCTCCGCCTCCTTCACATTCTTGCAAATCTACTCCAACCATGCTTTGTCGCCACTGCATGCGGTGCCACAGAAGTGGTGGTCATGACCTCCATTCCCGTCCTCCCATTCTCGCCATGGCTAGTAGAATTGTGGACTTGTCTCTAAATCTGGTTGCGCCTAAGGTTATGGATCCCCACAGTCTCTCTGCTCACTTGTCCATGCACCTTCCTGAAGCCTCTGCTGAGCCCTCTGGCTCTCGCTCTAGGAAATGAATGCGTAAATCCACCACATCCCCTGCCTCCCTCAATCTTCCATGCAAAATGGTGGCTTTGTCGGTTAAGTTATCCGAGGATGCCTCGAACATTGATGGCAACTGCAACTTCGATGAAGATGAAAAGGACTCTGAGACAGGGGCCCACTCGACCTCCTCTTCATCGTTGGATGCCCATTCATCCAAGCTCAAGGACGACACCTCTGAGTACAGGTGCCACATCGAGGAAGAGCCACCTCAACCGCTGTTGAAGGATGATAAGAAGCTGTCAGATTAACCTCTTGGTTTCCACTTGTCTCTTCTCTATGTTATGGTCTAGTTATGGTTTAGTTCTCTTGACTTTTTTTACGCACTGCATAATGATGTTTAAAGATGGTTTCCCTATAAGGGCAACATTTTCTCTGATACATGGGCAGGTTTCATGGGTTGGTTTATCCTTCCAGGGCAACCCCTATTTTGAAATTTCAAAAAATAAAAATAAAAAGCAAATTTAAATAATTATTTAAATTACAAAAGAAATTATATAAATATATGAAAAATAAGTTTTTAGATTAAAAAAAATAACAAAAATCAAATTTTTTTTTTTTTTTAAATGCGTATAATAAATAAATAATTAACAAAGAAATTAAAAATGTAGTCACTTTTTTATTATATATATATATATATATATATATATATATATATATATATATATATATATATATATATTAAACAAAAAAAAATCCATTGACCTCGATCACCCTAGGGCCACGGGGCTCGATTGACGAGCGACGGAGAGCTTCCAGCTCTTTTGCCACCCACTGACCGAGCCACGCGGCCCTTAGGGCGCCAAGGGTTGAACCTTGTCATCGCGGGGGCCGCAGGGCTCAGTGGGCAGGCAGCAATAGAGTTGGCAACCCGGCTTGCGGGTACCAATCGAGCCCCGCGGCAAGTTGTAAAACAAATTTTCTATTAATTTTTTTTCAAATTTATTTATTTATTTATATTAATTTTTCTTTATTATTTTTTTTAATTTAATTTTTAATTCTTTTAATTTTTTTAAAATTTAATTTATATTTTAAATTTATTATTTACTATTATTATTATTTTAATTTTAATTTAAAAAACTAAGTTTTTATTATTTTTTAATTTTTTTTTAATTTTTTTTTTAATAAAAAAAACGAATTCATATATATATATATATATATATATATATATATATATATATATATATATATTTTTTCTTTTTTTTCTTTTTTTTCTTTTTAAATATTTAATGATTTTTTCTTAATTTAAATTTTTTATTTTTAATTAATTTGTATTTTTGTATTTTTATTATTTTAATTATTATTATTATTATATTGAAGATGTTTATTTTTGAATTATTTCACTACTCACCATAGTCGATCTTGTTATTTTCTGTCGTTGATTCTAGTAAACAACTATCACATTGTCCACAGTTGAATTTGTGTAGCATTTTTGGCCATGCATCAGTGATAATTAGAACTTTTGAATCTCTACAGTAACGACCTTTTACGAGCTTTTTGAGGTTTGTTCCCAGTAGAGACGCTGGCTTTTCTCGTGGTTTTAATCGTTCTGCTTGGGGAAGGTTTTGTGTTTGAGGAAAGTTTCAATCTTTGAAGCTCGGAAAGCAGTAATTCTCAGCATTCAAGCTTTTCCTTTAAATTTGGAGCTCGAATCCGTGATTTTTAGGGATCTCTGTTCTGATGAGTACTTCTGAAGATTGAAATGGGTGTGCGTGTCATGACCGAGGTATAATTAGCGTTAAATAATTTGTATGAACTGACTCCATAATTTCTCTCTGTGTTACATCGGTTTGTAGGATTAGTATGCTTAAATAACTAAAGGTTTGTGCTGCGCAGGTCTACAAGAAGCTGCAAAAAGTAGAACGTCGAAGTTGGTTATAACTTGTTACGATGTCTGAACATCCAAAAGTTAGTTCATCTCAGTTGTGGTCTGCTACTCCATGTAAGTCTTTCTCTGGCTTTCGTGTCTGAATTATGACACTGACATCGCAATTGGCATTTTAGCTCTCTGACTTAGTTGTTGTGGTTTTTCAGATTTAGATGGTTACGATCCAATTCGATTTTCCAGCATGACAGACCTCAGATTTTACAAGTTTGCAAGTAGGACAACTGCAAAGCCTTGGAATGTTGCTTACCACGGGATCGCATTCTTTGGTATATGCGGTACACGTACCTGCAGTGAACATGAGAAGACTGTTAGTTGCAAGCTGACTAAAGGAGGTTATGGAAAATTTGATCTGGCAAAGGATAGTTGTGATTTTGTGTGCCCCTGTTGTGAAAAGTCTCTGAAAATGTTGAACACGTGTAGCTTTCGTAACTGTAAATGGGAGTACACGGGTGTTGTGCAGGATCCAAGTGCAAGCGAGTCTGAACCTACGAAAAAATATATAAAGAGAAACGACAGTGGCGTGGCAAACACAAAAAATGGATTTTTCAATATACTGGCGACGTAACAAATTGGAGGTTCTTGGAATTCACTGTGGAGAAAATTCCAGTGAACGAGCTTCGTGATCTCTAAAATGATGTGATTTCTTGCACCAACTGAAAGCAAGTTTTGATTATCGTTCTTCTGGAATTTGGTGGTGATGTATATGAAACTACTCTAGCTGATTATGTGAAATGTGTGCGAATTTCGAAGGGATGTTAGATATTATGTTGGTGTTTAGATGCCCTATTTCTGGATGATACCCGCATGTCAAGTAGGAGATCTAAACAAGTCTGGGATTTTTAATGGCCCATGTCGTCTTAAAATAAACGAAAGTCTACTGTAATGTGCCCCTTTTTCTTTGGTGGATAGTTCTAAAATGGCCTTTGCTGTCTTAATATTAACGAGAGTCTACTGTAATGTGCTCTTGTTTTTTCTGCAGATAATAGTTCTTTGGGACATGGTTTTATAAATATGATATCTTTACACCGAAGGTGAAGGACCAAGTAAACCAATTTTTATAGTCAAGCTCTATGCAATATAGTTAATGTTCTTTTAAATAATATTTAAAAGAAAATATATATTCTAAGAGATTATTTTTATGTTAGGAAAAAAACTAATAATGACTTTATTTTACCAATTAACCAAATATTATTAACAAGTAAAGTAAACCGATTATATGAAGGGGTTTTATTAAAATTGTTCCTTAACATAATTCTTTTTTTTCCAATCTTAAAATGCTTGCCATATTTTAAATATTTATATGTTTCAAAACATTTTTAAATAGCACAAATGCAAAATAATTCCTTTTTTTTTTCAATCTTGAAATGCTCGCGATGTTTTAAATATTTAATTTCTTCAAACATTTTCAAAGAATACAAATGCAAAGCAATTCCATTATGCAGCAACTCAAGCATGCTATTGTCACTAGAGAAATACAATAAGAGACACTAGAAAATTAGAAATTGGCATTGAAATACCAAGAGAGCCTGCAAAGTTGAGTTGAGTTTCTAGTAGAATCTTGACAATTTTACAAATAGTCGTTTTCCACCACAAACATCCATACAAAGCTCTTCGTTTTCTGTCTGCATAACTTTGATAGTCTATTACAACTACAATATAGCTTTCATTGCCTATTACAACTACAATATAGCATTAATAAATTATTTGAACCTTTTAAATATGAAATTTAACATTATGGAAAAAAATAAATCATGCACTAATGCTAAGGTAAAAACTATTTCCGATAGAATAAAGGAAAGGAAGCATGGATAACATTTATGAAAGGAAATCATTAAATATCCTTGCTCATTTGCAATAAAATTTCATTCTATGCATGGATTAGGCAAGGCAATCACCAATCTGGGTTATCAATTGGAACAGATTGATTGCTTCTGCTCTTTGATATAAAATCAGAGTCCCTGTATTTTCTGGTGTCCCATCTAGCTTAAGTAAACTACAATATGTATCAAACGATTTTGCGATTGGGCCATTGGCAACCTATTCCTTTGTTCCGTATTTGAATTCATCCACAACTATCTTGTGCATCTCTTTGTCAACATGGTTGAGCTTTACCTCATCCTTTTTGTAGGGCATTGTCCTATTGCATGTTCCTCCAAGTCATGGTAAACAGACATATTCATGTCCTCACAATCACATGATTTTCTAGTCAATTTCCAATATTTACTTGATTAGCACATGGATTTTAGCCTTTTGATATTGCATTAGCGGTATTATGTGCAAGTCCCACATGGTTGTGGTTAAAATTTGCATTAGCAGATTTTTGTCGTGCTCCACTCCCAATCCTTAAATTTTGGACTCGCCCAATTGACATATTTTTGTGATAATTCATTTAGGATGTTGTATGCACAACCACAAGACAAAATTGCTACTTCAAGCACAACAATGAAAGACAAATCTTCCCAGATCTTGACGAGATGAACTACCTTCGATGTATTTTTTCACCTTTAGGGGCAACTGCTAGTTTTAATTATATTTTAATTTTTAATTTTAATTATTTTATTTTATCATTTTCTTTAATTATGATGTTTTTTCTTTCTTCTTTTAAGTAAAAAAACTGTTATTTTTGGGCTAATTTTTATTTTTTTCTTTGAATTATGATATTTCTTTTCCTTTTTTTTAATTTTTTTGTTTTTTTAATTTTTTTTTTTTTGTCAAGTTCAGTTTTTTTTTTTTTTTACCAAGATGAAAATCACCACTTTAAACAAAAAGGATTGATGTTACATCAACACTTTTCAAAATTAGCATGAAAATCACTAACTTTTTAAAACAAATATTCAACTTGATAAATAAAAAAATTTAATGTGCCAAAAAACTCACCATTTTTCTAAATTGACGTCACATTTAAAAAAAAAATCGAAGAAAATTTAAAGTTCCAAAAATATGCTAAAAAAAGGTTATTCTACATCACCACTTTTCAAAATCGACATGAAAATCATGACATTTGTTTAAAAAAAAAAGAAAACCATAAGAAAATTTGAAGTGTCAAAACTATGCTAAAAAACGGTGATTCTGCATCACCACTTTTCAAAATCGGGTGTTCTTTTTTCTACCCAACAAAAACAGGTACTAGGTAATTTTCTTGTTTGATCGGTAACTATGTTCAATGTAAAGAGTGAAGAAACATACCTAATTATTTATTCATTTCTACCAAAAACCTAAATAAATAAGAGCAATGGTAGTTAGCTCTAATATTTCCATATCATATTATAAAAGAGATTAACCAACTTATGCAAAAAAAATCTGAATGGTTTGCTAAAGCAAAAGGGCTAGTTATGGATCCATTTCTATCAAAATCCAAAATAGAGAAGAGAAATGGACCTAGTTAGCTCTCTTATTTCCATATCATATCATGATAGAGTTTAACCAAATTAGGGAAACATGTTATCAAGGGTTTTCTTGAGTATGAAGAATCTGAGAAAATTGTTAATAACATGTACAATTTTTAAATTTTGGCTTTCGTGATCCATAATTTTTACAGAGATATATTTTGGTGAGAGAAGTTGTCTTGAAGACGAACCACACTAGTTGGTTCAAAATGCATCGACGGAGTCTTTTCCTATGTGATTATCATCGAAATATCTCTCTGTAAAAACATGTACAATATTTTAATTATACATGTTGTACAAAACATTCTTATATAGTTCAACGTTTGGAAATAACTAAAAAAATGAAATTGAAGAGCCATGAGGGGATTGGGAGTGAGATAGAGGTGGGAACTTAGGGGTATTTTTGGCTATGGTTCAACAAGAGGAAATAGCCTAATCATAGAAGAGAATAATAGTCAAATAGAGGTAGGTGCATAAGGGGAGATCATTCTAGATCAGTTTGAGGAGAGGCAAGGATGGAAGGGTATATTGGGATATGCATTATATGCGATAGAGGAGAAGGGGGGATGTGGTGCGACATGAAGAGGTGCGGTGACAGGGAGAAATTTTGAGGGGCTGAGAAGAGGTGAATGGTAGATGGCTAGCAAAGGGGAATGGTTGAGAGTGAAGGAGAGAAGAGTAGAGCTAAGGGGTAGGACGAGGAAAGAGGGATGGGGAGTAGGATAGGAGGTGAGGTAGAGACAAAAAATAGAGGGAAATAGGTGAAACTAGAGGAGGCATGCATGAGTGAGTGGGATGAGACAAGAAACAGAGGAAGAGGGTTAATGAGTAAGGGAGGGGGAATGATGGGCACGAAGGAAAGGAGGAAGGATCCAAGGGGAAATAAGTTACAAGACGAGGGGGGAGGAGAAGTGAAGGTGAGGAAGGGATAGAGGGGAAGGATGAATGTGGTGGTAAAGGGAGGTGAGAAGAGGTCAAGTGTGGATGGGTATGGGAGGGCGATCGGTGGGAATGAATTAAAGGAGATAAAATCCATTAGAGGGTTGGTAGAGGAGGTGAGAAGAGATAAAAGGTGGATGAACATGGGAGGAAAATAGAAGGTGGGGGAGAAGAGGGATAGAGGTGATACTAGGAAAGGTGTTTTGGGGTGGTGGGATGAGAGGGGAAAATGAGGAGGAGGTGAGAATAGGTGAAGGGTATATGGGTAAGGGAGGGGACTATTGGATATGAAGTATATGAGGAAAAATACAAGGGAAAGGGTGATGTAGAAAAAAGGAGGAGGAGAGGAGGAAATGGTGGGGTAGAGGGTAAGGGGAGATGTGGTGGGCTATGGGAAGGTGGATATGATGGGTAGAGGAGATGGTTGGACCAAAAGGTTTTGGATAGGAGGTGGGAAGAGAGGGAAGGTGGGTATGGGCATTGAAGTGTGTGGAGCATGAAGAGGGAGAGGTTGGAGAGACACGAGGAAATGGAACAGACGGGTGGGGAAGAGGGGAAAAGGATGAGGAGCCGAGGAGAGGAAAAGGGTATGTGGGTAGGGGAGGGGAAGCGGTGGGCATGAAGGAAATGTGAGAAAATAAATTAGAGGAATTGGGAGAGGAAATGAGAAGAGAGTGAAGTTGGATGTGCATGGTACGTAGAGAGGAATGAGAGAGAAGAGTACTAGATTGGTAAGACTAGGAAAAGTGGTCAAAAGGAAGTGGAGATATAGGTACAAATAGGGAGGAGGTGTAGAGTGGATGGGGGAGGGGGAGCGATGAGCATGAAGAATAACAAGGATAAGTTAAAGGGTAGAGTGAGGCTAGATGAAGTGGGAGAAGGAGGGAAGATAAGGGAGGAGTACATAAAATTATTGTGGTACATACATTTATTTAGGGTCTTTAGAAATTATGAATAGAGAAGGCGGATAAGGTGTGGAGTGAATTAGAGGAAACATGGGCATGTGGCCCTAGGAATGAAGATGGTTTTAGACCTTCAATAGTGACTATGAAACTAGGATGCAGGCATAGGATGAGTTGGGATTTGGGGAAGACATATTAGCATAGGAAGCATAGGGAATAAGTGTATAGGGGGTGATGGGTTATCTAGAGGTGACTCCCTGTGGGAAATTTGGGTCAGATTTAAAAATAAGGAAAGGCCTTAGGTGGAAACGGTGATAGAAATAAAGAAAAGTTAGGGGCCTAAGGGTATATAGGGCTAGGGCTTAAGAAAATATTGGGATAAAGAGGTAGTTAGGATAATGTTTATATAGGGATAAGGGCCCAATTGGGTAAAGGTTGATATATAGTGGTGGAAGGGACTTTGAGTAGGGATTTTAGGGCCTAGGGGTGGAGGGGGAATAGAGTCACTATCTTTGACACATTGGATAAATGGCCTAAGTGGGTAGGTGAAATTTTCGTAGTGGTAGAGATAGGGGCCATGTTTGGTTTAGCCCAAGGGTGTCACATGCTCTATACAAAGGGAAAAAGTGTAGGTTTCTATTCCCTAGGGTCATAAGATCTAGGGTCCCATGTGTGTACCAAGAAGGTATCCCAAGGGTGAAGAGGTTTAGGTTTTAGGAAGAGGTGGTGAGCTAAGTATAGAAGGAGCTAAGGTCGAAGAGATGAGGGAAAAGGGACTAGTTTTGGTGGACTAATTAGAATATGAGAGCCCAAGGGAAGAAATAAATGTAGTGAGGGTGGTGGGGATAATGTGGAAAAGGTAAAGGGGATTTGTGATCCATTAGTGAAGTATACAAGGGTAAGGGCACCAGGTCTAGGGAATTAGGTTCCAAGGGTTTGTAGAAATTTAATACAAAATATGTAGTGCTTGGATTCTCTTGATATAAAAATAATATGCTACTGTTAAATACAGAATCACTTCTACAAAATATTTCCGTAATTTGAAACACAATTGCAAATCACAATACCATGAAGAAAGTTCAGTCGCACATAACATAGATAATAATTCGAGGAAAACATATAGGTAAAAATCCCATTATCTTCTATTATGTATTATATCATGGATCATGAAACAATTACATACAAAGATCTAATTCAAGAGCTCTCAGTACATGAGCTAACTGTCTCACACTGTCATACAAAAATTGGCAAGTTCCTTAGCCAATTTACTATCTCTAGATAGCCTGCCTCCACTGCGCAATCTAAGCTTATAGCAATCCCTGAATGAATGGAATCCTTCTTGACTTGAATACACAATCATCATTGGCACATCCAATGTGTGTGTGGTTGTATGTGTGCAACCAGATAATGTCACAACTGATAGTTATAAGCCCTTTCACCTAGAAGTCAACTAGGTCTCCACTGGATCTGACATGCCTGCAGTTAACAGTAGTAAATCTTTAGTTGCATGTGGGCCCACTCATTGTGAATTAATTAATAATTAATTCACTTGATCTCTCACTAGTGTATCTTCAATTATAGCTAGCACAACTGAGTTTAACTCAGTTCATTGAGATAAACTACTTTACAACTTTCATAACTGCACTTCCAGCTCTGTGACAACTTCGAATCACTCAGTTACAACTAAGTCCACTTGCATGTTCCACCAACCAACCTCTTAACTTGAAATTACTTTAGCTAACTGATTTTCCACTTTATTAACTATTTCCAAGTGCTCGTTGAGAATAGATTATTGTTTATTGTACAACTATTAAGGGATAATAATAGTCGACATGAATATATAAATAAACATGAAATATATAAATAGAACTTGCACATACATCTATAAATAGACATGCAATCTATAAATAGAACTTGCACATACATCTATAAATAGATATGCATCTATATATAGAATTTTCTCATGCATCTATAAATAGACATCCACCTAAAAATAGCCTGAGGCTCCATCCTAGTGTAGGTGTGTAATTTTCACTTGGATCTTCTTGTTGAATCTCAAAACTCCCTCTCAACAAGAAAGGGATTATCCTTCACCCCGATCTTCTCTCTATGGTATTCGAATTTGCTCCTAGTGAGCACCTTCTTCAGAATATCTTCATCCTGATCTTTTGTAGGAATGTACTGATGCAACATAATCCTCCTCTGCACACAATCTCTAAGATGATGGTACCAAATATCTATATGCATATATCGATCATGAAACACAGGATTAATCGATATTTTAATGCAACTTCGATTATCATAGTGAATCACTGTCAGATCTAAATGAGAACCAAACAAACCAACCAATGTATTTCTCATCCATATAACCTCACATGCAGCTTGAATTGCTGCCATGTATTCCGCTTCCGCTGAACTGAGTGCCACGGATATTTGCTTCCTATTATACCAAGAAACAAATGTAGATCCAATGCTAAAGATCCCCCCTGATGTGCTCTTTCTGTCCGATGGGCTGCCAGCCCAATTTGCATCTATGAAGCCATGAAACATCACCTCATCAGTCTGTCTATACCATAAACCATACTCTAATGTGCCCCTCAGGTATCTCAAGACATGCTTTCCCACCTTCCAAAATAACTTGGTA
Source organism: Pinus albicaulis (assembly GCA_034641835.2). Lineage (NCBI taxonomy): Eukaryota > Viridiplantae > Streptophyta > Pinopsida > Pinales > Pinaceae > Pinus > Pinus albicaulis. Next base: position 486,351,089 of record CM076581.1, read on the forward strand.
GGCTTAACCATAGCTTGAATCAGCTAGTTAACCACATAGAAAATGTCCAGTCTCGTGTTCACTAGATACATTAGCGAACCCACTAACTGTCGATAGATAGTAACATCAACTACCTCTCGAGAAGTAGCATCCTCTTTCCTCTAGTTTCCCGGAAGAGGAGTATCCATAGGTTTTTATACCTCCATGTGAAACTTACCCAGTATCTCCCTTGCATACTTTCCTTGAGACACAAAAATTTCACCATCTCATTGCCATATTTCCAATCCAAGGAAATAATGAAGGAGGTGCATATCCTTCATCTTGAACTCCTTTGCAAGGTCATCCTTGCATGAGTGTATCAGATGCTCATCACCAGTCAATATTAAATCATCAACATAAAGAACAATGATTAAAATCTTACCCTCCACCACAATTTGGTATAGGTTTTCATTTTCTTCACTTTTGGTGAAGCCCAATCCGGTGAAATAACTGTCTATCTAAGTGTACCAAGCAAGAGGTGCTTGCTTTATCCCATACAACGCTCTTTTAAGTCGACACACATGCGACTCGCTGTTGAAGATCTCAAAATCTTTCAGGCTGCTCTATGTACACATCTTCCTCAATGATACCATTAATAAATGCAGTATTCACATCCATATGATGGATGTGCTAGCCCATCTACACTGAGAGAGAAAAGATGGTCCTTATGGAAGAATACCTTGCGACAAGTGCGAAGGTTTCTTCCTAATCTATCGCCTTGATTTGTGAGAAGCCCCGAGCCACAAATATGGCCTTTTATTTCTCAACACTCCCATCAACATCTTGCTTTACCTTGTAGATCCATCTCGAACCTACCATTGATTTATCAACTGGCCTTGTAACAATTTCCCAAGCACTTTTTTTGACAATGGATTCATTAGGGGAGTTTTGAGGTCTAAAATGGGCCTCCTAAGGAAATAATAAAATAATATCTAATCCAATAAAATAGTATTTATGAATTTGAAATTCACTTTTTGCACCACAATCCATGTAACCATAGTTAAATTTAATTCAAAAGCTGTACCAAAATAAAATTAATAAAAAAAATTGTATTGATCTGACTATAAATAAGAATGAATTTTTCAAGAAAAAATCATTATCATTTAACAACTAATGCATTTGTCCTTTGTACTTAAATAACTAAAAATAAATATAAATATAAATTTATAAATTCTTAATTGTTATATGCTATTAATTAAAATTTATATTATTTAAATTTTATAATAACATGTAATTAATATACTATATAAATATAATATAATATAATATAATATAATATAATAAATGTATAGGGATATGCATTGTTTCTTTCAAGAAATATGAAATGACAACAATATATTTTTATTCAAAAAGTCTGAAATGACATTTATTATGAGTACTTTACTTTCACTTTAAAAGTACTTAGAGCACTATCATGGTTAAGCATGAGTTTTTATCCACCATTAAGAATGTGACCAGTAGGTACCTTTAACTCAATCAATGCCACCTCAACCATTAGGGATGATGTCATCCCGTAAAATGTGATTGGTTGTCATAAAGTGAATTTTGATTGTACATTTTTCTTAGGAGGCCCATTTTAGACCTCAAAATTTCCCTAATGCATACTCCTCCACCATTGCATCTGCCCATGTGGGCTCCTGCACTACTTTTGTTGAATCCTTAATTAAACTGAGAGGGGGGGAGTGAATCAGTTTAACACATACATGAGCCTTTTTTAAAAATTTTCATCAAGCTTATTTAAAACTTAATTTTATAACCAACTTAATATGTGAATAGTCTTAGTATGTAGCAGCAAGTATTAAGATAATGTGACACCAAAATTTTTATGAGAGCAACAAGCATTAAGCAGATTGGATAGAACATATCAACACATAGGCAACACACACAGAGACAACAGATATAAGTGGAAACACATAAAGGGAGAAAACCACATCTTATTATTGTTGTGATGCAAAGGCAAGCTCCAACTCCCTCTCACCACTGATTTTCTGCAGGCACCAACCTACAGGAGGCTCCAACCTCAGTCAGTTACAACTGACATCTATCAAGCTTCAACTTGATAGGGAAGCTCCAACTTCCTCATTCTATCAAAAGAAAACATTTGCTGATTTACCTTGGATATCAACTCTGTTCTGTAGCATCTCTTTCTACTCCTCCTCTTTCTTATCTTCTCTACCTCAATTCTTCATACTCTGCATTCTCTCACCTCTCACTGCATATTACTATGATATCCTTTATACAGTTTGCCTCATAACTATTCGTATTCCACGGGGAATTCAAAGTGAGTAGCCCTGACTCTTCACCTTCTACCTCCTTACTCCTTTATCCAGCTCATTCAGAAAACTACAGCAGTTTGTACAACTTTCATTTTTACATTGGAGTTCTGTTTCCTACGAAGACTTGCCAGTGCATCACAAACAATATAAGCCAATTAAAAAGCGTTTACATTCAGTTACAATATGGATTACAAATCAACCCATTCAATTTTGGATCACTATGTGTTTGTATTTTCTATGACTGTCTCTGTCTTTTTCGGCTCTGCTTGCTCTCTTGTTCACTGTTGTGGTGTAACTGCTACATATATGTAACTGCACTTTTTATATAACACAATTCAACTCTCGGCGTAATAATAAAGAATTTTTAACATATAAACTGCCCTTTCTGTATAACGCAAGTGCCTCTCCACGATATAATCATAATAGACCATTTTAATATATAAAATGCCTTTTTTGTCTCACAAATTGATCTTTTCTTATGCTCCAATGCGATTACACCTCTTGTGATGGTTCCGATGCGATTGATCGCAATCAGAACTTTCAATTGTATGTTCTGATATTCTGCTTTACTCTGATGCGATGGTTCACTGTTCACTTGCACTTCACTGCGTCGATGTGATTAGCAAAGGCCCCACCATGTAATCAAATAGCTCATATCCACCATCCATCCTTTAGCAAATCCGACAGTTGTCATCCGATCGCTCAATCGTAATTGGAACTTTCAGTTTGTTCGTTACTCTTTCACCTCCGATGCGATGAATCGCTCTAATGCACTTTAAGCCAGAACTCAAACAAATATGAGTCACCGTTTATAACATATCGGGTCCGCTAATGCAATCAGAACTTTTAATTAACATGTTTCACTGTTATGATTTTCTCCGATGTGATTAGTGAAGGTCCCAGTTTATAATACATCGTTTGTTTCAAACTTGAACAAAAGAACCTTTTGTTATTTTAATCTCGCGCACAAGAATATAATACATATGCTGTATACTGTAACCTTGGTTCCTTGTATATAAGGCACTACATACATATATATACTTTGCCGCTTCAGCTTTTATGTATCCTTCATCTTGGGTTAAGATTCTCGGAATAAGCATGCATTGAACTCTTCCGTTTTACATGGGGTCCCACACTACACATATAATATCCTCCGTCAACAATATATTAAGTCTTTGACTCAGACTTAAACCCAACACTAATATATGTAGTTATATAACCTTTCAGGCTCCAAAGTTATTTTAACTCGCCTTGCTTATAATTATATAATGCACTGTCTAAAGTTTGCGTTACCTCTTCGTTAATCCGCAACATAGTTGGGGTCCACAATTAATATATATAAACATATCAATCATTCAACATTTTCTCCAATGGTTAATCACTAACCATTAACGCGATAATTCAACTGGGCCCACCGCAACTTATATCCACATATACAATGTTTTATACGCCTTGTATTACAATCTTGGTCCCCTTTTAACACAGTACTCATATCATATTGAACCCCTTCCTTTGTTTATTATATCAAGTGTATTAACCTAACGCGCAACCTTCTTAACTCACTCTCTAAGGTTTGAACATGAAATAATAAAACACTTTCATACTCCCGAACTTATCACATAATGCTATAACAATGGATTTCGTGCCCTTAATTAAACACGCAAGCGTTTATAACCTTCCAACCATGGCTTATAACATTAACCCAACACTTCATAATGTATTGCATTCATGAGCATGTAACTTACCTTCCTCCTGTTTATTAACTTTTGTAATACACATAATACACTGAACTTCACATAATATTTGGACCCGCAGCAATGAATGTAGTTCCCACAGTCTCGATTCTCTTCCCCGCAACTCCTCTTTTGATCGGACAGTCAATCTACTCTCGCACTCCAACTAAGCTTTGGACCCCCATCCGACGAATGACGCGCAATATCGCGCAACTTATATTCTCGTCACATAATTCTCCAAAATTATGTGAAAAAAGTTGTATATTCGAAAACCACTTTAGGGTGCGTGGCAATCAATGACATATATCGCGTTATTTTTGAGAATTCTTCTTACCACTTTAACTTTCACATGAACCCACTAGTTTTTGAGCGTTGGTTTCACTGTTTGCTCAGGGTTCCGTCTAGCACATGGTTCCGCTTCATCAAATTTTAACTATTATTAAAAGAATTCCTGCTTTCTCTCTTGTTTCCTCTTGCGTTCTCGAAATTATAATACGGTGCTTCCATACATTGAACGTCCGACTCCATTAGATTTTCATTGTGTAATTACGGTTCCTTTCTTGATTCTGTGCCCTTATTGGTTCCACAGTCGACTGAGTTATTCCTTTGAAATGGGGTCTTGTTGATTATTTAGTGTTTGTGCCATATAAGCTCCGCCTCTATTATTATTTTTTAGTTCTACCCTTTCTGCATTGTTCTACATCTCTTGTGTTCATTTCACAATGGATTTGTTAATGGCTTTACCTCTGTATTCCCTGTCTCTGTTTCACTGTACTCTCTGCAACCTTTCTCTGCTGCTTGACTGTTTCATTTCACGGCTCTGCCTCTGTATTCTCTATCTCTGCATCCTCTATCTTGTGCATAGTTGTTTCAATGTTTCAGCAATACTCTGTATTCTCTATCTCTGCATCCTCTATCTTGTGCATAGTTGTTTCAATGTTTCACTGTTTCACTATACTCTATCTCTGCATCCTCTTCTTTTAATACCTTGCTTCTTTAGTTGGTGCTCGACCCTCTCTACATCTTGCTGCCTCTTTTTCTCTCTCTGCTTCCATGCTGTCTCCTCTGCCATCTCCTTTTCCATCAATGACAACATTTCCAACAGTCTCCCCATTTGGAATTGATGGCAATACACTTCCTCTACTTGCCTTTTAGGACCCTTTCTTCTGTTGCTTTCTTTTCCTCCCCCTTTGACATCAATGGCAAAGGGTTGCTCATTTCCCAATGTGCTTTTAAATCTCGTCCATGTTACTCTAATCTTGAGGTCCTGTTTCATGCTCTACTTAGTTGCTCTGGCTCTTTTGTGACTCTCTTTGTCGACTGATCTCCCCCTGGAATGATGTATTATTTTCTGTTCTCCCCCTAGAATGAAGCTTTCTTTTCCTGTTAGAGAGTAGAATCTGAAGACACTACCCCTAGTTTGTTTCTCAGACATTCGAATGGCTCTCTAGCAAGAGTTTTTGTGAATATATCTGCTATTTTTTCTTTTGTTGGCACATAGTCCAACTTCACTACCTTCTGTGCTACTTGTTCTCTTAGGAAATGGTACTTGATCGGGATTTGTTTAGTTTTTGAATGAAGTACATGATTTTTTGATATACTTATTGCACTTGTATTATCACATTTGATAGAGATAGGTTCATCAATGCTTACCTTCATGTCTTGGAGGGTTTGTTTCATCCACATGACTTGTGTGCAACATACTGCTGCTGCTATGTATTCTGCTTCTGCTGTAGATAGAGAGATAGATTTTTGTTTTTTTCTTAGCCATGCCACTAGACTTTTTCCCAAGTAGAATGCACCTCCACTTGTGCTTTTCCTGTCATCCACACAGCTGGCCCAATCTGCATCTGTATATGCTGTCAAAGTCAAGCTCTTGCCTTTTGAATTCCATAGCCCATAGTGTACAGTTCCTTGTAGATATCTTAATATTATTTTGACTGCTAGAAGGTGATTTTGTCTTGGTGCTGCTTGATATCTAGCCACAAATCCTACTTCCAACACAATTTCTGGCCTAGATGCTGTTAGGTATAGCAGACTTCCTATCATGGATCTGTAAAGTCTTTGATCTATATCAGCAGATCCATCATCAACACATAGCTTGCATCCAGTGATCATGGGAGTTGACACAGGTTTGCAGTCTTCCATTTTGAACTTTTTCAACATCTCTTTTAAGTATTTTTCTTGTGAGATGAATGTACCTATGTTATTTTGCTGAATTTGAAGTCCTAAGTAGAAGGTGAGCTCTCCAATCATAGACATCTCAAAATCTGATTTCATCTCTTTAGCAAATCTTTTTGCTAATTCATCTTTGTTGCTTCCAAACATAATGTCATCAACATATACTACAAAAATCAGGAGTTCATTTTCATGGGCTTTTATGTATAGATTGTTTTCTACCCCTCCTCTCTTAAAGCCTTGTTTTTGCAAGTACTTATCTAGCCTTGAATACCAAGCACGAGGAGCTTGTTTCAGTCCATATAAAGCCTTCTTTAGTCTGCATACATAGTCTTCTTTATCTGTTAATGAGAATCCTTCTTGTTGTTCCATGTAGACTTCTTCTTCTAGATCTCCATTCAGGAAGGCAGATTTCACATCCATTTGATATTCCTTGAAGTCATGGTAGCATGCAAAGGCCAGAAACATTCTGATAGCTTCCATTCTGGCTACAGGGAAAATGTTTCATCGTAATCAAGACCTTCAATTTGTGAATATCCCTTGCATACAAGTCCGGCTTTATTCCTAATTACCTGTCCTTGTTCATTAATTTTATTCTTAAAAACCCATTTTGAGCCTATGACATTTTCCTCAGTGGGTCTTGAATCTAATTTCCAGGTATTGTTCTTCTTAATTTGGTCCAATTCTCCATTCATAACATTCACCCAATACTTTTCCTTGCTGGCTTCTTCAAACTTCTTTGGCTCTATTTGTGAAAACATAGCTAGGTATACCTCTTCTGTCTGTTCAGTTAGTTGTCTTCTTGTTTGGACTCCTACACTCTTGTCCCTAGTGATTTGATCTTCTGGATGGTTCTTTTGAGTGTATCTTGAAGGGGCTTTCGAGCTCAGTTCATCATCTTCTGTTGTCTTGCTTATTTCATCATCACTTTGGTTCTCTTCTTCATAATCTTCTGGAGGATTGCTGCAATCTGTACTTCTTGTCTTGTTTGGTAGTTCTTCATCAACTCTTACATCAATGCTTTCCACAATTTTCCGAAGAGTCTTGTTGTAGCACCTGTAACCTTTAATCTTGGATCCATATCCTAAAATTATTCCTTTATCTGCTCTTACATCAAACTTTCCCAGATTTCATCATTATTATTTATGTAACACTTGCTTCCAAAGACTCTAAAGTGCTTGATTGATGTTGGTTTACCATGCCATAGTTCATAAGGAGTCTTGTCACTGTTTGGTATTAAATGAGCTTTGTTTAGAATATGCACAGCTGTGTGTACTACTTCTGCCAAGAAGGTTTGGGGAATGTTACTCTCTTGCATCATGGCTCTAGCAATTTGTTGTATAGACCTATTTTGTCTCTCTGCCACTCCATGCTATTGAGGTGTCCCTGCAATAGTAAACTGTTGCTTTATCCCATGTTCATTGCATAGGTCTGCAAAGTCATAGTCTGTGAATTCACCTCCTCTGTCTGATCTGATGCATTTTAGCTTGCATCCTATTTTATTTTCTGTCAATGCCTTGAATATCTTGAATTTCTCAAGTGCTTCCAATTTATATTTGAGAAAGGACACCCATGTAATTCTTGAGAAATCATCTATTATTAGTATGAAGTAGGATTCTCCACCTGCTGTTTTAGTTCTTGAAGGTCCACACAGGTCCATGTGTACAAGCTGAAGTGGCCTACTTGTTGATAGCTCATCTTTGGTCTTAAAGGATGTCCAGGTCTGTTTTCCCAATTGGCAAGATTTGCATATGGTATTTGAAGGCCTTTTTATTGCTGGCATATCTCGGACTACTTTCTTCTTACTCAGTCTGATGATATGGTCTAAGTTAAGATGTCCCAATCTCCTATGCTATAACCATGATTCCTCAAGTTTTCTAAGGTGGCATGCTTCATTCTCTTCTTTCACCATGTAGACATTACTCTCGGTTCGAACACCTTTGATTAGAGTCTTCCCTGTGGTGCTTGATCTGACTTCACAATCTTGTGCTCCAAAATGAACTTCACAGCCTCTATCACACATTCGACTGACACTCAACAAATTTTCTTTTAGCCCATCCACAAATAGTACACCTTGTGCCTTTCCTCTGCCATTATCTAGGCTGACTGAGCCTTTTCCTTTGATTTTTCCTGCTTTATCATTACCAAAAGTAAAGTTTCCATATTTCTTTTCATCAAAGGTTATAAACTTGCTTCTATCTCCAGTCATATGCTTTGAGCAACCACTGTCCAAATACCATTGGCTTTTCAGGTCTTGAGCTGTTAGATCCAGATCACATTTATTCACCTTCTTTTTCCACTGCATGCATCCTTTTGTTTGGTACCTTTTCTGAGATGATGACCCACATTCTCTGAGAGGACATTTGGAAGGCATATGTCTAATTTTATTGCATACACAGCATTTAATCATATTTTTAGCAAGATTATGAGTATGAGTAAACTCTCCATGATTTATAAACCTCCTTGAGGTTTTGAACATCAATATTTGTCCATATTGTCCGCATTCAATGATTTTATGGCCAAATTCCTTATAGTAAAAACAATATCCATAAAAACAATTTGCATACCTGATGAAAGTTTGTCTTCTCCATTTGTTTGCTTGAGACAGTCTCTTCACTGTTTGCATCCTTGGCTGGTTTGAATTAATCCTCCTTGTATGACAGTATGCAAAAATATGTCCCAGCTTGTGGCAGGCATAACAGGTGGCATTTTTCATAGGAAGAATCTCCTTTGATGGCTTCCAAATTTGACATACTCAGGGGTATATGAGCCTTTTTTTGTTGGATGAGTATTTAATTCATTCTTTGTTATTGGAGGTTCCTTCTGGTTTTTGTCTCCTTCATTGCATGTTTCTTCTTTTCTAGGAATCATTTGAGCTGCTTCATCATCCTTATTTGCTTTTACAAAAATAATATTTTTTTTTTCCTTTTCTTTTCCTTTACTAGATTCTCCTTCATAGCCTATCCCAGTTTTTATCAGAGGAGATCTCTGAGCATCCAGAATTTCATTCAACTTACCAGAGCTTTTCATTTGAGAATAATTTATTGACACTTTCATTTGGGAATTTTCTAATTTCTTCCTCGGGCATACTACTTCTTCTTCCAACTTCTCTTGTTTTTGAATTTTATCCTTAAGTAACATGTCTTCTACCTTCTTGGATTCTTCAAGCTCTACTTTCAGCTAGATGAGGACTTCTAAATTTTGTTCTTCTCTTACATACTTGAGGAGAATGTCTTTATGTTTTCTTTCTGTTTTTTGCACTTCAATTTGAGTCTATCAATCTCCTCCAGGGCACTTCTTAGCTCCCCTTCAAGATCAACTTCACCTTCTTCTTCATTTTCTAGAAGGAGTCCTTCAAGTTCTTCTATGGCCATTAACATAAATTCAAAGGTTCCTTATTCACTTGAGGGTTCATCTGAGTCTTCAGATGCACTGCTATCTTGTTGAGCATAGAAATATTTTCTATTGAATTTCTTTCCTTTCTGCCAGTTCTTTGATATAGTTTTCTCTTATTCCTGAGCCTAATTTCTTGTTTTCTTATGAGGACACTTAGCAGCATAGTGTCCAACTCTTTCCTAGTTAAAGCATTTAAATGGAAGTTTACCTTTATATTTACCTGAGCCTCTATCCAGTTTCTTGACAAATTTGGCCTCTTCTTCATCAGAGAAAGAGCATATATTTCCTTTTCTTCTTTCTTCTTCTCTATCTTAAAGGTTGCCTCCCTCACATTTGACTTCTTCTATGGTAGTCTCATCTCATAGGCTATTAGATTTCTAAGTAACTGGTTCATGGTCAAGGTTTCCCAATCAACTATTTCTTCTATGGCAGAAACCTTGGGGTTAAAGCTGGGTGGAAGAGATCTCAGAATCTTTTGAACAATTATAGCTTCTTTTATGGTTTCCCCTATAGCTTTCATGTTATTTACTATTTCTGCAACCCTTAAAAAGAAGCTGGCAATGTCTTCATCATCATTCATTTTTAAGTTCTCAAACTGGGCTCTATAGACTTGAAGTTTGGCAGTCTTCACCTTCTTGTCTCCCTCATGAATGTTCTCTAGAGTATCCCACATCTCTTTGGCAATCTTGCTGTGCATTACTTTGATAAATTCTGCCTCACACAGTCCATTTAAGATTGCATTCATGGCCTTTTCATTGGCTACAAAATCGTGTTTAACTTCTTTCTCTGGATCAGTTGCCTTTGGGGCATATCCAAATTCCAAAGCAGCCCAAACTTCTATTCCTAGAGACATTATGTATGCTCTCATTCTGATTTTCCAGAAGGCATAATTAGCACCAGTGAAAAAAGGGGCTTTATTGGTTGAGCTTCCTTCTTGACTAGCCATCCTGGGGACCTAGGATCTCCTTTTAGTTGTTAAAATGGTACAAAAGGAACTTGGCTCTGATACCAATTGTTGAATCCTTAGTTAAACTGAGAGGGGGGGGGGGGGGTGAATCAGTTTAACACATACATGAGCCTTTTTTAAAACTTTTCATCAAGCTTATTTACAACTTAATTTTATAAACAACTTAATACGTGAATAGTCTTAATATGTAGCAACAAGTATTAAGATAATGTGACACCAAACTTATTATGAGAGCATCAAGCATTAAGCATATTGGATAGAACATATCAACACATAGGCAACACACACAGAGATAGAAGATATAAGTGGAAACCCATAAAGGGAGAAAACCACATCTTATTATTGTTGTGATGCAAAGGCAAGCTCCAACTCCCTCTCACCATTGATTTTCTATAGGCACCAACCTACACGAGGCTCCAACCTCATTCAGCTACAACTGACATCTATCAAGCTTCAACTTGATAGGGAAGCTCCAACTTCCTCATTCTATCAAAAGAAAATATTTGTTGATTTACCTTAGATATCAGCTCTGTTCTATAACATCTCTTTCTGCTCCTCCTTTTTCTTATCTTCTCTGTCTCAATTCTTCATAATCTGCATTCTCTCACCTCTCACTACATATTACTATGATATCCTTTATATAGTTTTCCTCATAACTGTTTATATTCCACAGGGAATTAAAAGTGAATAGCCATGACTCTTCACCTTCTACCTCCTTACTCCTTTATCTAGCTCATTCAAAAAACTACATCAATTTGTACAACTTTCAATTTTACATTAGAGTTTGGTTTCCTACGGAGACTTGCTAGTGCATCAAAAACAATATAAGCCAATTAAAAAGTGTTTACATTTAGTTACAATATGGATTACAAATAATCCCATTCAGTTTTGGATCACCATGTGTTTGTCTTTTCTGTGACTGTCTCTGTCTTTTTCAGCTCTACTTGCTCTCTTGTTCACTACCGTGGTGTAACTGCTGCATATATGTAACTGCGCTTTTTATATAACGCAATTCAACTCTCAACGTAATAATAAAGCATTTTTAACATATAAACTGCCCTTTTTGTATAACGCAAGTGCCTCTCCGCGATATAATCATAATAGACCATTTTAATATATAAAATGCCTTTTTGGTCTCACAAATTGATCTTTTCTTATGCTCCAATGCGATTACACCTCTTGCGATGGTTCCGATGCGATTGATCGCAATCAGAACTTTCAATTGTATGTTCTGATATTCTACTTTACTCTGATGCGATGGTTCACTATTCACTTACACTTCACTGTGTCGATGTGATTGGAGTTCTTCGATGCGATTAGAAAAGGCCCCACCATGTAATGAAATAGCTCATATCCACCATCCATCCTTTAGCAAATCCAACATTTGTCATCCGATCGCTCAATCGTAATTGGAACTTTCAATTTGTTCGTTACTCTTTCACCTATGATGCAATGAATCGCTCCGACGCACTTTAAGCCGGAACTCAAACATATATGAGTCACCGTTTATAACATATCGGGTCTGCTAACGCAATCAGAACTTTTAATTAACATGTTTCACTGTTGTGATTTTCTCCGATGTGATTAGTGAAGGTCCCAACTTATAATACATCGTTTGTTTCAAACTCGAACAAAAGAACCTTTTGTTATTTTAATCTCGCGCACAAGAATATAATACATATGTTGTATACTGTAACCTTGGTCCCTTGTATATAAGGCGCTACATACATATATATACTTTGCCACTTCAGCTTTTATGTATCCTTCAGCTTGGGTTAAGATTCTCGGAATAAGCATGCATTGAACTCTTCCGTTTTACATGGGGTCCCACACTACACATATAATATCCTCCATCAACATTATATTAAGTCTTTGACTCAGAATTAAACCCAGCACTAATATATGTAGTTATATAACCTTTCGGGCTCCAAAGTTATTTTAACTCGCCTTGCTTATAATTATATAATGCACTGTCTAAAGTTTGGATTACCTCTTCGTTAATCCGCAACATAGTCGGGGTCCACAATTAATATATACAAACATATCAATCATTCAGCATGTTCTCCAATGGTTAATCACTAACCATTAACATGATAATTCAACTGGGCCCACTGCAACTTATATCCACATATACAATGTTTTATACGCCTTGTATTACAATCTTGGTCCCCTTTTAACACAGTGCTCATATCATATTGAACCCCTTCCTTTGTTTATTATATCAAGTGTATTAACCCAACGCGCAAACTTATTAACCCGCTCTCTAAGGTTTGAACATGAAATAATAAAACACTTTCATACTCTCGACCTTATCACATAACGCTATAACAATGGATTTGATGCCCTTAATTAAACAAGAAAGCGTTTATAACCTTCCAACCATGGCTTATAACATTAACCCAACACTTCATAATGTATTTCATTCACGGGAATGTAACTTACCTTCCGCCTATTTATTAACTTTTGTAATACACATAATACATTGAACTTCACATAATATTTGGCCCCGCAACAATGAATGTAGGTCCCATAGTCTCGGTTCTCTTCCCCGCAACTCCTCTTTTGATCGGACGGTCAATCTACTCTCACGCTCCAACTGAGCTTTGGACCCCCATCCGATGGACGATGCACAATATCGCGCAACTTATATGCTCATCACATAATTCTCCAAAATTACATGAAAAAATTTGTATTTGAAAACCACTTTAGGACGTGTGGAAATCAATGACATATATCGCGTTCTTTTTGACAATTCTGCTTATCACTTTGACTATCACGCGAACCCACTAGTTTTTGAGCACCGGTTTCATTATTTGCTCAGGGTTCCATCTAGCACATGGTTTCGCTTCATCAAATTTTAACTATTATTAAAATAATACCTGCTTTCACTCCTGTTTCCTCTTGCGTGCTCGACTTTATAATACGGTGCTTCCATATGTTGAACGCCCGACTCCATTAGGTTTTCACCATGTAATTACGGTTCCTTTCTTGGTTCTGCACCCTTATTGGTTCCACATTCGACTGAGTTATTCCTTTGAAATGGGGTCTCGTTGATTGTTTAGTGTCTTTGCCATATAAGCTCCGCCTCTGTTATTTTTTTTTCGGTTCCGCCCTTTCTGCATGGTTCTGCATATCCTCTGTTCATTTCACAATGGATTTTTTAATGACTCAGCCTCTGTATTCCATGTCTTTGTTTCATTGTACTCTCTGCAACCTTTCTCTGCTACTCGACCGTTTAATTTCACGGCTCTGCCTCTGTATTCTCTGTCTCTGCATCCTCTTTCTTGTGCATGAATATTTCACTGTTTCACTATACTCTGTATTATCTGTCTCTGCATCCTCTGTCTTGTGCATGACTGTTTCACCATTTCACTATTTCATTGTACTTTGTCTCTGCATCCTCTTCTTTTTCTACCTTGCTTCTTTAGCTGCTGCTCGACCCTCTCTACATCTTGTTGCCTCTTTTTCTCTCTCGGCTTCTATGCTATCTCCTTTGCCATCTCCTTTGCCATCAATGACAACATTTCCAACAGCTTTCTGAAAGGAAGACGGTTCAGTCACAATACATTTGCTCATGAGAGCCATGTATCCAGTAAATCGGTCACGAGTCTGTCTTTGTCTGCGTTGTGAAGTAGGGACTCCTACATTCTGTGCAGCATCAAGTCTAAGCCTATCAGCTTCTATGGTATGCCTTCTTCCAGTTTTGATGGTTGGCTCTGCGTGACTGGAATCCTCCACTCTATGAACCTCTTCCTGTGGTTGATCCACATCTAGAGACTCATCTTTTGGAACCAGCAGTTCCTCCTCTACATGCAAGTCCTGCTCCCTCTCAAGCGACAACTACATGCCTTTCCCCTCATCGAATTTTATATCTTATCGAACCACAGTCATTGAACTGTTCGGAAAATATGAACGATAATTATGGGGTGTTTCTATGTACCCCAAAAAAATCCCAACTTCAACAGTCGGCTCCAACATCTTCTTGACATCCTTGGTCACATGCACATAAATAGATGAACCAAAAATCTTAAAGTGTGAAACATCTGGTTTCTTACCGGTGAAATTTTCTTCAGGTGTACTCATGCCAAGTACTCTATGAGGACAACGGTTTTGCACATAAACTACAGTGTTTCATGCTTCTGCCCACAAATGCATTGGTAGGCCCTGATCATGCAACAACGCTCGTGTTTCACCCACGATCGTTATGTTATTCCTCTTTGCAACCCAATTTTGTTGTGGGTTATGAGGTGCTATTAGTTCTCTTCAAATTCCTTCTTTGCTGCAGAAGTTCTTGAATTCGTTAGAGATGTATTCTCTACCATTATCGCTCCTAAGATCCTTCACTTGCTTCCCCGACTCTTTCTCCATCAATGCCTTAAACTCACAGAGCTTTGAGAATGTTTGATCCTTCTTCTGAATGAAGAAGATCCAACATTTACAAGAAAATTCATCAACAAAAATAACATAGTACTTATGTTTTGATGTTGAAGCAAACAAGAATGGTCCACACACGTCTGTGTGAACTCTCTCAAGGATCCTCGAAGCATGGTTCTCCTTCTCATGAAATTTGGACTTTACATACTTCCCCATGGTGCAACCCTTGCACTGATCTAACTGAGCAAGTGTTCCCATTGGAATTCCAGTAGATGTTTGTTGCATGACTTTCAAGGCTCCATGATGAAGATGGCCTAATCACTTGTGCCATAATTTTCCCTCATCCTGACTCACCAATTTTTCTGCCTTGCCCATCATGGCAGCACAAACATATACCTCCAGCTTGTAGATATTCTTAACTCGAATCCTTATCCTCTTGGCTTGACCTTTTATGTTATGTCACAGGAAATATTTTCCATCGTTGAAAACAACGTCATAGCCTTTGTCCTCCAATATTGCGACTGAGACCAAATTTTTCTTCAGACATGGCACATGCATAACATCTTTCAATTCAAATGGTTTACCTGAATCCCTTTGAAAGGTAATGGTACCAATGCCAGTCACACTATACCGTTCATCGTCGCCCATCTCTATATGCATCTGGAGATCTTTCTCCTCCAAGTCACTAAAAATTTCCTTATCTCCTATCATGTGAAAGGAAGTGCCACTATCCAAATAACACACGGATCCCAATGCACTTGACACCATGTGTGCGATCAAAGAGAAGTCAAGATCAAATTTTGAGGCAAGGGCCTCACCTACTGCAGCTCTAGAAACCTTCTTGTTATTCTTCTTTTGCGGACAGTTAGTAGCAAGATGCCCATGTTCGTGACAGTGATAACACTTCACTTTGGACATATCCAACTTCTTGCCTTAAGATTCAAATTTAGAATGGAATTTCTTCCCTTTCCCCTTCTTCGCCTTGGCAGCCAAAGAAAAATCATCTTCATCATCATGCTTTGATGAAGAACCATCTCTGGTATTCCACCTAAACTCCTCCTGCACCAGATCCGACCATAGTTGTTCCCAATCCGAATTTTTTTCTCGTCCATTGACAAAGTATTTATAACTCTACCAACTCTTAGGAAGTCCTAAGTGAGCCAAGATCACCAAATCAATATCAACAAAAGTTATTCCCACACTCCCCAGTTCATCTCGACATTTCACAAACTTTGTGAGATACTTTGGAATGTTGTTGCCCTCTTCCATCTTGATCTTTCTGAGTTTATCTTTGAGCGCTAATTTCCTATGCTCACTGCTTCTTTGGAATAGATTCGTCAAAGCCTTCCACATAGAATATGGTGTGGTTTTCCCATGGAGGATTGAGACAATGTGGTCTCGTACTCCCTCCAACAGGATCTTCTTCGCCTTTGCCACTTTCTTTAGCCATGCATCAAGATCAACAACATCTCCAACATGTGGCTTACAAACATAATTTTTCCATGAATTCCTTCAAGCCATTGTCTTCAAGTACTGCCTCCATCATGTCCTTCCAAGCAATGTAGTTCAAGCTTCCCTCAAGTGCATGCTCTAACCTCAAGCCATTGAAAGCCATTTCGATCTTGAATCAACTTTAGCGCCAATAAATTATTTCTGCAAGTTCAAATTCTTCCAACCAACAAACTCAACTCCTGCTTCAAAATTGCCATTTCTTGTGCTCTGATACCATGTAGAAAATTAATACAAAATATGTATTTTCTGGATTCTCTTGATCTAACAATTATATTCTACTATTAAATACATAAGCGCTTCTACAAAATATTTGCGGAATTTGAAACACAATTTCCAATCAAAATATCATGAAGAAAGATCAATCACACATAACACAGATAATTTACTCGGGGAAAGCATATAGCTAAAAACCCCACTATATTCTATTATATATTATATCATGGATAATGAAACAATTAAATACAAATCTCTAATCCAAGAGCTCTCAGTATATGAGCTATTTGTCTCACACTGTCATATGAAAATTGGAAAGTTCCTTAGCCAATTTACTGTCTCTGGACAGCTTGACTCCACTGCGCAATCCTAGCTGATAGCAATCCCCGAATGAATGGAATCCTGCTTTCCTTGACTGCGCAATCGTCATTGGCACATCCAATGTGTGTGTGGTTGCATGTGTGCAACCAGATAATGTCACAACTAATAGTTATTTTCCCTTTCACCTAGAACTCAATTGGGTCTCCATTGGATCTAACATGCATGTAGTTAATAGTAGTAAATCTTCAATTGCATGTGAGGCCACTGATTGTGAATTAATTAATAATTAATTCACTTGATCTCTCATTAGTGTATCTTCACTTACAATGAGCACAACTTAGTTTAACTCACTTAACTGAGTTAAACTACCTTACAACTTTCATAACTGCACTTCCAACTCTATTACAACTTCGAATCACTCAATTACAACTAAGTCCACTTGCATGTCCCACCAACCAACCTCTTAACTTGAAATTCCTTTAGCCAACTTATTTTCCACATTAGTTAACTATTGCCAAGTGCTTATTGATAATATATTATTATTTATTGTCCAACTAATATTAAGGGATAATAATAGTCAACATGCATCTATAAATATACATGCAATCTATAAATATAACTTTCACATACATCTATAAATAGGCATGCATCTATATATAGAATTTTCTCATGCATCTCTAAATAGACATCCACCTAAAAATAGCCCGAGGCTCCATCCTCATGTAGCTGCATAATTTCACTAGGATCTTCTTGTTGAATCTCAACAAGGTTATGGTTGGCTTTGTGGTTATGGATGAAGGGTTAGGGGATAAATTTATGGGTCAAAAAAATGGGGGGAAGGGGGTCCAAGGGTATAGGTGATGAGTTACCAATGGGATGGATGGACTTAGCATGAAGGTGATCAGGGTAGAGGCAAGGGCCTAATTGGAGAAGGCATTGGTGGCCTAGGGGAAATGGGGATTCAAGGAAAGGTACAATCCAAATAGCGGATGGGGTTATGAAAAAAATCCTTAATCCAACTAAGGATTATGTCACCCCCCTAGCCATATCAAGGGATTGATATGCATACCTAGTGATCAAAATATTTTGATGACACTAATATAGTTATCAAAAGTGAAGGATACCCACAAAAGGTAATGTTTGGTGCTTTGAGGACCTGTCCATTGTTCTAGATGTATCAAATCTTTATTTAGTGCCTAAGGCATGGTCTTCATCCCTAGATCATTTGGTTTCCTTAGATTTAGGTTTAGATGACAAACTTGGTTGTTAAGAAAGTCGATACATCAAACCCTCTATTTTTAGATTGCCTTTCAATTTCCCCATTTTTTTTAAATTTTTGTGTAGGATCTCTCTCTCTCTCTCTCTCTCTCTCTCAGATTTACTACATTCCATAGATTTTTATCATGAAATTTATGCAATTTTCACAATACATACAACTTTTATTAGTATTTTTGTTCCCCTAACCAATTTTTAAATAAGTTACGTATTGCACTAGAACACGTTAGGATATACAATATAAAAAAATAAAGTTGTTTGATTATGTAAATACCCTTGTACCCCACACTAAATCAAAGGCTTCATATTTCAAGGATATAATAAATTTCACAACTAAAAAATTAATCGTAAAAATATGGAGCGCCCACACACATACACACACACACACACATACATGAAATATCCACACTTAAGTAAAA
The DNA here is from genome assembly GCA_034641835.2 of Pinus albicaulis. Lineage (NCBI taxonomy): Eukaryota > Viridiplantae > Streptophyta > Pinopsida > Pinales > Pinaceae > Pinus > Pinus albicaulis. The sequence continues at coordinate 486,369,771 of CM076581.1, forward strand.
TATTCTCCATAGTTATAAAAACAATTTAAGCAAATTCCATCATTAAGGTCCTCAAAACTTGCATTAATGGGAAAATATTCATCATATTTTAGCATGAAAAATAAAATGTTGCTATATAGAAAACCTTAAATTTCACATTTTCATATACAAATCAAGTTGTCTTTAGTGCAACTTTTTGAAGACTTTTTGGTGGATTTTTCCATTCTAATTTCTCTAAAATCCAACAATAATTCATTGAAAACAAAATTTGATCGGTAACCTTGCATAATTGAAGTGCCCTAGAGGTTTTTTAGGGTGTTGAATCCATATATACAGAAAAAAAAACAGTTTAAATAACAAAAATCAAGATTTCACCTCAAATTGTTTCACCATATTTCGGCACTGGAAACTCCAAGAAGTCACACTAAAGACAACTCCTATACAAATTCTATAAATAAAATTTATTTATTCAAAAAGCTAATTCAAATTCATTGTGAGAGCACCTTGAATATCCTTCCAAATAACATATTGATTTTTTTCCATGTTTGTATTGCCACTGATACATCATGAGAGACTATCATTAACTTGAACCCACACACTAAGTAAAAACAATTATTCCTTTCATGACTTGTGACCATTGTTCATTGAGATCGATATGTGCATGAAGCATCAAATCTTTTTAGATGCATTATGTCTTTTGGTTAGGATGAATGGGTTTCTCTATTACTGAGCATCAACTTTCGTTTTCCATAGCACTTAAATTAGTGAAATCTTAAAAGCAAACCTTGAAAACTTATTGCCCATCATAAACAGGTAACCAGCAAGCTAATCCATGAGAAAAATAGAACCATCATTCCATACCTCAATAGGAAGATCAAGAAAATAAGTTTTCACTAGACATCTTATTATTCTTACCATTGTTAGCTCATTGTATTATGTGCATAGTTGTATTATGCGCACACTATAATAAGAATAGAGAGAAATTACAAGAAAAGACAAAATTTAGACAAGTGGACATTTAATCCATAGAATGAGCGAGGCAATATTCCATCCTCACATTCCCACCAAAGGATATATCATAAAGGGGGTATTGCAATTAGTTGTTTCCATACATGTTACACCCAAGAGGAGGGTTTATAACCACGAGGACCACAAAGATCCTTGTACGAGGCAAAATAAAAAGAATTATTAACCTTTTTTGAATATAAGATTGAAACAAAATTTAAAAACTAAATTCAATAAAAGATCCATGTAAAAAAAGAGGGTGAATTGTAAATCCCTTGCTTAGAATCATTAACGCAAATAAACCTCAACCCTTAATTTGCTAAACACTCCTGAAAAGCAATTCAAATACAACACTCTAAATACTTTAAAAAAAAATACAATACTCTAAATATTTAAAAAAATCCTTAATTGAAATAACTCTATCATATATATTAATTAATTATTAAGTTAATACGCTTATGTTTTTTTTTCTTAAATAGTAGAGGTTATAACATTATGAAACTAATTTTTCTTTTTCTTTTAAAGACATGGAAAAAAGCATCATGACTCATTTATTAAATTAATAGTAAGGACATTAGCTGCAATTAGTAAATAAAGATTGACTAATCATTTTTATTCAAAAAAACTAGACCACTTGAAATAACTAGATAATATAACTAGATAATAATGTATAAAAAATAGATTTTTACTCCTCTTAAATAACCCTAAATCTTAGATCATTAGCCTATTTCCCTATATCCTAAAAAAACTAACTCTTCGGCAAGCAAAAACACTACTCTCCAGTTATAACTTCATGTAATCTTATAACTGGGTATAGAGAGTGTTAATATTTAATGGATTTGGTACAATTCGTTATGAAGAAATGTCCTGACCTCATATTTGAATTCGAAACTTTGTAGCTGTAGCACCCATCGCACTAACCTTGACCATGAGATCTATTTCAAAGAATTCCTTCTGTCCAGTCTAAATAAAAGTAACCGGTCGTGTCCCAGCCGTCTGTTGAACGCGTCAAAGCGTCCTACTCATATTACTAAAATCGACGCATTGAACAAAACACGGTCGTCGTCCTCCACTCGGCGTGGAACGGTCTTCTTCTCACGCTGACGGACCACGCAGGGAATACTATACATATACTTTGATTTTTGCAACAACTATATATATATAGTTTGATCTCTGCAATAACAGCCACAACCACAAGCAGGTTTGAAAGAGAAGAAGAGATGGAAACATTACTGAAATTCAAGGCAACTGCTGTGGTAGTATTGGTTAATGTTTTGGTGATGGTCTACTGCAATAACGAACAGATCAAGGTAATTATAATTGGTTTTTCTTGTTATAATCTCCACCAACGATATCAATGACGTGATTCCTATGCTGAATCCATCAATGACTGAAACATTTTTTATGTTATTGATTGATTGATTAATCAGGAGATGGGTTTGATGAAATTGGTCCAGACACCATTCTATCACATGAACCGCATCCATTTCACTTATAACACAGTGTCCCTAATTTGCAAAGGGATGCAACTTGAGCCACAGATGGGGCAGTGCCATGTTTGGATTCACTGTTCTTGTTCTTGCATTTTTATCTCATTCTCTCATTGCTATAATAGCATCTATGTCAGAGTATGCATATCCTGCTGGAAGTGCCCAGGTTGGATTTTCTGCAGTGGTTCTGTCCCTCAAGGTCCTTGTGAACAAGCTGGAAGACCACCTCCATGGCGGTCTGAATGATGTGGGTTGGATGGAGGCCCTTGTGGCGTCATTTCTTTTCCCTGACAGAGCAGTTATTGTGGGTATTCTCTGTGGAGTCTTGGCAGGCTATCTCTATCTTTATATGAAAGATCTGTTTGTGTGGTTTTGCAATAGAAAATTGGGGTGTGCTCGTCCTGAAAGTTCAGATCCTCTGATTTGGGTTTGCCCCTCCTGCGGAGTCAGAAATGGTGTGTTTCTTACAGATTGTCACAATTGTCATCAGCCAAGGGCTTACGACTAGGGATTACTTCGTTCCATTAGTTTTATCGAGAGCTAATTTGTATTGAGACTATAGTCATGTCCCTGACTTGATTTCATATAATAAAGTAACGTTAGTCATGCATTTACAAGTAATATTTGCGCCTTTAGACTGTAAAACGTATGAATAATTGGGATAGTGTGACGTTTAGGATTACCCAAAAACTTATTATAAATGGTGGTGTTAAGATTCATGTGGACTGTAAAATGTATGAATAATTGGGATAGTGTAGACGTTCAGGAATACCCAAAAACTTATTATAAATGATGGTGTTAAGATTCATGTGGGGGAGTTTATCACATATATAAATGTCAGACTCTACCTGAAGAAAGGAGACGATCGTTGGCTTGTTTGTACGTTTGTTTATTAGTCCAATTGGTCATAGGTTGTGGAGAATATGGCGTCTACTTTTATGGAATTTTGCTTACATGATAGCATAAACCCATCCTTTTCTAACACTAATACAACCTCCGAGTATAAATAAGAATATAAATGAATTTATTTATAAATAATTTTTTACTAAATATTAATACTAACCATTTTAATTATAGAAAAATTTAAAGTAAATATTTCCAAAGAAATTAAATTTTTAGTTTTTTTTTATTTAAAAAAATAGATATATATATTTTTTAAGGAATGGCTTTCCTTGATAAAAAAATTATTAAATAATTTGAAAGTTGAATATTTTTACAAAAATATTGCTAAACAGTTTGTAGTTTGCATACTGTGGTCTTAAAATTAGCGAATGGTTTTACATTAAGATAGATTTCTACTCTTAAAACTTTCCTTAATCTTAATCTTTTACGTGAACAAAATTACAATGATCTTACATAATTTCTCTTAATAATTTTTTGAGCATAATGAAAACGTTTTAAAGAGTTTGGAGTAATCTCTTACCTTCTTAAGATTCAATAAATCATATACCATCTTATTGAAATTTGTTGCTTCCTTTTACCACATAAACAATTTTACAATGTTGGAACCACACTTTCGCACATAAAACTCAAGTTTACTCAAAGGCTTTTAAGTTGAAGTTAATTAAATAAAGAACATTGAATTCTTATATTTATAGCATGATGACCTTTGGATAAAGGAACTATGATATAAGGATGCTTAGTCTTGATTAGATCACTACAATTACATCAAAATTTAAAGGGAAATTGTGGGATAATAAAGAGTTAGAAGGGAAAATTAAACTAAGATATTATAAAAGGCAGCAATCCAAATATGGAAAATGAAAAGTATCTATCTATCTTGACTAGTGTAAAGAAGAAAATAAGCATCACTAAAATAAGAACAAATTCTCATCAACTCATGAGAGTGAAATTGGGTGTTGGTCAATTCTCAAAAAACCATAATGCCATGGGTGAAAGACTTTCTCACCTTTCTGACACTAAGAAGGTTGAATTTGAAAAGCACCTTGCATTAAATCATCCAACTTAAATTTAAAATTTCACCTTCTCACCCTTTTAAATCAGCCAAACTATGGTGACCTTGGATGACCTCTCTTAATGCTTTATGAACCATAGAAATAAAATTCTAAATAATTTTAGTTAATATCTTACCTTCTTAAGATGTATTATAACATATTTAATCCTAGTAAAAATTCTTTATCATCAACATTATATTTAAATTGCTTCTTTCCTTTATCAAGAAATTTCAAACTATTAAAAATAACACCTTCATATACAAAACTCAAATTTACTCAAAAACTGTTAACCTAAAATACTACAAATTTAATCTTTAAATATTTTATAAATTATAGTAAATTAATCAATTTTATATATAAATAATATTAAAAAATTATTTAAAAATGTATTTTTTTAATTTTATTTCGAATAATTATAAAAATTATATAATATAATACATTATACATTACACAAAAATATTTTATTAAATTATTAAATTTAATATTATATATAATATATCATTTTAATTTGAACTAACAAAATAAAAATAGTCACTTTTCTTCCATTTTTAAGAAATTATCAACATTCACATTTATTTTAAATTATTTTGACAATTTAATTATAGCATAAATTATTTAACTAACTTATTCTAAGTTTCTTATTATAGAAGAAGGCAATGTATATAAAATTCACTTTGTCTAAGATAGTGCATATAAAATTGCAAAGTTTTAATAAAATATTATATTTTAAAAAGTTTTTTATTATTTGTTTAGTTTGCACAAACAATGACGTTGACATTGGAAATTATACTAGTCATCTATGATTATTTAATTATAAAAATAATTATGCTCGAGTTAGATTATGCTTTAGAATAATTTGATTTATATAAATATGCTCAAGTTAGATTGTAATTTAGAATAATTCTCTATTTTTTGAGATTCATGATAGCCTTTAGAAAGTCGAGCATGTCATTGTAGTTAGTGCCTTGAAGTATTCATAATTTTCCATAATGTTGTTCTCAACATTGCAAAAATCAAATCAATTTGTCAATGTGTATAACTTTACATGCCCACAATGCTCCACTTGGATGACCTCTCATCTATGTGCATGCAGTCCTTCACTTGAATATGTGCTCCAAAATTACCCTCTACCTTCTACCATTAGTATAAATCTCATCATAAACTTCCATTAATAGGCATTATAATTAGCATTGAAAACTTCATGTAATCCCATACCTAGTTATAAGGTAAGATTATTCATATTGCATAAAAAAAAATGTCGAAATACTCATATTTCATAAGAAAATATCATATTAAGTAGAGACTATGATATTCATTCAATAGCATAAAAGAGTCAAATCAATTCGGTTCATATTACATAAGAAAATATCATAGTAAGTAGAGACTATGATATTCATTCAATAGCATAGAAGAGTCAAACCATTTCGGAACAAGGAGATCGACAGGGAAAAATATTTTTAGAGCTTCATTTAATAAAAAATATTTATGAACAAGATAAGCACAATGCCATTTTACTCTAAGTGAGAAGATATTTATGGCATAGTAAATTAATTCTTTGTAAAATTCATTTCTATACTTGGTCTACCACCTTACTATCCACTCTAGCAAACCCTATATTTCATTGATCCTTGTTTTCCAAGATCTAAACTCTATAAAATAACTATTGAATCTAAAAGATTCAAAGATCTACCTTTTAGGGATGGAAAAATGGAGAAAATTTTAAGAAATAAGATGAAAATATAAATATATATATATATAGATATATATGAGAAAACTAAAGATTATTAGGAACACTAGTGGTAACTTCTTCACAACTTTCTTCACTTATGCAACCATTTCAATATCAATATTTTAAAATTAGTTTTTATTAAGAAAATATAAAATCTATTGTAGAAGTATATTCTTCTTCCAAGATATACAAACTAAAATCAAAGATGATTGCTTTCCTTCTTAGTTAGTCCAATTATTTATTATCATTTTAATCAAATTGTTTGAAAGTTATAAAAACACCCAACAATAATTTGAACAAAGTGAGGTTGTATTTTTCCATTTTTTATGTTTATTTTTCTAATTCAGATCTCATTGATATATTGAATACATATATTTGAGGATTATTTTCACATTGATCATTTAGTTGACTTTAATCTTTCTTTAATAAAAGTTTTGGATCTTATGTTTTTAGATCTTTCTATCCAAAATTAATTCAAAAATAATGAAGGGAGATCATGCTATTTGGAGTATTATTAAAATAAAAAGCTATCTATATTTTTATTGGAAATCCAAAACTGTAAACCAAAACAAAAAGTGAAACAAAACACCTAATTATTGGTTTATTTATACTAAAAACCAAAATAAAAAAAAGAAAATAAAAAATTATCAACCCAAAATAAAGAAGAGAAAATAAAAAACTATCCCTGTCTCTCTTTTGAACCCAAAAATACAAACCAATGCAAAGAGTAACGCAAAAATACCTAATTATTGATTCATTTTTACTGAAATTTCAAGTAAGGAAGAGCCATGATACTTAGCTCTCGTATTTCTATATCATATTGTGAAATACATTAACTAACTTGTGCAAAAATATATATGAAGGGTTTGATAAAGCAAAAGGCCTACTTATTAATTCATTTTTACCAAAATCCAAAATAAAGACGAGCAATGGACTTAGTTAGATCTCGTATTTCCATATCATATTGTCAAAGATATTAACCAACTTGGGGAAAAATGTTTTGATAGGTTTGCTAAAGCAATAAAAATCTATGAAAAATGGTAAGAACATGTACAACTTGTTAGTTATACATGTTGTACAAAACATTCCTATATAATTATGTTATTGACTGACTGATCAGGAGTTGAGTTTGATGAAATTGGTCCAGACGTCATTCTATCACATGAATCACATCCATTTCACTTATAATACAGTGTCCCTAATTTGCAAAGGAATGCAGCTTGGGCCATGTTTGGATTCACTGTTATTTATCTCATCCTCTCATCACCATAATAGCATCGTTATCAGGGTATGGTTATCCCGCACAGGTTGGATTCTCTGCAGTGGTTCTGTCCCTGAAGGTCCTTCTGACTGTAAAATGTTGATAATTGGGATAGTGTGGATGTTTAAGAATACCAAAAAAATAAAATGTTAAGATTTCAGTCGCGAGTTTATCGCAAAGATGGATGACAGACTCCACCGGAAGAAAGGAATCCTGGGCTTGTCTGGAATTTTGTTTGTTGGTCCCAATGGTCACGTGTTGCGAAGAATCTGGTGTGTACCTTTATGGAATTTGGTTATATTATGTGGCTGCACTATAAACCAATCCTATTCTAATACTAGTGATTTGACACTATAAACCGAAAGGTCCCAGAAATGCTGTGTCAACTCGTAAATGGAATATTTAATGACAAAATTGTATAAACCATTCCTTTTATAATACAAAAATTTACAATATTTACAAAAAATTTCTAATCCCAAAGATTATGTGTTAACATTTCCTCCCGTATTCTGAACGGATGTTGGTGAGTCCAAGCATCATTCTAAATCTTTCAAACTTTTCTCTTCCAAGCACTTTGGTGAATATGTCTGCAGTTTTCTCATTTATGGAACAATGGCAAAGGTGAAAAGTCTTGAGCTCAACATGATCTCGAATCAGATGATACTTTGTATTGATATTTTTGGTTTGATCACGGAACTTTGGATTCTTTGCCAAATTTATTGCAAAAGTGTTTCCAATCAAAAGAGGTGTAGAATGCACTTCTTTCTCCTACAAATCTTCTAGAATTTTCTTGAGCCGCACAATTTCCTTTATTGCTTCAGTTGTTGCCATATATTCTGCCTTGGTTTTGGAACCTGTTGGAACTGATTGTTTGCATGACCTCGAGGAGACAACTCCTAATTCAAGAATCATGACATAAATTGAAGTAGATACCCGATTTTCTTTATCTCCATGAAAATATGAATTAGAGTAGCCAATAAAGCTGAAGAAATACACCTATGTATAATTGATTCCAAAGTATTGAGTTTCCTTCAAGTATTTTAGAATTTTTCTTGCAGCATACCAATGAACCTCACAAGGGTTTTACATAAACCTGGAGAAGATTCCAACAACAAATGAAATGTCTAGCATGGTTGTAGTCGAGTAGTTGAGACTTCATATGAGCTATATGTATTCTTTTGCACCCTCAAATTCATTTCATTTAGTGGATGTGAGCTTTATATTCTGTTCCATTGGAGTATTCAAAGGATTGGACTTAGCCATGCCAAGTTTGTTCAACAAATCTCCAATGTAATTCATTTGTGAGAGGAATATAAACTTCATATTTTGGTTACTTTAATACCAAGATAGTAGCGAACATATACCGAAATTTTCATTTCAAAAACTTTCCACGGTTCTTTCTTGATGGATGTAATGCAATTTTGGTATTGTTCCCTATCATAAGATGATCATCTTCATACACCATAAGACATACAATTATTTTTCCAACTTTCTTTACAAACAAAGTTGCACCGTCAATATAATAGTGTTTGAAATTGAGTTTCAAAAGATGCTCAGTCAATTCTTCATACGAATCTCACAATGCTTGTTTTAGGCCATACAAGGATTTGATAAGCTTGCATACTTTGTTCCCCTATATTTTCACAACAAATCCTTCTGGTTGGGACATAAAAACATTTTCTTTCATATCTCCATTCAATAAAGCAATTTATAGATCCATTTGGTGGATTTTCCAACCCTTGTGAGATGTCAAGGCAAAGGGACTCTAGATGGTAGCCCATTTTACTGTGTGGGAAAGTGTCTCCTCATAATCAACCCATTCATTTTGTGCCGAAACTCTTACCACTTTCCTAGATTTATGTTTCAAGTAATCCATCTCCTTTATACTTGTCCTTGAAGACCCAATTGCAACCTATCAATTTGGCTCCCAATGGAGGATCAACCAGCTTTTAGGTTCCATTATTTATCAGAGCATCATACACTTTCTGCATTTCTTCTTTCCATTCATCATGAGAAGGAACTTCTTTGAAGTAATTTGGTTCAAAATCTGTAGAAATATTTAATTCACAATCATAAGAAGCATCTATATCAACATGTGAATCATAATTATGTACATCACGTCCATTCTATCTAGCCAACCTTATTTCTCTCTTCATTCCAACCTCATCGGGGTGAACACTTTCAAGTGTCTTTGTGAGGCATTTTGGAGGACCATTCTAAGATGGATCAAGTTGTTCAATTGATTGATATGGGGATGAATCAATATTTACTCTTCCAATTCTATCAATCAGGTCACTCAAAGTTTCTTCTTGATTAGTGGATGGAGCTCAATGAATATCTGCATCCCAATCTTCCGTAGGAATGTACTAAAGCAACATGATCCTCCACTGCATACAATCTCTAAGGTGATGGTACCAGATATCTATATCCTTAGATCGATCATGAAACACAAGATTAATCGATATTTTAATGCAACTGCAATTATCACACTGAATCACTATCAGATGTAAATGAGAATCAAACAAACCAACCAAGATATTTCTCATCCAGATAACCTCACATGCAACTTGACTTGCTGCCATGTATTCCGCTTCCGCTGAACTGAGTGCCACAGATATTTGCTTCCTCTTATACCACGAAACAACTCTAGATCCAATGCTCAAGATCCCCCCTGATGTGCTCTTTCTGTTCGATGGGCTACCAGCCCAATCTGCATCTATGAAGCCATGCAACATCACCTCATCAGTTTGTCTATACCACAAACCATACTCTAATGTGCCCCTCAGGTATCTCAGGACATGCTTTCCCGCCTTCCAAAAGAACTTGGTAGGCTTAATCATAGCTTGAATTAGTTAGTTAACCGCATAGAAAATGTCCGGTCTCGTGTTCACTAGATACATTAGTGAACCCATTAACTGTCGATAAACAATATCATCCACTACCTCTCCAGAAGTAGCATCCTCTTTCCTCTAGTTTCCTGGAAGAGGAGTATCCATGGGTTTGCAGCCCTCCATGTGAAACTTACCCAGTATCTCCCTTGCATACTTGCCTTGAGACACAAAAAGTTCACCATCTCACTGCCATATTTCCAATCTAAGGAAATAATGAAGGAGGTGCATATCCTTCATCTCAAACTCCTTTGCAAGGTCATCCTTGCAAGAGTGTATCAGATGCTCATCACCAGTCAATATTAAATCATCAGCATAAAGAACAATGATTAAAATCTTACCCTCCACCACAATTTGGTATAGGTTTTCATTTGCTTCACTTTTAGTGAAGCCCAGTCCGGTGAAATAGCTGTCTATCCAAGCGTACCAAGCATGGGGTGCTTGCTTCAGCCCATGCAACGCTCTTTTGAGTCGGCACACATGCGACTCATTGTTGAAAATCTCAAAACCTTTCAGGCTGCTCTACGTATACCTCTTCCTCAATGATCCCATTAAGAAATGCAGTATTCACATCCATCTGATGAATATGCTAGTCCATCTACACTGAGAGAGAAAATATGGTCCTTATGGAAGAATACCCTGCGACAAGTGCAAAGGTTTCTTCCTAATCTATCCCCTTGATTTGTGAGAAGCCCCGGGCCACAAATATGGCCTTGTATTTATCAAAACTCCCATCAGCAGCTTACTTTACCTTGTAGATCCATCTTGAACTACCACTGATTTATGAACCAACCTTGTAACAATTTCCCAAGAACATTTTTTGAAAATGGATTCAATACTCCTCCACCATTGCATCTACCCATGTGGGCTCTTGCACTGCTTTCTGAAAGGAAGATGGTTCAGTCACAATACATTTTCTCATGAGAGCCATGTATCCATAAATCAGTCATGAGTCTGTCTTTGTCTGCATCGTGAAGTAGGGACTCCTACATTCTGTGCAGCATCAAGTCTAAGCCTATCAGCTTCTATGGTATGCCTTCTACCAGTTTTGATGGTTGGCTCTGTGTGAGTGGAATCCTTCACTCTATGAACCTCCTCTTGTGGTTTATCCACATCTAGAGACTCATCTTTGGGAACCAGCAGTTCCTCCTTCGCATGCAAATCCAACTCCCTCTCAAGTGACAATTGCATGGCTTTCCCCTCATCGAATTTTATTTCCTGTCGAACCACAGTCATTCGACTGTTTGGTAAATTCACACGATAATTATGGGGTGTTTTTGTGTACCCCACAAAAATCCCAACTTCAGCAGTCGGCTCCAGCTTCTTCCTAATGTCCTTGGTCACATGCACATAAATAGATGAACGAAAACTCTTAAAGTGTGAAACATCCGGTTTCACCAGTGAAAGCTTCTTCAAGTGTACTCATGCCAAGTACTCTATGAGGACAACAGTTTTGCACATAAAATTCAGTGTTTCATGCTTCTACCCACAAATGCATTGGTAGGCCCTGATCTTGCAACAACACTCATGTTTCACCCACGATCGTTATGTTCTTCCTCTTTGCAACCCAATTTTGTTGTGGGTTATGAGGCGCTATGAGTTCTCTTCAAATCCCTTCTTTGCTGTAGAAGTTCTTGAATTCCTTAGAGATGTATTCTCCACCATTATCGCTCCTAATAGCCTTCACTTGCTTCCCCGACTCTTTCTCCATCAATGCCTTAAACTCACAAAACTTTGAGAATGTTTGATCCTTCTTCTACATGAAGAAGATCCAGCATTTACAAGAAAATTCATCAACAAAAATAGCATAGTACTTATGTTATTTTGTTGAAGAAAACAAGAACAGTCCACACATGTCTATGTGAAATCTCTCAAGGATCCCCGAAGCACGGTTCTCCTTATCATGAAATTTGGACTTTACATACTTCCCCATGGTGCAACCCTTGCACTGATCTATTTGAGCAAGTGTTCCCATTGGAAGTCTATTAGATATTTGCTGCATGACTTTCAAGGCTCCATGATGAATATGGCCTAATCTCTTCTGCCATAATTTTCCCTCATCCCGACTCACCAATTTTTCTTCCTTTCCCATCATGGAAGCACAACCATCTACCTCTAGCTTGTAGATATTCTTAAATTGAATCCCTATCCTCTTGGCCTGACCTTTTATTTTATGTCACGGGAAAGCTTTTCCATTGCTGAAAACAACGTCATAGCCTTTGTCCTCCAACATTGCGACTGAGACCAAATTTTTCTTCAGACCTGGCACATGCATAACATCTTTCAATTGAAATAGTTTACCTAAATCCCTCTGAAAGGTAATGTTACCAATGCTGGTCGCACTGTACCGTTCGTCGTCACCCATCTCTATATACATTTGGAGATCTTTCTCCTCCAAGTCAATGAAAACTTCCTTATACCTTGTCATGTGAAAGGAAGTGCCACTATCCAAATACCACACCGATCCCAATGCACTTGACACCATGTGTGCGATCAAAGAGAAGTCAAGCTCAAAGTGCGAGGCAAGGGCCTCACCTACTGCAGCTCCAAAAACCTTCTTGTTCTTCTTCTTTTGCGGACAGTTAGTAGCAAGATGCCCATGTTCATGACAGTGATAACACTTCACCTTGGACATATCCAACATCTTACCTTAAGACTCAAATTTAGAATGGAATTTCTTCCCCTTCCCCTTCTTCGCCTTGGCAGCCAAAGAACAATCCTCTTCATCATCATGCTTTGATGAAGAACCATCTCTAGTATTCCACCTGAACTCCTCCCACACCAGATCTGACCACAGTCGTTCCCAATGAAAAAAAATTTCCCATCCATTAAGAGAGTCTTCATAACTGTACCAACTCTTAGGAAGTCCCAAGTGGGCCAAGATCACCAAATCAACATCAAAAAAAGTTATTCCCACACTCCCCAGTTCATCCCAACATTGCAAAAACTTCATGATATACTTTCGAATGTTGTTTCCCTTTTCCATCTTGATCTTTCTGAGTTTATCTTTGAGCGCAAATTTCCTATGGTCGTTGCTTCTTTGGAATAGATCCGTCAAAGCCTTCCACATAGAATATGGTGTGGATTTCCCATGGAGGATTGAGACAATGTGGGCTCGTACTCCCTCCAACAGGATCCTCTTCACCTTTTCCACTTTCTTTCGCCATGCATCAAGATCAACAACATCTGCAACATCTGGCATACAAACATAATTTTTCAATGAATTCCTTCAAGCCAGTGTCTTCAAGTACTGACTCCATCCTGTCCTTCCAAGAAATGTAGTTCAAGTTTCCCTCAAGTGCATAATTTAACCTCAAGCCATTGAAAGCCATTTCGATCTTGAATCAGCTTTAGTGCCAATAAATTCTTTCTATGAATTCGAATTCTTTCCATCAACAAGCTCAACTCCTGCTTCAAAATTACAATTTCTTGTGCTCTAATACCATGTAGAAAATTAATATAAAATATGTATTGTCTGGATTCTCTTGATCTAACAATTATATTCTACTATTAAATACATAATTGCTTCTACAAAATCTTTACAGAATTTGAAACACAATTGCCAATCAAAATATCACGAAGAAAGATCAATCACACATAACACAAATAATTTACCCAGGGAAAGCACATAGCTAAAAACCTCACTATATTATATTATGTATTATATCATGGATAATGAAACAATTAAATACAAATCTCTAATCCAAGAGCTCTCAGTACATGAGCTAATTGTCTCACACTGTCATATGAAAATTGGAAAGTTCCTTAGCCAATTTACTATCTCTGGACAACCTACCTCCACTGCGCAATCCCCGCTGATAGCAATCCCTGAATGAATGGAATCCTACTTGCCTTGACTGTGCAATCCTCATCGGCACATCCAATGTGTATCTGGTTGCATGTGTGAAACCAGATAATGTCACAACTGATAGTTATTTTCCCTTTCACCTAGAACTCAACTGGGTCTCCACTGGATCTAACATGCATGGAGTTAATATTAGTAAGTCTTCAGTTGGATGTGATGCCACTAATTGTGAATTAATTAATAATTAATTCACTTGATCTCTCATTAGTGTATCTTCAGTTACAACTAGCACAACTTAGTTTAACTCACTTAACTGAGTTAAACTACTTTACAACTTTCATAACTGCACTTCCAACTCGGTTACAACTCAGTTACAACTAAGTCCACTTGCATGTCCCACCAACCAACCTCTTAACTCGAAATTCCTTTAGCTAACTAATTTGCCACTTCAGTTAACTATTTCCAAGTGCTTATTGAGAATATATTATTTTTTATTGTCCAACTAATATTAAGGGATAATAATAGTCGACATGCATCTATAAATATACATGCAATCTATAAATAGAACTTGCACACACATCTATAAATAGACATGCTTCTATAAATATAATTTGTTGATGCATCTATAAATAGACATCCACCTAAAAATAGCCTGAGGCTCCATCCTCGTGTAGGTGCATAATTTTCACTTAGATCTTCTTATTGAATCTCAACAAGGTTGTGGTTGGCTTCGGGGTTATGGATGAAGTATTAGGGGATAAATTTATGGATCAAAAAAATTGGGGGAAGGGGGTCCAAGGGTATGGTAATGAGTTACCAATGGGATCGATGGACTTATCATGAATGTGGTTAGGGTAGAGGCAAGGGCCTAATGGGAGAAGGCATTGGTGGCCCAGGGGAAATGGGGATTCAAGTAAAGGTACAATCTAAAGAGTGGATGGGGTTATGAATAAATCCTCAATCCAACTAAGGATTACGTCACCCCCCTGGCCATATCAAGGATTGATATGCATACCTAGTGATCAAAATATTTTGATGACACTAATATAGTTATAAAAAATGAAGGATACTCACAAAAGGTAATGTTTGGTGCTTTGAGGACTCATCCATTGTTTTAGATGTATCAAATCTTTATTTAGTGCCTAAGGAATGGTATTCATCCCTAGATCATTTGGTTTCCTTAGATTTAGGTTTAGATGACAAACTTGGTTGTTAAGAAAGCCGATACATCAAACCCTCTATTTTTAGATTGCCTTTGAATTTCCCCATTTTTTAAATTTTTGTGTAGGATCTCTCTCTCTCTCTCTTGGATTTACTACATTCTATATTTTTATCATGAAATTTATGCAATTTTCAAAATACATACAACTTTTATTAGTATTTTTGTTCCCCTAACCAATTTTTAAATAAGTTACATATTGCACTAGAACACGCTAAGATATACAATATAAAAAAACAAAGTTGTTTGATTATGTAAATACCCTTGTACCCCACACTAAATCAAAGGCTTCATATTTCAAGGATATCATAAATTTCACAACTAAAAATTTAATAATAAAAATATGAAGCGCGCACCCCTCCCCCCTCCCCCTCCCACACACACACATACACATGTACATGAAATATCCGCACTTAAGTAAAATATTCTCCATAGTTATAAAAACAATTTAAGCAAATTCCATCATTAAGGTCCTCAAAACTTGCATTAATGGGAAAATATTCATCATATTCTAGCATGAAAAATAAAATGTTGCTATATAGAAAACCTTAAATTTCACATTTTCATATACAAATCGAGTTGTCTTTAGTGCGACTTTTTGAAGGCTTTTTGGTGGATTTTTCCAGTCTAATTTCTCTAAAATCCAACAATAATTCATTGAAAACAAAAGTTTGATGGGTAACCTTGCATAATTGATGTGCCCTAGAGGTTTTTTAGGGTGTTGAATCCATATATACAGTAAAAAAAGCAGTTTAAATAACAGAAATCAAGATTTCACCTCAAATCGTTTCGCCATATTTCAGCACCGGAAACTCCTAAAAGTCGCACTAAAGACAACTCCTATACAAATTCTATAAATAAAATTTATTTATTCAAAAAGCTAATTCAAATTCATTGTGAGAGCACCTTGAATATCCTTCCAAATAAACATATTGAATTTTTTCCATGTTTGTATTGCCACTGATACATCATGAGAGACTATCATTAACTTGAACCCACCCACTAAGTAAAAACAAGTATTCCTTTCATGACTTGTGACCATCGTTCATTGATATCAATATGTGCATGAAGCATCAAATATTTTTAAATGCATTATGTCTTTTGGTTAGGATGAATGGGTTTCTCTATTACTTAGCATCAACTTTCGTTTTCTATAACACTTAAAATAGTGACATCTTAAAAGCAAACCTTGAAAACTTATTGCCCATCATAAGCAAGTAACAAGCAAGCTAATCCATGAGAAAAATAGAACCATCATTCCATACCTCAATAGGAGGATCAAGAAGATAAGTTTTCACTAGACATCTTATTATTCTTCCCATTGTTAGCTCGTTGTATTATGTGCGTAATTGTATTATGCGCACGCTATAATAAGAATAGAAAGAGATTACAAGAGAAGACAAAGGTTAGACAAGTGGACATTTAATCCATAGAATGAGCGAGGCAATATTCCATCCTCACATTCCCACCAAACGATATATCATAGAGGGGGTATTGCAATTAGTTGTTTCCATAGAGGTTACACCCAAGAGGAGGGCTTATAACCACCAGGACCACAAAAATCCTTGTACGAGGCAAAATAAAAAGAATTATTAACTTTTATTAAATATAAGATTGAAACAAAATTTAAAAACTAAATTCAATAAAGGATCCATGTAAGTAAAGGGAGTGAATTATAAATCTCTTGTTTAGAATCATTAACGCAAATAAACCTCAACTCTTAATTTACTAAACACTCCTGAAAATAAAAAGCAATTCAAATACAATACTCTAAATACTTTAAAAAAAATACAATGCTCTATATATTTAAAAAAATACAATACTCTATATACTTAAAAAAATCCTTAATTGAAATAACTGTAACATATAAATTAATTAATTATTAAGTTAATATGCTTAAGGTTTTTTTTAAATAGTAGAGGTTATAACATTTTGAAACCTTTTTTTTTTTTTTTCTTACAATGAAAAAAACATCATGACTCATTTATCATATTAGTAGTGAGGACATTAGCTGTAATTAGTGAATGGAGATTAACTAATCACTTTTATTCAAGGAAAACCAAACCACTTGAAATAACTAGATAATAATTTATAAGAAACAAGTTTTCACTCCTCCCAAATAACTTTAAATCTTAAATCCCAAATAACTCTAAATCTTAAATCGTTAAACTATTTTCCTATATAAAAAAAAAACTCTCTTCTCTATATCTTAAAACTAACTCTTCGGGAAGCAAAATCACTACTCTCCAGTTGTAACTTCATGTAATATTATAACTGGGCGGAGAGAGCGTTAATATTTAATGGATTTGGTACAATTTTAAAAAACGCGAGATCGTTATGAAGGAAAAGTCCTGACCTCATAAACTTTGTAGCTGTCGGACTAATGAGATCTATTTCAAAGAATCCCTTCTCTGCAGTCTAAATAAAAGTAACCGGTCGTGTCCCAGCCGTCTTTTGAACGCGTCAAAGCGTCTTATTCATATTACTAAAAGCTGGAGTTGTCTACTACGGAGCCCGCGTTTTGGCCCGGACGGCAGAAATCCGCCGGAATCCGGTCAATTAAATTTGCAAAAATCAGGTAGTTGCAGTGCTTGGAATCCATTTTTGATAGTGGAAATGGATTCAGCACTATCAAAAACCCCTGGGGCACTCAAAATACTAATGTTTAACAACCATAAACAAGTTTCTGGGCAAATCTTTGCCGGATTTTCTGAAAATCGTGGCCGGAATTTGGGTCAAAACGCGGACTCTTTAGACTACGCTTTACTGGAATCGACGCATTGAACAAAACACGGTCGTCGTCCTCCACTCGGCGTGGAACGGTCTTCTTCTCATGTTGACGGACCACGCAGGGAATACTATACATATACTTTGATCTTTGCAACAACTATATATATAGTTTGATCTCTGTAATAACAGCCACAACCACAAGCAGGTTTGAAAGAGAAGAAGAGATGGAAACATTACTGAAATTCAAGGCAACTGCTGTGCTAGTATTGGTTAATGTTTTGGTGATGGTCTACTGCAATAACGAACAGATCAAGGTAATTATAATTGGTTGTTCTTGTTATAATCTCCACCAACGATATCAATGACGTGATTCCTATGCTGAATCCATCAATGACTGAAGCATTATTTTTATGTTATTGATTGATTGATTAATCAGGAGATGGGTTTGATGAAATTGGTCCAGACACCATTCTATCACATGAACCGCATCCATTTCACTTATAACACAGTGTCCCTAATTTGCAAAGCGATGCAACTTGAGCCACAGATGGGCAGTGCCATGTTTGGATTCACTGTTCTTGTTCTTGCATTTTTATCTCATTCTCTCATTGCTATAATAACATCTATGTCAGAGTATGCATATCCTGTTGGAAGTGCCCAGGTTGGATTTTCTGCAGTGGTTCTGTCCCTCAAGGTCCTTGTGAACAAGCTGGAAGACCACCTCCATGGCGGTCTGAATGATGTGGGTTGGATGGAGGCCCTTGTGGCGCCATTTCTTTTCCCTGACAGAGCAGTTATTGTGGGTATTCTCTGTGGAGTCTTGGCAGGCTATCTCTATCTTTATATGAAAGATCTGTTTGTGTGGTTTTGCAATAGAAAATTGGGGCGTGTTCGTCATGAAAGTTCAGATCCTCTGATTTGGCTTTGCCCCTCCTGCGGAGTCAGAAATGGTGTGTTTCTTACAGATTGTCACAATTGTCATCAGCCCAGGGCTTACGACTAGGGATTACTTCGTTCCATTAGTTTTATCGAGAGCTAATTTGTATTGAGACTATAGTCATGTCCCTGACTTGATTTCATATAATAAGGTAACGTTAGTCATGTATTTACAAGTAAAATTTGCGCCTTTAGACTGTAAAATGTATGAATAATTGGGATAGTGTGGACGTTTAGCATTACCCAAAAACTTATTATAAATGATGGTGTTAAGATTTACGTGGACTGTAAAATGTATGAATAATTGGGATAGTGTGGACGTTTAGGAATACCCAAAAACTTATTATAGATGATGGTGTTAAGATTCATGTGGGGGAGTTTATCACATACATAAATGTCAGACTCTACCTGAAGAAAGGAGACGATCGTTGGCTTGTTTGTACGTTTGTTTATTAGTACAATTGGTCATAGGTTGTGGAGAATATGGCGTCTACTTTTATGGAATTTTGCTTACATGATACTATAAACCCATGTTTTTCTAATACTAATACAATCTCCGAGTATAAATAAGAATATAAATGAATTTATTTATAAATAATTTTTTACTAAATATTAATATTAACCAAAGTAAATATTTCCAAATAGATTAATTTTCAAGGTTTTTTTTCCAATTAAAAGAAATCTATTTTTTAAGGAATGGCTTTCTTTGACAAAAAAAATTGTTAAATAATTTGCAAGTTGAATATTTTTACAAAAATATTGCTAAACATTTTGTAGTTTGCATACTGTTGTCTTAAAATTGGCCAATGATTTTAAATTAAGATAAATTTCTACTCTTAAAAATTTCCTTAATCTTAATCTTTTACGTGAACAAAATTACGATGATCTCACATAATTTCTCTTAATAATTTTTTGAGCATAATGAAAAAGTTTTAAAGAGTTTGGAGTAATCTCTTACCTTCTTAAGATTCAATAAATCATATACCATCTTATTGAAATTTGTTGCTTCCTTTTACCACATAAACAATTTTACAATGTTGGAACCACACTTTCACACATAAAACTCAAGTTTACTCAAAGGCTTTTAAGTTGAAGTTAATTAAAGAAAGAAAACCTTTGCCATTGAATTCTTATATTTATAGCATAATGACCTTTGGATAAAGCAACTATGATATAAGGATTCTTAGTTTTGATTAGATCACTACAATTACATCAAAATTTAAAGGGAAATTGTGGGGTAATAAAGAGCTAGAAGAGAAAATTAAACTAAGATATTATAAAAGGCAGTAATCCAAATATGGAAAATAAAAAGTATCTATCTATCTTGACTAGTGTAAAGAAGAAAATAAGGATCACTAAAGTAAGAACAAATTCTCATTAGCTCATGAGAGTGAAATTGGGTTTTGGTCAACTCTCAAAAAACTATAATGCCATGGGTGAAAGACTTTCTCACCTTTCTGACACTAAGAGGGTTGAATTTGGAAAGCACCTTGCCTTAACTTGTCCAACTTAAAATTAAAATTTTACCTTCTCACCCTTTTAAATCAACCAAATTATGGTGACCTTGGATGACCTCTCTTAATGCTTTATGGACCAGAAATAAAATTCTAAATAATTTTAGTTAATATCTTACCTTCTTAAGATGTGTTATAACATATTTAATCCTAGTAAAAATTCTTTATCATCAACATTATATTTAAGTCGCTTAGATTTCCTTTATCAAGAAATTTCAAACTATTAAAAATAACACCTTAATATACAAAATTCAAATTTACTAAAAAAATGTTAACCTAAAATAATACAAATTTAATCTATAAATATTTTATAAATTATAGTAAATTAATAAATTTTATATATAAATAATATTAAAAATTATTTAAAAATGTTTTTTTTTTTAATTTTATTTCAAATAATTATAAAAATTATATAATATAATACATTATACATTACAAAAAAATATTTTATTAAACTATTAAATTTAATATTATATATAATATATAATTTTAAGTTTAACTAACAAAATAAAAATAATCACTTTTCTTCCATTCTTAAGAAATTATCAACATTCAAATTTATTTTAAATTATTTTGACGAGAAGAAGGTAATGTATATAAAATTCACTTTGTCTAAGATAATGTATATAAGATTGCAAAGTTTTAATAAAATATTATATTTAAAAATATTTTAAAAAGTTTTTTATTATTTGTTTAGTTTTTACAAACAATGATGTTGACATTGGAAATTATACTGGTCATCTATTATTATTTAATTATAAAAATAATTATGCTCAAGTAAGATTATGCTCTAGAATAATTTGATTTATATAGGTATGCTCAAGTTAGATTGTAATTTAGAATAATTCTCTTTTTTTTAGAGTCATGATAGCTTTTGGGAATTCGAGCATGTCAATGTAGTCAATGCCTTGAAGTATTCATAATTTTCCATAATGTTGTTCTCAACATTGCATAAATCAAATCAATTTGTCAATGTGTATACCTTTACATGCCCACAATGCTCCACTTGGATGACCTCTCATCTATGTGCATGCAGTCCTCCACTTGAATATGTGCTCCAACATTACCCTCTACCTTCTACCATTAGAATAAATCCCATCATAAACTTCCATTAATAGGCATTATAATTAGCATTGAAAACTTCATGTAATCCCATACCGAGTCATAAGGTAAGATTACACATATTGCATTAAAAAAAATGTCGAAATACTCATATTGCATAAGAAAATGTCATATTAAGTAGAGACTTTGATATTCATTCAATAGCATAAAGGAGTCAAACTAATTCGGCTCATATTGCATAAGAAAATATCATAGCAAGTAGAGACTATGATATTCATTCAATAGCATAGAAGAGTCAAACCATTTCGGCACTGTAAAGTGATCCACGGGGAAAAATATTTTTAGAGCTTCATTTAATAAAAAATATTTATGAACAAGATAAGCACAATGCCATTTTACTCTAAGTGAGAAGATATTTATGGCGTAATAAATTAATGCTTTGTAAAATTCATTTCTATACTTGGTCTACAACCTTACTATCCACTCTAGCAAACTATATATTTCATTGATCCTTGTTTTCTAAGATCTAAACTATATAAAATAACTATTGAATCTAAAGGATTCAAAGAGCTACCTTTTAGGGATGAAAAAATGGAGAAAATTTTAAGAAATAAGATGAACATATATATTCTTTTATGAGAAAACTAAAGATTATTAGAAACACTAGTGGTAACTTCTTCACAACTTTTTTCACTTATGCAACCATTTCAATATTTATCAATCTTTTAATATCAGTTTTTATTAAGAAACTATAAAATCTATTGTAGAAGTATATTCTTCTTCTAAGGTATAGAAATTAAAATCAAAGATGATTGTTTCCTTCTTAGTTAGTCCAATCATTTATTATCATTTTAATCAAATTGTTTGAAAGTTATAAAAACACCCAACAATAATTTGAACAAAGTGATGTTGTATTATTCCATTTTCTATGTTTATTTTTCTAATTGAGATCTCATTGATATATTGAATACATTTATTTGAGGATTATTTTCACATTGATCATTTAGTTGACTTTAATCTTTCTTTAATAAAAGTTTTGGATCTTATGTTTGTAGACTTTTCTATTCAAAATTAATTCAAAAATAATAAAGAGCGATCATGCTATTTGGAGTATTACTAAAATAAAAAGCTATCTATACCTTTATTGGAAATCCAAAAATATAAACCAAAACAAAAGGTGAAACAAAGCACCTAATTATTGGTTTATTTATACTAAAAATTAAAAAATTAAAAAAATTATCCAATCCAAAATAAAGAAAAAAAAAAAAAAAACTATCCTTGTCTCTCATGGGAATCCAAAAATACAAACCAATGCAAAGAGTAAAGCAAAAATACATAATTATTGATTCATTTTTATTGAAATTTCAAGTAAAGAAGAGCAATGGTACTTAGCTCTCATATTTCCCTATCATATTGTGAAATACATTAACTAACTTGTGCAAAAATATATATGAAGGATTTGATAAAGCAAAAGGCCTACTTATTAATTCATTTTTACCAAAACCCAAAATAAAGACGAGCAATGGACTTAGTTAGGTCTCGTATTTCCATATCATATTGTCAAAGATATTAACCAACTTGGGGAAAAATGTTTTGATAGGTTTACAAAAGCAAGAAAAATCTATGAAAAATGATGATAACATGTACAACTTGTTAGTTATACATGTTGTACAAAACATTCCTATATAATTCTGTTATTGACTGACTGATCAGGAGTTGAGTTACTGATCAGGAGTTGAGTTTGATGAAATTGGTCTAAACATCATTCTATCACATGAATCACATCCATTTCACTTATAATACAGTGTCTCTAATTTGCAAAGGAATGCAGCTTGGGCCATGTTTGGATTCACTGCTATTTATCTCATCCTCTCATCACCATAATAGCATCGTTATCAGGGTATGCTTATCCTGCACAGGTTGGATTCTCTGCAGTGGTTCTACAAACATAAGATCCAAAACTTTTAACCTTTATTATTTTTTAACTAAGCCTACATGTAAATATTTAAAAACAGTTACACCACTACAACATCCCTCCATAATAAGCTATAAAATGCCTCTCACATTGTTTGTTGGAATTTATGAATACAAATTAAATTTTAATAAATAAAATAATTTTTTGAAAAATGATAAAGATACACACAAAATGCTAACAATATACAAAGTGACCACATATGCTACATTGTTTCAGTTTTATTTTACAAGTTGTCAAGTGCACTATTATGAATGAACTGTAGTTGCCACTTATCTCTTTCAACATTTTTTTCTTTCTCCTATGCTATCGTGACAACATTTTTTCGTCTCATCTTCCCTCGCGAGGAATACCATTTAGCTTAATTTTTGGTTCTTTTCCCCAACAACCATTATGCTAACTTGGTTGTTTATATATATATATATATATATATATATATATATATATATATATGGTTGGGCTTGTGTAACTTCGAATGAATTGTGATTTTCATTAAGAGATTATTGATATATACATTAAGAAGGACACTCTTGGAATTAAAATTTGAGTGTCTCTTCACTTTCTCTATCTTCCTATTTACAGTATTTACAATAATTTTCTAATCCCAAAGATTATGTGTTAAAATTTCCCCCCATATTCTGAACTGATGTTGGTGAATCCAAGCATCATTCTAAACCTTTCAAACTTTTCTCTTCCAAGCACTTTGGTGAATATGTCTGCATTTTTCTCATTTATGGAACAATGGCAAAGGTGAATAGTCTTGACCTCAACATGATCTCGAATCAGATAATACTTTGTATTGATATGTTTGGTTTGACCATGGAAGTTTGGATTCTTTGCGAAATTTATTGCAAAAGTGTTTCCAATCAAAAGAGGAATGGAATGCATTTCTTTCTCCTACAAATCTTCTAGAATTTTCTTGAGCTGCACAATTTCCTTCATTGCCTCAGTTGTTGCCATATATTCTGCCTCGGTTTTGGAACATGTTGGAACTAATTGTTTGCATGAACTCAAGGAGACAACTCCTAATTCAAGACTCATGACATAAATTGAAGTAGATACCTCATTTTCTTTATCTCCATAAAAATATGAATCAGAGTAGTCAATAAACATGAAGTAATCCACCTATGTATAGTTGATTCCAAAGTATTGAGGTTCCTTCAAGTATTTTAGAATTGTTCTTATAGCGTACCAGTGAGCCTCACAAGGGTTTTGCATAAACATGGAGAAGATTCCAACAACAAATGAAATGTCTAGTGTGGTTGCAGTCAAGTAGTTGAGACTTCTTTTGTACCCTCAAATTCATTTCATTTAGTGGATGTGAGTTTTATATTCTGTTCAATTGGAGTATTCAAAGGATTGGACTTATCCATGCCAAGTTTGTTCAACAAATCTCCAATGTAATTCATTCGTGAGAGGAATATAAAATTCATATTTTGGTCACTTTAATACCAAGATAGTAGCGAACATATACCAAAATTTTCATTTCAAAAACTTTTCATGGTTCTTTCTTTATGGATGTAATGTAATTTTAGTATTGTTCCCTATCATCAGAAGATCATCTTCATACGCCATAAGATATACAATTATTTTTCCAACTTTCTTTACAAACAAAGTTGCACCATTAATATAATAGTGTTTGAAATTGAGTTTCAAAAGATGCTCAGTCAATTCTTCATACGAAGCTCACAATGCTTGTTTTAGGCCATACAAGGATTTGATAAGATTGCATAATTTATTCCTCTATCTTTTCACAAAAAATCCTTCTGGTTGGGACATAAAATTTTTTTCTTTCATATCTCCATTCAATAAAGCAATTTATATATCCATTTGGTGGATTTTCCAACCCTTGTGAGATGTCAAGGCAAAGAGAGTCTAGATGGTAGCCCATTTTACTGTGTGGGAAAGTGTCTCCTCATAATTGACCCATTCATTTTGGGACGAAACTCTTACCACTTTCCTGGATTTATGTTTTTCATGTAATCCATCTCCTTTATACTTGTCCTTGAAGACCTAGTTGCAACCTATCAATTTGGCTCCCAATGGAGGAGCAACCAGCTTTTAGGTTCCATTATTTATGAGAGCATCATACACTTTCTACATTTCTTCTTTCCATTCATCATGAGAAGCAACTTCTTTGAAGTAATTTGGTTCAAAATATGTAGAAATATTTAATTCACAATCATAAGAAGCATCTATATCAACATGTGAATCATAATTCTGTACATCACGTCCATTCTATCTATCCAACCTTATTTCTCTCTTCATTCCAACCTCATCGGGGTGAACACTTTCAAGTGTCTTTGTGAGGCATTTTGGAGGACCTTTCTGAGATGGATCAAGTTGTTCAGTTGATTGATATGGGCATGAATAAATATTTAGTCTTCCAATTCTATCAACCAGGTCACTCAAAGTTTCTTCTTGATTAGTGGATGGAGCTCAATGAATATCTGCATCTTGATCTTCCGTAGGAATGTACTGAAGCAACATGATCCTCCTCTGCACACAATCTCTAAGGTGATGGTACCAAATATCTATATGCTTAGATTGATCATGAAACAAAAGATTAATCGATATTTTAATGTAAGTCTGATTATCACACTGAATCACTGTCAGATCTAAATGAGAACCAAACAAACCAACCAAGATCTTTCTCATCCAGATAACTTCACATGCAGCTTGAATTGCTGCCATGTATTCCGCTTCCGCTGAACTGAGTGCCACAGATATTTGCTTCTTATTATACCAAGAAACAACTATAGATCCAATGCTCAAGATCCCCCCCTGATGTGCTCTTTCTATTCGATGGGTTGCCAGCCCAATCTGCATCTATGAAGCCATGCAACATCACCTCATCAGTTTTTCTATACCATAAACCATACTCTAATGTGCCCCTCAGGTATCTCAGGACATGCTTTTCGACCTTCCAAAAGAACTTGGTAGGCTTAACCATAGCTTGAATCAGCTAGTTAACCGCATAGAAAATGTCTCATCTCGTGTTCACTAGATACATTAGCGAACCCACTAACTGTCGATAGAAAGTAGCATCCAATACCTCTCCAGAAGTAGCATCCTCTTTCCTCTATTTTCCTGGAAGAGGAGTATCCATGGGTTTGCAGCCCTCCATGTGAAACTTACCTAGTATCTCCCTTGCATACTTGCCTTGAGACACAAAAAGTTCACCATCTCGCTGCCATATTTCCAATCCAAGGAAATAAAGAAGAAGGCGCATATCCTTCATCTTGAACTCCTTTGCAAGGTCATCCTTGCATGAGTGTATCAGATGCTCATCACCAGTCAATATTAAATCATGAACATAAAGAACAATGATTAAAAGCTTACCCTCCACCACAATTTGGTATAGGTTTTCATTTGCTTCACTTTTGGTGAAGCCTAGTCCAGTGAAATAGCTGTCTATCCGAGTGTACCAAGCACGGGGTGCTTGCTTCAGCCCATACAACGCTCTTTTGAGTCGACACACATGCAACTCGTTGTTGAAGATCTCAAAACCTTTTAGGTTGCTCTATGTACACCTCTTCCTCAATGATCCCATTAAGAAACACAGTATTCAAATCCATCTGATGAATTTGCTAGGTCATCTACACTGAGAGAGAAAAGATGGTCCTTATGGAAGAATACTCTGCGACAAGTGCAAAGGTTTCTTCCTAATCTATCCCCTTGATTTGTGAGAAGACCCCGGGCCACAAACATGGCCTTGTATTTATCAACACTCCCATCAGCAGCTTGCTTTACCTTGTAGATCCATCTCAAACCTACCACGGATTTATCAACCAGCCTTGTAACAATTTCCCAAGCACTTTTTTTGACAATGGATTCAATACTCCTCCACCATTGCATCTACCCATGTGGGCTCCTGCACTACTTTCTGAAAGGAAGATGGTTTTGTCACAATACATTTGCTCATGAGAGCCATGTATCCATAAATCAGTCATGAGAATGTCTTTGTCTGCGTTGTGAAGTAGGGACTCCTACATTCTGTGCAGCATAATGTCTAAGCCTATCAGCTTATATGGTATGCCTTCTACCAGTTTTGATGGTTGGCTCTACGTGAGTGGACTCCTCTACTCTATGAACCTCCTCCTATGGCTGATGCACATCTAGAGACTCATCTTTGGGAACCAACAATTCTTCCTCCGCATGCAAGTCCAGATCCCTCTCAAGTGACAATTGTGTGGCTTTCCCCTCATCAAATTTTATATCCTGTCGAACCACAGTCATTCGACTATTTGGAAAATACACACGATAATTATGGGGTGTTTCTGTGTATCCTGCAAAAATCCCAACTTTAGCAGTCAGCTCAAACTTCTTCCTGATGTTCTTGGTCACGTGCACATAAACAGATGAACAAAAACTCTTAAAGTGTGAAACATCCGGTTTCTTACCAGTGAAATCTTCTTCAGGCGTAATCATGCCAAGTACTCTATGAGGAAAACAGTTTTGCACATAAAATTCAAAGTTTCATGCTTCTACCCACAAATGAATTGGTCGGCCCTGATCTTGCAACAACACTCATGTTTCACCCACGATTGTTATGTTCTTCCTCTTTGCAACCCAATTTTGTTGTGGGTTATGAGGCGATATGAGTTCTCTTCAAATTCCTTCTTTGCTACAAAAGTTCTTGAATTCATTAGAGATGTATTCTCCACCATTATCACTTCTAAAAGCCTTCACTTGCTTCCCCAAATCTTTCTCCATCAATGCCTTAAACTCACAGAACTTTGAGAATGTTTGATCCTTCTTCTGCATGAAGAAGATCCAGCATTTACGAGAAAATTCATCAACAAAAATAACAGAGTACTTATGTTTTGTTGTTGAAGCAAACCAGAATGGTCCACACACGTCTGTGTAAACTCTCTCAAGGATCCCCGAAGGACGGTTCTCCTTATCATGAAATGTGGACTTTACATACTTCCCCATGGTGCAGCCCTTGCACTGATCTATCTGAGCAAGTTTTCCCATTGGAATTCCAGTAGATATTTGTGCATGACTTTCAAGGCTCCATGATGAAGATGGCCTAATCACTTGTGTCATAATTTGCCCTCATCCCGACTCACCAATTTTTCTACCTTGCCCATCATGGAAGCGTAACCATCTACCTCCAACATGTAGATATCATTAACTAGAATCCCTATCCTCTTGGATTGACCTTTTATTTTATGTCGCAAGAAAGTTTTTCCATTACTGAAAACAACGTCATAGCCTTTGTCCTCCAACATTGCGACTGAGACAAAATTTTTCTTCAGACCTAGCACATGCATAACATATTTCAATTGAAATGGTTTCCCTAACTCCCTCTGAAAGGTAATTGTACCAATTCCGGTTGCACTGTACCATTCATCGTCGCCCATCTCTATATGCATCTAGAGATTTTTCTCATCCAAGTCACTGAAAAGTTCCTTATCTCCTGTCATGTGAAAGGAAGTGCCACTATCCAAGTACCACACCGATCCCAATGCACTTGACACCATGTGCGTGATCAAAGAGAAGTCAAGCTCAAATTACGAGGCAAGGACCTCACCTACTGCAAGTCTAGAAACCTTCTTGTTCTTCTTCTTTTGCGGACAATTAGTAGCAAGATGCCCATGTTCGTGACAATGATAACACTTCACCTTGGACATATCCAAATTCTTGCCTTAAGACTAAAATTTAGAATGTAATTTATTCCCCTTCCCATTCTTTGCCTTGGCAGCCAAAGCACAATCCTCTTCATCATCATGCTTTGATGAAGAACCATCTCTCATATTCCACCTGAACTCCTCCTGCACAAGATCCAGCCACAGTCGTTCCCAATCCAGAAATTTTTCCCGTCCATTGACAGAGTCTTCATAACTGTACTAACTCTTCAGAAGTCCTAAGTGAGCCAAGATCACCAAATCAACAACAACAAAAGTTATTCCCACACTCCCCAGTTCATCTCGACATTGCACAAACTTCGTGAGATACTTTGCAATGTTGTTTCCCTTATCCATCTTGATATTTCTGAGTTTATCTTTGAGCGCCAATTTCCTATGGTCGCTACTTCTTTGGAATAGATCCATCAAAGCCTTCCACATAGAATATGGTGTGGCTTTCCCATGGAGGATTGAGACAATGTGATCTCGTACTCCCTCCAACAAGATCCTCTTCGCCTTTTCCATTTTCATTCGCCATGCATCAAGATCAGCGACATCTGCAACATCTGGCTTACAAACATAATTTTTCAATGAATTCCTTCAAGCCATTGTCTTCAAGTACTGCCTCCATCCCATCCTTCCAAGCAATGTATTTCAAGCTTCCCTCAAGTGCATACTCTAACCTCAAGCCATTGAAATCCATTTCGATCTTGAATCAACATTAGCACCAATAAATTATTTCTGCAAATTTGAATTCTTTCCACCAACAAACTCAACTCCTACTTCAAAATTGCAATTTCTTGTGCTTTGATACTATGTAGAAAATTAATACAAAATATGTATTTTCTGGATTCTCTTCATCTAAAAATTATATTCTACTATTAAATACATAGTTGCTTCTACAAAATCTTTGCGGAATTTGAAACAAAATTTCCAATCAAAATATCATGAAGAAAGATCAATCACACATAACAGAGATAATTTACCCAGGGAAAGCATATAGCTAAAAACCCCACTATCTTCTATTATGTATTATATCATGGATAATGAAACAACTAAATACAAATCTCTAATCCAAGAGCTCTCAGTACTGAGCTAACTGTCTCACATTGTCATATGAAAATTGGAAAGTTCCTTAGCCAATTTACTGTCTCTGGACAGCCTGCCTCCACAGTGCAATCCCTAAATTAATGGAATAATTCTTGCCTTGACTGTGCAATCCTCATCGGCACATCCAATGTGTGTGTGGTTGCATGTGTGCAACCAGATAATGTCACAATTGATAGTTATTTTCCCTTTCACCTAGAACTCAACTGGGTCTCCACTAGATCTAACATGCATGCAGTTAATAGTAGTAAATCTTCAGCTGCATGTGACGCCACTGATTGTGAATTAATTAATAATTAATTCACTTGATCTCTCATTAGTGTATCTTCAGTTACAACTAGCACAACTTAGTTTAACTCACTTAACTGAGTTAAACTACTTTACAAATTTCATAACTGCACTTCCAACTCGGCTACAACTTCGAATCGCTCAGTTACAACTAAGTTCACTTGCATGTCCCACCAACCAACCTCTTAACTCAAAATTCCTTTAGCTAACTGATTTTCCACTTCAGTTAACTATTTCCAAGTGCTTATTGAGAATAGATTATTATTTATTGTCCAACTAATATTAAGGGATAATAATAGTCGATATGCATCTATAAATAGACATGCAATCTATAAATAGAACTTGCACATACATCTATAAATAGACATGCATCTATAAATAGACATCCACCTAAAAATAGCCTGAGGCTCCATCCTCGTGTAGGTGCATAATTTTACTAGGATCTTCTTGTTGAATCTCAACAAGGTTGTGGTTGGCTTCGGGGTTATGGATGAAGGGTTAGGGGATAAATTTATGGGTCAAAAAAATGGGGGGAAGGGGGTCCAAGGGTATAGGTGATGAGTTACCAATGGGATCGATGGAATTAGCATGAAGGTGGTCAGGGTAGAGGCAAGGGCCTAATGGGAGAAGGCATTGGTGGCCCAGGGGAAATGGGGATTCAAGGAAAGGTACAATCCAAATAGTGGATGGGGTTATGAAAAAGGCCTTAATCCAACTAAGGATTATGTCACCCCTCGGCCATATCAAGGGATTGATATGCATACCTAGTGATCAAAATATTTTGATGACACTAATATAGTTATCAAAAGTGAAGGATACCCACAAAAGGTAATGTTTGGTGCTTTGAGGACTTTTCCATTGTTCTGGATGTATCAAATCTTTATTTAGTGGCTAAGGCATGGTATTCACCCCCAGATCATTTGGTTTCCTTATATTTAGGTTTAGATTACAAACTTGGTTGTTAAGAAAGCCGATACATCAAACCCTCTATTTTTAGATTGTCTTTCAATTTCCCCATTTTTTTAATTTTTGTGTAGGATCTCTCTCTCTCTCTCTCTCTCTCTCTCAGATTTACTACATTCCATAGACTTTTATCATGACATTTATGCAATTTTCAAAATACATACAACTTTTATTAGTATTTTTGTTCCCCTAACCAATTTTTAAATAAGTTACATATTGCACTAGAACACGCTAAGATATACAATATAAAAAATAAAGTTGTTTGATCATCTAAATACCCTTGTACCCCACACTAAATCAAAGGCTTCATATTTCAAGGATATAATAAATTTCACAACTAAAAATTAATAATAAAAATATGAAGCGCCCACACACACACACACATGTACATGAAATATCCGCACTTAAGTAAAATATTCTCCATAGTTATAAAAACAATTTAAGCTAATTCCATCATTAAGGTCCTCAAAACTTGCATTAATGGGAAAATATTCGTTATATTTTAGCATGAAAAATAAAATGTTGCTATATAGAAAACCTTAGATTTCACATTTTCATATACAAATCGAGTTGTCTTTAGTGCGACTTTTTGAAGGCTTTTTGGTGGATTTTTCCAGTCTAATTTCTCTAAAATCCAAATTTAATTCATTGAAAACAAAATTTTGATGGGTAACCTTGCATAATTGATGTGCCCTAGAGGTTTTTTAGGGTTTTGAATCCATATATACAGTAAAAAAACAGTTTAAATAACAGAAATCAAGATTTCACCTCAAATTGTTTCACCATATTTCGGCACCAGAAACTCCAAAAATTCGTACTAAAGACAACTCCTATACAAATTTTATAAATAAAATTTATTTATTCAAAAAGCTAATTCCAATTCATTGTGAGAGCACATTGAATATCCTTCCAAATAAACATATTGATTTTTTTTCCATGTTTGTATTGCCACTGATACATCATGAGAGACTATCATTAACTTGAACCCACCCACTAAGTAAAAACAAATATTCCTTTCATGACTTGTGGCCATTGTTCATTGATATTGATATGTGCATGAAGCATCAAATCTTTTTAGATGCATTATGTCTTTTGGTTAGGATGAATGGGTTTCTCTATAATTGAGCATCAACTTTCGTTTTCCATAGCACTTAAATTAGTGAAATCTTAAAAGCAAACCTTGAAAACTTATTGCCCATCATAAGAAAGTAACAAGCAAGCTAATTCATGAGAAAAATAGAACCATCATTCCATACCTCAATAGGAGGATCAAGAAGATAAGTTTTCACTAGACATCTTATTATTCTTACCATTTTTACCTTGTTGTATTATGCGCATAGTTGTATTATGAGCACACTATAATAAGAATAGAGAGAAATTACAAGAGAAAACAAAGGTTAGACAAATGGACATTTAATCCATAGAATAAGCGAGGTAATATTCCATCCTCACATTCCCACCAAAGGATATATCATAGAGGGGGTATTGCAATTAGTTGTTTCCATACAGGTTACACCCATTTGGAGGGCTTATAACCACCAAGACCCCACACCCAAGAGGAGGGCTTATAACCACCAAGACCCCACAGATCCTTGTACGAGGCAAAATAAAAAGAATTATTAACTTTTATTAAATATAAGATTGAAACAAAATTTAAAAACTAAATTCAATAAAGGATTCATGTAAGTAAAGAGGGTGAATTGTAAATCCCTTGTTTAGAATCATTAACGCAAATAAACCTCAACTTTTAATTTACTAAACACTCCTGAAAATAAAAAGAAATTCAAATACAATACTCTAAATAATTAAAAAAAATACAATACTCTAAATACTTAAAAAAATCCTTAATTTAAATAACTCTATCATATATATATTAATTAATTATTAAGTTAATATGTTTATGTTTTTTTTTCCTTAAATAGTAGAGGTTATAACATTTTGAAACTATTTTTTTTTCTTTTTTTTCTTTTTTTTAAGACATGGAAAAAAGCATCATGACTCATTTATCAAATTAGTAAGACATTAGTTGCAATTAGTGAATGGAGATTGACTAATCACTTTTATTCAAAAAAAACCAGACCACTTGAAATAACTAGATAATAATATATAAAGAGCAAATTTTCATTCCTCTCAAATAACTCTAAATCTTAAATGGTAACCTATTTCCCTATATCCTTAAAAAAACCTCTCTCCCCTCTATCTTAAGAAAACTAACTCTTCGCAAAGCAAAAACACTACTCTCCAGTTATAACTTCATGTAATCTTATAACTGGGTGTAGAGAGTGTTAATATTTAATGGATTTAGTACAATTCTAAACAACGCGAGATCGTTATGAAGGAAAAGTCGTGACCTCATATTTGAATTCGAAACTTTGTAGCTGTCGGACTAACCTTGACCATGAGATGTATTTCAAAGAATTCCTTCTGTGCAGTCTAAATAAAAGTAACCGGTACCCATCTTACTAACCTTGACCATGAGATGTATTTCAAAGAATTCCTTCTGTCCAGTCTAAATAAAAGTAACCGGTCGTGTCCCAGCCGTCTGTTGAACGCGTCAAAGCGTCCTACTCATATTACTAAAATCGACGCATTGAACAAAACACGGTCGTCGTCCTCCACTCGGCGTGGAACGGTCTTCTTCTCACGCTGACGGACGACGCAGGGAATACTATACATAATATACTTTGATCTTTGCAACAACTATATATATAGTTTGATCTCTGCAATAACAGCCACAAGCAGGTTTGAAAGAGAAGAAGAGATGGAAACATTACTGAAATTCAAGGCAACTGCTGTGCTAGTATTGGTTAATGTTTTGGTGATGGTCTACTGCAATAACGAACAGATCAAGGTAATTATAATTGGTTGTTCTTGTTATAATTTCCACCAACAATATCAATGACGTGATTCCTATGCTGAATCCATCAATGACTGAAACATTTTTTATGTTATTGATTGATTGATTAATCAGGAGATGGGTTTGATGAAATTGTTCCAGACACCATTCTATCACATGAATCGCATCCATTTCACTTATAACACAGTGTCCCTAATTTGCAAAGGAATGCAACTTGAGCCACAGATGGGCAGTGCCATGTTTGGATTCACTGTTCTTGTTATTGCATTTTTATCTCATTCTCTCATTGCTATAATAGCATCTATGTCAGAGTATACATATCCTGCTGGAAGTGCCCAGGTTGGATTTTCTGCAGTGGTTCTGTCCCTCAAGGTCCTTGTGAACAAGCAGGAAGACCACCTCCATGGCGGTCTGAATGATGTGGGTTGGATGGAGTCCCTTGTGGCGCCATTTCTTTTCCCTGACAGAGCAGTTATTGTGGGTATTCTCTTTGGAGTCTTGGCAGGCTATCTCTATCTTTATATGAAAGATCTGTTTGTGTGGTTTTGCAATAGAAATTTGGGTCGTGCTCGTCCTGAAAGTTCAGATCCTCTGATTTGGCTTTGCCCCTCCTGCAGAGTCAGAAATGGTGTGTTTCTTACAGATTGTCACAATTGTCATCAGCCCAGGGCTTACGACTAGGGATTACTTCGTTCCATTAGTTTTATCGAGAGCTAATTTGTATTGAGACTATAGTCATGTCCCTGACTTGATTTCATATAATAAGGTAACGCTAGTCATGTATTTACAAGTAAAATTTGCGCCTTTAGACTGTAAAATGTATGAATAATTGGGATAGTGTGGACGTTCAGGAATACCCAAAAACTTATTATAAATGATGGTGTTAAGATTCATGTGGTGGAGTTTATCACATATATGTTAAATTAATGAAAATGGCTCTCCAGGTGAGAACCTGGAGAGTGTACAAACACACTCACACACACTCTGATTACATTGAATGAGATGAGCCTTAATTATATAGGCTCTCACACTAACGGGATGGTTTCAACCACTCCCTTAATATCAGGATATGAGATCTATGATTAGAATCTCAATCCTATCTCTATGATAACAACAACCTAACTATGAATTTCTCCATTAATTCCAACACCCCCCCTTAATGGAGAAAGGGTACTGAACAATAACATATGATAACATACGCCTGTTGTTCTAGTCTCAGCTAGGCTTACAATGGTAAAAAAAAAGACATAAAAAAACTTGGTAACAGAGTTTTCATCTTAGTTTTTATGCTTCTGAGACCATATTTGTTCATTCGTGGATGAGGCTTCATCTTCACTTTCTTTGCCATGAGATAGTGATGTACCTTCGCTTCATTATTTCCCCTGTGAAGGAAACCTTGATTTCTTGTTCTCATCCTTCTCAGAATCACGGCAGGCTCAATAGGAGACTGTTCATTCTCACTATTTCCGGTGTCAATCATCTGAACATCAGCGATGATATCTTCACCATTGATTACAACAATTTCTGTGTTAATTTCATAAAGACATGGTGTTTCAAGCCATGCTTCAAGAAACTTCAATTCTTCTTCAAAATTTATTGCTGATTCTTGCCTACCAATATTTTCATCTTCCTGCTCCTTCATAAGAGCTTTCATTTCACCATCTCTCCCTACTTCATCCTTTTCTGCTGACATAATTATGCCTTCATCCAGTTCTGTTGCTACAAGCATGTTCTGCATTTGATATGTATGTGAAGATATGAGATCCTTCTCACCAAACAATAATTCATCAATTTGATGTTTTTCAATCATCAAATTGATCCACTCATCATGAGATATATAAGTCTCATCAAACTTGATTTCTGCATCAGGAAAACTTTCAGGTTCTACATCATGAAAACTTTCAGGTTCTACAATAATAGATGTGTTTTCATCATTACAAGTTTCAATTACAGATACACATGCATCACCCATCATTGCATCTTCAGTTTCACAATAAAACATGGGATCATTATCAAGAGCAATATCTTGAGCATCATTGCCCTCATTCAAACAGTACTTCATTTCTAAAACATCCCATAAAAACTTTGTACTAGGAATCTCTCCATATTCATATATTATGCTGAATATAATATTGTCATCTACTGCAGATGTTATAAGACTTAATGCTACTGTATCTCCACTATCGTTAAAAACATCTTCAACATAATCCAGTAGATTTAACTTCCATAGTACTGTTTTCATTTTATTTGTCCAGCTTTCATAATTCATACCTGAAAAAGATGGCAAATCTGGCATTAACAATTTAATAATCTCACCAAATTCCAAATCAGCACCTTGATCAGCAGCTGGTCCATCACCGTCAACCTGAAACAAATCACAAAATTCAGCAACACAATATTTTGCACTTCTCCGTTGATGCTTTTCCCTGAATTTTCTTCGAGACTCTTTCAATTTACTTTGACGACCCATTTTCTCCTTCTATTTTCTCCCTTGCAAGAACACTTCAACCTTATAGCTCGCCCTCTCGCAAGCACTTGATTCACCACAAATGAAACCACAGATTTATCCCTATCCAGCTGGAATCCTCAAGCAACCAGATATTGTTGCAACGTATATCAGCAACTATAATAAATGCAACATTTCTTTTTGTCCCATAAGCCCCAAATACATTTATTCGATTCCAAATTTCTACGAGATGGAGAAGACCACGACTTGATCCAATTGAACCCTGCGAGAGCGCTAAATCCCGACCTCGTTTACTACTGAACCAGTAGCACCACCGAATTGGAGTCGAGTATTTGCAATCTCAACGGCCACATGAGAGAACCAATACTGTCAACTAATTTAACTTGAATATTAAAAGTAAGCTCTCTCTTCAGCAGCTGTGCGTAAGATTGAGCCAATGAATCCCATCATCGTAGACTCCAGATTTCATTTCCCCCTCCAACCATATGAACGCAGGTAGCTTAAACAAACAAGGTAGCTCTTCCAACAAAGACGATTCCAAAGGTAGAAAGCTTCTCTAAATTGGCTGTGAAGGCAACGGCGTTTGGCAAACTTCTGTTGCTGTTAAAGAGAACGCTACTTCTAATTTGGGCTGACAGATACAAACACTGAACCACGTTTTTTTTTTTGTCTGTGACAGAAACCACAGAAAAATACCATGACCTCTGCTCCTTCTATAATCCAAAGTTCTTGCCCTCTCGTCTGCTTGGCGGTTCAGTCTCAAGACGTCAAGAAATGAAGACCAACTCTCTCTAACATCTGCAGTAGATCCTCGCAATTTGCATGGCGTTACAGATCACAATTCGCACAACAAATGCAAAATAATTCACTGCAATGATCAACAACAATCCGCTCCAGCTCCACAGATGTTCGATGTGAGGCAGTGGCAATTAGGCGCCAAGCAGTCACACACAACAGCACTCCTTTGATTGCAGCAGCAGCAAAAAAGGATATACCACCAACACTCTATACACGACCACAACAAATACCATAAAAGATTACACCGGTTTGTGCCGAAGGTTTTACCTTTCACATTTACACAACAAGAATATGGTTGTCGTGCATTTTACAATGCAACAACAGCTGAGAGCAACAGCCGATGAGGCAAGAAGGCCGTACACTCTTTTTATCACTGGATCTGCTCCAACGATGCCACAGATTCACTGTAGGTCTCTCCTGCCTCACTGCGCCACGGTTCTCATCTGCCTCCGTCACCTCCCGCCAGCAATCGACAGCGTAGAAATCAACGCTTCCGGGTGATCTTCTTGTCCCAAGCTGATCTGCTCTTAGCATCCCCCTCTGACGCGACCTTGCAGTGATTTTAAAAAACGGTGCTGATCAAGATCAATCATATCTCTCTTGGATTGGTGTTGATCAAGATCAATCAGACGCTGCGCCTGCGACTTGACTGATTTCGGTGGCCAATTCGGCAGAATTTGTTAACTGTGCATCTTCTGTTTTAAATCCAAGATCAAAGATCGTCCTCGATCTTCTTCACGGCGCCACCAGAGCCGAGAGCTGGAATCTCTCGTTTCTTTGGAGTGATTTCTCTGAGCAGTTCTTTTCCTTTCTGACGCTTTAAACTCTCATCGCAACGTGATGCCAAGGACCAGTGGGATGGCTTCGATGGCTGGCTCAGCCCAAATCTCAGTCAAACGATCCCAGAGCCTTAATGGCAGGTTCGATCCCGGTAGCCCAGCACCGGCCTCCTCTCAGGTTTCCAGCACTGCCCAACGCACAGGTCTCTGGTTACGCTCCTTTTCTCAATGGACATCGGATGCAGTTTTGTCCTTCACGGATCCAGAATACAGGATCACAACATACGAGAAAACAAAAGTTCGTGGTTGCTCCTTACCGTGTGCCTCCACGCACATCTGAGTCACGGGCTCTCTCAACGGCTCAGTCCTTCAGGACCATGCAATTCGCCTTCACGGCACCACGCAGGGAAGGGGTACGAATCCGGCACGATCCAAACCTTCCTCCAATGTCTTCGTCCACACCGTCTGCAACAAATATACAATGGTTCTCCCTGTAGTGTGACTCCACTTCGCGACCTCAACGCAGGCTCTCAGCCTCACGTTTCCTCTACAGGTCAAATCAGCCACACGTTTCCTCTACAGTTCAAATCAACCACAGCACCACGCCTTCACGGCCTTCAAAAACGCCCTCACGACCACAGGATCTGCCTCACGCAGTCAACAGGAAACACAGCTCTAGTCCAAAGAGCCACCACGCACAGCCTCACAGCTTGCCTCACTCACAGTCTCTCTCATCTTTTCCTGTGCTCTGATACCATGTTAAATTAATGAAAAATGGCTCTCCAGGTGAGAACCTGGAGAGTGTACAAATACACTCACACACACTCTGATTACATTGAATGAAATGAGCCTTAATTATATAGGCTCTCACACTAACGGGATGGTTTCAACCACTCCCTTAATATCAGGACATGAGATCTATGATTAGAATCTCAATCCTATCTCTATGATAACAACAACCTAACTATGGATTTCTCCATTAATTCCAACAATATATAAATGTCAGACTCTACCTGAAGAAAGGCGACGATCGTTGGCTTGTTTGTACGTTTGTTTATTAGTCCAATTGGTCATAGGTTGTGGAGAATATGGCGTCTACTTTTATGGAATTTTGCTTACATGATACTGTAAACCCATCCTTTTCTAACACTAATACAATGTCCGAGTATAAATAAGAATATAAATGAATTTATTTATAAATAATTTTTTACTAGATATTAATATTAATCATTTTAATTATAGAAAAATTTAAAGTAAATATTTCCAAATAGATTAATTTTTTAGGTTTTTTTTTCAATTAAAAAAAAATTCTATTTTTTAACTAGTGGTTTTTTTTACAAAAAAAAATTATTAAATAATTTGAAAGTTGAATATTTTTACAAAAATATTGCTAAACATTCTGTAGTTTGCATACTATGGTCTTAAAATTAGGCAATGATTTTAAATTAAGAGAAATTTCTACTCTTAAAACTTTTCTTAATCTTAGTCTTTTACGTGAACAAAATTATGATGATCTTACATAATTTTCCTTAATAATTTTTTGAGCATAATGAAAATGTTTTAAAGAGTTTGGAGTAATCTCTTACCTTCTTAAGATTCAATAAATCATATACCATCTTATTGAAATTTGTTGCTTCCTTTTACCACATAAATAATTTTGCAATGTTGGAACCACACTTTCACACATAAAACTCAAGTTTACTCAGAAGCTTTTATGTTGAAGTTAATCAAATAAAGAAAACCTTTGCCATTGAATTATTATATTTATAACATAATGACCTTTTGATAAAGGAACTATGATATAAGGATGCTTAGTCTTGGTTAGATCACTACAATTACATCAAAATTTAAAGGGAAATTGCGAATAAAGAGCTAGAAGAGAAAATTAAACTAAGATATTATAAAAGGCAGCAATCCAAATATGGAAAATAAAAAGTATTTATCTATCTTGACTAGTGTAAAGAAGAAAATAAGCATCACTAAAATAAGAACAAATTCTCATCAACTCATGAGAGTAAAATTGGGTGTTGGTCAATTCTCAAAATACCATAATGCCATGGGTGAAAGACTTTCTCACTAGCACCTTGTCTTAAATTGTCCAACTTAAATTTAAAATTTCACCTTCTCACCCTTTTAAATCAACCAAACTTTGGTGACCTTGGATGACTTCTCTTAATGATTTATGGACCATAGAAATAAAATTCTAAATAATTTTAGCTAATATCTTACCTTCTTAAAGTGTGTTATAACATATTAAATCCTAATAAAAATTCTTTACCATCAACATTATATTTAAGTTGCTTCTTTCCTTTATCAAGGAATTTCAAACTATTAAAAATAACACCTTCGGGTGAAAATGTGAAGTTGGGAAACACTTTTTGCCCTTTTTTGACGTTGAAAATTGTAATTTTCTATGATTCTCAACTTCAACTCCACTAAACTCATATTTT
The DNA here is from genome assembly GCA_034641835.2 of Pinus albicaulis. Lineage (NCBI taxonomy): Eukaryota > Viridiplantae > Streptophyta > Pinopsida > Pinales > Pinaceae > Pinus > Pinus albicaulis. The sequence goes on from CM076581.1 coordinate 486,410,658, forward strand.
TATTGCAAACTGTGCTTTAACATAAAAACAAGAATTGTAGAGAATTGTCTTACCGGGTAAATTTCTTGTTTACTAACTGCATATACTTGAAATTTTCAGGCAAACATAAATAGTCAATTTATCATCCTTTACTTTTTTTAGGGAAGGTTATTCATTTTTTGGAAAAACACCATAGTATCATAATCTGCATATATTGCGCTAGTGCACAGACTATTTTTCGGTAATTTTCGGATTAAATCACTATTTTTTATTATTTTTTGAAATGGACGAAGACAAAAAAACAGTGATGTTTCAGTACATTTTATCATCCTTTGATTTTCTTTTCAATGTGATCGTCAATAAGAAAATTGAGAGTACCCTTTTGAAGTAGACAGGGAGAGGAAGTGCAGTATGATTTTTTTGAATTTTTTGGTGTCCTCATTTGAAAGTTATTGAATTTTCATTCAGTGCAATTTTTTGAACAATGAAATTCCACAGTGACACAGTTTAGTAAAAAATTAATAAAAAATTGAATTTTTTAATGAAACTCCACAAATCTCATATCATCAGAAGCTAGATTCAGAGATGAATCTAATGGTACTTTGTCCGACATATAATTTTTTTTTTTGTAGGTGTTCTGCCCCTCCAAAGTTGCAGGTTCTTGAAAACTGCAGAATTTTCTGTGTTTTTCGTTGACCAGAAACTCTCGGACGAGATAATCTCTCGGATGAGAAATTTTTCAAACTCTCGACCGAGAAATTTAAACTAGTTTAACCCGCCTAGAGTTAGATTTTACCGCACGGGAAAACTCTCGACTGAAAGTTTAAAAACTCTCGGACGAGAGTTTGCACCCCGAGAGTTTGCATTCCGAGAGTCTAGAATGTGATTAGTATTCTCATTAAAGAGGTAAGAGAGAACAAAACTAAACAAATTATTATGCACGAATGCAACAACCTAAGCATGATAAAATGAAAAAAGTTGACACTTGTCAAATCTGATTATAACGTGATTTGTATGGTTGTTAATGAAACTCGTGTTACCCACTATTGATATGTGTCATGCCCCTACACCACGGGTGTCTTCCAACCACGTCTTGTAGGCAGGTGCGGCACTACCGTAATTTTTCTTTTTCTAAATACTCAAGTACCCAGACTACGCCTATATCAACATTCGTTAGTTATATTACAAATGTTCTTTCAATGTGCGGAATAAAACATAAACATCAATATCAATCCACAAGTACGCCCATACATACAAGGGAGGGGAAACTCCCTTTTAAAATGAGTCTGCCCAGATATTATGTTTCATAAAAATATGATTACAATGTCCAATCCAGCAAAAACTAATTTTGCTCCTTGGCAAGGCTATTTGCCTTTTGGTCAAGCTCTAAGGCTTACCAATCATCAAAATAGCTTACAATAGACTTTTACAACCATTTACAATCATCAAGTTCACCTTTGGAAGTGCTGCCCCAAAACTGCCCAAGTGCTGGTCACTCGGGTCACTCAGCCGTTGCTCCAAATCAGTGCAGAGTGTTTTCTGAGATGGCCGTGCATCCAATCCGTTCCTCACCCATATGGTTGGATGCGTTTCAGAAATACACACCTTCTTCAATTTACGACACCTCAATCCGATACCCGACGCTCCCGAAATCGCGTTTTTAGTGTTGGGCCCCTGCCGTTACTCGGCGCCCAGAACCAACCCGACTCGACCCGACCGTCGTGCAGCTGCGCCCGACCCGACCCAACCAGAACTGCGGTGCGGCCTGCGGTGCGACGTGCACGAGCTCGACCCGACTCGAACAACGCCCGTTCGCTGTCGTGCCTTCGCCGTTTCTTCCACCAACGAGTTGTTGGCAACTCGTGGTGCGACTCCCTTGATGTTGTTCGTTGATTGATCTTCACTTTTTGCTTGATGCCTCCACTCTCCATCACACCATAATATATATACGCACGTCCAAGTGAAGTGTGGTCGCTCGTTTTCCATGAGCCAACCCGCCCGTTTATTCATCCGCTCATGAAACATCGCGTCGTGGGGTGTGGGGCGCTCGGCCGACTCGAGCCGACCCCCACGTTTGGTTGCTCGCCCACGAAGTGTGGCGTTGGTCACGCCCAACGCGCTGGCCGACCCACCGACTCGCCCGTCGGCTCGCTCGCCTAAGGGGCACCCGTTGTGGTATAAACGTCTTGCCAACGCCGTGTTGGTTTAACTCGACGCGCTTCTCCTCCAACTCGCCCTCGTGACTCGCCTCGCTACGTGCGCGCCCGTCCCACCGAACGCGCCCATGAAGTCTTGGGGCCTTACATCCTCCTCCACTTCAAATACGACTATCATCCCGATAGTGCTACCATCGTCGCATCATATCGTTGCAAAGTATCATCACAACTTTCATTGCAAAGTCTCATCGCACAATATCGTTGCAACACCGTTGCATAAACTAGCAAGGTTCATGTCCATGAGATATCTCCTCCAATCACTGTCGAATCCATGTGAATCTCTGCATCAAGTACTCCAACCAACTCAACACAACAAAAGCTGCTATGTATCTAGCATAACTCAGTGTACTGCATGCCCCCATAGCTCGAACTAGTTGGGTAGCTAATCCAACCATAACGTCCAAAACAATGAGAATACTCCTCCTCATGCCACTGTTAGTTGTTCCTTCTGCAAGCTGTCACATCCATCAACTCGATCAAGTCTGAATCTCATCCAAGTGCCATGTTTGGGTCCATGAAGTGTATCCATCTCATCCACAACATGTTGTCCATGATGCTAATCCATGTGCTACTCGTATGCAAGTAGACTCATCCTCCAAGCATCATCAAAAGTAAGAAGTGTGGCTAAGTCAAGTAGACTCAAGCCCATGCCAAAGTGTGTGCCACCAAGGCATCCATCGTGAACTCCCATGCCTCATCATATCCAAAGCATTGGTAAGCCTACTTGTATTGACCATGAGTTCCATCACAAGTTCTCACTCTGCAAACATATGAATGTCTCATAGGATGCTCATCCAACCAATGTCCAAGTTTCTCATGGTGAACAACGTCCCATCAGTCCATCTATAAAGATCTCCATGTAGTCCATGTCCATGACTTTGGCTGCCCATGTGTTCATCTAAGTGAACTCAACTCAACTCTCATCATCATCATGTCTCAACATGTTGAAGTGAAGTGCTCTCGGTCACTCCTACCTCCATCATATATGTGAGTACTTCCTTCAAGCTGCTCCTCCACTAAAGGTCTGCCAATAGGTCCTTCTTAGTTGAAGCCATGAAGAAGTCTACTCCACCAACGTGCCCTACCACCAAGGTAGTGTATGGGTCATGCCGGGCACTTTCCATTCTATGTGGCTAAGCATGACCCTTTCCATCACAAAGGTCATCACGTTCCACCCTTGTCCCGAGCATTTGAACCATCAAGTGTAAGGTCACAAATTTCCCCAACAAGGTTTGCATCGTTCCATGTTCCTTGTTCCATCAATGTACAAGGTCTCATCGTAGACATCCAAGGAGTAGTCATCAATGGTGTTGGCAAAGAATTCACCTTCTTCCTCATCTCCATATGCGGTTCATCCTCCTTATGCTTCCATCAAACACAAGTCATATCTCCATGAAGACTCCTCAAGTGAGTGTCCTCCATCCTCATCAATGCCTTTGATGTGTTCGATCCTGGTACCACCTGCTCATCAAGTTCCTCCTTGATCACATGGTCACATTTGCAACATCTCCATGTGGTTTGTCCACCAATGCTTGCAATGTGTCTTGTCTTTGTTCAACTTGTGTCACAAGTTCGTCCTTCATCTCTTCCATCTTAATATCATCCCCATGAGAATCATCCATCTTCGATGCTTGCAACGTGCTTGGTCCTGGTCCAACTTGGTTATCAAGTTCACCCTTGACATCTTCTACATCTGCAACATCCCTTGGTTCTCCAAGTTCAGCAGTCCACCCATGAAAGTCTTTCAAGGAAGTTCGCATCTCCACTATCTTGTCTTCAATGTGTTCCAAGTGTTCCTCCACTTGCACAAGAGTCTTGTAGTGTTCCTGCCTTCCTTCCTCCAAGAAATCCGTCATGTTTATAAGCCTCTTCCGAGCCTCCAAAACTGCTTCCCTTGTAGCTTCAAGCTCCGATGTTTGTGGTGTCTTTGGTTTAGGTTCAACTTGTTGCAAAATTTCTTCCTTTACCAAAACAACATCCATAACATTCTGCTTCAGTTTTCCCATAGAAGGTTTTAATCTCTTCTTATGGTTCTTCTCTTCAATTCTAACAAGCTCATCTCGGTGAGTTTGTAGCTCATAGCATAATGCCATCCATCCATCAAACTGGTCCATCTTGTCTCAAAGTCTTTCAAACTCATCTCGGTTTGAGTCAGAGATCCCCTTCTTGCACAAGGTCATAAGAGCAATCTTAGCCTCATTAACCTCTTCATGAATCTTCTTAGCCTTCTTCCAAGTTTCCACCAATTTTCTTTCCAAGACTCCAAGTTTGTTCCGAATCCTTGGGATTTCTTCGTTTAGCTGCTTTATCCATTGCAATTCTTCACAAGTCTTCTTTTCGAATTCTTCCCAACTCGGCATGTCTCCTTTTCTAGCTTTAGCCCTGGCAAACGCCTTGCTTCAGCTAAGGTCTCAAGAGAAACCCAAAATATATAAGTCAGCTTCAACAGCGTCTGCAACCCTGCAACTCTGTCTAGCTCCGATACCAACTGATGTGCAACAGTAGTTGTGTTATCAGACTTCCATCCGTCCAAGTAGCTCTGATACCAACTGTCACGCCCCTACACCACAGGTGTCTTCCAACCACGTCTTGTAGGCAGGTGCGGCACTGCCGTACTTTTTCTTTTTCTAAATACTCAAGTACCCAGACTACGCCTATAGCAACATTCATTAGTTATATTACAAATGTTCTTTCAATGTGCGTAATAAAACATAAACATCAATATCAATCCACAAGTATGCCCATACATACAAGGGAGGGTCAACTCCCTTTTAAAATGAGTCCGCCTAAATATTATGTTTCATAAAAATATGATTACAATGTCCAATCCAGCAAAAACCACTTTTGCTCCTTGGCAAGGCTATTTGCTTTTTGGTCAAGCTCTAAGGCTTACCAATCATCAAACTAGCTTACAACAGACTTTTACAACCATTTACAATCATCAAGTTCACCTTCGGAAGTGCTGCCCCAAAACTGCCCAAGTGCTGGTCACTCGGGTCACTCAGCCGTTGCTCCAAATCAGTGCAGAGCGTTTTCTGATCTGACCATGCATCCAATCCACCCCTCATCCATATGGTTGGATGCGTTTTGGAAATACACACCTTCTTCAATTTACGGCACCTCAATCCGATACCCGACGCTCCCGGAATCACGTTTTTAGTGCTGGGCCCCTGCCGTTACTCGGCACCCAGAACTGACCCGACTCGACCCGACCGTCGTGCAGCTACACCCGACCCGACCCGACCGGAACTGCGGTGCGACGTGCACGAGCTCGACCTGACTCGACCAACGCCCGTTCGCTGTCGTGCCTTCGCCGTTTCTTCCACCAACGAGTTGTTGGCAACTCGTGGTGTGACTCCCTTGATGTTGTTCGTTGATTGATCTTCGCTTTTCGCTTGATGCCTCTACTCTCCATCACGCCATCATATATATACGCACGTCCAAGTGAAGTGTGGTCGATCATTTTCCATGAGCCGACCCGCCCGTTTATTCATCTGCCCACGAAACGTCGCGTCGTGGGGTGTGGGGTACTCGACCGACCCGAGCCGACCCCCACGTTTGGTTGCTCGCCCACGAAGTGTGGCGTCGGTCATGCCCAATGCACTGGCCGACCCATCGAATCGATCGTCGGCTCGCTCGCCCAAGGGGCGCCCGTTTTGGTATAAAAGTCTTGCCAACACCGTGTTGGTTTAACTCGACGCGCTTCTCCTCCAACTCGCCCTCGCGACTCGCCTCGCTACATGCGCGCCCGTGCCTCTCCAACGGTGCGACGTGTTGCTCGTTGCGTCGCACGGCGCCCGAACTCGTCCAAATTCCCAAACGGTGCGCCCGTCCCACCGAACATGCCCATGAAGTCTTGGGGCCTTACAATATGCCTTGTTGCTTTGTAAAAGTCCTCAAATTGATTGCTCGATCTTGATATTCTCCTATGGTAATATAAAATAAAAAGGCACCATAATTCTCTTTGGGGATTTGTAAAAGCGAGCGGTGGTCAGTTATGAAGAAATTTGATGGTCGATTCCATTGTGATTGTATAAATCACGACTACAACAAGCTCAACTTTCTCTTTCATTAAGAAGGCTTCATATTTAACAAGTGGCATCAACATCTTTTTGGAGGAATCGATAAACTCAAGGGTCACCGATTAGATTGATATTGGATTTTCTATTCCTACGGGATTGTGTAGATCTTGCATGGAAAGGGATGGGCCTCTTTCTAAGAACATCAACGTCACTTATTCTCGTTGCTCATTTTCTGAATTAGGTTAACCTCTAGTTTATGGGATTTGCATTCTTTTGACGGTTGACTTCATATACATGTATTTGTGTGTTCAAATTCATATACATGCATTTGTGTGTATTGCAAGTTAGAAATTGAGCATCAAATTCATTTAGTACATATATAATTTATTTTGGAAATAATATATATTTAACATTAAAATAAAATGCATAATATGTATATTAATGTATTTTATTTATGCACTACATTTTAGATATTAAAATGTTTTTTGTTATTTTTTGCATTAAAATATTTTTAAATATTTGTTAATATTATTTAATCCTAAATATTAAAAGATTTTATGGATGTGTGAACACTTTTTAGTTGCTCCCTCATCTAAATATTTTCATAGGTAATTGCAATTGAATGTGATAAAATGAAATGACTATATTGTGAGAAAGGACATAGATTTATAGCTCTAGGAGGAAGCTCCTTCATAATGGCTTGGGCAAGTAGGGAAAGTATAGAATGGCTTGGGGAAGTAGGGAAAGTATTGAATGTTGCAATTATTCCCACCCAAGTCCTTTTCACGTTGTACTCATAATTGATGATGATGTATGGGAAATAGAGAAATAAAGGAAAAGTCGGTCACCCACATAATTTCCACATTTTAATAAGAATTGACGATGTTGTATGGGAATAGAGAAATAAAGGAAAATTCGGTCATGTGGAATGGTAGACGCTAGTCAACACAGTTGGGAGATGAGAGCACACACTCTCTCAAGGGGAGTCATTCAATGATTGATGCATTCAAGCATTATTAGTAGAAAAGGGAAGTCAATGACATAATAATCACATCGTAGTGATGACAACTATGCATTAAGAGTGTGTGGAAGCATTGTTAGTGCACACTCGCAACTAGTCTGGAAACATTGCAAAAAGTAAAAAAAACCACGTTAATAAGGTAGGGTGATTTGTTGATTCCTGCACAAGTGGAGATGTTGGTTACTCTGGAACTTCTCTTGGTTTTCAAAGGTGGAGATCCTTTGGGTGGACTTTGGATTCCCATGAAATTTATTAGGTGGAAGTGTAGTGCACTATGGATTCCTACCTGATTTCATGTGGAGGCATTATGGGCTTTGGATTCTTATGGTGTAATCGGGTGGAGATTCCAAGCTTCACAAAGGAATCTTGGGATCGTGCGAATTTCTTCCCAAAATCCTTTTGTTTCCATGAGGCTGGGGCGAGCATTTGGGGCTTCAAGTTAAGCATAGCTAAAATCCTATCCTCATGTCCATTAGCTTTCCAATCATCTTCATGCCATTTCTCGGTGAGGACAGTTTCTCTGATATTCTCGAGAACCACTTTCCATATCTCTTCAATTTGTCGATACTCATCTCTGAATGTTCTCCAATTTCTTTCTTTCCAGGAGACCCATATGAAAAATCCCATAAAGAGTCCCCACACTATGTTAAGAACAAGGCTTTTATACCCTCCTTTTCTCCAGACTTCAATTGTATGCCTGAGGCTCTTGTTGTCCCTATCTGTTTATTGAAAGAGGGATGAAAGTTTTTTCCACAAGGTCTCAGCGACAAAGAAGTTATTCAATAGGTGTTCCAATGTTTCTACATTCTTCTTACACATAGTATATGTCAGTCGGCCATGCATTCCTTTCTTCTGCAGCTGATCCTAGGTAAGAATCTTTCCATGACTAAGTAGCCACAAAAAGTATTCAATTTTCGGCCATTGTTTTTCCGAGCATATTTTTTTTCCAAAGTGGTACAACTACATTATGAATGTTATTTGATTTTATGTAATGGCCTTCTTGTATTGTGAACATGCCTTTCGTGCAATACCCCCATATGAGTATATCCGCTCATGTTGCTATTGCTAGTTTTTTAGATTTAAGTTCTTTCACATAGTTTTCCCATTGACAAGTTTCTGGAGCATTCTTCCACTGGTCTTTTAGCTTCCATTTTCGCCATTGAAGCTCTGTCCCTTCATCCAAAAATTGTGCTATTGTCTTAGTATTCGGCCTGTTAGTGAATAGGAAAATCTCCCCTAAATCAATTTCACTAAATATTTTCTCCTATTGTTGTCATGATTCCTCCCAAAACTGGGCAATGTTGCCTCCTCTAATTTCCCAAAAATTGTGTTCTCGGATGAGATATCTATTTAGTGCTCAACTCAACTCTTTTTTCACTTCTCTTCTCAGCGATCCCATTCAAGTTAGAACCCAAGCCATCAATGAAATTATCGCTGCCATTCCCAACTTAGTTACAGAGGAGAAAAACTCCCTCCTTCTAAGAGAATTCACTGAGCAGGAGATTGAAGAAACAATATTCAACATGGCCTCGAACAAGTCTCCCAGACTAGACAACTTTACAATCGAATTCTTTAAAGCTTGCTGGCCCATTATTAAGGCTGACCTTCTCAACCTAATAAGGAAATTTCATAGAACTAAGAAAGTTTTGCCTGCCATCAATGCCACATTCCTCACCTTAATTCCCAAATCAGACCAGGCTGACTCCCCCGACATGTTTCGTCCCATAGCCCTTTGTAATGTCCTTTACAAAATCCTTTCCAAACTGATGGCTAGCAGACTTAAATCTGTCCTCCCCTCAATCATTTCTCAGGAAAATACTGGCTACGTTGAAGGTAGGCAGATCACTGACAGCATAATCCTCACTCAGGAAGTGTTGCATTCTCTCAAAACAAAAAGGACTCCAGGTATGCTTATCCAGCTTGACCTTTCAAACGCCTTTGATAAAATCAGCTGGCACTATATGAGAGCAATCCTCCAGGCTTTTGGATTTAGTCAGCAATGGACAAATTGGATAATGGAACTGGTCTCAGGTGCTTTCTTTTCAATTCTACTGAATGGAGGACCCCTTCAACCCTTCATTCCGTCCAGAGGTATAAGGCAAGGAGATCCCCTGTCTCCGTTTCTCTTTGTCATTATGGCAGAAGGGCTAGGAAGATCCTTAGCCAAGGAAAAATAGCAGAATCAACTCAAAGGCATCAAACCGGTACAGCAAGGACCCACAGTAACGCATCAGCAATTCGTAGATGATACAATGCTCATGGGCACCCCCACAGTGCAAGAAGTTCGAAGCAAAGTGCTAAAGACACTCTCGGATTGATGATTAATGTGGGGTAATTAGGTGTTTAAAAGATATCTTTTTACAGCTCAACATTTTGGCATCGTTGCCGGGGAGAGTGTATGCCATTTTACAGGAGTAATGCATAGCTGATTTCCTTCTGCCCGTGGAGAGTAATGCATAGAACCTGCGCACTAGGCAAGAAACATACTTGCTCGCAACTCGCTTCACAGTAGAGGTAAATAAGCTTTTCTTTTGGGTAGGAATCAATAATTGTTTCTTTTGAATGAATAAACCAATTAAGCGAAACAAGAACCCTCCCAAAGCTGAAAAACCTAAGGGGCCGGTGACCCTTCGGCGCACGACCTTTATTGATGAAATATTGAAGAAAACTGAGTCTCAGCCATCCGTAGGATTTAAAAGAACTACTTCTAGACAGCCTACCAGTTCCCTTCAGGCTACAGAATCACCATCTGAGGCCTTCGCTGAGATATACAGTCCAACTGAGGGAATTAAGCAAGATTCCCAAGAAATTGAGAATCCTTGCATAAGTTTCCTGCAAGAAGGGAACGACAGCAACCTCCAGGAAGGAGAAGGGGAAACAGGAGAAAACACAAAATCACCTATTAAAATTACTCAGACAATAAACGGCCCAAATAGGGGAAGTGTTGTTCAACCTATTCAAAACCAAGGATTTGAGTCACCTCAAACAGTAGGACAACAGGGAATACCCATTCCGGACAGAGGAAGTACTGTAAAAATCATTTCCACCCCTGTTTGCCAACCTAGAAATTCCCTGGAGATCCTAGAAGGGTATTGGCATATTTTTGATCAAATGGCCCAGAACCAAAACCCGAACCAGCAACAAACCTCTACGCTGCAATACCCTATAGTAGACACTGTAGTTAACGCACCCATGAAAGCTATCCCTCTCCAACATATTCCTACCTTTCATGGTCTAACATCAGAAGATCCAGATGTGTTTCTGATTGAATTTGATGTGCTGTGTAGAGGATACGATTATACCACCGACCCCCAAAAACTAAAGTTGTTCCCTTCTACGTTAAAAGGAGCAGCACTAAGATGGTTTATGGAATTAGGTGGAGGTGTCATAACAGATTGGGACCATATGAAGACTGCGTTTTTAAAGAAATATCAAGACTATTGAAGGTCACGAGAATTAAAAGATGAGATATTTCAGATGACAGCCAAACCCAGTGAGACCTTGGAAGAATATGTGGAACAATTTCAGTACAATCTTCAAAGATCACCCTATGCGTCTTCACCCTTACCTGATAATGTTTTGAAAACTGCATTAATTAGGGGAATGAAAGATCAGTGGGTTGAGACATTAAATCTTATGGGAAAGGGTGATATATATCAAGAAAGCTATTCTGACATTGTTTATTTGTGCATCAGGTGCTCGAGGGGTAATACAATATTGAAGTTAGCTGAATGTGACATAGTTACAAGGGAGAATAAGCCCTCTAATGAAGGTGTGACTCGTGCAGAGATCGGAAATCTGTTAGAATATTTTAAGACAGACATACTGGGGACGTTAACAACACAGTTTGATATCATGCAAGCCAAGCAGAAGCAGGCAGAAGCAGAGCAGAATCTTTCAATATTCTGTCCCAGGTGTAGAAAGAAACATAGCCACAAAGAATGCCCATTTGATGTGGTTAAAGTCTGTGCCATTTGTACAAGAGATCACCCTACAGAAGAATGCCCGTCGCTTCCTGGCTTAAAAGCAGTTTATAAAGAGGCAGAAGAGGAATCAGAAGTGGTGTGTCTGCTTAACCAATGCCGACAGTGGCAGCCACGACCATCAGGTATGTCAAATGATCCATTTTCTTTTCAACCTCAATATAATGCTCAACAGTATAGCGGAATGTGGCAGAATCAATCACCATTTCCTAATTGGTCACAACAACCATTCCCTCCTACATCTTGGCCCAATCAAACAAATCAGAATAACTGGCCTAGCTTTCCTTTTTGCCCACCATTTTGGCCTACACAATGGTCCCCTTCTACTTCTCAGAATCAGGCTTAGCAGTCAAACTGGAAAAAACCTTCAAATCATCCAGCAGGAGCTATCCCTCCCTCTCAACCTACACTGCCAGCGCCTTACCCAAACCCCCAGACTAATTTAAGACCTCAACTCCCAGCCCAACCCAACCCGAACCCAAACAATAAACCAGTTCAGTCTGTTCAAATAACAGAACCTGCTGAAGTAGAAACTGAACTAACAGAGTGTAACGATCTTCAATTAAGGTCTGGGCGTATAGTTGAAACAGGGAGAAATAATGATGAGAATATTGAAAATCTGTTACTGGTAGAACAAACAGAATACAATGAGAGTGAAGTTCAACAACAGAATCAACATCAAGATCAACAACAGAATCAACAACGACAAGGAATAACTTCCTCTCCACCATTCCCAAAATGATTGATCATCCCCCGCCCATTAGAACAGCCTAATTTTGATCTTCTGGGAGAGTTAAAAAATTTATGTATCAGAATCCCTCTCCTCCAAGCCATTAAAGATATTCCTATATACGCAAAAACCATTAAGGAATTATGCATAAAAAAACCAAAGAGGAGAGTAACAACCAATCCCACTATTCAAATAGTCGGTACCTTATCTGATTTATTAGATCAGGAATGGAAACACCTATCAAGTATGAAGATCCACGAAACCCTATAGTAACAGTTCAGATCAATGGACAATAATTTCCTAATGCTTTAGTTGATCTAGGAGAAGCAATCAACATTTTAACAACCACTACCTGTCAGAAACTTGGCATTACATCACTTGAACCAACAACAACCTTGTTGGAATTGGCTGATTGATCAGTAGTTAAATCAAAAGGCACCTTACAAGATGTCATGGTATCTGTAGATTCCTGGGAGTACCCTGCTGATTTCCTAGTTATTAATCCAAAGAACCGGCTAGATGGACACCCTTTAATTTTAGGAAGACCTTGGTTGGCAACTGTCGATGCCTACATTGGATGCCGACAAGGCAACATGACCATAAATAAATAAATAAATAAATAATAAATAATAATAATAATAATAATTATTATTATTTAATTAATTAATTAATAAAATATTTTTATCTATTTTTATTATTTATTAATTTATATTTTTGTTTTTATTTATTTATTTATTTATTAATTTTTTATTTTTTATTTTTTATTTTTTTATGATTATTTTTATTTATTTATTTTGACTCTTTGTTTAACTATTTGATAGATGGTTTGTTATAATTAAATCATACGAATAAGAATTAATTATATTTATTAATTAATAATAATAATTTATTATTATATAATTTAATAAAAAATTTACAAAAATTTACATATATACACCACGATTTGTTAAATTACTTACCATTATATTAATATATTAAAGGTTTTATAAATAAATAAAATAATAATAATAAATAAAATTAATAAAATTAAATAAATAAATGAATAATGGAATATTTACTTTTTCAAAGTCAAACTAGCCGTTATCCTAACGGCTAGTTGAGTCATCTCTACATCTATTTATACTTAATGTCTGGATCTGATCTCTCACATAGTCCTGATGATGAACCACATTGGTTGGTTTGAAACGCGTCGACCTCATTCTTTTGCATGTGATTATTACCGAAAGAATTTCTACTAATTTATATTATGGATCACAGAAGCTTAGATTCCAAAAAAACTCTCACACTAGTCACCATTGACGGATCTGGGCATTCCTTTAAGGTTAATGGCCATCACGTTCGATTATATCGTAAGCCGCTTACTCGTGAATCCTTTTGCCAGCAGTTAAGGGAAGACTCCACCATTGAAATTCTTACTGAAGGGGAGAATCCCTCTCCCGCGCTAGTTTGATAAATTGGTTTTTTTAATTTTTGTACATAATGCATTCTTTTTTTTTCTTTTTTTGGTTTCTGTTTTTGAAATTCATTTCCTTGTTAATACTTCTTTATTTCGTTTGAATTTAGTTTCTTTAAAAATGAAAAATAATAAAAATTCTGTGTTTTTTTCGCGTTGCTGTTCCTTTCTAACGGAACAACACTTCTGTTGTTCCTTTTGAAAGGAACAATAGTTTCGCAGAGTGTTTTTGTTGTTCCTTTCCAAAGGAACATCACTTCGTAGGATATTTTTCTGTCGTTCCTTTCGAATGGAACAATAGTTTCGCGCAGTGTTTTTGATGTTCCTTTCAAACGGAACAGCATGTTCGCAGAGCATTTCCTTGCTGTTCCTTTTGAAAGGAACAACAGTTTCACAGATTATCTTTACTGTGAATATCAAACGAAATGCATAAAATTCCTTAAGTTCTATCCCCAAACCATCACACATGAAAAATATTATAAATCGGTCATATTACTTTAATGTGGTAAATAGCGCAATTACATTAATCTTTTGCTGTCCCTTCACCTCATACTTGAATTATCACAACGCGATTCCCTCATTATTACCGATTTATCGTACGCATCGATTTCAGTAATTACTTAATTTGATTAAATTTATCATGATTGCGCCTGTTTTTTCACTGCCGTCCTATTGATGTTCCACACATGCCACCTTAATCGACAGTCGAGGTCGACCTTTCATTCGTTTGGGGGGCAGAAATATCTGCATGCAGATCAGATACCCAAAATTTCTTCACCTGTATCTCTGAATTAAAACCCTTGCATTTTCAGAAATAACGAATTTTAGCGAACTGTGCATTGTGATGTTCCATTAAGGTTACTATGTGTTGAGAACAATTAACGAAGAACAGAAATGGGTGGACGTCCAATTCGCAGCGAACCTCAGACATTGGTTGTCTCTGATGCTGCACGGGAAATATTAGACAAACTGGGATGGATTACATACTTTATGAGAATGCAGCAACCCCATGAAGTAGTGGCTACTGAATTCTTGTTAAATCTGCAGGAAGGTTCCTCCACAGTCAGAGGAAGGCAGATAGCAGTGACCGATGAGATAATTGCAGAAGTATCTGGCATCCCCGCACAAGGAACTGTCTGGACTCAGAAGAAAATCAGAATTCGGGAGGCCATGCAAATCTTTCAAGATGAAGGACAGAGGCTAATAGTCAAAGGGAGAGGAGTACACCCGGCGTCGCTAGGCGAACCATGGATAGAATTAGCCAGGATCATGCAGGCTTACATAACATGCAACGGTAGAAAAGACGTGGTAAAACCTCGCCATCTTAAGCTGTTAGCTGTGCTAAAACAAAAATGCACTATCAATTTACCTGCATTCTTAAACTCTTTATTGCATGATATTGCTCGTGGAATTAGAAAAGCACAACATGCAGACATGGTGGTCAGCCACCATTGCTTGATTCGGCTAATAGTAAGTTACAGCCTCACCCAACAGCAAACCAGCTGGGAAGAGCTAATTTTTTCTATTGAAGGAGGGATGGCTTTACCCACTCCGAGACGGAAAAGGATGGCCGGCTCAATAGCCGGGCCCTCCACTTACAGACAATCCTTCCGATTAAAACGAAGCAAGAAAGTAATAGAGGAACTCCCGGGCAGCAGTACTCAACCCCTGCAATTAAAAAACTCAGATGAAGAGGAACAGCCTCCACAATTGGAGGGAGCAAGTCCTCGTTCTGAGGAAGTAGAGGAATTGGAGGGACAAATTCGGTACTCAGATGAGGAGGAAGTGAGTCACCATACCAGTAGTGAAAAACAACCCGGTACAGAGGAAGAAGTTCGTTATTCGGATGAGGAAGAGGCAAGTTACCATAGTGAAAAACAACCCGGTACAGAGGAAGAAGTTCGTTATTCGGATGAGGAAGAGGCAAGTTACCATACTGATGGCGAAAAGCAATCAGAGGAGGAAGAAATACGTTATTCGGACGAAGAAGAGATCGAAGGAGATTCAGAGGAAGAAGAAGTCGAAGGTGAAATACGGTATTCAGATGAGGAGGAAGGTATTTATCACACATGTAATGCGAATAGCAGCAAAGAGGATGAAACAGAGCCTGTCGAAAATGTCAACACGAGCCCTCTGTAGGAAGACCAATTGGCCCAGATTTTGGCCAACATGAGCAATTACGCACGGTCTCTGGACCCCAACAGTGACATTAATCAAATTCCAGAATGCTCTGCCTTTGATAGGGGTGTAACTGATGAAACAAAAAACCCTAGCGAAGCTAGGGTTGCTTCTACTGAGATGCACGAACAAGAGAATGCGCATGCTGAGCCAACATTTCGATCTGGAAACCCCCAGGAAGCCGCAGAGTTAACTGAGCAAATGATTCCTGAGGAATCTAATCAAGAGCATGAGACTATGGAACAAGAACCCCAAGAAGAGGTGCAAGAAGATTTCACTGAGGGCACGGCACAAAGCCCTACTGAGCAATTAGGGTCAGATGAGCAAACTGCTGTCCCCTTAAGAAAGAAGAAGAGAATAACGGAAGTAGAGAAGCTTCAAAGAGAAAGGAAAAAGCTTCATAAGTTGATTGAGCAGCTTAGGCAAACCATTAGGATTTTAAAAATGAAGAAGACACCTAAGCGAACTCCTAAAAGATGAAACCCTGTCATCAAGCGAAGATCGAAAAAGAGAAGGGTCACTGCTAATAGAAACCCTTAGGTAGAAGAAGAAACGGTACCAGAGCCTACTTATGAGGACTGGGAGCAGCAAATAGTCGTCCCAACATCAGTTTTTCCAGAAGAAGAAACGGTACCAGAGCCTACTTATGAGGACTGGGAGCAGCAAACAGCCGTCCCAACATCAGCTGTTCCAGAAGAAGAAACGGTACTAGAGCCTACTTATGATTTCTGGGAGCAGCAAATAGCCGTCCCAACATTAACTGTTCCAGAAGAACTAGTTTTGAATGAAAACAACCAATCAAGCAGTCAAAAAACCTTTAGTGATTCAGAATTAGTTAGACTGCAAGAAGAACTGGCACAGGTCCGAATGGAGAGAAAAAAAATGGAAGAAGATACTGTCCCAAGGAGGAAATACCAAGAATTACAGTAGCAGATGAAAATTATTCATGAGGTAGAAGCTGAAGCCCATGAAAAACGTCGAGAACCAGAGATAAGAGTTGATAAGGTAAGCAACCAATTAAAATTAACACGAAAACAAATGGACATTCTCTGCTCATTATATACTGATGTCTTAGCTTGTAGGTGCCCTGCCAAAAATTATGCTTTGTTTTTGTTAGAAAGGTATTTGCAATTAAAAATCAAGGCAGTTAGGGCTGGAAAATCAATAGAGTTAAGAACTATAGACGACCTGATATCTTGCTGCAAGCTTTACGGGGACAAAGTACAGCGCCTGTTGTGTGAGTTTTATTTGCTTAATTTAATTCTTGAAAATGACTGTGAATCAAATCCTAGCCCTTTTATTGGAGATGTACAATTTCAAGTCTTCATTTCTTTTGCCGTAAATCAATTAAAGTGGCTTAAAGCCTATAATGCCTTTGCAAGGCAGGAGAATGCATTGGATCTATGGGTCAGAAGTGAACCTCAGGACCCACGTCAATTATGGGCTAGGCAGAAAAGTCTAATGACAAGGAAAGGTGTTACCCAAGCTCTGGGGCCTGTTCATAAGTCGATCATTTTGAAAGGAACAGACTATTTTTCATCTATTAGGGACCAGGCCTATGTAGCAGCCAAGATCCGGTGGAGAACCTTGAGTCAAAACGTACAAAGTAGGGAGCCATTCAATTATAGGAACTTTGGGCTAGCTGCAGATCGTTTCATTTCCTATGGCCATCTTGTCTTGAAAGAAGGGCCCTTTTGGTTAGGGTGTAGGTTCCGTAGCCCCATTGTTTGGTACCCTGCTTTGGATTAAAAAGCTATCTATGAGCTTCCCGAGGGACAGGCAGGACATATTCTCGAAGAGTTAGCTGCACATCATGGTTTTAGACCCTTCAATGACAAACCTTCTCCAGCTTACTCTTTGACGGCTCTCCATGTAAATTATAGTTTTCATGAGGACATGAAAAAGGTAGAGCAGGGAGGTATGTTGGGCATTGAAAGAGGTATGAAATTCTTATGTATTTGTTCATTCTTTCACCATAAACATACTTCAGTTTTTCTTGAAAAGGTAATCTATCATGATAATTGTAATTAATTTGGAAAGGTTTACATTGAGACTAAAAAGGATAACTAAAGATTGTTTTTATTGTCAAATCAGGAATTCGAAGAGGTGAGGAGCTGTATCAAAGGCGTGGCTAAAAACAGTCTGACTCCTACTCCATTTGCGATGAACCATAGTCAGCTGAAGCCAAGAATATCTGAACGGATTTCCCGAAAAGGGCAAGAGACAGCTCGGCTCTAAACAAAGAAAACAGAACTGTGATAAAACAAAGGAGGTGCGAATCCCTCAGGATCGGAAGATCCTGAGGGATCACTGCATAAACTAATCGTCTTTATTGATTTTTCCGTCCAAGGATCGAATATAGAGGCGTCGATCTGTAGTGATAGATGACGATGAACTATTTTTGTAAAAGACTTATATATTTCATTTGCAATTAAATTCTCGACTCTTTGTCGTGAGAGAACGCTGTCTGTAATGTTCTTTTGATTAATATAAAAACACCAGTTTCATCTATCCTTTAGAATTCTAAGGTAGACCTAGCGGTACTTCACTATGCTGTTGTCTTATTAATCTTAGTTTGTTAATGCGCAATGTGTGTTTAAGATTTATTTTCATTATAGAGTTGTTTCATTAATTGATTGAAGTAAATGCTGATCCATTGTTGTTTCAGTTATCAAACTTATTATTATTTATTAGCAGTGCTGTTCTGTAATTACAGTGAGTTGTTGTTCCATTCATTTATGGATTGCTATTAGATTACAATTGGACTGTCGACAGGTTTAGAATATCCAGTTGTTCGAATTGCGATTGAATCGTAGTTGTTGTTTCTTTTGAAGAATTGTAATTGTTGTTTTTTTATGCTGCTGTTCCTTTTGGATTTCATTTCCTTTGAGTTGTTTCCACTTGCTTAGAGATCTCTAAACTGTAGAGGGCAGAGCTAATCGTTCCAGGAGCTTCATCAAACCTTTGACATGTATGGTTATTGAAATGTGTATAAGAGGATAAATTAACTTATAATGAAATATGATGAATCATTAGAGGATTTTATGGATAATTTTCTTCACCTTTGCTACGAATTTTCCAAGGAAGACGTGGATTGGGATTTTGTGAATGAAAATTTTCAATATTTAGTTCAAATTTCCTTAGAACCATATGAAAATGAATCTTATATGAGTCTCCCAAATTTTCTTAGTCGTGGGGCAATTAAAATTTCAAAGGATGAACCTACTCTCCTTTTTGTTCCTTCTCTTCCTCCTTTTCCATCACCATATAAAGTAGTCTCATGTACTGGTAGTGAAGTTGGAAAACTTGAGAATCGAACCATTGATCCACTTATCCTATCTTTATTTCCTCCCCATGGACAAAATCGTATCTAGGAAAAATTTAAATGTTCTAATAAATCCATGGAGCCTTAGCTGAAGATTGATGTGCATAATTCAAAACTTGAATATGATCTAATAGAAAGTATTGCTTATATAAGGGTTACCTTTCATCCTCTACAATTTACACCGAATGACCCTATGTACCTTGATTCGATCAACCTACTCCAATTGTAGTTTCTCTAGATACTTTTAACTCCCAATTAGTTTGTTTACATGGAAATCAGGTACAAGATGGTTACATTTCACAGGTAGAGGAACAAAAGGATGAAGACACTTTTAATCTCTCTTCTTTTTTCAAATTCCTCTATGTCAAAATGATGTTTCTACATTATTTTCTGGTAAAGAATCTCAACATCTTGATATTAGTCAAGTGGGATTCAATTCATTAATCAAGATGAAGGCTTGGAAAACCATCACCCTAACACCAATGATTCCACTAATATGCATGGTGATAAGTTCCCAAGTACATTATATGATCTCTTATTTCCATAATAAGACTTGGATTTTCAAAGCTTTGACCCTGAATTTGATTTGGTTAGAATGGTGGTATCTATCTCTAAACATAGAGAGATGGCAGTTATGTGCATTCACAATTGATATTAAAAGAGGCTAAAGGAATGTCATTTTAACATAAATAAAGAACCTTATAGGTCTAAAACCCTAATCCCAAAAGATGAAACAACAAAAGGTTTGTGGATATTGAGGTGGTTAGTTGGTACATCAACTTCTTGAGGGTACAAATTTTGCATACAATATTTTTTTAGGGTGCATAGTAGCTCAGTAGAAAGAACTATTAAAGGAATACAAATTTTGACCAGGAATAGGGCATGTTATGACAACTCTTGGCCTCTCAAATTGCCAAAAAACATCATTTAGGACCTCGAAAAGGCCCTGTGATTTTGGGACCCATAAATTATAGAAAAACTGCCAAGAAAATATATAACCATTGAGACAATGGAAGAGGTGGGTGGCAACTGATATCCACCTAGATCACCATTGTCTATAACAAGATTTTACTTTGTTACCTATGTTAAAGTTTAATGGAAATTTTCATTTTAAGTTTGCACTAGACATGTAGAAAATGTATTTGAAGCATTATATAAATTTAAAACTCGATCCTTATAATGTTCACAAGCATACTCTTTGCTTGTTCCTTACGTTTAATGCTTCACTTTGGCTTCTTCCTTCAAATTTATTATAACTTAATATATTTAATTCATATTGCATTGAGAGATGCATTTTATAGTTTATATATGAGAGAGATGTAATGTGATGATGGTTTAAAATTAACAAGTTATTCTATATTTAAGGTTTAAGCTACCTTGTCATTTTTCAAAGGTTTAAGCCACCTTGTCATTTTTCAAAGGTTAATTATATTCCTTTACCATTAAAAGAATACAAAATTTTATAGATAAATATAAATTAATATTATTACCCATTATTGATTATTCCAAAATTACAAGATGGGAAAGAGTGAAAATGAGAGAATGTTTTCAGATCCAAGGTTTTCCTCAGTAAGTTGTGTTTAATTGCAATGAGCAAGCAATAAAACAAAGGATTAATGAAAGGGAAATTTGAGAAATGAAAGGATGGACTCCATAAGGTGCCATGATGTCATGCCCCTACACCACGGGTGTCTTCCAACCACGTCTTGTAGGCAGGTACGGCACTGTCGTACTTTTTCTTTTTCTAAATACTCAGGTACCCAGACTACGCCTATAGCAACATTCGTTAGTTATATTACAAATGTTCTTTCAATGTGTGAAATTAAACATAAACATCAATATCAAACCACATGTACGCCCATACATATAAGGGAGGGGAAACTCCCTTTTAAAATGAGTCCGCTCGGATATTATGTTTCATAAAAATACAAGTTTACAACATCCAATCCAGTAGAAACCACTCCTGCTCCTTGGCATGGCTATTTTACTTTTGGCCAATATTTAAGGCTTTCCAATCATCAAACTAGCCTAGAACAATCATATACAATCAAGAGTTTCAACCTGCGGAAGTGCTGCCCTAAACTGCCCAAGTGCTGGTCACTCGGGTCACTCACCCGTTGCTCCAAATCAGTTCATGGTGTTTTCTGAGCTGAACGTGTTTCCAATCCTTCCCTCACCCATATGGTTGGATGCGTCTCGGAATTACGCACCTTCTGGTTTTTACGGCACCTCAATCCGACACTCGATGCTCCCGGAATCGCGTTTCTAATGTTGGGCCACTGCCATTACCTGGCGCCCAGAACCGACTCGACTCGACCCGTCCACCGTTCAGCTGCGCCCGACCCGACCTGTGGTGCGGTGTGCATGACTACGACCCGACTCGACCAACGCTTGGTTTGTCTTTGTTTCTATGCCCAACGAGTTGTTGGCAACTCGTGTGCTACCCTTGACTTCTTGCTTGTTCGTCCTTGTTGCTTCTTCGAACTTGGTTGCTTCACTCTCCAACGCCATCATATATATATGGACGCCAAGTGAAGTGAGGGTCGCTCGTTTGCCATGAGTCGACCCACCCGTTTATTCATCCGCCCATGAAGTGCCGTGTCGTGGGGTGTGGGGCACTCGGCCGACCCAAGCCGACCCCCACATTTGGTGTTCGCCCATGAAGTGTCGCGACGGCCCACGCCCATTATGTTGGCGGACCCACCAACTCAGCCGTTGGTCTAGCTCACCCAAGGTGTGCCCGTGGTGGTATAAACGCATCTCGCCAATGCCATGTTGACTCGCCTCTCCTCCAACTCGCCCTCGTGACTCGCCTCGCTACACCCGCGCGCCCGTGACTCTCCGGTGCGTCGTTACGCCCGTTACGTCGCATGGCGCCCGAACTCGCCCAAACGCCCAGTCGGCGCGCCCGTTCCACCTAACGCGCCCATGAAGTCTTGGGGCCTTACATCCTCCTCCACTTCAAGTACGACTATCGTCTCGATAGTGCTACCATCGTCGCATCGTGTCGTCGCAAAGTCTCATCGCAACTTTCGTCGCAAAGTCTCATCGCACAATATCGTTGCAACGCCATTGAACAAACCAGCAAGGTTTATGTCCATGAGGTATCTCCTCAATCATCGTTAAATCCATGTGAATCTCTGCATCAAGTACTCCAACAAAGATCAACATACTTAAATCTGCTATGTATCCGGCACAACTCCGCACACTTCCGGACCCCACAACTCGAACTAGTTGGGTACCTAATCTAGCCATAACGTCCTCATCGTGAGAATGCACATCCTCATACCATGCGTTAGTCATTCCTCCTGCAACTTGTCACATCCATCAACTCGATCAAGTCTGAATCTCATCCAAGTGCCATGTTTGGGTCCATGAAGTGTATCCATCTCATCCACAACATGCTGTCCATGATGCTAATCCATGTGCTACTTTTATGAAAAGTAGACTCATCCTCCAAGCATCATCAAAAGTAAGAAGTGTGGCTAAGTCAAGTAGACGCAAGCCCATGCCAAAGTGTGTGCCACCAAGGCATCCATCGTTGCATCTCCATCAAACTCCAAAGTGTCCCAGCTCTATCATCTCCATCAAGTGACTCCTCCTGAACACACCCCATAAATGTGCTCCAAGGTATGCATCCTATAATGCATCAAAATCAGGACCAATCCTGACCTCAGCTCCTCAATGAGTCAGATACTCCAAGATCACCATAATATGAAGTCTCCAATGAATGCAACTCTACCATGAACTCCCATGCCTCATCATATCCAAAGCGTTGGTAAGCCTACTTGTATTGGCCATGAGTGCCATCACAAGTTCTCACCTGCAAACATATGAATGTCTCATAGGCTGCTCATCCAACCAATGTCCAAGTTGCTCATGGTGAACAACGTCCCATCAATCCATCTATAGAGCTCTCCATGTAGTCCATGTCCATGACTTTGGCTGCCCATGTGTTCATCTAAGTGAACTCAGCTCAACTCTCATCATCATCATGTCTCAACATGTCAAAGTGAAGTGCTCTCGGTCACTCCTACCTCCATCATATATGTGAGTACTTCCTTCAAGCTTCTCCTCCACTAAAGGTCTGCCAAGAGGTCCTTCTTGGTTGAAGCCATGAAGAAGTCTACTCCACCAACGTGCCCTACCACCAAGGTAGTGTATGGGTCATGCTGGGGACTTGCCATTCTATGTGGCTAAGCATGACCCTTTCCATCACAAAGTTCATCACGTTCCACCCTTGTCCAGGGCATTTGAACTATCAAGTGTAAGGTCACAAACCTCCCCATCAAGGTTCGTATCGTTCCATGTCCCTTGTTCCATCAATGTACAAGGTCTCATCATATGCATCCAAGGAGTGGTCATCAATGGTGTTGGCAAAGAAGTCATCTTCTTCCTCATCCCCATATGCGGTCCATCCTCCTTATGCTTCCACAAAACACAAGTCACACCTCCATGAAGACTCCTCAAGTGAGTGTCCTCCATCCTCATCAATGCCTTTGATGTGTTTGATCCTGGTACCACCTACTCATCAAGTTCATCCTCGATCATGCTCACATTTGCAACATCTCCATGTGGTTCGCCCACCAATGCTTTCAATGTGTCTTGTCTTGGTTCAACTTGTGTCACAAGTTTGTCCTTCATCTCTTCCATCTTCATATAATCCTCATGAGAATCATCCATCTTTGATGCTTGCAACGTGCTCGGTCTTGGTCTGACTTGGTTATCAAGTTCACCCTTGACATCTTCTACATCTGCAACATCCTTGTGTGGTTCAACCTGCAATGTTTGTAATGTGCTTGGTTCGGGTTCAACTTGTTCTTCAAGTTCTTCCTTCTCCTCAACCACATTCTCAACATTCTTCGGTCTAGCCATATACCTCCTTATAAGCTCACGTTTCATCTCCTTAAAATCAAGCTTGACAAGCTTCCCTTGAAGCATGCGTTGCTCTTCAGCCAATTCCTTTAACTCCTTTCCATAGCTGTCCAATGTCTTCATAAGTCGGTTGAATTCATCCCGGTTCGTATCGGATATCCCTTCTGCAAGTATTGCATAAAAGGTCTTCTTCAACTCACGAAACTCATCAACAATTTCATCCGTTCTTCTCAAAGATTTTACCAGCCTGCTTCCGAAGTCCTTCGGAATTAACTCTTCCATTCTAGCTCTAGCCCTGACAAATGCCTTGCTTCAGCTAAGGTCTCAAGAGAAACCCAAAATATATAAGTCAGCTTCAACGGTGTCTACAACCCCTGCAACTCTGTCCAGCTCTGATACCAACTGTCACGCCCCTACACCACGGGTGTCTTCCAACCACGTCTTGTAGGCAAGTGCGACACTGCCGTACTTTTTCTTTTTCTAAATACTCAAGTACCTAGACTACGCCTATAGAAAAATTCATTAGTTATATTACAAATGTTATTTAAATGTGCGGAAATAAACATAAACATCAATATCAAAGCACATGTACGCCCATACATACAAGGGAGGGGCAACTCCCTTTTAAAATGAGTCCGCCCGGATATTATGTTTCATAAAAATACAAGTTTACAACATCCAATCCAGCAGAAACCACTCCTGCTCCTTGGCATGACTATTTACCTTTTAGCCAAGCTCTAAGGCTTGCCAATCATCAAACTAGCATAGAACAATCATATACAATCAAGAGTTTCAACCTGCGGAAGTGCTGCCCTAAACTGCCCAAGTGTTGGTCACTCTGGTCACTCACCCGTTGCTCCAAATCAGTGCAGAGTGTTTTCTGAGCTGACCGTGTGTCCAATCTGTCCCTTACCCATATGGTTGGATGCGTCTCAGAGTTACAAACCTTCTGGTTTTTACGGCACCTCAATCTGACACCCGACGCTCTCGGAATCGCGTTTTTAGTGCTGGGCCACTGCCGTTACTCGGCGCCCAGAACCGACTCGACTCGACCCATCCGCCGTTCAGCTGCGCCCGACGCAACTTGGGGTGCGGCATGCACGACTACGACCCAACTCAACCAAAGCTTGGTTCATCTTCGTTTCTATGCCCAACGAGTTGTTGGCAACTCGTGTGCTACCCTTGACTTCTTGCTTGTTCGTCCTTGTTGCTTCTTCGAACATGGTTGCTTCACTCTCCAACGCCATCATATATATATGGACGCCAAGTGAAGTGAGGGTTGCTCGTTTTCCACGAGCCAACCCACCCGTTTATTCATCCGCCCACGAAGTGCCGTGTCATGGGGTGTGGGGCGCTCGGCCGACCCGAGCCGACCCCCATGTTTGGTGTTCGCCCATGAAGTGTCGCGACGGCCCACGCCCAATATGTTGGCCGACCCACCAACTCATCCGTCGGTCTAGCTCGCCCAAGGTGCGCCCATGGTGGTATAAACGCGTCTCGCCAATGTCGTGTTGACTCGCCTCTCCTCCAACTCGCCCTCGTGACTCACCTCGCTACACCCACGCACCCGTGACTCTCCGGTGCGTCGTTACGTGCGTTACGTCGCACGGCACCCGAACTCGCCCAAATGCCCAACCAACATGCCTGTTCCACCAAATGCGCCCATGAAGTCTTGGGGCCTTACACATGAGGATTTAGTAATGTCAAATGCGGCATAAGAAATAATAATTTAATTTAATTTGTTATTCTTTCCTTTGAAACCGAAAATTGTGACTTTTCATCCTCAAACCCTTAATTTAATAGTTTAATTGTGACACACTGAAAATATTCCAGGCTTCTCAAATGAAGACCATCCAAAAAAAAAACTATTTATGAAAATTTGAACTTCCCCAAGCCCACTTCCAATATATACCACACCTATCGTCGTAATAATTAGAATTCATAATTATGTTCAAATTATAGAATAAAATTATACTATAAAATTAAAAGAACAAGAAAAAACATTAAATACTTTGCAATGTAAGTAAAATTTAAAACATAGTGAGTTGAGAGCTTGAGATAATGTCACATTGCATTGTAATAAAATTTTAAAACACATCTCGTTGTGGAAACACAAACAACATATGCACATCTATTTTCATAGCGCCAATGGTATACGACCCATGAAAAAGTAAGAAAACATAGACCAACAAACACAACACACTAAATGCAATGTTGTAGTTGTTTTGAATTTTCAATACAAAATTAGTGTAGAGAGTTTTTAAACTCTCATCTGAGAGTTTTGTTCTTATAAACCCAAAATTCTCCATTAGCGCGGCATTCTGCTTGTCGTTTCCGCGATTTTTATACTGTATCTGTTGAATTACCCAAAATTCTCCATTCGCGCGGCATTATGCCTGTCGTTTTGAAGAGCTATTTTCTTTGTCGCCGGGATCCAGGTAAATTTGGTGCTACTCTTTCAATAGTCATATGTCCACGAAAACCAATTAGTGTACAATTGTGACTCAAAACTATACTTGCAAATTTTCATGGTTCAAACAACATCAAAATATTGGCTACACCCGACTAAAAATAGAATGCACTAGTCCCAAACTGACAAATTCATTGTTGGCAGCAAGGAGAAACAAATCAAAAAAGGAAATTCCTCGTAACATATTTGCTTATGGTATTTTTGTTGAAGGGCACCTTCATATTTTTGACCTACTGTAAACAATAGATGATTTCACCTTTCATATGAAAAGTGTTCTTGAACTAGGCAAAATGATTTTGACTTCAAGGCTGCTCTTTCACCATAATCTAGCTCGGATACCAATTAATCTTAGGAGATTGAACAAGTCAGTTTTATTTTCTTTTGTCTTTGTTACAACTTTTGAGTTGAAGTAGTGAAGCCCCAGTCATGGTATATCTTTGTGATACAGTGGGAATTATGAGAGAGATTTGCTAGCTGTTTTTCCTGTTACCTTGGAGACCTTATTACATGAAATCTATTGCTTTAATCATTAGGAAAGGCATTGTACTCAAAAGTAGAATCTAATATAATGTCATGTGTCCAAATATAAGTCACAGAATTGAAGTATAATCACACTGCAATGATGAATATAAGGTTTGGAAAAATAAATCAGCTATAAATCTGAAGCTTGGTGCTTGAAGTATGAGTCATCTGCTTGAAACCCTCATGAAGTTCAATAAAATGGTGCCATGTGGTGCCATGTACTCATAAGCATATTCCTCGTACTTATTCAAATGGTTTCAATGGTGTGCTCCTTGTAGATAGTGAGGGCATTTGTATGGTTTGTTACAAAGTTGCAGATATGTCGTGCATCCTCAATAGTGGCTCCAATCCAAAGCACATCAGAAGCAATAGATTTCAGTGCCAAGTTCAATGAATGGAAAATGCAAGGTGTCCAAAATACTTGTGGATATTTTTCTTCCACAATCATGCCAACAGCCTTGCAAACAGGTGCATTATCTGTAATGATTTGCACACAACAATCCACACCTACACTTTAAATAACTTTGAGAAATAACTCACCCATATATTGTGCATCCTTGTACTCTCCAAGTGCATCCATTGCTTTCAAGAAAACTGCACCATTCGTGGATGACACCATGAAGTTAATCAGTGGGTGGCGTGCTGGATCTGTCCATCCATCAGAAACAATGCTAACCCCAGATGTTGGCCACGCTGATTTAATAGGCTCAAGCATTTTTTCCACCTCTTTCTTTGCCTTTGTCAACAATGTGGTTTTGAGCTTCTGTGACCCAGGAGGCACATACCCTGATGGAGCCCCATGACAAAGAGCTCGACACATCTCAATAAATAGCGGTGACCATGCAACATTAAAGGATATGAAGTTCTGATAGAAAAAAAATGCAATGGTGAGGTCAAGCTCTTCCCTTTTCTCTTTTTGGAAAATCTTGTCCATTGGACCAACTGCAGTTGCCTTTCTCTTTGCTAATTCTCCCCTGCTAGAAGTCTCAAAAGGGAACTTGCTGCTGCTTTTCCTCAAGAATGGAAGGGGGTCATTAGTCTTGGATTTTTTTGATTTTGCTGCCACATTTGCCTCACCAATACTCGCCTCTTTCTCCAATTTCTTCCTATCTAGCGATTCAATTGTTGTACAACATTTAATGCCACAACCTGGAATACCCAAGTCACCAATCGATCCAAGTGACATTTAACCTTACTTTCAAGGATCGTGACTATTCTTCTCATGAAAGGAATCTTTGCAACTCCAACCAGCCTTATAGATCTCCCCGCCAAAACAAAGTCATTTAAAAAAAAAATTGATTATAGAATGAAAATATTTAATTGATAAGTGAAGATAAAGTCTTCATCTTGATTTTCGATGGTGGAGAAAAGATGTGTCAGTGATTTCTCTTTGAATGATCTTCTTCAAGGGCAAGGATTAGATCTTGGTTGTAATGATGATAAAGCCTTTCTTTTTGCACTCTTTCGTACTGTACCTAGGGAAAGCTTAGTTCCTAGTCTTTAGATAATATTAGTTTGACTTCTTCTTTACATAAGAATATAATTACATAGTCAACATGAAGACCGATCTAGCTATACTTTTCAACATGCCTATGCGTTCACACATAGTACCTATATAGTACTTGTTATCCATTGTTGATGACATTCAATTGTCGATTGATAATTTGTTTTTTAATTTGTTTATGAGGGCTGTGCGAGCCCTACAGAGACCCATCCATGGCACTGTGAGCCTACAAAGAGATGCCTCCATGAGAGGAGGATTTTCGTGTACATTTGTTGTTTATTTATGTCATGTTTTCAATTAGGTTATATTTATTGTTCGTTGTGAAAAATTGATTAATGTGAATTTTTTTTTGTCTTTCACAGTGGGACGACCGTCCGACTCGTTCACCCAACAGGAATCGAACAAGAGGCGCGCCAGACATGTTCCCATTTTCCCCGTTGTCGTGTGAGGGGCAAAGGAGAACAATGTCTCAAAATTTCCTCGTGGTATTCATCCCACAATTGGATACTTCTCCGTAAAATCTAAATACAAATTTATTGTTCGATGTATGTTTAATTTCAAACTTATTGTGGTACTCACACCCAAATTCCCTAACAATTTAATGTTTTGTATAGTGGGTCATAGACACATTCACATCATTGTGGGACCATGGTATGAACGAGGGTCTTATACTCGCATAGGTACACATTATTTCAATTCCTAGTTAAAATGTTCAATTTTACGTTATATTCAATGTTGAACAAGAGAATTTTTTTTCCAAATGATACATGTTTAATGTAAAAACATTACGCTCCATAGGTGCAAATGTTGAGCCGGGCTTGGCTTTTATCATTGGTGAGGGGCAAAGGAGAAAAATGTCTCAAATTGTGGGATTCACCCCACAATTGGATACTTCTCCAAAGTAAAAATATAAATGAAATTTATTGTTTGATGTATGTTTAATTTCAAATTCTATTGTGGTACCATGTGCCAAAATTCTAAAAATTTAATGTTTTGTATACATTTATGTATACGTTCATTCCTCGTCGTGGAGCATAGTATGAACAAAGAGGAAGAGATAGTTTCTTTTCCACCCGGTATTTTTAAATTACCAAAAAGTTTTTTAAATACAATTTTTTCTTATAAATTATTTAATTTTTAATACGTGCAATAATTTAACATGTTGCTGGTGGTGGTGGTCGCTCCTAGGGGTAGAGGTTGTAGGGTTCATGAGTTTGCTCGAAATCCGAGCTATGATCCCCTTTTACACCATCCCTATGGATATTCCCGAGCAGATGCCTTGGGAAGATACCACTTTACTTACCGTTGATGGATGAGGAGCATTCCACGAGATCGCGCAATGAATTGCAAAAGTTGCACCTCTCTACCCCTAGCTTAAATTGTTTCCAAAATTGTTTCGTACAATTTGGAGAGTTTGATAGAGATTTCATCGTGGGGTTGGACCATCAACCCAATTTTTTTTTGACATGAGGCGGAGGAGGAGAGTACCAAGGATTGGTATCCACTCACAATGAAGTCAAAAGCAAGGTCACTAAAGAAGCAACCTTGTCACTATTTGACTTGCGGCCTCGAAGACAAAAAACGTCTAAAGATTGAAAGATTCAATGATCTCATTATTGCAACTTTATATTTATGAGGAAGTTCGTATGTACATGGGAAGTTCCCAAATAATGATGAGGTGCCGCAATATTTTCATAGAATGTTGCCTGCTTGGGCCCGAGAGCACATGGACCCCAACTATATAGATACTCGGGTCCAAATTCTTCGAGTCGGAAAAGGTCGTACATAGAACGACTCGATGCTATGCGAGATGTTGGGTTTAGGCCTCCAAACAGCCTCGTTTTAGTAGCTCGACCATCTAGGGTAGTTGGTACTTCCAAGAGTTAGGCCTTCATTCTGAAGCCGCATCAAAAATGAGGATAAGATACAAGAACATATTGCAGCCGCTTTAGGAGGGGTGGAAGTCGACTTAGGGACAAGCCAACCTTCATCTAGTGAAGGAGAGCGTTCATTTGTATGTCCTGTATGATGTTGAGGGAGATGGAGCGAGAGGAGCTTATTAAGTATGCAGCCCTAATGTAGAGACCACTATGAGAAATCCAGACAATACAAATGCACACCATGGGCGGCAGGTATGTACATACAAAGTTTTTATCTAACATATTTTTTTGGTGTATATATACATTTAGTCTCAAAACCGACGCCAATATATTTATTTAAATTATGCAATTTACAACATTCCTAGAACAACATTGCCTTCTCAGGGTTATTCCGTAGGATCGTGGACATGATCATGCATGAAAAAAGCAGCCATTACTCATTACATTATCACATCTATATTTTTGTATGTCAAATTGAAATTGAATTTATGTCACAAATTTATTGGTACGAGTCTTAACATTATGGAATTTTCAAAGTTAGTGCTACACAGAAGGGGTCGCTTGAAGAGATTATTCCTTTCCGAGGTTCCAAATGTGATTACTGTATCGATACTTTTCATTAAGCATATTTATAGTGTTTATTATATTTCTTTCTAGAAACTTGATCGTTAACTTTGGTTTCTACTTTCAGTAAGTGTCGTAGGATATTGAGATGATAATTTGTACTTCAAGGAGATCCCGTAGTCTCTAGGTCCAAGACTCTACATTAAACCATGGTAACCTCTTACCCTTTCTTCGTTATGGTATTCAAAAATATCTAAGAGTGTACGAGGAGATTCACTTGTCTTTTTTGTAGAATTTGTATCCTAGTTTTTCAGATTCTTTTCTTATTCAATCAAGAACATTTCTCTCAATTGTCTATGAAGTTATGGATAACTTTATTCGCTAAGCCTATATGTCATATGACATATGCTTTAGTATTATTTTGCATTATGACATTTTTTTCTGCTTTAGTCATATTTGTGTTTCTCTACACATTTCACATTGCAGAGTTTCCCATATTGGCAATAATGGGTATAACCCATTCTACATACTCTCAACGCAGGCATGGATTTCACCGTGCAAACAACCGCAATATGGTATTTCTATTACAATAGTATAAGCTTGACCTCACTCATCATTTGTATATGAATTATGGTACAAGACACGAATATATGGAAGTGCATCCACGGGCTCGTATATGGCTTCCGCTTCATTCATATTGCCTATATTCATTCGGGCTTTTGCATTGTATACAAAACAATAATATTCTCATATATGGTGTCAGAACTTTATTCGAGAATGGTGTTGGCAAGGTAGCTCTAATATCCTCCATTCAAAATATCAATGATTCGATCATTTTGGGTCGTATTGATTTTATTCACAATCATGTTCCTTCAATAGTGTCGTGATTCATATATGGCTGCACACAATTTGATCTTCTTAGCATCGTGCTTATCGATCCTTGTTCATTTTCTAGAAGAATCAACTTTTTTACTTTGAATAGCAAGTGGTGAGCATCATTATGTAGAAGAAATTTTGTAGGTATTCAACATTCGCACCTCCCTTGTAGACAAGAATCACTACAAGAAGTCGTGACCATTGGACCTTCTATTAGTGCTAACTCAAGGATGCAACAAATAAAATGGTTTAAACGTGAGGTACATGACTATTCAACATTAACTTGACCGATGCATGCCGAATTTGACACAACTCTTATTTAAATTTATATTTAATTTGACACAACTCTTATTTCTCTAAATTTGCATGCCGAATTTTGACACAACTCACTTTGTCAATGGTGACTTGTTCTCCCCTCAGGCAGATGTCATGAAATGAGAAAATGTAATTAAGGAGAAAGAAGAAGAGTTGTATGCCTTACAAGAAAAACTTGTCAAGATGGAGAATGAGTTTCTTTGTAAAAATGATCTGTGGATGATTTATTAAATTGGAACATTTATTTTAAGTATCAGAGTATCATGCATTTATTGTATTCTCGAAGGGGAATAAGATTAATAGAGCATACTTTACCTTGCTTACCGTTAATCAACGTTACACCTTTGTCCAGATCCAGCAGCCCAGCTTCCTTATTCCTTACTTTAGTATCATGCTCTTTATTGTAATTATCTCCCGATTTTAGATACTGTGTTATTTTTTTTAATTTTTGATGGGATTCCATAATAATCTTGTTGTTATTGGCAGAGGAGATCCAAAAGCTCATTGATGATCACAAGGCCACACTAGAAGCAAGGAAAACCGATTTTAGTTTAGATTGAGCAACGGCAAAATCCTTATGCAAAGAAAGAGAGGAAGCTTTAAGATTGTTTGAGTAGCTTAAGAAATTGAAAAACAGTTAAATGTGACTGTGCTTGGCAAATCGACAATATGATGTCAGATAGAAAGTGATTTATTGAAGGTTCCCAAATTTCTACAAATGAAGTTTTAGTGAACAAATTAGTGAGATTTAAAATTGGCTATAAGCCTAATGAGATCAAATAAGAGGAATCGTTCGTAGCCTTTCTATTTCGTAATTAGTGAGATTTAAAATTGCCATAAGCCTAATAATGCTCATAGCCTTGCTATTCGTAACTGTACTACTAGAAAATTGCGTAACCAAGATCGAAAATATTTGATATATTTTGGAACGTAGTTTCGCAAGACAATATGGATTTTTTATTCGCATTGAAAAAACTGTAGTGATGAACCTCATATTAATATTTATTATTATCCATTTTAATTTATGACAAATCAGCGAGTATTGCAAATAAGGTGACTAAAATATATGTTTTTTTTTTCTTGTTTATTATACATTTTCTACCGTGTTGAAATCAATATAATTCCTTTTACAAATTTGAAAGCAATATTTGAAGGCAATGTGCTTTCAGTGGTGTGAATGCATGTATGTTCACCGAAAATCTAAAGCAAAAGAGTTGAGGCGGGATGAAAGAGACCGTTAACACAGTCCTAAGTCGGCTAGAAGAAGGTTAAAATGTTGATTGGCCCGAGAATGCACACAAAAGACAAAAGAGGTTTATGATAGACAATAAGTTAAAGGACAGATGGCACACAAAGGAAAAGCTCACTTTGAAAGTGGACAAGTTCTCTAGGAAACTTTTTCCTATACCCATCTATCACTACAACTTATTTGTATGTCATAAAACCTCTATAGCTTGCTTATCCGATGGTGGTGAGTATTCTCTTAATAATATGCCTCCACCAAGCCATCTAATTTCACCTTGAATTAGCATTTTGTGATTACCCAAGTTGGGTCCACCCAATAAAACTAAAGAAAATTCTGAAGTGCATGATAAGCGTATTGAAAAACACTATCATAACATGGCATTTCATCTCACATTTCCAAAATAAGAAACAACTTTCAAATTAGGGAAATATAATGTGCCATATCATATGTGTTTCCACATTTCACCGTGTTTTTGGTGATGGTACCAACCATGTACTTGTGTTTCTAAGCAACATAACCAAATATTTATATTGGTGCAAAAGTTCAAACAAGCATCACCTCACCCTATTGGAAGCAACATGAGCGAATCTTTCACATTTGCTGATATTATATATGTACCTTGGTCTAGAAGCTAACCTATGCAAAAAGAAGATCATGACTTTTCATTACATTCAATAATGCCGTATAATACCGCGTATGTGATAATAGTTATAAGGGGTATCTTCCTATACCTAACTAGGTGTTCATTTTATGTCTCTAGCTTTGGAGATGAGATTGTCTGAGGCTTACATTGTCCTTCATAAACTAGAAAGGTGTTACCCACCATGTGCATTTCAAACACTTTAATCAATCATCATCAATTCCATCATCAATTAGTTCCATCCACTCAGGATTGCAAATCATATTTGACAAAATGGAACCAAAATCCACCTTGTGGTCAATTCAAGAAAATACTTCATCCATAGCAGTATTGTTGTTGATCCTACATGATTTACAAATGGACCAACAGGTCATAAAATAAGGCATCATGGCAACAATAAGGAATGGAAGCAACTAGAAATGTACAGAAGCTTGGAATAGTAGTAGCCAAATTCAAGATGGAGAAAAGTCCAATTTCCTTAGTCCTCGGCATTAAATTATATTCAAGATGAGCACTAGATGATGAGATGAGACTTTTAGGCTCGTAGAGCAAAATCCCACACCAAATCGAGTAGAACATGTAGTTGTTATAGGTTATCTTACTCATGTCAAATTTGTGATCAATGTACTGTGGTACAAGTGGGAAGTTCTTTGCTTGTTTGATTTTAATAATAGAGTTCTGGTACACGACACAATTATAGTGAATGTGTTTGCACATTCACAAATTTATGCCACATTCACTGTAATTACACAAAGTTTCTCATTTTTTTAACAACAATTGTGGTTACAATATAGTTCAAGCAGTTGAAAAATGTTAATTCAATTGACATCTAGCACACAATATTGAATGAAACGTTCTCCTAAGTAGAACATTTTAAAAGTGGGTGTTTCCCATCTGATGTAACATTTTAGTTGTAAAATTTTACATGGCCATTGTTTCAAAAGCTTTCTTAAATATCCCCATCATTTTGTTTTAGTGTAAAGAATCAAAGATTAATTGAGATAGATTTTATATTAATAATATCTTTGTTTTCTGGCTGTTGACAAAGTCCGAAGGAATTTTATTGTTCTAGTCTTGGTTGAGAGATATTCTTGCAAAAGCAAACTTTCATCTTTGATTGCTTTAAATTCCCTAAGCATCTATGGTCTTATCTTGTATGTATTTCTTGCTTCTAATTTTCTTGTGAGAGACTAAACTCCCACACTCTACATTGCCATAGTAGTACTAGCATGATGAAGATGTAAATGATTTTTTCCACGACTATTACACCGTTATCCTTTCCAAAACAACTGTCTAGTCTCATCTTGTATTTTTTCTTTGGTATTGTTGCACTTGCAAACTTATTGGGGAATAAATTCAGTGATACATAACTGTAGTGTTCTATTCTAGCAAAACTTTCAAGATATTGAAATCGATTTGGCTAAAAGAGAGGACTCTTTTAGATCTAGTTTCACATTTATTTTAAATTCAAATCTGAACCAGTAAAGAAGCTAAGAATTGACAGTTTTTTGGTCACCATCATGACATTGACACTTCAAGCAAAATTATATTGACTAGATAGAGTAGAAGGATTATAGTTATGGATCCATAGATTATTCTTTGGCAATCAACCTCCAAATATTATCAAACTTTTTAATATATTATTTACATGATATAATTGCACTCTTAATGGTTTGGGATATATAATCTCCAAAAGTTACACACCGGGTGTTGTCACTGGCAGCGACTGTCACCTTGTCACTAACAAATGGGTGTTGTTTATAGGGTTGCAGTTTCAGGGCTAGGTTTGCAAGGTGGCCTTCGAATCCCTCATCTCTCTATCAATGGCTTTGAAAGGCTAAGAGAACAGTGGAGCCCAGGGTGTTATATTTCTGTTCCATGTAATTTTCATGTTCTAGAATCCAGAGATTTCTTCCTGGAGTAGCCTCTGTTTATGCTTTTCTGAGGAATATTTATGCAGGGATAAGAAATTATTCAACCAATGATGTAGAGTTCTTATTTTCGCATGGTTAAGGAATGTTTTAGATTGTGACATTCATGAAGTTGTTTTGGCAGATCCTCAACATTCCTTCAGCTATGGTGAACTTCATTTATCATTTGATCGGCCTCATTATAATTTTCAAGGACAGCCTAGATGATATTCATGTGAGAAGTCCCCATTTTCTTACTCATACAAAAATTAAAATGGTGCGATGCCAAGCTTTATGGTTATCTATGTCTAGAAACTGCCTTCAATCAGTTTTTCCCCCTTACCTTAGCTTCTGCTGAAGGGCATGGAATTCCAACATGAGTCCTTTTGTATTTTCCAAATGGTAATTCCTAGTTAAATTTATTTTGGGTACATGTGTTATGATATGGAAAATAATGAGACATTTTTTTCTCCATCAAAATACTTTAATTTGATATTTCAAAGGTTGAAATCAGAATATACATAGTACTATCTTTTCAGATCTTGTTGAGCCTTAAGGACTAGATACAATATCACAAATTCCAGTTTGTCATCTATTCCCATTAGTTACACTCTTCCTGTATCAATTAAGACCCCGAAATGTGCATTAAAACACCAAAAAGGGTACATACGTGAGGATTTTATGCCTTTCCATACTCATAACTTGCCATTTTAGTATTACAAAGCAAAACAAAACTCCTCTGAAGAAGTTAATACTGGAGAAGAAACAGTTTCGTGCTGGATTTCTCCATACTTGAAATCCTTCACAGAAAAGGGTCCAGCCATATTTTTCAATATATATGGTGGGTCCAGAACCAAGCCATTCTTCACAAGTTTATTACGCTCGAAGATACAAGTGGCCTCATTGAAAAGTAAGTCAAGGACGTTAAAACATAGACTATGAAAAATTCGGGTTCGAATAATGCCAGATCTGAACAAAGACATTCCAAGGGTTTCTTTGATAGCACCAAACAAGGAGATCCCCCGCATTGTGGTGTTGGAGTAGTATTGTTAATCAAAATAGCCATTGCCTCCTCAAATATTTATAAATTTTATTTATACTTGCTTTACCATGTATATCAGATACCTATCAATCACAAACATGAAAAATTGTGGAATTCATGCTCTGGAAACACAACCAACCTTTATTATTACCAACATTAACTTTTATATAGTAGCAGATATGTAGATAAAATTTCTAGCTTCCAAAGAGACAAACTTGCTTCTCCAACATGATGGCACATTCTTAACTACTAACATTTCACTGGGAATTTCTCCCTATCATCGCACCGGGAATTGGAAGCAAGGAATTTACAAGTGCAATAGCTTCATCCAAAAAGGACTTTGAAAGCCATCGCTTTAACTGAATCTGATGACATATAATGTGGCCCTTTTTCCATGCAGCATAGCTAACGTGTGCTTCTAGGTCCTTGAGAAATGAATACACTGCCTTTGAAATGGGAAACCCTCTTGCATCTTTTTTTCTGTGCAAATTCACCTTGTCTGAAATGAATATACATAGGATGTAGGAAAATCTAATTTAGTTAAAAGATGGCAGGCATCCTAACGAAAATAAAAAGAAAAGACAGAATTTTACTAGAAAGAAAGAAAGTGAGCTCCAAACCATAGCTTAATTAAATAAATTAGCTAAGCAAACCATACACAATGACTATGCTGGCAAGCTGAGGAATATCTTCTTCATCAAGAACCAATCTTTGTATATCAATAAGCCAGACTGAGAGGGATGTCAATGCAGCACCAACAGACATTCTGATTGCAACAGACAAATGGAAGGAATTATTTCATCAAACGAACCTGAATGAGAGCACCACCTTTCAACTTACATCATTATGGACTTTAAAATAATAATTAGAGACAAAATATGATAAGAAATTACTCAAGAATCAAAAAAATAGTCGAATGAGGTATTATGAAAGGAAAATTGAACCACAATGATGTAAACCTATACACAATGCATGAGAGCGAGAGTAAGATATAGATATCAATGCAGAATACGGATCTCAAAAATACAGGCACAGGTGTGTGTGTCATGCAGAGAGTGTTGTGCTGCAATGAGAGCTGAACTGTTGAACCTATACATGAGAAAAAGGTAAATTCTAGAGAATCCCTTAGTAGAGACTGGATAGACACAATAAAAACAGAGAGGATTCACAGTGCATGAGAGCTAAAGTAGCACATAGGCATCCATGCAGAATATAGAGCTAAAAAATACATGAACGGGATGTGAGCATTGTAGAAAATCACATGTTGTAGATCATTGTGTTTAAGACGAAATGTGTGCATGAGAAAAACATGTGCCCTAACCCGTGTAGCCAAAAGAGAAAATCACATGAATGTATGCAAACTCAAATGCTAGTAGAGACATGCCATTGTCTGTGCCCAGGAAAAGTTTTTCCCATCTTGGATCTTCATTCAGGAAATGACATGAAGGAGTTAGAACTTATCTCCAAGTGAAAAATTTTTACCTTCAAGAAATTTCTGCAAATCTAAGCTCTTAGATGAGGCAGATTTGGTAGATCCTCGGGAGCCATGTTACAATGCAGCTTCTAACAACATTTTATTGCAATAATCTACACAACCAATCTCGATTGCCAGAAACATAAACCCCTGCAATTTCTTCTTGATATCTTCTATTGATCTATATAGATATAGATACTGCATAGAAATTTAGAAGGTAGTCAATGTGGTCCTCCACTATTTAGGAGGGGCCACTCTGCCAAGAGGCAGAAGAATCTCCAACAAGGATTAAAAATACATTAATTTTGAAATGCATCGAAGCTTTCTTGCATTATCCTAATAATTTTTTCTTCAAAACAGAGGTATTATTCATCAACTTCTTTGTTTTACTTTTCACCCTTTTCTTAGTTGCAATATATTATCTGAGAAGTGGGGACTAGTTTTGGCAATGTGATTAAACGAATAGGATTAACTGAGTGGAAAAAAAATAGACGGAAGATTTACCGTGGACATGTATAAAACAATACTAGAAATTGTTATTCATGAACATTAACCATTAAATCTATTAGTGATTGCTGTTTGTGATTTTTAATATATTAAATTTGTTCGGTTACAGTTGAGGGCCACCCAAAGGAAACGGTTCATGTTCAGAAGTGTTGTGAACTAGTGCAAGAGAGATTGAATAAACAAATTATGCAACAAATAAATATCAAGTATGTGTGTGTGGGGAGTAGGGGTAAGATAGAAAATCATACTGTAACAGTCTAACTATACTCTATACGATATATGAGAACAAGCAGCAACATCTTGTGATGTGCAAAAATGCTGAAATTCATCTTGTGATGTACAAAAATGACGAAATTCTTTAAATGGATAGTTTAGATGGAAAATGGCTAAATATGATCTTCGTAGATTGAACTAGAATACTGAGGTCATTCTGTGCATGGATATCTTATCTCCGACAATGAGGGGGAATTTGTCTACGTCTTTTAGTCCAACTAATTAATTTTTCCCCATGTTTAGGTTATACTTATCAGTGATCACCTTATGGGAAGCTCATTCAGCACAACTTCTCAACAAGCAGAACTGCATCATTCACACAGAATTTCTGTGCATTAAGGAATTCCCAACAAATACTAGAGAGGCTGTATGCTGTGAGTTTCCCAATGCAAACAGCAAAAATTGAATGTCCATTGAAGCATGTGAAATATATAACAAGCAGCATAGGTATATGTTTGTGGGGAAAGAAACTTTTTTGATACTTGGAATAGACTCGAACAAATAACGACAGATTGAAGCACATAACACAGATGAACAAAACAAGATTGAAGAAACAAATAACAGATGAAACATATAAAGAGACAAAATGTTTGTCAAGCTTCAAGGTTGACCAATCAAAATCTTAAGGAACCCTCCAAGACAATATTGTCTCTAAGACTCATAGAAAGACTGCTTAAGGAGCCAAGAAATCATACGCTTTAACACAAGCACACAAACAAGAGAATTGTAAATGTGTAGAACATATCAACTACACTCCAAAGCCTAACAAAGTCAATAGGAAGATGGACTCGTGATAACTTTCATACTTTGCTCTGAAACCTGAACATAACAAATGGCATGGTCTAGCAGTAAAAAAGTCTCATAATAAGATGTTTGTGCTGACCTCTTGCTCTATTACACAATCTTGTAAACATGTGAGATGCTTAATTTATTCTGTATAAGATGGTTGAAATCCCACCATGGCTATTAATTATCTCTAGAAGAAAGCAAGGTAAAACAACATGTATTCATTCAAATAGATTGCAATCTACTAAGGTGTCTTCACATGAATGGCATGCACAGCAACATTTCCGGATGGATTTTGTTAAAGGCTTCTTGATCTGTATGCTGAGAGAGGCTGTATGCTGTGATGGTTGAAATCCCACCATGGCTATTAATTATCTCTAGAAGAAAGCAAGGTAAAACAACATGTATTCATTCAAATAGATTGCAATCTACTAAGGTGTCTTCACATGAATGGCATGCACAACAACATTTCCGGATGGATTTTGTTAAAGGCTTCCTGATCTGTATGCTGATAGAGGCTGTATACTGTGAGTTTCCCAATGCAAACATCACAAATTGAATGTCTTTTGAAGCATGTGAAATATATAACAAGTAGCACTAAGGTGTCTTCACATGAATGGCATGCACAGCAACATTTCTGGATGGATTTTGTTAAAGGCTTCCTGATCTGTATGCTGAGAGAGGCTGTATGCTGTGATGGTTGAAATCCCACCATGGCTATTAATTATTTCTAGAAGAAAGCAAGGTAAAACAACATGTATTCATTCAAATAGATTTCAATCTACTAAGGTGTCTTCACATGAATGGCATGCAT
This sequence comes from Pinus albicaulis, assembly GCA_034641835.2. Classification (NCBI taxonomy): domain Eukaryota; kingdom Viridiplantae; phylum Streptophyta; class Pinopsida; order Pinales; family Pinaceae; genus Pinus; species Pinus albicaulis. Next base: position 486,451,263 of record CM076581.1, read on the forward strand.
AGCAACATTTCCGGATGGATTTTGTTAAAGGCTTCCTGATCTGTATGATGTGAGTTTCCCAATGCAAACAGCAAAAATTGAATGTCCATTGAAGCATGTGAAATATATAACAAGCAGCATACGTATATGTTTGTGGGGAAAGAAACTTTTTTGATACTTGGAATAGACTCGAACAAATAACGACAGATTGAAGCACATAACACAAATGAACAAAACAATATTGAAGAAACAAATAACAGATGTCTGTGCTGACCTCTTGCTCTGTTACAACATGTATTCATTCAAATAGATTGCAATCTACTAAGGTGTCTTCACATGAATGGCATGCACAGCAACATTTCCGGATGGATTTTGTTAAAGGCTTCCTGATCTTGAATCAAAACCTTGATGAATCTACATCATAAATTATGTACCAACACACATCTAAGCATCCACATGTCAATTTATTTGTTCAAGAAATCCACAATATAGTCTTAAACTATATAAAGTCCAATGCATTGTAGCAATTATATGTTCTAACCCTAGAATCAAAGTTCATTGTTCATCTTGAACAATGTGTTCCACTCATATGAAATGTGCTAGTGGCAAATTTTCCAAAATGGCATCATGATCATCTATCGATAACCTCCATTGTCGCTGTTTTTTTCTACTCTTCACTTGCTTCAACTGCAGTCGAGTTGCTATGACCAAGTGACTATATTGGGCATAAATAACCTCTGGCTGGTAATATTGAAAAATAATATGATCTTTACATTTCTTTACTTCTTCAAAGAAATGTCCCATTAACACCATTGAACCGATTGGGTATGTATAATTTGATGGATCATTATACTCTTGCAACAACGTGGATTTAGACATAGTGCATCGTAATAAATAATAATGCACTTTTTCTTGATTATTTTCTGGTGCAATGACAGCAAATACATCACCTTCTCTAACCATATCAGAGACACGATCATTATCATTGTCAATCATAGCCACTTCATTGTCCATTTCCTTGTCACTCATGTTTCCAAATGGGGGCAATGGTGTCAATTGTTCGAGTTTCCATGGTTGAACAAATTTCTTAATTTGGTTTTCACATTCATCGATGGACTCTGTCTGATCAATACATGCATAACAAAAGCAAGAGCACTTTTGTTTCTCAATGCAATGTATATTTGTCATGTCCTTACTCCTAATTGAGTGTAAACTTCTTGTTTTAGGGATTACACTGGCATTATATGGCAATGATCTATCAACATCACCCATTTCAATATTCCAAAAGTACCTGCTTGAGAAAAACACACACATATGTATGAGTCAAATTTTGAAAAATATTAAATATTTTTTTGATAACAAAATACGTGCACATATATGTATACACATATATATATCTACACATGTATAATATATTGTTAGTTAAATGTGTATGCTTACCTGTGCACATGAGCCATCCTTGGGTTTGATACATGACTTAAATTGCCCTTGCACCAATTAACAACATCTAAAGAATTTGCAAGTCGGCAAGCAGAGTGATTCAATTGATACCTCCTAAGTGCACGTTTTACGCATGCCCCAGCACCATCATGCTCTCCTTTTCCATGCCCCGTCTCAAAGAAATTCCATGTATGTCGAATGTTGATTTTCCTATGAAGACGAGACAACCAATAGAACGATCTTGCTGATTTAAATTGACCAGCACAACCAACTGACCATACCCAATGTTCTTTAAAAGTGACTCTTCGTTTCAACAAATCATTATAAATAACATTAAAACAATGTTGAACAAAACACGTGTCATGTGTTCGATCATCACTGATGTAGAAATGGTACTCCTTAATCACCTCATGATTATTTTCATCGCTATCAAAACCATCGACAACAAGCTCTGCGTGTCTATACAAAATATGCACAAATATCGATACTTGGTCTGAATGATAATACTCACTTTGTATCTCCTTTTGTGGACTAAACGTGTAATTCTCAGCGAAATCAACCACTGATAATATTGTTCCTTTTGGGAACACCTCACGTGATTTCTTCAACTGTAAATCTTGCCATCGTGCTATATGACAATGCTTAATATATTTGTATATTTGCACCCCGAACTTCTCCATAAAAGATGTCACTGGAATCTCGTCATCAAGTAAAGTGATCTTTTTTGATGTTGTGCTTGAATCTGCAACAGGAGTGTAAGTAACATATTCATATCTCTTCCAATTCAGACTGAGATTTGACAGTCCGGGATCATTAGGATCAATGGGATACTTTTCATCATAGAGTGCCAAATGAGAACATTTGTCGCATTTTCTTCCACCAACACATTCCTTTTTATAAAATAATTCATTATTCTCTCGTGGACATAATATATTTGATAAAAATTCACGAACACTTGAAGGAGGAGGGTCATTTGACCAATATTTTATGCCAAAATTTACAAATGTCTCATACAATAATTCGAATTCTACATGGTATCGACAACAACATGTGTCTCAAACAGTGATAGGCCTGACATACCATGGTTTAAGCTTCACAAATGTGCTAAGGGAAATCTTCACATCAATATTACTCTCCATAAAGCTCTCGAATAATTCTACTTGACTGACCTATGTTATATGTTTGGAATGAGATTCATAAACTCCCTTAGATATACGGCGTCGCAGTTGATCCTTTTCATTTGGCGACACACGAGAGTTCGAATCCCAAAACTCTTTTACCCTATCCCTCACACCATCATGAAGTCTATCATGATATGGACGCCTGCAGATATTAGCCCAACATGCTCCTTCATCATTCTCATCTATTTGAGTTCTAAATTTTGAATGCCTCCATAAACTTTTTCTTGATGTTTTAATCAATTTTGAAGTTGTTGACATCAACCGACTTGATGAAGTTCCTTTCTCAACTGCACCTGTTAAAAGTGCTCTACGAGCATTCTTTGCAACATTAGATCGCCCTTTGGCTAGTATGCCAAGCGCCGATGTCACATTATTTGTTACCATTTCATTTGCTAAAACCTCTTTTTCACTTTTAATGCCCAATAATTCCACAACATTTGTGAGAGATTTGTGTTTTATAAGTCCACGTAATAGTTCAGCTTGTGCTATGATAGATAAACCTTCAAAAGTATGTTTCAATACAGATTTTACTTTATCTCGAACTGTCCTTTTAGCCAATGGTGGTCCCAATTATTCAATTTTAGTTGCATCCATATTTTCTAGAAACTTGTAGTTGTATAGAACGTTCTTGGAACTTCCAATTAATTGCAGTGAAATTGGATGTGTGGTTGCTTCTTCTTGTGGTTCTGATGTTGTCCCTGCATAAAAAACAATATTAAAACTTCTAATTTGAAATTGACATGTATACAAAATACAAAATTCAAATTGAAGAAACTAAATTGACTCACCAATGACATTGATATCAATTATATTCTCGTTGACAAGTTCCTCAACATTTCTCATTTCCTCGTCATTGTCATGTACCTCTACATCTATTTCACGATGCTCTACCTCCACATTTCTTTCATGCCTTAATCTTTCCCTTTCCTCTCGCCATTTTTTTTGTGATTTCTCATTTTTATCCTTTAAATCTTTTCTTTTTCGATCGTACCTTGATATGCAATTCCTTTGGTTTCCCATGTTCACACAATTGGAAACCTAAAATCCAATTCTATTTGGACCAAATACCTAACAAAACATAAAGAGTTCAAACTAAGTACTTCATGCTTTCATAGATTGCAAGATTGCAAAAATACTCCATGTCTTCATAGAGACATTATGCAAAAATATTTCATGCATGCACCCAAAAACATTTCAAAAAAAAATTTGCACCCACAAAAACTTTCAAAAAATATTTCCCACCCAAAAAACTTGAAATTTTTTTTTTTTTGCCAAAAAAAATTTTGTGCACAGAAAATAGATTGGAGCACCCTCACTAGATTGACAGTCACCCCTAAAAGCCAGGCTCAAGAGGGAGAGCTAATTAGAAGAAGGTTGGTAAGATATATCAACCTTTGGTCATTTCCCCTGGCCAAAAAACCCCATCGGCTAGCACCTATAGCCTAGAACAACAAAGAGGAATGATTCTATAAGTAACATAGCCAAAATTTTATATGTGGAAAATTCAATGAAAAATATAAGTAACATAGCCAAAATTTTATATGTGGAAAATTCAATGAAAAATATAAGTAACATAGCCAAAATTTTATATGTGGAAAATTTACAAGCTACATATGTGGAAATTTCCAAACTACAGGAAAAGAATTCGGACCTCCGCAGTTTTCGTTGGAGTTGTGTGCAAACTTTCGCGCGAGAAAACTGTCGACCGAAAAATTGCGTCGATTTTTTATTGAAACATTTCATAAAACTCTTATATATATAACATTCAATAAAACTCTCGGCCGAGAGTTTTTATAACTCTTGTCCGAGAGTTTTATTTTAATAATATAACCAAAATTCTTCATTCGTGCGGCTTTCTGCACTGGTTGTTTTCGCGAATCCCATTTCCCATCTCTGCTTCCCTCAGATTCTGGACGTTTGAAGGAGTTCTCAAGGAATGAGGAGGCTCCCTGAAGGAAGGAGATTTTGAATTTGGAGAGTGGAGTCGCGGACGTCGTCTTTGTTGAGGAGAGGCAAGACTTGTGGGAGTGGTCGTGCTATTGGTTGGAATCTGGCTATTGTTTGATTATGTGGATGTAATAGATTTAGATGGTTTGGAATGAATTATATGGATGGTTTTGAGATTGTTATGATAGTTTTTCTCTTAGTCATTTCCATCTATATTCTTATTGCCATATATAACCAACACAAGTCGAATGATTAGCCAGGAGGTGTATATGTTACACCAACGCTCTTCATCACAGGGGTCATCAGAGGATTCAAACAATCTGAAATCTACGTGTTTTGCAAGATGGAGTACTCTATGGAGAAAGTGGGTAGATACTCTAATCATATCTAGGCCCTGTAAAAATTTTGGTTTCCGATTATGTGAAAGGTGGTGGACTATTCCTGGGTGTTATTGTTGTTGTTGCTGTCATTTTTAATGGCATACTATTTATGCCTGGTTTTTCCGATTGCTCCTTTCCATCCTTGTATTTTCGGTGATACATTTCAGGTTAATTTCAAATTTTTTTCGGGATGACAGTCTGGAGTTATACTTCTAGGGGATGCAATTCGGATGTTGATAATTGAATGCAACCTGATTGGTTGGTAAGGAGGTGTCAAATATTAATAACTTATGGCCGTTTGAACATGGAAGGGATTAGGCTCTGTACTTGGCATCTTTGAGTTTTTCGTAATCACATAGCTTTTCTTTCTCTCGAGGTTGTATGCAGACTACCTCTTTTATGTATACTGACAGTTACTAAATATGGGCTGCCAGACTATATTAGATTGAGTGCTCAGATGATCCGCTGGAATATTTCCCCTATGGGACTGTCATGCCTCATTATGTGAATGGTTTTTTCCTGAATATTTTATTGTAGTGGCGGCTTTTTGATTTCATCAGTCTATTAAGTCACTGAAATTTTTTTTTTAAGTGACTGACAAATCTGTCTCTGGGTGGTCATTGGGATTTTGTCTACTCAGAAGATTAGGGGGAGGGTCCCCTTGGGATTAGACTTTCCTCTTTCGGATTCTCCCTATCCTCTTCATTTAGTCCTCTTTTAAGTACTCACCCACGGCATGAGGTGTAGTGGCACCTGATATATGACACCTGATTGTGGGGTTATTTCGGTCTGTGTCGCTACCTTCTTTATTCCTCTTTTCCTTTTAGATGTACTTTGCCTATCTTGGATGAGAGCGTGTTTTCTTCGCCCATATTAATCTTTGCCTTATCCTTCCTAAGTCGCGGAAAAATACCATTTGTTTTGGCTATTTCTCCATCTTTTTGGCCGAACTCCTGAGGAGTGTCCCCTGATGTAGCTGTATTATAGAATCAATGTAATATTTTTTTACAGTGACGACATTGATATATCACTGTACTTCTGACGTATTAGAACATCAGGCAAGGTTATTAACACGCTTGGAAGCCTTCACCTGGCAGTAAAGTTATGGATGTATTAAAATCAACACCGACTCAGGAGGAGCAGTCAATTGAACATGAGATTGATGATTTAATCATCCAAAGTGCTTTTGGTAACAAGAAGCCGGAAACCACGAGCTCCGAAGAAGAAGACGACGCAAGAACAAGAAGAACTATTACAAACACAGGATGGAGATAAATGAAATTTATTTGGACTATGAAGACTTGCATAGGAGGGTAGAAAGCTTGCAGAAACGTGCTGTAATTGGACGGTGGATGTTTCCTGACAATAGCGATTTAGATAATCTTGTTTGAATTTGGCACAATTTATTTTTCTTATGTTGGTTTTTGTACACGAGCTGGCTTTCGTTTTGGTTGGATCCACAGTCATCATCAATATTGTGCACCTTTTGGAGCAGTCATGGGTTCACACTTGGTTTTCACAAGCGAGCCTGATCTGAAGACTGACATCTGAATGTCATAATTGTGCATCAGGAGAGCCGGTTTCTTCTAGCTGTTTCTTTCATAACATCATAGTTTTTATTCTCATAAGATGCAATGGCTTATAGCTTTCTACATGGCCAACATTAGACACATCAAGCGAGCCTGTTTTTGTCTATGATTATTATGCTTTTTCTTCAATCCTTATGAGTTCAGAAACAGATGGCAACATTTCCCCTTATTAAGGGCTGATCTGTTGATTTTTCTTTATCTGGACTCGCAATCTGTTTGGGATGTTATGCACCCATATTTTTATGATCCCCACATACTGTTCTCACTTCAAGACTCCTCCTTTCTTAGAAGTTGTCACTTTGGAAACTGTTTCGGATCTGGTTTTCTTATCACCACATGATGGGAATGTAATGTTTTGTTAAATGCACTGTTAAATAAATGAATTTTCATTCCATGCTAAACAAGATACAAACATTATGGAAGGATTGACATTTCTTCCAATGAAGTAGAATAACTTGATAAATTGTGTGATGGTTATCACTATTGATCAGATGTTAAAGAAGAGAATTTCTAGCATATGCTTTATAAGACCAAGGGTAAATAGTCATTAACCCTCAAACCAACTATTAGATTCGTTTCTTTCCAATTTCTTGCTGCTGTGTTCTTTCTAGTTATGATAGGTGCTGAGTTTATTTAAATTAATTGTGAATCATCGGCCTTGATGACAAGCTAAAAATTTAAATTTCTGTAATTATTCAGTTTTCTTATTATTGAATCTTGCTCACTTCCAAAAACCTTGTTTGTAAACTTATTGGTCCTTTATATTTTAACCAAGACCTTTCTCACAAGTAGGAAGCCATTGTGAAGGGCAATTATTATAATTGTTTCATGTATCCATTCTCTCTGATTACTGTACTCCACTGTCTTTAGATAATAATTCGAAGGAAATTAGAAGTGAAAATTTTGTCAACTTACTCACAAGTAGGAAGCCATTGTGAAGGGCAATTATTATAATTGTTTCATGTATCCATTCTCTCTGATTACTGTACTCCACTGTCTTTAGATAATAATTCGAAGCAAATTATAAGTGAAAATTTTGTCAACTTATTGGAGGCTTGTAAATCTACATTTCATTGGTATTTTAGTGATTGTTTGAAGGATCCCTTTTCTTTGATTACTGTACTGATTGGCTATGGAATATGAGAAAGCTAGAGAAGTAACACAATCTCAAAACTATGGAATATCACTTTTGGTGTCATCGACACTTTCTTGTATGTCTTATGGAAGAAAATTCCACACAAATCACCCTGTTACACATGCAAAATATTTGGGCATGAAGAATTTGATGATAATACCTGTAAGCTCAGTTAATTTGGTGTCATCAATGATCCAATGTTGGGTGGAATGGTTCAAAACTCTTTTCCATCCTATTTCTGCAAGTAATCTCTATATGAAAGAAAAGGGAAAGAACACAATGATGCTCTTTTGCAAAATGCACTACAAGCCTGGCTTTACCTCCCTTCACCTTTACATCCCAAACTACAAACTCTAGTTTCCAAAATTGAGATTCTTAACTTTTACAAATCCCCCTTGTTATAACTGCCTGTGTTGCAATCTTTAGTTATATCTCAAAGGAAGAAAGAGAAAGCACTGAAGATATATTCAATGAATAACTGTACCAGAAACAACAGCACTGAGGATTTTTCACAATTGCAATGGCAAGTTCCACTATATCTCTTCTGTGGAGTGGCTGCCATGCTGCTTATAATATTTTTTTCTTCTCTGATTTTAGTTTGCTCTTTCTGGAAGTTATACCATCGGAATAATAGTGAGCTGCCTAGCAACAATGAGCTGAGAGATTATGTTGACCATTCAATTCAGCCCTCGAGTGGAATCGATTATAAGGAAGAAGCTGAGAAAGTGGCACAGCTAGCATTGAACAATCACCAAGCTGAAACTTTAGCTATTTTTAATTGGTTTGAAGAGTTGGACATGGGAATGAAGGTATGAGACAGAACGAGAAGTGTTTTTTCTGTCTTGTAGAATCTGGATCATATCCTGGTAACTAAGAAATGGTGTCTTACTAGAAGGACATGAAGAAAAAATTTCCATCTTAGAACCAACAATAGGACTTACATAATGCAACTGAGTAAATTAATCACCCTCTTGAATGGAATTTTGAGGTGGTCACCGCTAATTGATATTTTGTGTATGAATGAGGTTATTAATTGGGCACTGACCACGTGACCTAACATAAATTTGAAATGGATTCAAATAGAGAGGAGATCAAGAGGGTGGACAACACCAGTTGGTTAGGGGGATTCAACTCCTTCCAAAGCAAGTAGTGGATTTTCTAGAGGTTTGACCTTTAGTTTGCCTCTTTTTCCATGGTTCAAGTATATAATGACATAAATGTGATGGAATAATCTGAGCCAGCCCACGAGAGTTCCTCCCAAATGGAATAGATAAATTTTCTGTTGCATGGTTCTCATTTTTATTTGCTTATTTCTCACCCTCCATTTTGGGGTCTTCGTTTTCAAGATCAACCTCTCTACTCTGAGAGCAAGGGGATTGTTGAACAAAAAATGAGGTCTTTGAGATAATATACTTGTTGTCTACATAGATCTCATTGTGGCTTTTGATATATGTTTGGCATGAATATATATTTCCAATGGTGTTCCTTTTTAATACTTTTCCTAATATCATAGGATTGTCACCCTTGAATTTGGTCCCAATCTCAGGATCATAATTTTTTCTTCATAGAAGTTGCCTCTACAACATCTGTAATAAATTCCAGAGTTGGAAAATTTACTTTCCTTCTTTTCCGAGGAACAATGAATCATCTATAAAATGTATGTCCTCTTTGCAAGTTTTAAGTGCCTCCAATCTATATCTAAATTCTAAATCATCGGGGCTCTTATGTATTTTACTATTACTATTACTATAATATAGAATGCTCCATATTATAGAAGAGTGTTGTTCCCCTATTTCAATTTATGCATTATGCCATTCAGTAACAATTAAATCATGCATGTAAACCATCAAGGGAATAAAAAATCCACACATTGAGGAGTTCAATTACCTTGACTAAAATAATCACCTGACAGAAAAAACAAATACCATCAATAAAACATAAGAGTAGTCCATTTCCTTATTTATTACCTTTCCATATTTGTTGGTAATAATGACAGATTATTCGTTCTAGTCATTACGACTCAAGCCTATGAACAATTATGTGATTTGGTTTCAAAATTCCAAAGATTAAGATATTAAATCAGTGCAAAAAGAAGCAATTTAGGAGACCCCTCTACAAAAATTCCAGAATGAAGTTCAACAAATTGGAGAAAAATTCTTTATCATGTTTCTCAACATACAAATGTTTGCTTGCAAGGACATCCATAGTACCCGAACTCGAAGCCATATTTGAAGCTAAGCTCTGTCACTTATTTTCGGCTTGTTGGCCAGTCAGGGCTTTATCAGACACATGATTCAAAATTCCACATGGTAAAAAATTATTGGATAGAGGATGACGGAGATAGATCTACCCAATCAAACCCATCATAGGAACATCTTTAGTTTAAATATTACTATGCAACCTTATTTTTTCAAAAAATAAATCTTTACTTTCGCACTTAATAAACATGAGTATAACTATTAATTAAAGTGATAATTTCTTTGTTTTCTACAAAACTAAAGGGGATAGATATATTTAGCTTTATGTTTAATTTTTCCAACAAGCACTTTCTAGTATAGTATAGAAAAGATGTTATAATGTTATGTTATATAAACGCTTTCATTTGGTCAAATTACCAACTGTTTTTAAGTTCTAAATTTTGAAAACCCATTTTTTTCCATGAACTTCCTCTCTCTCATATACATATAGTCTAATCCATCATAACTCTGAATCTATTAAGAATCAAAAGAGATCAACTCTCTCCTCAAATTTTGCATTAAAAAATTTTGCACCTTGACGAATTTAATCTCCATACACTTGATAAATACTAAGTCAAGATAAGTATTATTATGTCACTACAAAGCAGTGACACATATGATCATATTTTTTCTATTATTAAGATTGTATAGAAAAATTTCACCCATTTTGGAAAGCCAGTGATATTTGTTGCTTTGGGGCATTAGGCCTCCAAAACCTGAAGTAAAGACCAAACATCATGACTCATTTGAACCACATTTGATGGGAAATTCTTGAAGCCAGATTCATAATGTCCTGAAAATCCTTTCCTCTCTTATGCTCACGAAGATCCTTTAACATTATTACAACTTGGTATTGTTTCTACTGCCCCTTATACCACAAAAGTAAATGTTGAGGTAGTATTTTGCTATATTTAATGTCACATAAGGCAAATATTTTCCTTCCTAGCACAACCATTTGGCCTATAAGATGGATTTGGCCTAATGATTAATAAATCTAATATCAAGAATTGTTTTTTCCATAAAGGTTTCCAGGTTAATTTAGGGCATCCATGTGTCCTATTTTAGTGTTGCTATTATCCTCTAATTCCTCTCTTTCATTTTATAATATAAAAAGGACAATTTTCTTTTAATATGACATCATTCAAAAAATAAGTTAAAAAATAATTTATGGTTTAAGGTGGTCTATCTTCTTTAAATTCAAGTAATTTTACAATCCATGTGGTAAAAACCAATCCTTTTGTAAAAGTCTATTGTTAGAGCACTCATTATTAAAAGTTGATCACTAAAATTCTAATTTACTCATTTATGTAGTAATGGTAGTAATCGACAAATAATAAGACAAACACTAGTGGTCAAAATCAACTTCTTATCACAAAGATAAAAATTTGATCAATTTGAAGAAAACCACTTAAAATAATTTTAGAAATTAAAATAAATAAAAAATATTATATACATTAATAAGCTATAATTTATTAAAATCCAATGTTAAACATTTTTAAACGTTTTGGCCTCAATATTTTATTCAATATGCAATAGATTTAATGGATGTTTTCACACATAATTATTTTTTGCATTATATAGGTTATAAAATATCCATTACAAGCCATCTAATATTAAATAATTTGTATTTATACTTCATAGCATCATTTCAAAGCTATATGACTAGCTCTATGCATTCAACACAATATACAACGAAAAAATCTTGAACCCTCCTCTTGAGTTGACATAAAAAAAACTCTACTCCTCCTTTGACATGATTTTGTGATGTATCTAGATAACTTCACATTATATCCATTTCAGTTCTCTAATATAAATTAGTTGGATATTAGTTTGAATTTTGATTAGTTTAATTATATAAATTTAATTATTGATAAAATTAGATAACATTAATTTATCAAAACAATTTTTATTATGTTATTTTTAAAGTTGTTGAAATTAAAAAAAATTATAAAATTATATACTTAAATTATAATTTCATCTTTAATTATTAAATTTTTACTTTGATTTTTTTTGTAAGTTTAGCAGAGCCTTTCTATTTTCCATTAATCAAAAAAGAGAAAAGTAGGTTATAATGAATAATGCTGGATAGCCTCAACCTGCTTGTAAGAAACCAGGTCTGTTGGCCACCTTAAAGAGTTATAGGCCAACCAAAATTCATAAAGTTTGACCCTAATACTGTTTGCTATATCCAATTTACTGTCCATTACATACAAGAACTTCAGAAATTAAATTCTACCTATAATATGCATGTCAAAATGACAAAAAAGAAAAGGATTTCATAAAACTCAATCATCAGATCGATCGATATGTGTCGAGTCCTTAAAATTGGAGCTAGACGTATCCACTTGATTCATACTTTTCAATTGGCACTTCCTGCGGCATAGGAAGAAGTTATGGTGGTGTTGCAGAAGGTGGATTTCTTGGATATCCCTTCTCATTTAAGCTAAAATAGAGGCAGCTTTTGCGTCCCCTCCAATTTCCTGAACATTGACTATGGCATTTGCCAGTCTATATTTCAATGTCCAATAAGTATGGATATACTATTGAAATAATGACAGTCTACTTCTAGTATTACGTGGATCCCTCAGAAACTCCATTTCTTCATCTTGTATTTCACCCTCCTCTTGTTGAAAATGCAGCTAGATGATGGAGCTTGGTGAAATGAAGTCACCTTCACCAAGTGGGCCCGCAAGATATTTTTGGAAAGTGAAAGGTTCGGTAAATGCCCATGCAGTCAAGGGGTATGATGTGGTCTTCAGCGAAGGAAAGGCTTTCCTGCACAGTAAGACTACTGGAGAGACCCGGAAGATAGGGGTTCGAACCAAGAACCTTTATCAGTTGCAAGTAGATGGCTGCGCAGTAATGGCATGCAAAGCGGGAGAAGTGGTGAGCCGGGATGACGAGGGTGAACTGTGGCACCGGAGATTGGGCCACCTTCACCATGGAGCTTTGAAGATCCTGCAACAGATTTCTACTGGGCTTCCTAAGGGCACCCTTGTGCAGTCAGATCAGTGCAAGGGGTGTACTTTAGGAAAGTTTGTGAAAGCCACCTTTCACGAGAAGGATAACACACGACGATCTCGAGAGAGTTCACACAGACGGTGTGGTATCTCAGTAGCTTCGATAATAAAGCACAGGTACTACGTGATCTCAAGGATGATTTCTAGTGCCGTATCTTCTTCATGCAAGTAAGAAGATAGATACATTCGCCAAGCTCTGTGAGTTTAGCACCGGTTGAGAAGGAATTCGGGAAGAAGGTGAAGGCTCTTGTGAGCGATAATGGTGGTGAATTCATCTCGATGAATTCGAAGGACTTCATAGCCGCATAATGGATTTTCGTGAGAGAGCTCATCGCACCCCATAACCCAATGCAGAGAACTGTGGTCGTGTTTTAAGAACATAACTATTGTGGTGTCGCACGGCGATGTTGCATGATCAGGGCCTACCCCTTCACTTCTGGGCTGAGGCATGCAACGCAGCAGTATATGTGCAGAACCATTGTCCTCACAAGATTCTTGGCATGAGTACACCAGAGGAGGCTTATTCTGGCAAGAGCCCTGACATTTCCCATTTGCGGATTTTTGTCTCTCCTGTCTACATGCATGTGACGAAGGATGCAAGGAAGAAGCTGGATCCAACTGCCAAGGTTGGAATATTTGTGGGGTACACTGATACACCACACAACTATTGGGTGTATGTGTCAGACAGTCGCAAGACTGTTGTGCGACGGGATATTAAATTTCAAGAGGAGAAAGCCATGCAGTGTCCGCTTGAGAGGGAGCCACACTTCAGATAGTGCAGAGGGAGGAGTCAGGCAAATTCTGCTGATGAGCCCTGGGATGTGATCGCCCACAAGAGGAGGTTCATGGAGTGGAAGAAACTCATGTGCCGCCCACCATCGAGGGTGCAAGCGCACTAGCGTGCTCAAGCTGAGCAACCGGCTCAAGATGCAGAAGGTCAGAGGACTACCTTACAAAGAGGCCGCGTATAGAGACAGCCACCGGATCGGTACACTGGATACATGGCTCTTATGAGTCAATGTGTTGTGACAGAGCCATCCTCTTTTGAGGAAGCTGTGGAGGAACCCGCATGGGTTGATGCCATGATCGAAGAATATGATTCGATCAAGCCAAAACAAGCTTGGAGATCATTCCAAGACCTCGGGGGCAACCAAGGTAGAATGGTGATGGGTCTACAAAGTGAAGTAGGGCGGCCGACAGGAGGTGGAGAAGTACAAGGCGAGATTTGTCACCCGGGAGCCAAGAATATGGACGTATTTATGAGGAGACTTTTGCACCTGTCGCAAGGTACTCTTCCATACGGACGATCCTTACTCTCTCAGCGTAGATAGGGTGGCACATCCATCAGATGTATGTGAAGACTACGTTCCTCAACAGAATCATTGAGGAGGAGGTGTACATAGAGCAGCCCGAAGGTTTCGAGATCTCGCAGTGAGTTGCATGTGTGCCGACTCAAGAGAGCACCGTACGGGCCGAAGGTTAATCTCGTGCTTGATACACACAACCTGATGTGCATGCCTATTGCACTCCGGCTTGGATTCTCCATGAAACAGGCACTTCGTGCTTGGTACACATGGATAGACGGGGCCCCATTTCATATCCCAAACTGTTGGTGTGAAAGTTTTAAACCTGCCCCCCAAAGATTAAGGCCTTTAAGTTGACCTCCCTGGATCTTACTTTTAATATGTCAACCAAGGCCTTCTGCTGCAATAATGAAAAGGAAGGGGGAAAGTGGATCCCCGGTCTTAAACCCCAGGTAGCATTAAAGGGAGTTGAAGGAACTCCGTTAAGAAGAATAAAGTAATTAAGAGAAGAAATAAAAGGCATTATCCAATAGATCCATCTTAAATCAAATCCAAACACCTCAAGAATAGCTTTAATATAATTCCACGAACTTCAGACAGGGCTCCTCTGCACGACAACAACAAATGGATAAGGTTGTGGAGGAGTACGGGGACATCGTCACCTCACCCACAGGGGTTCCTCTGCACTGTCAGGTCAAGCACCCGATTGATCTGACCCCAGGTGCGCCGCTACCCAATGGACTGACGACCGCTCTGTTCTGGAGAATGATGAAATCAAGAGGCAGATTTAGGAGCTGTTGCAGAAAGGTCACATCAGACCAAGTTCATCGCCCCGTGGGAGCCCGATCGTGTTGGTACATAAGAAGGATGGGACGTGGAGACTCTGTATTGACTATGAGGCACTGAACAAGATCACTGTCCGGAATAGGTACCCAATCCCACAGATTGATGACCTTCTGGACCAACTCAAAGGTGCAAAATATTTCAGCAAGATTGACCTGAAGTCTGGGTATCACCAGGTACCAATTGAACCCTCCGATGTGTGGAAGACTACCTTCAAAGCCAAGGAAGGCCTTTTCGAATGGCTGGTTTTTTGAATGGCTGGTCATGCCTTTCGGGTTGACGAATGCTCCCGCAACCTTCATGAGGATGATGGACGACATCTTGCGGCCATTCACCAACTCATTTGTAGTAGTGTACTTGGATGACATTCTGATCTTCAACAAGACTTGGGAAGAGCACCTTCACCACATCCGACAAGTCCTCCAAACACTGCGGCAACACAAGTTTTGTGCCAATTTGGAGAAGTGCACATTTGGCATGACCCAGGTTCAATATCTGACATACATTATTGATGAAAGGGGGTGCATGTGGATCTAGCCAAGATCCAAGTCATTCGGGATTGGCCAGCCCCAACCACTATAACAGAGCTTCGCAGCTTTCTGGGTCTTGCTAACTTCTACCGTAGATTCGTGTTGGGATTCTCTCATATCACTTGGCCCTTGAGTCAAGTTCCAAGTCACTCAAGGGAGGAGCGAGAGAAAAATTCTTTTGGTCGAAACTCACCGGTATAGTGTTCATTTAATTGAAAAATCACCTCTGCTCTGGCCCGGGAGCCACATTACCAGACTTGCAATAGCCATTTGAGATTGAGACAGATGCCTCTGACTATGCTATTGGGGCACTTCTTACTCAACAGGGACATCCAGTGGCATATTACAGTGAGACATTGTCTGAGACAGCTCGCAAGTATCCCACCTATGAAAAAGAAATGTATTCCATTGTGCAAGCCTGGTGACACTGGTTTCACCTCCATCTCAAGAAAGAACAAAGGGGAGAAAGGCAAAAAGCCTTCGAAACCCTCCACCAATACAACCCCACCAATACTGCCTCGACCCAGCAAAACAACTTTGAAGTTCTAAGCAATCTTGACTCATTGGAGCACCCTATAGTCTCCCAGGCCCCCACTGATCAAGATCTGTCATTATTAAGTCAATCTTTGATTACAACCAACGCCCCAAGCACAACCTCGGATTCAATCCACGCCTAGGCACCACAACAAAAACCATAATCCTCTCCCATTCAAATTAATACTAGCCACACCTCACTGCAAACCCCTCAATGCACAAAAATGCAAACAAAGCAACCATCCTCAACCACTTCAAACAATCCTTTGGAGGTGATCCTAGGTGATCTAGATCTCCAAAAGGTCAATGAGCAATGGTCCAAACTGGGATTCAATTCCATTCCCCAAGAACACTTCGAGAAGATAGAAATGGCATACTTGCAGCTGGAATACATCAATCAAAATGCAGCCAAAAGGCAATGGGGAAATAGCAGCCAAACGGGCATTGAAGCCAACCTAGATTTGGATCAATACAAGCCACAAGGACCAGGAAGAAAAATAGGGCGCAAATCCATAAGACACCAAATACAAGAACCAGGCAGATGCCTAATCAATGAAGGAAAAATCAGGGCCTTCGTCCTATCTGCTCCAAAGGTAGCTAAATGAAAATCACAACCTGGAACATCAGGGGGCTCAACGGCACCACCAAAAGAAGGATCTTGAAAAATCGCTTATTCTCACTACACCCAGAAATCATACTTATTCAAGAATCCAAATGCTCTCCCAAAGGCACAGATACACTCAAAAAACTCGTTTCCAACAGTCATCATTGCAAAAACCAAAGTATAAGTTGTTTTTGGTAATGTTGAGCAAGTCACTCAACCTCACATGGAAATCTTTAATGGGTGAAACCTTGGTTTCACTCATGGTTTTTTATTTTCATCACCTACAAGAAGAGCTACATGGATGATATATATCTCCCATCGGTTGTGGCCCCACTGTTGACATATGCTTCCTAACTTAGGTCAACACTACTACACAGTACAAAAATTGTCATACTTCTTCCTTTTGGTTTGAAACACCTATATAACTGATTTTAGCCTCTACAAAATCCTATTAATCTTATGTAGGCCTCAACCAAACCTATACCTCTTCCTGCACTAAAACTATTGAGCATCAAACAATCCTTGTAGGTATCAAGCAATGATATTGTGATGAGTCCACAAAACAATTTTTACTACAACTATTTCAAATTTTTACCATAAAAAAATCCATGCACACATCAAACAATCATATTTTAATGATTCCATAAAACAATTTTCACTACAGTGGTTGACCATCAAACAATCCATTTTGGCATCAAACAATTGATAATTCCATCAAATGATCCATGTACACACCAAACAATTATATTGTGGTGAGTGTATGTTAACATCAAGGACCACACATGATCCCTTATGTCAATAGGAATTCCAAAGAGGATCACAAGAAATAAACAAACCATTTTTCCATTTCTACCAAGATTCCTAGATAAACCTTCTGAAGAAAGATAATAGTTCTCAAATGAGGTTATTAAGTAGGAGGTGGTTGGAGTTTCTCTTATTCCCTGTCATCCTTACAGCCTTCATTTACATATCCAGTTCATTCCATACTTCTTCCTAGGATTTGGTCCTCATTCTCCAGGATGATGGGGTTGGATGTTGTCAAACCTACTTCCTCACCCCGTCACTAGTTCATTTCTCAATCTCTTTTTAGTGCTACCCAAAACCTAATGCAAAACCCATTTACACTTTACTTCGAAATTTCCCTGAAAAATGATAATTGTGTGTAGGGTTCCTTCTTGAAATTCCCATTTTATTTCAATCAATTGAGCCACTATGGTCTTCATAAACTAATAGGTATCAATAGTCTTAAATAATATTGTTTCCCTTGTATGAGAATAAACTAGGTTAGATTCCCAACCCTTCACTTATTCTAGGATCTAACCCTTTGATAAATTATTTATCCTTTGTCAAAGCCCCTTCTCTAATTCCTCCCTATATATTTAAGCTTTAGTTGAGAATTATTAGTACATATATTTTTATTCATATATAAGATAAATATTGTAATTTTGCACATCATTAGGATATGAAATTCAATTATTTTATTATTTCTATATCCTTTAAGGTTGCCTTAGGGATATACAAGCATGATGTGATATATGTCCTCCAATGTTGGTGAGGTCATGGGTTTAACTCTATTAATCCATAAGGCAATTTTCTTGGATCATAGTTGTTGATTATTTAGCATTTTTATCACTTCAATGGTGGTGAAATATCCAAGCGTATCCCATGCTTGGTTATTATTTATAAAATATATTAATATTTTAACAAATATTTATTATTCCAATAATTACTTTTTTTATGTGTTCAACTTACAAATATGGTTATTGTTGTTCTTATTGCTACTACTATTATGATAACTATTAGTTTTATTATAACTGTTTTTCTAATTATGTAGTCAATAGGATGATAATAATTATAACTATTGAAAACTATATTATATTTAATATCCATGTCGACTCGTATTAATGATATTTAAGAAACACTCACACAAGGTTGAAAATAACATGATGTCAATAAAATTATTCCACACATGTCTACTACAATATTTTCATGCTATAATAGTAAAAATAGGGAGGGTTGGAGAACTATCGGACGAGAAATGGAAAAACTCTCGAACGAGAGTTGGAAAACTCTCGGACAAGAGTTTTTCCAACTCTCGTTCGAGAGTTTTTCCAACTCTCATCCGAGAGTTTCTCCAACTCCCGTCCGAGAGTGTGTTCGAGAGTTTTGTGACCACAACTCTCGGACGAGAAAATGTGAAACTCTTGTCCGAGAGATATTTAACTCATGTTAAACCTGACCAAACTCTTGTCCGAAATATTTAAAATTTCTCGGACGAGAATTTTGAAAAATCTCGGCCGAGAAATTTAGTTGACTTTTTTCTCGGCCGAGAAATTAAAAATTTCTTCTGAATTCTAACCATCCGCCAAAAACTGTTTCCCAACTTCGCGATTTGACCCTTTCATTAATAAAATTATGATTTTTTCGAAAAAAAACAGCCTTCATGTTTTGTAATTGGTTGTTTCGATGTTCAAACATAAATGAGAAATAATAGGCAATATAGATTTCATCTGATTATGATTTTCCTCTTCTTATTCTATGAAAGAATAATTCTGATGGAGTCCCTAAAATTCAAAAGAAACATAGACGAAACGTGTGAGTGATTTAGTAAGCACTTGCACAACCATAGAAGTGATCAACTCCGTTACTGGATTCACCATACTAGGGTCGAAAAACCATTTCCAATCCAACTGAGCAATATGAAATGGCCAAATGGCACAAGAAACCACACCATAAAATGCGTCATTTCCCCAAAACTGCAAGCTAGAAAAGAAGTATAAATAGACATCACAATTTGAAAGCTAAAAAATAAGTAGAAATAGACCCCACATACTACAAACCTTCAAAGTATGGGTTCGAGGATAGCTTGTAAAATTTCACTATTACGTTTATATGAAGAAAATTGGAAGTATCAATTTCTGGAATTTCCTTAGGGGGGAAATCCTTACTTAAATATTTTCAAATTCGTGGCATAGCTCGAATAAATTGACTACTACTATTTACATGGCAAATAGAAGACAATTCTAAATTGACTTAGATGATGACAGGGCAACCACACTCTCTACAGGGACCATTGAGCCAAGTCACGGTAAACGAACCTATTCATGTATTTCATCCTTATGCTCTGATGTTGATATTGCATTAGCATAATTATTTGCAAGCCCTACATGCTCGTGGTTAAAATGTGCAATAACATATTTTTGGGGTATCACACCCCCAATATTTAAATTTGGGATAGTTATTGCAACTGCACACACAATTTATGAAGTTGTATGCATAACCATAAGACAAAGTTGCTACTTAAAGCACAACAATGCACGCAAAATTTACATATTTTAGTGATAATTCATTCACGATGTTGTATGCATAACGACAAAATAAAGTTGCTACTTCAAGCACAACAATGAAAGACAAATCTTCCAAAATCTTGGCAAAAAAATTCAAGCACAACTATGAAAGATAAATCTTCCCAAATCTTGGCGAGATGATCTTCATCTTCCCAAATCTTGGCCACATGATCTTCCCAATCTTCCATACCTTCCGTGGTGCCTCAGCCATTTTTTTTCAATAATTTTATATTTAAAATACATTTTAAAATGATCTATTATTAAATTAAATAATTTTTTCAATAATTTAATATTTAATATAGATTTTAAAATGATTTATCATTGCTCGGAAATATTCAATTTTTAGGAAGGTTTCAGTAGAGTCTGGGGTACCTTTAGGTAGTTTTTGAAGGTGTGGTTACACAGAGGGAGGCCATATTAAATAGGCTCATAACTCATGGAGTCATAAGTACATTAAAGCTTAAGAGGCGTCCTCCTTTTCTAAATATTAACCCCATGTCGTCCTATTTTAAGCCCAAAGGTGTTGGAGCCAATGGTGGAAATGGAGGATACTTTCACCATTCTGAAATGTTACATTGACATGAGGGAAAGGTTTCCAAGAGCCATGGGGTCATCACGTGGTAGTGGCAAAATGTGTTGTTGTAGCATTCAGGAAATAGTTGTATCACAATGGTTTTGGGTTGTTTGTTGCATTTATAAAATAATTGTATTTTTGAAGTTTTCAATTCTCTATTAATTAGTGTTCTAGTTAGAAAATAAAATTACTCAACATTTTATATATATCCCCTATCTCATTATATTATAAAGTTATTAAAAAAAAGTAGTAGTCCAATTAGTAGATAAGATCATGTTTTTTTCTTTTAAAATTTAGAATGTATTTATGAATGGAAAAGTGAATTCAACATATTCAAGAAAAAATAGTCATTAGAACTTTGTAAATTAAATAGCTTAAAATTATTATTCTTAAAAATCATTAGCAATTTTTGACAAAATTAACAAATAAATTTTAACAAAAAATATCATTTTTTATTAGTTAAACTATACTTACAAAAATATAATATCATAAATTAGATCTTTTTAATAATTAGTAAATTCAGATTTAAAATATAAGATAATAAATTAGATTTTTTAAATAATTAGTAAATTCAGATTTAAAATAAATCTAATTTAATTTCGGTTTTTAAAAGCTTGTCAAGTTCATATTTTTTATTTCAATTTTTAAATTTAACATTATGTTATATTAATCTCTATCCTTTCCTAATTAATTATAAAATATACTATAACATAGTCTTTATTCTCTAACATATTATATTATATTTTATATAAAAATATATAGATGTTTTTGTAACATACACCATTAACTTCACAGGGAAATGTAAGGAGTTAAAATTTTTTTATACAAGTTACTCATCATTACATAGAATGTTTAACAGTTCATAGTGTAATTTGTATAATTTTATAAATCAGAATAGTAAACTCCTTAACCCTTAACAACAACAACCTCCATTACAGTATATTAACTTAATACTATATGATGTAACCATCCATTCATCTCATTACTCATATAGTCATCACATAATTGCCATTATGAACATCATAACAAGAAAGGAATCAACCTCATCATCTGGACACAATAATAAATCACATCATTGAAAACCAATATACCCTGGAAACCCCGTAGGGTGAAAACCAGCAAACGTTTAATTTTATTATTAAACGCTTGTGAGGGTGTTCAGCCCATCACTCAATGGCTTATAAGGGAGACCATCCCTTAACCATTGTTTATATAATCTTACAAGGAAATATACAAATATCTAGCTTAAAGCCATTACAATAAATATGATACCGTTTACCCTCTGGTCTTCATATCTTCAAATTTACACATCTTGGTGGCATGGATGTACCTACAATGGACCATCGTACATTGGACCTTCCTGCAACTCGCACTCATTTGCATGAACATTAATCATTTACCTGCCACCAGGACAATCATAATTTTCCTTTGTACATGAGAAGCATAATATTTCTTTGTACATGTCACCATCATTCCCTGCTATGATGCCTTCAACATAAAATGATGTCAATATTCATAAGGTATTAATCAATCATTTCACATATATGTACTATAGTAGCTTCTCCATCTACTCATGTATACTCATGACATGCAAGTAAAGTACCTTTTCATTCTCTCTTTAATGACACATACCTCATATGTGCTGGTTATAAGTCATCACAATAACTAATGCTTCCGTCACATAAGCACACATTCCTACAAGGCAATGGCTACATCTCCCAAGATTTTCTTTAAAATAAATTGATATATCAGTTAAGATATTTATGCATGTGATTTACATATATTTAATCAAAATAGCTAACCCTTACACTATTACTTTTAGTGCATGAAATGCGAGCTAACATATAAAATGTTGCTCCCACGCATGCAATGCATATCGATTCCAAAAGAGTCTGCTTAAGGAGTGCTTACACAATGAAGCACATAACCTCCTTTATGAATCTTCCCAAAGAAAATCTCAATGCTAATGAGCATGTAAACATATGTTTTATTTTTGTAAAAATATGCAATTAAGATTATAAATACATGTCCTGTTTTCCAAAGATTGTACTAAACAATCATATTCGATGTAGTTTAATACTACAAGCTATCTTTCTACATACAAATAAGTATATTCTTTTTCAATAAAAGTTAATACATATGTTGCATGCTTATGCATGATCTTCCTCCAAAAGGAATTAACATCATAATCATGATAATATAAAATAATCACTTAGTTTGTTCATCTAAGGAATAAAATTGATTAGTTCCTTTAACCATGAATTTATGAAATAATTATTCTCCATCAACCCCATGGAAAACTACCCATGGATCTATGAAACTATCCATGGATTTATGAAATAACTAATCTCTTACCAATGTAATAACATTAGTTAATAATTCTTATTCGTATCTCACATATTTTAAATATATGCATATGTTTTTCCTATCTATATGCATTAAATACAATGTATAAAGAATATGAAAACATGCATATTTTTCCAAACATGCATGAAATAAATACACACAATAGACACATGCCTATTTTAGATATACATGCATTTCAAACATCTCAATATAAGGTTACCAAAGCCTTAATCTCAATATGTCCACCAAAACATATTTTCACCTAAGAAGGAAAAACTAAAGCCTTAATCTCAATATGTCCATCAAAACATATTTTTCACTTTAAGAAGGAAAATCTCCACTTATTTCCCTTGAATTATTTTCTCATATATTTACCCATCTTGATATGAGAATAAATTGTAAAATAAGTGAAATATATTTCAGAACTATATATTTCTACTCACAAAGAAAGAGATTATA
This sequence comes from Pinus albicaulis, assembly GCA_034641835.2. Classification (NCBI taxonomy): domain Eukaryota; kingdom Viridiplantae; phylum Streptophyta; class Pinopsida; order Pinales; family Pinaceae; genus Pinus; species Pinus albicaulis. The sequence continues at coordinate 486,474,712 of CM076581.1, forward strand.
TATATAAATAAATTTAGCCAAAATACTTATCTTGACAGTCCCAATGGTGGAGGCATGTGTGAAATATATGAAAATGCAGAATACTTTCAATAGCCTATCTGCTATCGAAAGATTGGCCAACAGTCTTCAAGAAAATGAATGATTTACTTATCCTAACCGTTGTTACAGTCGGTTAGGCCATCCAGAAGTGACTCCATCGGATGACTGCAGATGGTCTCATGCCCTCTCCGTATATTCTGCAATCCTGAAGCATAGTTTTTATTCAACCATCTTTCCTTAAAACAAACGAGAGCTAGCGAAGATGCAGACCATGTATGGCAGGTAGATTCTTTTGGAATTATGTCACTACTGTTTTACAAGTCGCACTAAGAAAAGAAAGTGGTTAATGAAGGTGAATCACCCCTCATACAGGCTACACCAAACAGATATTCCCAAAAAAATCCATACCAAAAATCGACACATATGATGATAATATATGGAAAGGCATCCACGAAGAAACTGTTAACCTCCACCGATGCAAAACAATTTGGATGGTTATCAAGAATTGGTTTTACATTAACTGAATCTTGATTTTCTTGGGTTTGAACAATTATGTAATAATTTTTTTTACACGTGTTACAGTTTTCGTTTTGGCAAAATTACTAAGACTCAATAAATTATTACAACCAAACTCATCAGGTTAAAAAAAAAAATTCATTTAAATAGGAAAAATAACAATTATTTCTCATAACCCTTCTACGTAAACCCAAATTACCATAAAACAAAAATTATATTACACTAAATTTTTCATCTACCAAATCATAAATAAACGCAAAATAAAATTTTTGTTATGGCATAAATGTACGACCTTTCCTTTACAATTTACTGTTGGACACGCAACCTTAAATCGTATGCAATAACTGCCTTGTTGTGTGGTTTGATTTTCACTCACACATTATGTGACCTCAATTTGAAATATCATTATATGTCCTCTTGGGTATTTAAAATTCCTTGAAAAGATTGACAAAACGGAAACTGATTTCTGTAAATGCTAATTCATAATATAACCATACGCATAAGTGACTCAAATCTCTAGAATCTTTACATCCCCTGCGCACCGGCGAACGTAAGACTGTTAACGTGCTGCATATTGGTTTGTTCAAACCACACAAATTCAATCTCTTTCGTCTCTGTGCCCCCAAATGTAGCAGGTCCACTGTAGAAGTCGTCTACTCCCAAATCGTTTAAAAAGTCGTATTGAGAAGAACATATTTCGGCCAAATCAAATACACTACCTTCTAATGTAGATTCACGTCCTTCAATAAGATCGGAATAGGGTAATTTCTGGTGCGATAAATTTGTACCTTCTATTTCGACCTCATTAACATCTGCCACATCGGAGGTCATGCGCTTCCAGTCATTGCTCACAAGTAGGTTGTCAGACGACTGCGAGGAATTCTCTGTTTCAAATTCAGACTGTCTCACCGCCGTTGTTTCAAATTCAGACTGTCTCACGGGGATGGCTCTATACACATAATTTTGTGGCGAAGCAGGATTATCTGACCTTGTCTTGAGATTATCTTTACTCGATTTCGGTTGGGTTTCGTTCATTGGAAGCAGCTTCTTGCAAAGGTGACAGTTCCAGTAGTTCTTGATTTCGTTGTGTGTTCGTCCAGGTAGTCGTCCTGCAATTAGTGACCACCTGCACGCATACATATAGCATATAATTCACGCTCAATGTAACAATAATTCTAAAGTTGGAGTGCTTGACATAGGCAATCATGAATTCTGCTGGATATATATATATATATATATATATATATATGACTTACATTACATTTTACACCGTAAGCTTCTAACCATGTCAATAGTTCTAAATATCAATGAATTGTAATTATCTACATACCGATTTCCAAGAAGGCGATGCAGCCGAACAATGAGATCCTCCTCATCGGGAGAAATGTTTCCGCGTTTAATATCGGGACAAAGATAGTTTATCCAACGTAATCTGCAGCTCTTTCCACACCTCTTAAGACCTGCAAAATAAAATTCTGTAAGTTTAATTCCGCTTAGCAATACATTTTTAAATTTGCATTTAGATACCAGCATAAAAGATTGATCGAGATTTACCTGCTTTTTCGGGAAGATCTCTCCATTTGCCATCACCATGAATTCGAATGTATTCGGAGAGAATCATGTCCTCCTTTTGGGTCCACGCTCCCCGATTGAGCCCTTGTTTTGCGCAGCAAGGAGATCTACCCATCTCAGATTTTCCTGTGTAATCCGTAATCACTAAATCCACACTTTGATGTTCTTTTCGGAGGGCCTATGATTATATATAGAAAAACAGTTAGCTTCTGCAGTAATTGTTTAGTGACCGAAAATAAAAAGCATGCGACAAGTTTATGCGTTTGACATCTCTGGCATATTCCTAGTAATCCTTGAAATCGAATGGATGTCAGCCCAGTGGCCACCTCTGGTCCTTATGATGCTGACCTGCCATTGATATTTTAGTGAAGAAGTGTAGATTTGTTAAACAAACAATCTGTCACCGTTGGATGACCTTCATTGTCGTCGCCGACTGTAAGACGTCTGCGCACAAACGATCGATCCTGCATATCTTTCAAATGTAATTGGCCACGGCACGTCAATTTGTATCGAAAGACACTGCCAGTGGATTTTATAATTGCGGAGGCAGTCTATTTTTTATAACTTTTGTTTATCTAATATTCTATAGAATTTTTTTGTTAATTTACTTTCACAAAAATAGAATAGATAATCTTAATTCTTGAATTTTTTTGTTAATTTATTTTCACAAAAATAGAATAGATAATCTTAATTTTTGATTTATCATATTTTAGGAAAACAAATTTGTGGGATAATATGTAGTTTAATTTATAAATTTAATCACCTTTTTATGACCATTTTTTTTTTTTTTAAAGTAGTTTTAAAGATATTTTAAAACTGGTTATTTCTTTTATAATTTAAATTAACTCTATAAAAATTAGGACCTCCTTAAAAAGAAAAGAGATTTAATTTTTTTTTGCATGTTCCTTAAATCTACTAATTTAACATATGACATATGATAAAACAGTATAGATATATTTATATTTTAATTTATTTTTAAACACAATCATATATATGTTTGTGTGTTTAAAATTTATTTTATTTTATTTTTAATAAATTTTATGATTTAATTTTCTAATGTTAGATATAGTATTGATTATACAAAAAGAAAGCACTCGAAAGATCCCACCCTGAGATACATTAATCATTAGCATGGCTAGATTTTTACACATGAAGTTTCAAACTCATGAGTTTTTCACCATGGAATACCTCTACAAAATGCCCTGTTATAGTCTCCTCTATGCCCCTTAGCAATAAATGTTTTTTTTCTAAGTTTAATTCTATTTATAAAAACATATAGTACATGGAGAATCTGGTCTCTGGAACTGCTGGACTAGCCAATTCCAGAGACATTGTAAGGCAAAAGATAAAAAATGTGACTGCCCCATAAGGGGAAACCAACCAAAGTAGTTTTACTACTGCTGCCCATCACACGGAAACCAACTTTATACAAAAATAAGTGACTAGTAACGTGAATGTCTAGGAGCATCATAAAAAAAAACTGGAAAAAAAGTCCAAAAAGAAAAGAAAATGTAAGAAATTAGTTGTCATTTCCTGGAGGTGGAATATCCTCCACAATTAGGCACCTATACTCCTCGCTGTCATCTGCATTTGTGTCTCCTTTGCGCGTTGCATGTTTTGGGATGTTGATGGTGCCTACACTGCCCATCTCCTCATCATCACCATACCAGTCTTTGCTGTTGTTGCCACTGTTGCTGCTGCGAGTGTTGGTGCCACTCTTACTTTTGCTGTTGAAGGCGGAAGCGCCATGAGCGACATGATTTCTTGTAGGCAGCAAAAGCATTGAGTCAAAAGTAGATTTCTTTGGCAATTTCCTGGGGCGAGGGTTCTCGGCATGCGAAGCTTCCTCCTGGAAGCTAACAGAGATGGTGGCAGTAATGCAGGGATTGTCCAGGGTGCACGAGTAGTGGAATTGAGAAGCATGCGCATGGGACAGGGAAGGCGGAGTCTCCAGCAGAGGCAGCGGTGGGGAAAAGTGGGGGTGGTGCCACGGTGGGGAGTGACTGCAGACAAGGGTTGATGAGCGAGACTGCTTCAACGCTAAGTTTTGGCCTCTACCACTGTGGGTTGTAGGGTAGCGCCCCTGCAAATCCTTAGGCCAAGGCGATGAAGAGTCAGAACGATTGGAGAATGGAGGTCTGGACGCCCTGCCATGCCCACTGCCTCGACGACTGTGCATATGGTGGTGCCTGGGCATGTTCGTGTTCATGGAGGTGTTATATGAATGCTGGATAGAATGCACAGAAGGCTAAGGAGCCATATTAGGCAAGAATAGGGGGGCCGAAGGCACAACGTTGAGCTTTAGGTTGCAGTGAAGGCTATAGGAGACGTGGTGGTCGGGAGCAAGAATGATACAACAGTAGAGACTACATCGCCTCCCTGTGGGTGTTCTAAAGCTCGGCTATGAAACCACAGAGGGACAGATACAGCTCGAGGGCAATGGAGGAGGGCCACTTTTCGAAGGCATTATGAAGCCAGAGTGAATGCATCAACAATCGAGCGAATTAATAAAAATGCGATGGTAGCAATTGCCCTGAATAAATGCCCATGGCTTGAGCCCATGGGTGACCATGTGGCCAAGCCATGTGTCACCCCGTGGGCTCACCGTATGCCGCCCTTTATTAATCACCCGCATCTGGGAAACTTAGCCATAAATGTTAAATTTATATATAAATATTATTAAATTTAAATATGAAAATATGAAATATTATAATCAATGTTCTAAATCATTACCATTTAAATGTATTTTAATGTAATATGTATATTATAATATTTTTTAAAGTTCTAAAGATTAGCTAAATGTTTCTCCAATTACAAGGCCACCTAGACCTTTGAGTTGATTTTTCCATATTTCCCTTATCATAATTTTTTTTATACTTTTTTTAATTAAAAATATTTATAGTTTTATTAACAAAATTTATATTTAAATACACAAAATTATATTAAATAAATTTATTATTTTTATTATATTTTATTAAATTAAATAAATTTATTAATTTTATTATATTATGTTTTTTATTATTATTTTAAATAAGCCAACATTATATTTCATTATTTATTAATCATCTGAATGATACAACAAATCTCTCTCTACCATTAAGAATATATTATTTTAAAATTTTATATTATATAAGAAAATATTATTTAAAAAATTTATATTATATAATTTTATTTTTAAATTGGGTATAAAAATAACTTTAATAAAACAACTTCGATAAAAAAAAACGTAAATTAATGAGTAAAAAAAAGTAAATTAATGAAAGTTAGTGAGAAAAATGTAGTCCACTGATTAGGTGAGAAAGTTTGTTCTAAAGATGTAGTCATTGTCAAACAATCCTAATATGTGTATTCTAGTAAACCAATAATTAGTGAGAAAAATGGGGTCCAACAATTGAATAAGAAAGTATGTTCTAAAGATGTGGTCATTCCCAAAACAATCCCAGACAGGTCTGTGTATGTGGTCATTCCCAAAACAATCCCACACAGGTCTGTGTATGCTGGTGAGCTATTCCAAAAACGATTTTTCAGTTAAAAAAACATCAATGAAGGTTGATGCGGACTGATTGTGATTATTGGACCCATTGAGAACAGCATATTTCGTCCAAATCAAATACCCTCCCGGCTTTCGTTATCGAGGCATTAATTCATTCCGATGAATATAGAAATGAATGGTATGGGACCCATTGAGAAGACATATTTCATCTCGGTCAAATACACTCCCTTCTAATGTAGATGCATGTCCTGCAAAATGATTGGAACGGGGTAATTTCTGGTCCGGTAAATTTGTACATTCTATTTTGACCATATTGACATCTGCCACACCGAAGGCCATGCGCTGATCTCCTCTGATGGCCGACGATCATACATAGAAACAGCATTTAGCTTCTTCCTGCTCAAAATATTACTGCAGTAATTCTTTAGCGACCGAAAATAAGCATGTCACAAATTTATGCCTTTTACATTACTGCCATATTCCCAGTAACAAATTTATTTGTATGCCATCACATAAGAGCAGATATTTTTGTAATCAGCGCTCGTTGCCACTAGATACTATTGTTTTTCCCGAACACAAATGTCATTGACTCGCGAGTCACCGGAGATAGGGAGAGTACACCTCTGGTCCTTATGATGCTGACCTGCCATTGATATTTTAGTGAAGAAGTGTAACAACAGCTAACCTTCTGTACGGTGTAACATCTACATTTGTTAAACAAACAACTTCTCACCGTTGGATGAACTTTCACTGTAGTGGCCGACTATAACACGTCTCCCCAAAAACGAGCCTGCAGATCTTTCAAATTTAATTTGCCACAGAGGGTAAATTTGTAAAGATTTTAGAAATGGCAACCTATTTTTTTTTGGATACATTTATTCTCATTTTTAGTTTTATTTTTTGGAAGTTTTTTAGTGGTTTTTTCAGTGTAATTTCTCTAAAGTCATGTAGGAATTCATTGAAATGACGAGTTTGATGGGTAACCCGTGCACAATAGAAGTGTTTTAGGGATTTTTGAGAGTGATGAATCTATATATACAATTAAAAAGAAATTAGTTTAAATAACACAAATCAAGATTTCCCTTCAAATTTTTCAACAAGATTAACACTCATGACACTAAAAACTCCAAAAAATCAGAATAAAGAGTATCGGTTCCTTTTTTGATTATGTAATATTTTATTGAAAATTTTGTTACTTACTTTTATAAAAAAAATAAGATATTTATTTTAATTCTGGATTTACCATGTTTTAGGAAATCAAATCTGTGAGATATTTATAAGATTTAAGAAAAGATTTAAATGCAAACCTATTTAATTTCTTTTAAATTTTAATAAATATATTTATAATTAATTTTAATAATATTATTTATATCTATATATATATTTTTTATTTTTATTTTATATATTATAATTTAAATTTTTGATGTCATAGGTAGAAAGTATTTGAACAAAATAATATAAAAAAATGTTTATTTTTAAATTTGTATATAAATATTAAACAACTTTAAATATAAAGTTATAAAATATTATGATTAGTATTATGAATATTGTATTTTTTGTTTGTTTGTTAAGTTGTTTGAGTTTGATTTGTGGCTTTAGAATGTGTCATTAAGAGGTATCAAAGTTGTCAAAATCACTAGTCTTTAACATGGTTGGGTTTTTGCTCATGAAATTTTGAACCAATGACTTTCACATCGTGTACTCCATGAGTGTCTATTCTTTACCCTGTAAGCTACTTTAAATTTCATATATATATATAATAATTTTTTTAATAAGAAATTATTTAGAATTTTATTAATAAAAATAATATTGTTCAAATTTAATGTTGATTTTAATCTTAGCAGTGTTCATTTAAAAAATATTAGATAAAAATATAATATTTACTAGGCAATTCTAGGCAAAAAATACCGTCTAAGATACCTCTTTTCTGAATTTTAATTTTTTTAATATGATTTAAAATTTATTGTTATATTATAAAGGTATTTTTTTTGTATGTAGGGAAATTGAAAATTAGATGTTTAAGTGTAACCACTACTATTCTTTAACATGTATAGGATTTGAATCTCCAACCATTTTACAAATAATACCTCATTTTTAGAGGGATCACAAATTAAGATGCTTGAGCACTAATTTTATTTCAAATTTAAAGTTTTAAAATTTTCAAAAGTAAATAAAATTTACTCTTTTAATAAATTTTTTTATTTTATGTTTTAAACAAAATTTATAAAAAAATTATGTTGATTAAAACATTAAAATATTTTAATTAAACAACCATGCTATGTAAGTTTAACTCACAATTATATTATGTTCATCTCTATAAGTATTATTGAATTTTTCATTATTTTAAAGTATATTTTTCAAACAATTTTACTTAAAATTTAATAAAAAATATTCAAATTATAAATTTAAGTTATGTAATTTACATAAAATTACATAATTTTAACATAGCGAAAATTTTCAATTATATTTCAAAATGACATTCACTCTTTGATCAATCTATCTATTGATTTTATAGATTATGTAAAATTATTTTATTATTTATTTGAAACATTCTCTTAATTTAAGATCCTTTCTTTTCATTTACGCTTTGCTCAAAACATTTGGGTAATGTAATCTAAGGCCTCCTCCTCTATGGCTATGAAATCTGCCGTCATTTAGGAAACTAACATGATCCTCTCACTATGTAGTTCTCGACATTACTCAAATTTTCAATTAAATTTAAATTATTAAATTAAATTCAAATTATTAAAAAGTATGGTTCGACAATAAAGTATCATTAAATTAAATTAATCGGAAATAATTTCTTCAAAAGCTTCCCTCGATCACTTTTTTTTTCCTCAATCACATTTTTAATTGTGGAATGAAATTTTAAAATCACGTGGGTGCCACACTTAAATATTCCCCAGTGAAAATTTTTAATTCTATGGCAACGATAAAGCTACCCAATGTCATTTCAAATGTGATTCAATGGATTAGAAATGATCCGATGGGTTGTAACATCACTCGGTAATTTCACATGAAAATATATGGAGTTAGAATTTTTTTTACATAATTTTCTCGTGGGTAAGTATTTAAGTTAGTATTCCATATTCTTTATTAATCATTAGAATAACTCTTCATCATTACATATAGTAATTTTAGTATCTAATAGTGACTTATATAACCATTAACAACCAATGTTGTAGCATATTAACATAAAATTTCTCACATAATCTTGCATCATTTTCATGATTTCTTTAACTAGATTAGTTAATCACATATTTTATATTACAAAAATTACATCATGCAAGAAAAAACGTTGGAAACCCTGTAGGGTGAAAACCAACAAATGTTTAATTGTGAGAGTGTTCACCCCTCACTCAATGACTCATAAGGGAGTCCATCCCTTAACAATTGTCATAAAATATTACAAAGAAATATCATTAAATACAACATATCTAGCTAAAATCTATTGCAATCATCATAATATCATTTACCCACAATATTCAATCGTTATATGTTTAATATCATTTACCCACAATATTCAATCATTATATGTTTGCCGCCTAGTGGTTCCATCAGTAGACCATCCTACAGCTTGCACTCATCTTCATGGGCCATTAGTTCTGTACTTGCCACAATGTTAACCATAATCTATCCTTGCACAATTCACAATCATTTCATGACATTTATATCGTCAGAAAACTTGATATCATGATTACATAAAGTATTTATCAACCAATAATCAATCTCTTATAATGGTTCTTCAACATATATTCATGTGCATACATGGAAAGTAAGTAAAATATCACAACATGATTCTTCTAAAAACACTTCCCATGCATTAAGTATAAGCAAAATCATATAAAAACAAACACCACATTACTATGATCCTTCTCGCACAAACTCTTCTCCAAAGGAAAAATATTGTAACCATGCATTTCCATTTAAATGATACTAGCAACTTAACTTTGCTTTCCAAGCATGTTGTTAGATAAAAAGATATTTAATGAAAGTTAGCCCCTCAACTTATTCTTTGTGCATGTAACTAAGTAATATTTCCAATACAATACGTATTATTATTATTACTATGATGCATGCAAATGAAAATATTTTTTTCCAAAAGAATATTTTCCAAGATAGAGCTATTTACAAAGTCTATTGTACACGCAAATGCATGCTCTGTTCTAAAAGAAAACTAATGTATTAGTTATTATTTCTTACATGTCTATATATGCATTTTTCCAAAGGAAATCTAATGTACTCATTGGATGTGATTACTTGTTTCCGTTCCAAGGTCTAATGTAATAATTAAACACTCTCCATGCACAATTATTTTGAAATAATCTAACATTATATGTGTATTTATCATGGGTGAAAATATCACGTCTTCTTTCAAGAGATCAAACGCAATATTTCTATTTTTTTCGTGTAAGAAAATAGCATATTTATTTTCAATAAATATCAAACATAGTATTTCTATTTTATGCATGGAGATTAACTTATTTCCTCTCAAAGAAATAATTCTATTTTTGCATATTTATTATCAAGAAAATATAATAAATAAGCTCAAACAGAGTTCACTTTTATTCTTGATGAAAAATAACATTACTTCTTAAACCTTTTTGTGTGTATTCTCTTTTCAGGAAAACAACATCCATCCCTAACATATCTTGTCATGTGCATAAACTTTAATCAAACCTTATCAAAAACACATACATCCCTACAATATGTATTCTTTGTGCATGTAATAATTTATCATAATAGCCATTCTTTAATGCATGTAACACATATCTCTCTTTTAAGAGGGTCTATATATTCATGTTATATATGAGAATGCTTTTCCTTTCTTAAAAAAAACAGATGCAATTAACTACTGTTTCTATGCTTCTTCATATCTCTCCTTTTCAAATAAAATGTTTGTTTCTTTGTGCAAATAGCACATGCTTATTTTCAAGAACACAAAATAGTTTCTCTATCTTTTATGTACAAATTTCTCATGCATTTTTTTTTCAAGGAAGTATCATAATTAACCGTTAACCGTTCTTTCACGCATAAGAACTAGGAAAGCCTTTTTAAAATAATAACAAAGTTAACCTTTTATGCACTAAACCATGAAATAAAATCAAACTATACAATAACCCACACACAAATAACTTATCCTGTTACCCACCAGAACATGTTACTTTTGCCAACTCTTACAAAGGAATTAACACAATTGACTTATACTTCACGCACAAGAAAAACATATTTTTTCAAAGGAAGATCCTATGACTTATGGTATCTCTGTGCATGAAATCTATATGTACCTTTTCAGAAAGTAATTCCCTAAGATATTATCTTTAATATCAACTACATATTTCACCTAAAAAAGGAAATCCCAAATTATTATCTATGCACGTGAAATATTTTCTCATATATTTATTTCATCTTGTTGGGCTTATATTCATATGGGAATATAACTTGTTTATAATGATAATGGACAATAAGTCAGGTAAATAATCAATAGTGAATTTTTTCACTCCCATCATCATAAACTTATGCAATACATGTTTTTTTGTGTATGCAAACTCATCCCAAGGAATATTAACAAAATAATTATTTTTTATTACTCTTGTTATCTTATCCCAGTTTTTCAAGTTAATATGAAAATATTTCCAAATATTTATCATCTTACAAGAACTTGTTAAAATTTTCAATAAGAAAATGGATCGGGATAGATTGAATTCCTTTCCTATTTAGAGGGAGTGTTGAAATTTGCAAAAAGAAACAATGAAATTGGCAACCAGAAAGGACAAAAAATACACCCACATTGGTGAGGAAATCCAGATGTACATTGGTGAGGAATTTCATATGCACATTGATGAGGAATTTCTGATGCAAAATGGTTAGGAAATTCAAACGCACATTGGTGAAGAAATTATGATGCACAATGGTTAGGAATGTGGGACGTCTAATTTATTTTCCCCTTAAATAAATTGGAAAATAAATTGTAATTTCATCTCATAACAACTTGTATTAGTTAACTAAGTCATGATGATTGAGTTAGCTCAAGAAATTCAAGTTGAGGGTCTAAGACGAGGCATGTAGAAGGATTCTAATATCTTTGTGGTCTAGTTGTGGTGGATGCATCAGTGGGTTGCAGGTGTGAATCATCTAACTCAATTAATTGAGTTAAAATTAGTTTAACTAGTTGTAACTGAGTGATGAGCTAGTGAGAGGTCTAGTGAATTAAAATAGATTTAATTCACAACTAGTGATCATCACTATTAATAATTGCATGCATGTCAGTTCTGAGGAAGAGCCACTTGAGACAAAGGTTAAAGGGTACATAACTATCATTTGTATTTACAGAAAATTTCGCGAGTGCAATTATAAAGTCATGAGAATGGCATGATGGATTGCAAAATCAATGAAGGATGATTTTCCTATTTAATAGGGAGCTAATTCCCTAGAAATTGTGTGAGAAAGGAAGGCTAAAGGAAGGTTGCGAATTGTTTAAATACAAGACCGATTTTTCCTAGATCAGTGTGAGACAGTTGGTTTAGTGCTGGAGAATCTCATGAGAAATTAAGCATTGTATTGTTTCATGATTCATTGAGTTAATACACAATATAGATAAATAGGTTTTGAGAAGTTTATTTCCCCAATAACATCTTGTGTTGTGTGATTGATTTACTTATTTCTCTTACTTACATGTGATTGAGTGATCATGTTTTCTATTCTGCAAATATTGTAGAAGGATTCAATATCTTGTTTTAGTACATCAAAAGATCAGATTAAATCCCGTTGGTATATTTTCTACATGGTATCTGAGCGAAATTTATACATCGTATGAGAGCAATAAATTTCTACATGGTATCAGAGTGCCAAGAATCACAATAGAAGAGCAGAAATTGAGTTTGTCTCGAACAGGTTCAAATTTGCATATTTATTCTTCAGGATCCAACAACATATCAAGATGTATTTCAATGGCTTGAGACTCGAATATTATCTTGAGGGAAATTCAAATTATATATCATGGAAGGAAAATATGGAGCCAGTGATTGAGGACAACGAGTTGAAGGAATTCATAGATATTGAGATTCCCAAGCCCACAATAGCATATGCCCAACTCCTTAATACATGGTAGAAGAAGGTAGCAAAGGCTAGAAGGATCTTGTTAGAGGGTACTCAGGATCACATTTTCTTGAGTCTCCATGGGAAAGCGACTCCATATGCTATGTGAAAGACCTTAGCAGATATGTTTCTGATAGAAGCGATCACAAGAAGTTTTCATTGAAGGAAAAGCTCAAAATATCAAGATGGATGAGGGCGAGACGATACCAACATACTTGTCGAAGTTCACTCAACGTCGAGATGAGCTTGGAAGTGTTGGTGTGACTGTAGCCCAGGATGATTTGGTGAGACTAACACTTCTAGGCCTTCTCAAGGGCTAGAATATTTACCAGTACTCTATGGATGAGAGGGAAAAGTTACTAGACTAGGAGCATTTGTGGTTTGACTAGGTAATAGAAGAGACGGGACCTCCGACAAAGAAAAAGAAGAAAATTGTGCATTAGTCGGAAAAGGAAATGAAGCAAAGGGAAATAAGTACCAAGGTGAATAGGGCAAGCGATACTTGTCCAATATCAAGTTTTTTCACTACCAGGAGCATGGGCACTATGCCTCGAATTGTGCAAAGTAGAAGGCAATCAAGAAGGAGCCTGCAGTTGCAACGGGTGAAGAACTAGATTCACATTTCGATCTTGATTTTACTCTCATTGCATGCATGCACAAAATTGTAAAGGGATGCATGTGGTATCTAGACAACGGTGCCTTATTCCATATCATAGGGAATATATATCTCTTTAGTGACTAGGAGGAGAAGGACCTCCAGCAGAACATAGAGTTTGGAGATGACGGGAAGTATAACATAACCGACATAGGTACAATTACCTTTCAGAGGGATTTTGGCTCCCCTTTTAGACTGATATATTTTTTTTATGCTCCAATCCTAAGGAAGGATATTGTCTTCATAGTCGTATTGGAAGACAGTGGTTAGTATGTTATATTTAGAAAAGGAAAGGGGCTCCTTAGACACATTTCCACGGGACGGGTGAAAAAGATCAATGTAAGAGTCAAGAACCTGTATTCTCTCGAGGTTGAGGATGCGTGCAAATATTTTATGAGCAAATAAAATGTTAATGACTTGGTAGTTGAGAGGGAGAAATTATCTCTCAAAATGCAGCCTCATAAGCAGTCTCAGGAGGTAGTGGAGTAGCCACAATTATAGAAGGAGAGAGGAGATCGAGTGGAGGCGTCCACTCAAGAAGAGTCCTCTAGGAGGGAGAAATTTTGAGCCAGATAAGGAGAGGGAGTACATGCAGCTATACCTCAATGTGAGAGGTGGGGCTCTGTGCAGATATAATCCAAAGAAGAAGTTTTAGCAGGGTCCATTAAGATGTTGTGTCTCATGGATGTAACTTGGCTACGAGGAGCCCACAATACAATGGTTGCAGTAAGCATCGGTTGGATTGATGCAGTAATATGTGAGGAAGACATAAATTAGAGTGAAAAAGGTCACATACTCGAGCAGAAATCAGATTTGGCAGCAGTGCATAGGGCACGGATGCAGATATCAGCAGCAGTGCAAATATTCCAGTACATAGGTGCAGTCGCTAGGAGTAGCCAGAAGATTCTGATGATAGATGCATTATACTAATTCAGTTGTTTAGAGGCTATTTAGTTTCAATAGTTGTAGGTGAAAAAAACAATAGATAAGTGTTTCAAGAATAATATTCCAAAGGTACCGGATCGGGATAGATTGAATTCCTTTCTTGTTGAGAGGGAGTGTTGAAATTTGCAACAAGAAACAGTGAAATTGGCAACCCCAAAGGACAAAAATTTCACCCACATTGGTGAGGAAATTCATACGCACATTGGTGAGGAATTTCTGATGGAAAATTGTGAGGAAGTTTTGATGCACATTGGTGAGGAAATTTTGATGCGCACTAGTGAGGAATATGGGGCATCTAATTTATTTTTCCCTTAAATAAATTGGACAATAAATTATAATTTCATCTCATAACAACTTGTATCAGTTAAATAAGTCATGATGACTGAGTGAGCTCAAAAAATTTGAGTTCAGGGTCTAAGATGAGGCACGTAGAGGGATTATACTATTTTGCAGGTCCAGTTGCAGTTGATACATCAGTGGCACATATGTGTGAATCAGTTTAACTAGTTATAACTAAGTGATGAACTAGTGATAGGTCTAGTGAATTAAATTAGATTTAATTCACAAGTAGTTATCAATCATATAACTGATACTTCACTATTAATAGTTTCCTGCATGTCAGTTTTGAGGAAGACCCAATTGAGACAGAGGTTAAAGGGAACATAACTATCAGTTGTATTTATAGAAAATTTCTCGGGTGAAATTATAAAGTAATGAGGGTTCCATGATGTATTGCACAATCAAGGAAGGATGATTTTCCTATTTATTAGGGAGCTAATTCCTTAGGAATTGCGTGAGAAAAGAAAGGTGAAGGAAGGCTGAGAATTGACTATGTACTAGACAGGTTTTGCCTAGATTAGTGTGAGATAGTTGGCAGAGTGTAAGAGAATCTCATGAGAGATTAAACATTGTATTGTTTCATGATTCCCTGACTTAATAGACAATATAGCTAGAGGGGGTTTGAGCAATTTCTTTCCCCAAGAACATATTGTGTTGTGCAATTTTTTTACTTCTTTCTCTTACTTCCATGTGATTGAGCGATTGTGTTTTGTATTCCACAAATATTGTAGAAGGATTCAGTATCTTGTTTTAGTACATCACAAGATTAGATTGAATCCAGTTGGTAGATTTTCTACATGGTATCAGAGTGTTATTTCTACATACCTCATGTGATATTTTCAAAAACATAAACATTAATAATATTTCTCTCTTTCATAAAAATCCATACGAGTTTTACCAAGTAAAAAATGCACATATTTCAAGGTACAATTGACTAATCTCTTCTCATTATTTAATAAACCAGTGGGACATGGTAGCAATCATATAGTCTAATTTTGGAGTCGAGGTGAGATGAAAATCATCGTAGGATCCTTTCACACATTCATTTGACTGTCTTTCACCTATGTAAAATTTCCACACCGAGAGATTTCTACCATTACTTCTTTGTCTCTTGCATTTTCCTTTTGAGGATGCACAAAACTAAGGTCTCATATATTGAACACTTCTCCTCAACATCCATTACAATGGTCACTTCCCCCAATCGTCCAACATATTTTTTCATCAAACCCTTCTAGGGATGAATTTCATTACCTTGTAACAAAATTTCCACCGAATAAATGCATTATGAATCGGTCAATTATTGGATTAATTTTTACTATTTATTATAAATAATATGGTTTCCATACATGTTATTTTAATTTAATGTCATCTGGTGGTCTGAGGGATATTACACTATCCCCCCCTTAAAGTTAACACCATCCTCAGTGTCCATCTCTCATTGGAACTTTAACTTTTACTCATGATATAGGAATCTAGACCACCCAAAAGGGGATCCTTCCCATTTAAAATGATGAATTTCATTCCAATAAATACCAAAAAGGAAAAAAAAAAATGTTATAAAATAAGAAAAATGAATAGTCATAATCATTTATAGTTATGAAAATATGCAAATTATACTTTTAATCACTTGGCCATTACTAAAATTCATGAAAACAAATCATAATCTCTATACCAACTTACCATTACTTACTAAGTACTCTTGGTCACTTTTACACATGCACTCTAATGGTTTTACAGTCCAATAACAAGAACCTTGTAATCTATGATCAACAAATCTAATATATCCACATTAGTCACAATATTTTCAATCAAATGAAACATTTTTAACTATCAATCATTCATGCAATGTCAGGCGATATTTTAACCAAAATACTTCCACAAGTACTTAGAGAGCACCAATACTCTAATCATCAAAATGATAAATCACTACAAAATGTGAAAACTATCTTAGCTCTTGCTAAATACATTCACACAGTACTTATAAAAGTACTTAGAGAGCCCCTAAATCTCTAATAATTGAAATGATCAATCATTGCATCAAGTGCAAACTGTATTAGCCCCTACAAAATACGTTCACAAAATTTTTAATACAATAAAGGAACTAGACTTCCAGTAATTCCTTACTGAGCATTAGGATTATTTTTATGTGAAGATGCACATAAAATATTTACACAATAATATAGAAAATTTATTTTCGACACAACACATAAATTATTATTCAATTTCTTTCTTCTATGAGAACCAAAATGGAAAAAGAAAGCTCCTCCCAACCAGTGGGAACAAGTTTCCACAAGCAGACAGAGTCATTTTCACTTCTAAACATTTCTATGATAGATACCATACAAGATCCAGTCTCGAATTCCACTGCGAAACCAACTCAAGAATTCCAATAACCACAAAGGGTCCAATACAACATTTCTCTTCGAAGGGTCCTTCCTATTCCTCAGACAATGTCTCGTCTATGAGGAATTTTGGGCCTCCTCCAACCAGCTCCAAAATCAAAATAGTTGCCTCAGGGTTTTTCCCCTCTTCACCATCTTGGCCAACTGTTTTCCTTTACTGAGATTATTTATCTCTAGGTAGAGGAAATCTTGGTAGGCAAGCGCCATCAACCCCTCCGGTTAGGCAACTTCCATCAACCCAAGGACTCCTGGACTTTTACAACTGTCCCGAACTGTCTAAGATGTAAAATTATATTTTGGCACTCTTTCCCATAGTAATTTACATAACGACCCATTTGAAAATTATCATTAAAACAAAAGAAACATTTGTACATCATGTATTTATACTTGACCCTCAACATGTGTCCAAAATATCTAGATTAGCAAGAATCATAACTGTCGTACAGATGAGATACATTACAATTTTCCAAATAAAATAATCATGCATACCATAGCATTATACCTTCTCATTGAAATTCATATTTCAAATTTTTACCTTCACGTATTTTCTTGTTTCTATTAAGCTACTCCTTCCTAATCCCACCAGCAATAGTAGTCATAACTATGCATTGTTTAAATAATTATTCACTTTCACAATAATTTTAGTTTCAATCCTACAATAATTTCATGCATAAAATCATATACAAATATTCATTAATGTATAAATGTCAATAAACATTAGGGTAAGAATCTTAAAATTTTGTTGAGAACTTCTGGAAACTTGTGTATTTTGATCAAAGGGACCTTTGATCAAAATACACAAGTTTTTAGAAGTTCTCAACAACATGTTCATGATTGTGTAAACATACACACCTTATTCCAAACATTTCAAATTTCCCACAGTATATTGTTATGAACAAACCAACACATGAAGTAACTTCCATAATAACTTGTTTACAACTTGTAATAAGCATTAATAAAAAATAATGCATGCATATAATTTTTAATATTTAGTAATGCACCATTAACTAATCAATTCTACCAACCATGTTAATGCAACCATGAAAAGACTCTATCAACAACTAGGTATTACAGTAAAGTCTCACTACTAGGCTCATTGTTTACTTTTAACATCTAAAGGGGTTCTTTCAATGTTCTTTTAAAAAACTCTATCAAATATGTAATTAGCTAATGATGTGATGGTGTTTAGTAGGCCATCATGCATCTCACACTCATCTCCATGGACCATTAGTTATTTACCCACAACAATGTTAACCATAATCTATCCTTGGACAAGTCACTATCCTTTCCTTCCATTGTTGTCATCAGAAAACTTGATATCATGGTTACATAGAGTAATTATCAGCAAAAATAAGTCTTTAATAGTGATTCTTCAACATCTATTCATGGGCATACATAAAACATAAGTAAAATATCACAACCTAATTCTTCTAAAAACAGTTCTCATGCATTATTTAGAAGCAAAATCATATCAGAATAAATACCACATTACTACGATCCTTATCGCAGAAGCACACATTCTACTCCAAAGGAAAACCATTTTAACCATCCATTTCCATTTAAAGGATACTAGCAACTTAGCCTTGTTTTCCATGCATGTAATTAGATAAAAACATATTCAAAGAAAGATAGCCCCTCAAATTCTTCTTTGTGCATGTAACTAAGTAATCTTTCCAATAGTATGGATATTATTATTATTACTATTATGCATGAAAATGCAAGTCTATTTTTCCAAAACTATCTTTCCCAAGACAAATATATTTAAAAAGTCTATCGTATATGAGAATACATGGTCTGTTTTATAAGGAAACAAATGTGTTAGTTATTATTTATTAAGCTCAAATATTTGCATCTTTCCAAAGAAAATCTAATGCACTCATTGCATGTGATTACATTTTTCTCTTCCAAAGTCTAACACAACAATTATACACTCCCCATGAATACTTATATTCGAATAATTCAACATTATAGGCGTATTTTTGATGGGTGCAATTAGAATGTCTCCTTTCAAGAGATCAAACCTAATATTTATATTTTTTCCGTGCAAGGAAATAACATATTTCTTTTCAAGAAATATCAAACATAGGATTTCTATTTTATGCATGTAGATAAAATTATATCCTCTCAAAGAAATAACTCTATTTGTGCATATTTATTATCAAGAAAATCTAATAAAATAATTTCAAACAAAGTTCACATGCATTCTTGATGAAAAGTAACATGTCTTCTTAAATGTTATTGTTTGAAGGGTTCATGTGCATTCTCTTTTCAAGAGAACAACATCCCTAACTTATATTTTCATGTGCATAAACTTAAGAAAACCTCATCAAGAACACATACATCCCTTCAATATGTATTCTTTGTGGAAGCAATAATTTATCACCATAGCCCTTCTTTAATGCATGCAACACATATCCCTCATTTAAGAGGTTCTGGCTATTTATGGTTTTTTTTTTTTCTTAGTAACACTAATTCTATTAATATATAACATAAAAGTACAAAACTGTCACTGCCTCAGCTGAGAGAGCCTGAGCATAGGGCTTGACAGCTGTGAGAAACAAGAGTTTGGACTGCCCACCGAGGGGAAACCAGTCCCTGCAAATTAAGAGTTGCCGCCCTCATCAGGGAAACCGGCCTTTCAACCAAGTAGTGTAACAGAAATACAGAAAGTATAATAGACCACTTTGCAAGCAAAGGGTGAATAAACAGGAAAACCATAATTAACCTAAAAACATTGTGCATGAGAAACAAAAACTTTTGAGAGATTGTCAAACTACTGTTCATTTGTTGGAGAAGGTGGTTCTTCTACAATTCTACATTTATACTAATCGTTGCTTTCACCTTCATTAGTGGAGAGAAGCTCTTTGCCTTTTTCCTTGCCTTCCGTAGTCTTGACCTGCATTGAAACGTCACGGGAAATATGTAATTGAGGCAAGGAGACCTTGGCGTTGTTAGCAGAAGCAGAATTAGGAGCATTGGGGTTAAGAAATGCGACAGAGGGATCAGGAATTGCGATCGAAGGAGGCGCAAGGTGGGTAAAATCTTCACATACAGTAACCGTGACAAACGCCGTGAGGACCGGCGTGTCAAACACATAGTTGAATTTGAACTCCGCGCGCTGGGAGGTTTGCCGAAGGGAAGAGGAGGAAGGCAGAGGGGGAACGGGAGGAGCAGCGGAGGGGTCGACATGAGGTGTAGAGGAGAAGAAAAAGGGAGGTGGAGGACGTGCAGAAGGAAGGGCGGAGTCAGGGGAGCGAGGCCTGCCCCTGCGACTTCTGGTTTCCGGAATGTGGTCGCAGGGGAAATCATCAAAGGATGAGATCGAAGAAGGAGAAGACTGAGGGTGATAGACACGACCTCGACTGGAGCCACGATGACATCACATATGATGGTGCAGTCTAGGCATAGCGAGAGGGAGAGGTTGATGGAACGGACAGAGGAGAAGTGACAATGGAGGGCCAGAAGAAGTGCACAGATAATTCGAACAACAGAGCTTACTATGCGAATGGTGAAACTCAGGAATGGTTTCCAAAAGGCAAAGGAGCTCACATCGTCTGCCTGTCTGCATTCGAGCGCTAGGCTGAGCGCAGGCGGGCGGGCAAGAACTTCAATGAAGCTTGATGGTGGTGCAGACAGAGAAATCACCATGCAGGAGACCAACATCCATAACAAGAGCCGAAGAAGACCAGGTGAAATGCTTAGCGCGTCGACGGTTCGAGAGAACGACATTAATGCAGCGTGGGGTGGCATATTGAATTCCCTTGTTAATGCATTTGTGAGAGGCTAGATGACCAGCCCAAAACGACGGTCTCGGGAGGCGGCTAGGGAGGAGCGTCCCATCACATGCGAGAGGCATCCGCATTCGGAAAGCTATTTATGTTATATAAGGGAATACTTTTTTTTTTTTTTCAAATGATGCAATTAACTATTGTTTCTATGCTTCTACATATGTGTTCTTTTCAAATGATTATTTCTTTGTGAAAATATCACATACTTATTTTCAAGAACACAACATAGTTTTTCTATATTTTATGTACAAAGTTCTCATGCATTTATTTTCAAGAATGTATCAAAATTAGCCATTGTTTGTGCATAATAACTAGGGAAACTTCTTTTAAAATAATAACAAAGTTAGCATTTTATGCACTAAACCATGCAATAAAATCAAACTTTCCAGTATACAACACACAAATAACTTATCCTTTTACACACAAGAACATGTAACTTTTGCAAACTCTTGCAAAGTAATTAACACAATTTACTCATCTTTCATGCACAAGAAAAACATATTCTTTCCAAAGAAGATACTATGACTTATGTTATCTCTGTGCATGAAATCTATATATAAATTTTCATAAGGTAATTCCATAAGCTATTATCGTTAACTTCAACTAAAAAATGAAACCCCAACTTATTATATCTGCACATGAAATATTAATATTTTCTCATATATTTATTTAATCTTAATAGGCTTATATTCATATGGGAATATAACTTGTTTATAATGAGATTGAAAGATAAGTCAGGTAAATAATCAATAGTGAATGTTTTCACTCCCATCATGATCAATTGATGCAATACCTTTTCTTTTGTGTATGTAAACCCATCCCAAAAAATATTAGCAAAAAAATTATGATTTATTATTCTTGTTATTTTATCCCATTTTTTCAAATTAATAAGAAAATATTTGCAAAGATTTATTTTCAGGAGCCCATGTGATATTTTAAAAAACATAAAGATTAATAATCTTTGTCTCTTGCACAAAATTCCATAAAATTTTTACAAAGATACAAATGCACATAACTCAAGGTAGAATCGAATAACCTCTTTTGAGTCTTTAATCAACCAGTGCTACACGGTAGCAATCATATAGTCAACTTTTGGAGTAAGGGTGATATGGAATTCATTGTAGTCTTCTTTCACATGTTCATTTAAATCTCTTTCACCTCTGTAAAAGTTCCATACCGAGATCTTTCTACGATCACTTCACTGTCTCTCGCACTTTCTTTTTACCTTGTAACGATATTTCCACCAACTAAATGCATTACGAACCTATCAATAATTCGATTAATTTTTATTATTTATTATAAATACTATGATGTCTATACATGTTATTTTAATCTAGTGTCATATGGGGCTCTAAGGGATATTACACGAGTTAACTCTAGTATTGATGATAAGAAAATTAATAGTAATAATAATCATAATAATAATATATTTCATTTTTTAAATGTTTATCTTATTTTTTTAAATAATAAACATATATTGAAAGTGTAAATTCAACTTATTTTAAATAATAAAATATTTTAAATTTTGATAATATATTGAATTATTTATAGAAGTAAAAATACAACTTAAATAATAAAAATTATAATTCTATTATAATTAAATTGTCAAAAAAAGAAAATATAAAAAATTTAAATAAAATTTAATAAAAAATATCAAAATACCAATTAAATTTGTTGAATCGAGTCACTTATAATGCAACACACATGATATTATTCATAGAAATGGATTTGTGTTGTAAATTTGTAAGTGAAAAGTTTTAACGACATATGAAAGACCAATTTATCAAGCATGTTGGTAATTATGTTGTAAGGTATTTCCTTCTTGGATGAACTCCCATACCATCGTCTTTTTCACTGCTCTAATCTATCGAATGGTTTATTAGAAGATTATATTATATTTTGTTGTAGATTTGAAGTTATGTGGTAGGAGACTCTGTGCTTCGTGGAAACTAGGCATCCATGGTTCCTGACCCCCCTACATGAAAAATCAAAGATGAGTGGCGGAGATAAACCGAGGAGATAGGATGGTGGTCATCATTTGATAACTCAACCACATAGAATGAATAGTCTTACGAACTATTATTATGCTCTATCCTTCCTCCACATTCGAGGAATTTTTCTTCCTTTTGTTAGGGTTAGTGTCATATGGATGAGGTTGATTGTTTTCGTTGAGAAATGGGATGTTGTGGCATTTAAATTTTAGATTTTCATGAAACCCTAATTATTTATTCTATATGATTATTTTATCTTCTGGTTATTTGCAGGTTGATTATCGGGGGCTTTTGAACTTGCCTTACTAGTGAGACTAGGATGTCAGGTTTTCATGCAAGGACATCAACCAATACAAGCTATTACTATTTGAAATTCTGGGAAGATGAAAACTCAAAAAAATTTCGCCATTTTTCTATGTGGATTATTACCCTTTTTTATTTGTATAGTTGGTATTAACCTATTTTCCTTTTTACTATAATTTTTTTTCTTTTTTTTTTGTTAGGAATATTTTTAACCTATTTGAGGCTTCCTAAGCTGAGAGAAGCCTTGTTGCATCACATAGAATGTAAAATGAATCCAATCATGTCTCCAATAAGTTATAGCTTGGTATTATCGTATAGAGTCTTGTACTGTGTAGTTTAGGGTATCCAAACCCTTTCACCTAACACTTGCTACATTGGTGTTTGACAACAAAACCTTATATTTTTCTCCCCCACCAAGGTTGTTTTATCACAATTCACTTAACTCAGACATAAATATATGTCTTTCCCTAATTTTTGGTTCCACACACAATAAAGTAGCAAAGACACGATTCATTTAGGATTTTTATTTTATATATATATATATATAGTTTCATAACTCAACCATAGGGAATGATTACCCTTACAAACTGTCATTATGGTCCATTCTTCCTTCATCATCTAGAAATTTCACATCGTTTAGCTAGGGTTAGTCTCATAAAGATGAGGGAATTTGTCTTCCCAAAGAAATGTGCTTTTTTGGTAGTTAAATTTCATATCATCATGAACTCATACTTATTGCTTATAGTTGATTGTTTACTCTTATGGCTATTTGCAGTTTGATTACTAGGTTCACTAAAATTTTCCTTACAAATGAGACTATGATGTTAATCATTCCTGCAAGGACATCAATTGTGGCAAGCTATTATTGTTCAAATTTTTGGGAGCATTCCCACTCCAAGTTTTTTTGCCATATAATCCATCTAAAAGACACAGGTATATTTAAATCGTTTAACTATGTGGCTCATTACCCTTTAACCAATTTAATAGAAATAATTATATTTAACTCCTTTTACTTTGTGGCATATTACCCTATGTTATTTTTACAATGGGTATTAAAGTGTTTTCTTTTAGCCTAATTTATTTTTTCTTTGTTTTTGTTATGATGATTTCTAACCTGTGTGAGAATTTCCAAGATGAGAGAAACATTAATTCCTTGATTCCACTACACTCTAAGAATGAAAAAGGGCTCCAATATGGTCTCCAATTAGTTATGGTTTGGTATTATGGTACAAAGTCTTGTAGTATGTAATTTACGGTATCCAAAACTTTGAACCTAACAATCGATAAACTAGTGTTTGACAAAAAAGCATAATATTTTTTGTCACTAAGGTTTTTGATCTAACAATTCTTTTAACACCAATAGAAATAGTGGTCATTTCTTGATTTGGGGTTCCATGAAAAATATTGTCACAAACACTCTCTTTCTTTATGGATTCAAGCCTTGACTCCAAAAGAATCATACCCTCCACTTAGGTATGCTTGATTTATTATTATTGATGTTTCTATTGTTAATGGTTTTTTTGGAGCCCCCCTCACATATTTTATGAGGGCTTTTATTATTATTATTATTATTATTATTATTATTATTATTATATATATATATATATATTATTTAATATTTTTTACTTAAAAACAAATCCCAACATTCCTCAATGTTATAAAACTTGAAGGTTCATTTTTCAAGTACTTTTTAGGATTTCTGGAAAATAGAACTCATATAGTAGAGCACATTTCCCAATTGCAAATAGTTTCCACTTGTTTATATTCAACACATTAAGGATGAAAATAATAACATTTTATTGCACTCTCATTTATGGCCTATAACACAGGAAGAGAAATCCTATAGCAGAGGACATTGCCCACTTGCAGACATATTCCACTTGTTTATATTCAAAACATAAAATATGATTATAATTACATTTTACTGCACTCTCATTCGAAGCCTATTTTTTGATCTTAGAATCAAGGTGGGGTTTGGCATTTGACTTACAGGAGACTGAAAGGTAGGAGGGATAATTAGCATGATTGGAATTTACATTAAGAGATTTTAATTCATTTTTTTCTTAGGACTAAGGAGTGACATCTACTTAGGCTCCTGCACATTGTAACAAATGACGTTGTATAAAGCTAACGCGCCAACCTTCTTGCTTGTATAGGAATTTCGAACAAACATGTCTTTCAAAGGGTACATTCAACCATAGTTGGCATGCTTTATGAAGAAAGCATCATGGCTAGGGATAAGGAGTCATCATAATGTGTTGAGGATTGAGGAAACAAATATTATCCAAGAAGCCAATATTTGAGTTTCAACAAAGTATAGTACAATATCCTTTTTCATGTGTATGTCCCGAACAATATCAAACACATGGAAAAATAAATTAATTCCAACAGTACCCCATATCACAGATTATATTAATTAGAATGATTAAAATTAATTTTAAAGAGCGTAAGGAAATTCAACATAATAAATTCATATTAAGTCACATGAAGGCCATTTCAAAGATGCCAAGAAAGTCATTAGAAACCTACATGGAGCTATTGACTTTGGTATTAATTATACTAATCATTTGAATGTTGAGTTGACATGTTATTCATATTTTGTGTAGGTAATCCAAATGATAGAAAAATAATCATTGGATATGGATTTCATATAGGATTAAGGATTCTATTTTGGAGCAGTCACAAGTATCTAATTTTTTCAATGTCCTATAAAGTTGAGTACAAAGCATTGTGCATTTCTACTTAAGAATTTGAATTCTTTGTTTCATTGTCCTCTAAAGTTGAGTACAAAGAATTGTGCATTTCTACTTAAGAATGTGAATTCTTAAGATATAGGAGAAAGGAAGGTAGTAGCTACAACTATCAAGCGGAGAAATAAAGTTCAATAAAATTTACAGATAATCCATTTTATCAAACAAAATAAAAAAATATTAAAAATCAACATAATTTTGTAAGAGAAAAAATTCAACCAATAAAAATTGATTTAATGCATTGTAAAAATGAAAATATCACTAATATATTCACTAAGTCATTGGTAAAGATAAAGTTTATAATAAGTGAGATTTTTAAGTATATACATAATTCATTTTTGAGGTGATTAGAAAATATAAAAATGAATGTAATTAGAAACATATTATTAGAGGATTGTAAGCAGATTTTTAAGATTTTTAATATTGTAAATAAATTTAGAAATTATTAAAATGTTGACATTATAATTAATAAATTATGTTAAATAAATAATAATAAAAATACTAAAATAAATTTAATTACACCTAAAACTTATAAGAGTTGTCTACTGAGCTCAGAGAGTTTCCACAACCATTAAAAGTAACGAGAATGAGGGAATTTTAGTGATACAATATTCTAAGTTTCATTTAAAAAAAAAAAATAACATCTTTTGGTTAATTATTTCTATCATTTAAATCACTAAATACCCTTTCCAAAACGGATTCGCACGTTGAAAATCATACACTAAAATGGAGAAATGTATTAAAAAAAAACTTATTATTTCTATTCTTTTTAGTTAATTTTATCTCAGATTAGATAGTGAGTTTTAAGAAATTTTGACTAGTTTAAATTGCAAATTTCTGGTAAGTTTGACTCATTTAAATTGCAAATTTCCAGTATTTAAGTGTTTAAGATTTTTTTGACTTGTTTAATTTTTATTTTTTTGGGATTTTAATTTATTTATGTATAAAAAATATTTTAAATAATAGAAACATACAATTTAACTCAAAATTGTATTTAGCTAATTTAAGAGAAAAAAACATTCTATTCAAATTGAGCATTAAAAAACATATTAGTGAATTCATCCACTAAACTCATTAAAGTATTCATATTTTCCTTATACTGCTTGGGAACTTAAATATTAGACCTCAAAAAGGGAAGATCATAGATACTACTAAGATCTGGGCTCTTGACTATTCTCTGGTGTTCATTCATATTTGCATTCAAAAATACCTTTTTAAATATTAATGAATTAATTTTAGAGAGAAAGAAAAAAAAAACTATTTTTTAGTTAATATATACTAATCATGAAAAAAAAAATTATTATTAGTTTAAACGGGGTATTAAAAGACAATACTTATTAGGAAATTATAGTGAAAGGTGTTAATATTTTCCTTACGTTCGTTGGGAACTTCAATGTTAGACCTAAGAAGGGAGTGCAGATTACAGAGACTTCCATGACTATTGCTGGCTTTGGGATGGATAGAGATTCGCGCGCTCGACCATTTTCGGGTGTTCATTCACATTTGAAATTGTTCGGGATTTGTTTTTTGAACAGGCACTAGTAATGCTAAGGTTATAAATGGAATTCAGATCCCTTCAATTCCCTCCACTACTTTAGTAGATTCTTGGCAGCTGGACTGTTAGGAAGGGGAATGAGACAAAATTTAGAAAAATGTAAAGAAATTGTTTCAACTTTTTTATTAACAGAGCAAGAACAAGCTATCAGACGAAAGCTGAGTTGTTCCATGAATGACTCTATATTCCCAAACAACACCAAACTCAATGATTTCCCATATTTATGGTTTCCAAGACAACCTACCTAATGTCTATGGGGGAGATCTGATCTCACTCTCAAATCCATTATCACCCATATTTTTGGTTCAACTTGACTTAACAACATCAATGTTCCTTCAAAATAATATCAAGATCTATATAAAATAGAGGACTAGGTATATTAATTTGTATTAAACTTGGTGAACAAGTTAGCAGGATACACCTAACAATATGCATTTCGGAATTGATTTGTAATACTTGGTGAACAGAGAAGCAGAGAAAAAAAATTCCAAGGTTTGGAATTGCTTCTACCCAATAAACTCTTCTTGGGCTTAACAAACAAAAACCAAGATATATACTGATACATTTTATATATAAACTGAGAGAACCCAAAATCCAGAGTACTGAAAAAAATATACAGGCAGGCTTCCAATTAGTCCCGTTTTACTCATGTCTCCATTGCATCATCAATATCCCAATCATCATAGATTACAGACATCCCACCAGCTTCCTCTTTGGGATTTCCCTCTGAACCGGAAGCTGTTGTTGCATCTTTCTCATCTTGACTGTGGTATGTTAGTCCATCATCTCCATTATCAGAAGAAAATGGCTGAGGCATTTCCTCATTCTCGCTCATAGGGAGATAAAACTCATGAAGCCTTCTCCTCCATTTCTTGACCTACCCATACCAGCTGCACTTGCTGCACACCTTCTTGATGTCATGTGTTTGAGGATGCACATATTTCTTCCTCTAGTTTTTGACAGAGCGAAACAAAAAAACTTGCATTTTCAGCTATCATAAATAAGAGCAAAACATAATGTTGGTAGAGTCCTGTCTAAACTTGAACAAGAGGACTGAAGGGCAAGGAAAGGCCTAATACTGATGAACAAGCTCCTGGTATCTTTCATAGCCGAGAGTGTTCTTCCGATAGTCAATCTTCTTTTGCCTCTGGCACAATTTGTGCGGATCATATTCAAAAATACTTTCCTTTCCCTTTGGATAGATTGCGATCCCATGATTTCAAGTGGGTCGGCATTTAAAACACACCATTTAATATTTCATTCATAAAATGAATTGACCAAGTAAATAAAACCTGCAAATAAAATCAAATAAGAATACTTACTTGGTGGATTTGCAACAATTAACCTCTGAAAAACATCCACCACGGGACACCCTTCGTCACTGGAACCATCTAGAGAGTCCTCTTCTTCATCAATATCCATTTCCATGTGAGAAGCTTGGCAGTCTTACTGCTTCTACGACGGATGGTGTGAAATGCATTTTCTTGAGGAAGTAGCAGAAACTTGCAGGTCTTCAGAGCGAATGATGTTGTCAGAAGAAGAATTTGGGGGCTTATCAAAAACCCTAACCCACATAGAAACAGACGATGACGATGGTGCTCCAGGAAGGCTTCCAATTATTCCCGTTTTACTCATGGCTCCATTGCATCATCAATATTCCAATCATCATAGACTACAGAGATCCCACCAGCATTCTTTTTGGGACTGCCCTCTCAACCAGAAGTTGTTGTTGCATCTTTCTCATCTTGACTGTGTAATGCTAATCCATCATATCCATTATCAAAATAAAATGGCATAGGGGTTTCTTCATTCTTACTCATAGGGGGATCAAACTCATGAAGACTTCTCCTCCAGTTCTTGACCTGCCCATACAAGTTGTGCTTGCTGCACACCTGCTTGATATCAGGCATTTGAGGAGGCACATATTTCTTCCTCTGGTTTCTAACAGAGCCAAACAAAAACACTTGCATTTTCAACTATGATAAATAAGAGCAAAACCTAATGTTGATAGAGACCTGGATAAAATTGACCAAGAGGAATGAAGGGCGAGGAAAGGCCTAATACCAAGGAACAAGCTCCAGGTATCTTTCATAGCCGAGAGTGTTCTTCCCATATTCAATCTGCTTCTGCCTCTGGCACAATTTGTGCAGATCGGATTCGAAAAGCATTTCGTTTCCCTTTGGACAGTCTTAAATCCCATAATTTCATGTGGGTGGGTATTTAAAACACAAATTTTAATGTTTCATTCAGAAAATGAACTGGGCAAGTAAATGAAACCTGTAAATAAAATCAAATAAGCATACTTACCTGGTGGATCTGCAACAACGAACCTCTTGGAAACATCCACCACGGGACACACTTCGGTACTGGAACCATCCAGAGCGTCCTCTTCTTAATCAATATCCATTTCCATGTGAGAATCTTGCCAATCTTGCTACTTTTGCAGTGGATGCTGTGGAATGCATTTTCTTGGGGAAGTAGCAGACACTTCCAGGTCTTCAAAGCGAATGATGTTGTCAGAAGAAGAAGTTGGGGGCTTATCATAAACCCTAACCCACACAAAAATAGAGGATGGTGATGGTGCTTCTTTAGCCTTAGCATTTTAACTCTAATAGCGATGATCGAGTCTAATTTTGCTCTTGTAATGAGAGGACCCTGAAGCCAAATGGGAGTGTGATAGCTACATTTGCTGCTAACTATTTTGTTAACTAGTTAAGTGATTTATATATATTTGTTAAGGAATAACTAAGACAGTTTATGTTATTTATTTTAAATAATAGCATTGTTAGGAAAAATAAACTGGATAAAAGTAAATAAAAAGTTGATGGTAAAATGTTTTCCAAGAACTGGAAGTGGTTGGGGATAGTTGGAAACAGTTACCTGTTCCTATAAGGATAAAAGGTTTATCCCAGTGAGGAATACGGTTTCTCTTCTAGTTTGGAGGAAAGAATACGGATTTTCCAGAGCTGGCAGAGGACAGTGGAAAACCACTCAGAAAATCCTAAAACTAATTTTCTGGTGTTGGCTGGACTGACTATCCTGAGGTCATAGTAGAAAAGAATCCATTGTTAACCCGTACCTTTCCAGATATTGGAGCACGGGGGTAGGAGAAGGGCATAATCGCCTCTCCTGAAGGTTGGGAGGACCATAGCTATAATCTGCTAATAAGATAAGTAAAATTTATGAAATTCTATTTGATTTCTTTGGTTGTAGATGGAGATTATAAATACATACTTATGTCATGAATTATGTAAAGAAATAGTAACAAGATTTTTGTGTAATTAATGTTGAATTCTGAAGTTATGCTCACAGTAGAAAGACTGTAACATTTCTAGATAATTCTGGAACTATGCAAATAATAGATAGACAATATTTATTAGAATTATGTAAACTGTGCAAGTGACAGGAGGACTGCATTTATATACATTTATATAAATATCTTAAACGCAGTAAAGAAGGTTTTTCTAATATAAAAATATTATAACTGTTATTTTGTACATTCTTATATTTCTAACTTATCATGAATGAATCTAGAAAAGAGATAAATTAGAAAATATGTATAAGCAAGGAAACTGGAAAAAAAAACTTCAGGTTAAGTTTTAAGTTAATTCGATGAGATAGTATTTGGAATTTTGATCTTGGGTTTCGGCAAAACCATATCCATGATACCTTGTCCTTATAAATATAGCCATACATGGACACTATGAAGGGTGGTCCAGTAACCAGATTTGACTATAAGGGAAATAGACCCTTTCTAATTAATTTCATATTACAGAACATCTTATATGTAAAAGAAAAAAAAGAAAAAAAAACTGCATATAATCAAATTCTTTATGATTTATCCAATTTCAACGATATAAACAAATATCAAAAACTCTAAGCGTATCATAATAAAAATTTAGATCTAGAAGGGACTGAAGAATATTCGGGAATAGACCTTTTGATTATAATGAGAGCACAAATCCAGAGTTAGAAACTATATTTATTAAAAACAGAGCAGAGCGAATTTCAACAAATTCATGAGAACCAATAAGAGCTAACCTGGTAAACAATATAACGATGAAAGAATTCCATTTTTCAATAAGAAATGTTTCTATATATATAAATAGAGATTTCTTATATGAAAAAATAATATAACAGTAGATATACTGGTTATGCAAACATCCATAAAGAGGGATATAATAGTCATCCATATAATAAAAACCTGTTTCATAGAAAATACACATACCGAGGAAGTATTAAAAAAACCCTTAAAGGGTACGGAGGCATGAATGTACATGTATATTACAAAAAAAAAAACTAGTATTCTCAATTAGCGAGAAGCTTTATATTCAATCTATTACCAATAATATAACCTGAAACTAAACTCCGCCAGCAACAATCTAAGTTAAGATTGGCAAGCCCTTTTATCTCTTTTAAAGACTCCTCAGAAGGTCGGAAGGCCGCATCAGCTGATTTAGTGAAAGGAAGGTTGTTGTTGGGCATTAAATACCTGGAATAAAGTCCATAGGCAGTGTTAGCTAGGTTAAGGTCTTTGGAAGACAACCAAGACTGAATTGGATAACACATACCCAAGCAATAAAATTGACCTATGAAAAAATTAAAACAAGAAAGAGTTATCAGTAATCGAGACTGTTGCACAAATCAGATAAACACATAGCACCAATAATGAGTTGAAAGAGAATACTCTTTAATGATAACAAAAGGGGGTAACTGGTAGTTTACGTGGGAGGTTTGGAAGGAGCCATTTGGGCACATTATCCTCTAAAGCTTCTAGATTCAATAACGAAGAGAAACCTTTGTAAATTTATAAGTTGTGGAAGAATGAGGATCGAGAATAATTCTTTAATCTAAGATAATAATAAAAAAAACATAAATCCTAAAGAGAAACGATGGATGGATTTACCTCTATTATACATAGAATCCATTTGTAACCAAAACAACTCACCTCTATAGGTGTATCTATGACAATAACGCTTGCAGAGAAGCTCCTTGGAGTAAGGCTTAGCACCACGAAGTTATTCCTTCGTTAACTTCATAAAAGAAATGCAGAGAGGTTCACTGCAGAGCTGAGCTTTCTGTAATTTCGAAAGTGAATAGAGGAGAAATGAATTGGATAGAACCTTTCTTGGAGTCAAATGCTGGGAGGCGCTAGGGTTGGCGGTGGAACCGATAGAAATTCCCACCCAAACTCCTCACCGTTGATCTAGCTAAGATCTACAGAGAGGATTTTAACAACAAACCTTATGAGTTGCATTGTGATCCAGAAAAGTCTGCCAAATGTACCATCCCATTGAATACATGTAGCTCAACTTTAAATGAAATTAAATGCGCCAGCTCATGCATTGGTAGAAGCATTATATATGTTGGGTTTATGTTTGTTAAGAGTGTAATGGTGACCGCATGCAATGTTTTATTTTTTTCTGTTCTATTCTATGTTTTAAAAAAGACCTTAACATGTATTATTATGTGCAATGATAAATTTTGGAGAGAAATTAATAATTACATAGCATATATATATAACCCTGTTATGGGTTGAACTTTTTGTAAAGTAATTTACACAGTACCTTATGTATCCCTGTTATGGGTTAAAGAAAAACAATAATATTAAATTTACATAAACATGTAAATTAGGGTAGGATCTAGGATTATTTCTAGTAGAGTATAGTTAAAAAAAAAAATTATTGATAAGTGTGCCAAGTGGTATCAGAGTAGAATTCATACGCTGGGACCCTAAGGGTCAACTAATGGTAAAGGTGTATGTTTATTGATGCATATAGTTTAGAAAGAAAAATTATGAGAAGGGGAAATACACAGAAAATTCCCCAAGAATTCGGGGAATCCCAATGTCAACCAGTGATGAACCCATACTAGTAGTAGGCTGCTAGAAGACTAGTAGGCTGCTAGAAGAACAACAACACCAAACTAGTTTCCTGTTGAATACGGTACAACAATTACAGGAGGAAATGGTACTTGTTTGAAAGGATAATGAACGACTATTGAAAGATCAGGAGAAAATATTAAAAATTCTGTCAGATAAACAAAACCAGGAATTGGAACATCCAAGTACTGACAGAGGCATGCAAGATGAAGAAGAACAACAAACGAGAAATAACACCACCAACAGAGTGGAAAGAAGCTCGTCCCAACAAAGAAAAAACAAAAATTTCAACGAAGTATAATCTGGCAATGTGTTAGATCAACAAGAAGTTAAAAAGAAGAAAACAGAACTTCAAGGGGAGTTTCGAAAAATAAACCACCAACGTTGATGGTGAAGTTGAAGAAGTGGATGAAGCGTGGTTAATAAACATGAATAAGCACTTCCCGGTGTATGAGTATAGTAGAAACTTGAAGGCCAAATTAGCCATATATCAGCTACGGGAGAAGGCCACTTTGTGGTGGGAAGAAGTGAAAAATGTTTGAAGCATAGAGGAATAGGATGTTACCTAGGAATCTTTTCAGCAATACTTGAACGACAAGTATTTAACAGAATGATTTTATGATGAAAAAGCTAAGGAATTTCATGAATTAAGGTTGGGAAAAATGATTATGGATGAACATATCACTAAGTTTACCTCCCTGTTACGATATGTTCCATGTCTTCGAGAGGAAAATGCTAAAGTGCAGTGATTTCTGAGCAGTTTTCCAACACATGTGAAGGAGTGAATAGAATTTGTAAATCCACGAACCATGGATGAAACCATTCGTAAAGCACGAATGTGATATAAACAATCCAAGACCAAAGGGGAGGTTGGAAAAAATTGGCATCCAAAGAAGGGACAAAAAAGTAACTCGAGTTTCAAGGGCGCCAAAAGCAACAACTTTAAAAATTCTGCACGAAATCCTTTCAACAAATAGTTTGGCAAAAATCACTAGAGAACTAGATGGCTAGAAGACAAATAGCCTACAAAAGCATCCACCAAACCTGAGAAAGTGCAAGTGACCAAGCCACCTTTATAATGTTGGGGGTGTAGTGAAGCACATTACTATAAAAACTACCCACAACAAACAAGAAATGACACTGTAGCAAACTTACAGGAAGCTTCTATAGTAGGTGATGTGGCACAAAATATACCCCGTATCAATGCGGCGTTGGAAGATAGACAAGTGAATTATCAGCCAACGATGATTGAGCTGGAAGGTAAAATACTAACTCAATCTATTTCTATTTTAGTAGATCCAGGCACAAGTCTGAGCTATGTTAGTTCCAAAGTGGTAGAGTTGTGTAAATTGAAAAAATAGAAATTTAAAAGTTCATGACTAGTACAGTTAGCCACCGGAGCAAAGCGTAAGGTAACTGCCAAAATTCCGAACTGTATATTAGAAATTTCGAATCAAAAGTTACAAGTGGATATGAACATTCTTCCATTAGGATCCTATGATGTTTTGTTAGGCATGGATTGGCTAGAAAAGCATTGGACACTAGTAGACTGTAAGGAAAAGATTATTTATTACAGAATGCACGATGGAACACGTAAGGAAATTCAAGGAATTAGAAAGTCATTACAGCTACGTCCAATTTCAGCATCCCAAATGAATAAATGTATAAGAAAAGGGTACCAGTTATATGCAATTCAGGTGGGGTATGAAGATTCTAAGGAGAAATCTCCTAGAACGGAAAATATACATGTGGTACAAGAATTTTTGGATTTTTTTCCAGAAAATATTCTTGGATTACCACCAAGGACAGACATTTACTTTACTATAGAGTTAATTCCTGGAGCTTCTCCCATGTCAAATGCTCCTTATAGAATGAGTGTGCCATAATTAACAGAACTGAAGACGCAGTTACAGGAATTATTGGATAAAGGTTACATTCTCCTGAGCGTGTCCCCCTGGGGAGCTCCAGTTTTGTTCATGAGAAAGAAAGATGGGACCATGAGAATAGCATGGATTATAGGCAGCTCAAAAAATTAATAGTCAATAAAAAATATCATCTACCAAGGATTGATGTTCTATTTGATCAGGTAAAAGGGGCCATAGTGTTTTCCAAGATAGATTTGAGATCTGGGTATCATCAGATTCGAATCAAAGACGAAGACATTTGCAAGACACAATTTTGTACCAGGTATGGTCACTATGAATTAGTGGTGTTACCCTTTGGGTTAACAAACGCACCAGCAACCTTTATGAGGTTAATGCATGGATTCTTCCATCCTTTCCTGGATAATTTTGTACTTATATTTATAAATGACATTTTGATCTATTCCAAAAACCAGGAATAGCATAAGGAGAATTTGAGGATTGTGCTGGAAATGCTAAGAAAACACCATCTGTATGCAAAGTTCAGCAAGTGTGATTTCTTCAAAACAGAAATCCAGTACTTAGGACATGCTATTTCAGCAAAGGGAATTGCTATTGATCCAAAAAATATCAAAACAATCATGCAATGGCGGGTAACCCAAAATGTGGCAGATATTAGATCCTTTATGGGACTAGCTGGGTACTACCGAAGATTTATTTAAGGATTTTCAAGAATTTATTTTCCCATTACTTCCTTGCAGAGGAAAGGAAATATTTTTAAATGGACTGCGGAATGTAAAAATAGTTTTAAAAAACTGAAACAACTTTTAACCACTGCTCCTGTATTAAGGGTAGTTGATCCCAACAAAGAGTTTGAAGTATGTACGAACGCAAGTAAAGAAGGTGTTGGGGCAGTTCTGTCTTAGGAAGGCAAAGTGGTGGCATATGAATCTAGGAAATTGAAAGATCATGAAAAAAGGTATTCCGCGTATGATCTGGAGTTAACAACAGTAGTCCATGCACTTCAGATATAGAGACACTACTTGTTGGGAAATTTTTTTATGTTAAAAACGGATCATAGTAGCTTGACGAGCTACTTCAAGCAAGCAAATTTAAATTCAAGACAAGAAAGATGGAAAGATTTCCTAAGTGAGTTTGACATGAATATTCAACATGTCAAAGGAAAGAAAAACCGTGTAGATGATGCTTTAAGTAGGAAATTACATGGTATATATGAGCTATAATATAATCAACTACAAAGTAGATTTTCAGAACAAATAAAGGAAGAAGCGCAAAAAGATCCCGAGTACGATTTTTTGTGGCAAAAAATGGAAGAAATCAGAAAGCAAGGAGGCACAACCGAGTATGGGATAAATGGAGATCAAATGTTAACTTTGCAAGGTAAAGTATATGTGCCTAACCGTGTGAATCTGAAACAGTTGATAATGAATGAACACCATCACAGCAATTATGCAGGTCATCCGAGATACCAGAAAATGTTGACTGTAATTAGGAAGATATTCTTCTAGCCTAGTATGCGTAAAAACATTGTTGAATATCTAAGTAAGTGTTTAGAGTGTCAGCAGGTGAAGGTAGAGCATCAACATCCTGCAGGATTTTTGCAGCCAATACCAATACCCAAATCGAAGTGGGAGGTCATATCCCTAGACTTCATTACAGGCTTACTGCGGACCAGAAGACAAAATGATTCCATAATGGTGGTGGTGGATAGATTGGGTAAATATTCACATTTTATACCAGTACAGTCTACTTATAAGACTCTGCAAATAGCCGACATATTCATGAAGGATATTTTTAGACTACATGGAATTCCTAAGATATTTATCTTAGACCGGGATGTGAAGTTTACCTCTGCCTTCTGAAAGACATTGTTTACAGGACTGGGAACTCAGATAAACTTTATCACAGCTTATCATCCCCAGTCTGACGGGAAAACGGAGTGAGTAAACCAGGTATTGGAAGACATGCTGTGCATGTCTATAATGCAGTAGCCAACTAAACGGGAAGACTATTTTCACCTGGTCGAATTTTCTTATAATAATGGCTACCAGAAATCCTTGAAGATGAGTCGTTTTGAGGCCTTGTATGGGAGGCAATGTTGCACACCCATAAACTGGAGTAGCCCCGAAAAAAAATTAATGTTGGGACCCGAAATGCTTGCTGAAATGGAATTAGAATTAAAAAGGATAAGACAAAATCTGAAGGCTGCACAAGATCGACAGAAGATCTATGTAGATAAAAAGAGGTCTTATCAGGAATTCGAGGTGGGGGACAATATGTACATAAGAATCAAACCCAAGAGGAGCACATTACGGTGGACCTCTTGTGCCAAATTGTCCCCCGGGTTCTGTGGACCCTTCCAAATTTTGGAAAGGATAAGACCTGTGGCCTATCAACTGGTCTTCCCTGGTCACATTTGAGTGCATAATGTATTTCATGTGTTTCTGTTGAAGCGTTACATGCATGATTCAAATCATGTAATTCATTGGAAACATATAGAGGTAGGATATAAATACAAGTCCTAACTTGCAATATGATTTCCTTTGTGAGAAATTGACAAGAATTTTTGTTGCTGCAGGTAGAGCTGGATGGAGAGTTCCTGGTCGTTCCGCAATGCATACTTGACTGAAGGAAAATCGTGCTTCAAAAGCGAGTTATAACCCAGGTTAAAGTGAAATGGAAGCACTTCGGCCTCGATGAGGCTACTTCAGAGGATGAAATATTCATGAAGGAAGCCTACCCAGAGCTCTTTTTAGAGATAAAGTGAAAACACCAAGGACGATGTTACTTCTAGGGGGAAGTTGTGACAGCTACATTTGCTGCTAACTAGTTGGATAACTAGTTAAGTGATTTGTATATATTTGTTAAGGAATAACGGAGACAATTTATGCTATTTATTTTAAATAATAACATTGTTGGGAAAAATAAAATAGATAAAAGTAAATAAAAAATTGATGGTAAAATGTTTTCAAGGAATTGGAAGTGGTTGGGGATAGTTGGAAACAGTTACATGTTCCTCTGAAGATAAAAGGTTTATCTCAGTGAGGAATAGGGGTTCTGTTCTATTTTGGAGGAAAGAGTGTGGATTTTCCAAAGCTGGTAGAGACCAGTGGAAAAACACTCAGAAAAGCCTAAAACTAATTTTCTGGTGCTCGCTTGACTAACTGTCCTGAGGTCATAGCTGAAAAGAATCCACTGTTAACCCGTACCTTTCCAGAGATTGGAGCACGGGAGTAGGAGAAGGACGTAATCGCCTCTCCTAAAGGTTGGGAGGACCACAACTATAACCTGCTAATCAGATAAGTAAACTTTATGAAATTTTGTTTGATTTCTTTGGTTGCAAATGGAGATTATAAATATATAGTTATGTCATGAATTCTGTAAAGAAATAGTAACATGATTCCTATGTAATTAATGTTAAATTCCGAAGTTATGCTCACAGTAGAAAGACTGTAACATTTCTAGATAATTCTAGAATTATGTGAATAATACATAGACAATATTTATTAGAATTATGTAAACTATGCAAGTGACAGGAGGACTGCATTTATATACATTTATATAAATATATTAAACGCATTAAAGAAGGTTGTTCTAATATAAAAAGATTGTCACTGTTATTTTATACATTCTTATCTTTCTAACTTACCATGAATGAATCTAGAAAAGTGATAAATCAGAAAATATGTATAAGCAAGGAAAGTGGAAAAAAAACTTTAGGTTAAGTTTTAAGTTAATTCGATGAGATATTATTTGGACCTTTCATCTTGGGTTTGGGCAAAACCCTACCTATGATACCTCGTCCTTATAAATACAACCATACACGAACACTATGAAAGGTGGTCTAGTTACCAGATTTGACTATAGGGGAAACAGACCCTTTCTAATTAATTTCATATTACAGAATAGCCTATATGTAAAAGGAAAAAGAAAAAAAACTACATATAATCAAATTCTTTATGATTTATGCAATTTCAAAGATATAAACAAATATTGAAAACTCTGAGCGTATCATAATAAAAAATAAGATATGGAAGGGACTAAAGAATATTTGGGAATATGCCTTTCAATTATAATGAGAGCACAAATCCAGAGTTAGAAACTATAATTATTAAAAACAGAGCAAAGAAAATTTCAGCAAATTCATGAGAACCAATAAGTGCTAACCTGGTAAACAATATAACGGTGAAAGAATTCCATTTTTCAATAAGAAACGTTTCTATATATATAAATGGAGATTGCTTATATGAAATAATAATATAACAAAAGATATACTGGTTATGCGGACATCCATAAAGAGGGACATAACAGTCATCCATATAATAAAAACCCGTTTCACAGAAAATTCACATACCAAGGAAGTATTAAAAAAGACCCTTAAGGGTACAGAGTCACGAATGTACATGTATATTATAGAAAAAAACCAGTATTCTCAATTAGCGAGAAGCTTTATATTCAATCTATTTCCAATAAGAGAACCTGAACCTAAACTCCGCCAGCAACAATCTAGGTTAAGATTGGCAAGCCCTTTTCTCTCTTTTAAAAGTTCCTAAGAAGGCCTGAAGGCTGCATTCGCTGATTTAGAGAAAGGACGGTTGCTATTGGACATTAAATACCTGGAAGAAAGTCTACAGGCAGCGCTAGCTGGGTTAAGGTCTTTGGAAGACAACCAAGACCGAATTTGATAACACCTACCCAAGCAATAGAATTGACCTGCGAAGAAATTAAAACAAGAAAGAGTTATCAGTAACTGAGACTGTCACATAAATCAGATAAACACATAGCACCAATAATGCATCGAAAGAGAATACTCTTTAATGATAACAAAAGGGGTTAACTGGTAGTTTACCTCGGAGGTTTAGAAGCAACCATTTGGGCGCATTACCCTCTGAAGCTTCTAGATTCAATAACGAAGAGAAACCTTTGTAAATTTATAAGCTGTGGAAGAATGAGAATCGGGAATAATTCTTTAATCTAAGATTAAAAAAAAACATAAATCCTGAAGAGCAACGACGGATGGATTTACCTTTGTTATACACAGAATCCATTCGTAACCAAAACAACTCACCTCTATAGGTGTATCTATGACAATAATGCTTGCGTAGAAGCTCCGGAGTAAGGCCGCATCATGAAGTTATTCCTTCGTTAAATTCATAAAAGAAATGTAGGAAGGGTCACTACAAAGCTGAGATTTAATTTCACAAGCGAACAAAGAGGGAGAAATGGGGCGTCTTTCGAGTCAAGGTCGAGGCACTCAGGGCTGGTGGTGGAACCAAGAAAATTGCCGCCAAACTCCTCATCGTTTATCTACTTAAGATCTATGTGGAGAGGATTTTTAACAACAAACCTTATGAGTTGCATCAGATCCGTGAGGGGTTCCACAAATGTACCATCCCATTTAATACAGTATCTTGGCTTTAAATGAAATTAAACATGCTACCATGCGTTGGTAGAAGAATTATATACTGGGTTTATGTTTGTTAAGAGTGTAATCGCGACCGCATGCAATGTTTTAATTTGTTCCATTCTATTCTATGTTTAAAAAAAACCTTAACATGTATTGTTACGTGCAATGGATAACTTTGGAGAGTAATTAATAATTACATAAGATATATATATAACCCCGTTATGGGTTGAAATTTTGGTAAAGTAATTAACAAATTAATTATGTATCCCCGTTATGGGTTAAAGAAAAACATTAAGATTAAATTTACATAAACATGTAAATTAGGGTAGGATCTAGATTATTTCTAGTAAAGTATAGTTAAAAAAAATATTGAGCTGAGTGTGACAAGAGGTTGTCGAATCATGGGATTGGGATTAGTAGACGTACGATGATAAGAAGCAAGTGGAGTCCCCTGACTCTCTCGGACGAGGGAATTGTGAGGATCGGTGGTCCACCCTCCTCCATCGTGGGCAACGTTGTTGGTTCTTCGAAAAGGAGGAGATGGGATCCTTCTTCCTTCCGTCGCGTACCTTATTTTCTAACTAAGCGTGGGCATTTTTAGAATTTGCATTGTCGATTATGCATTTTTTCTAAAATCTCTTCTCTCAGAATCCATTTAATCCTAAGGCTGAAACTATTTCAATCGTCTAACATTAAAATCAATGGTGCATAATGATACACTCCGTGTACTTAGAAAGTTTCGTTTCTCAAATAGGGATGCTTACATAATCGTAACAAGTATAAATCTCGTATTTATATGAGATTAACATAAATTTATGATGGTTAACTATATATGGCACATTTTAATTCATGTTCAATGGAAGGGATTGCATATCTATTTTTTCTTTGAGAAACACTAATAAAATGTTTTAACCATAAGATTTGTTTTTTATTTTTATTTTTTATTTGTTTTATAGAATATTTGATATACTTTACATAAATAATTTATTTGAATATCAGTATTGAAATATTTATTTATGATTTCCACATTAAAATGTTAGAAATATATATAATTTATTCAAATTTTTATATGGAGTTGAGATATGACATTTAAAAAAAATTAATAACAAAATATATTTTAAAAATAATATAGTAGAGAGAAAAACTATTGACATAGCATTTTCAAAAATACTAATGATTATAGTACATGGATATACATTTTATAACTCCCAATACGAGAGTATGTGTATTTAAAAATATACCAATACCAAACAAACATTTTAATGTACAATAATCTGATCATAAGTAATATATTTCAATTGTGGTGTTGACAAAAATATTTCAGTTCAACTATTTCAATCATATAACATTAAAATATTTCATTTTAAACTATGTACATATTTATATGAGGAGGCATCTTTATTTTAGAACAAGGCTTTCAAAATTTTAATTAACTATCACAATTATTATGTGAATGATAAAGATTAACTTCATTGAAATGCTCCTCTACAACCAAACAATTATGATAATAATATTAATAATACCCACATGAATGAAATCATTTTAACATAATAATACCTTTTCTATTAAATAAGAACTTGTGATAATTAACATTAACCCAATAAATTATAGTAATATATGAATGGTCAATATTTCTTCTATATTATGTAATTTGTTTTGGTTTCAAATGTTA
Source organism: Pinus albicaulis (assembly GCA_034641835.2). Lineage (NCBI taxonomy): Eukaryota > Viridiplantae > Streptophyta > Pinopsida > Pinales > Pinaceae > Pinus > Pinus albicaulis. The sequence continues at coordinate 486,517,001 of CM076581.1, forward strand.
GCTTTGTATTTTTATTTAAATTTAGTTTGTTTTTTTAAAGGTTGATTCATTAAGATTTTCGGTATGAATGACTTTAGGATTAAATCACATCTTATAGAACATGTACATTTCAAACCATCTAATGTGGTTAAGGTGGAGAACTAATCAATCTTTTAATAACAAATAGTGTGGATGCATCATTGCTTGGAAATAGCCATTGGAGAACCAGCTAAAATTAAATTAGTTAATTAATTATGAGAAAAAATATTAAAAACATTTTAAATATTTTTTCTATTATTAATAAATTTTTATTTATTAATAAATTTATTTTTAAAAATTTTTATTTATTAATAAAAAAATTTAAATAAATCTTTTTTTTAATATTTTCCCTCATAATGAATTAACTAACTAATTTAATTTTGTCTAGTTTTTTAATCTTAATGTTCTCAATGGTATGCTCAACAGATGCATCCACAATTTTTATTCATTAGGATCATTACCTTCTCCACCTCGTCCCGAGGATGAACCACATTACATGGTTTTGACAAAACTCCTCAACCAACCTTAATGATGTCATTAATCCAAAAGACATTCATCTACATTATGGATCACAAAAGTCTTAGATCAATCACTAAGATTTAACTAAAATGATATAATATAAAATACATCTATTTACATTACGGATCACAAGTCTAAATCTTGAATCATATAATATGAAAGTATCTGCCTACATTATGATCGCAAAATCTTAGATCAATCATTAAGATTTGAATTTGTGTCATATAATATTTCGTTAAAAAGGTCCTTAACCAAATTATTTTTACGAATGAATTTAATTTTAAAAATATTTATAATACATAATAAAAAAATCAATAATATAATTACACTAAAAAAATAAATTTTTTTTAATCTTTATATATTATATATTTGTAAAATTTCAAATTAAATGAAATAAATTTTCAATAAATTAATATTTAATATAGACTAAACACTCAATATTATTCGGCAAGACCACTGCAAGATAATTAGGTAGATTGGTTGAATTTATATTTGTATTAGGACGCCATATTAAATGAGTTCATAAAGCATGCATCTATAAGTGATTGTGTGCTCACCGACATCCCTTTGTGAAGTCAGTAACCCTATGTCCTCATATTTTTAAGCCCACAGTGTTGGGATCAATGGTGGAAATCTAGGATTTTTTTCACATCCTCAAATGTTACATTCCTAGCGAGGGATTCCATAGAGCCATGGGGTCATGGGGTCAACATGACCACAGATGAGGGATTTCAGAGCCATGGGCCGCATGACTCAGATGAGGGATTTCCTAAAGCCATAAATGTAACATGATGGTAAAGGTCGAATGTCTGTTGTGGCATTCATGAAATAGTCGTATGCCAATGGTTTTGGGTTTAAGCTACAGATTTATGAAATAATTGTATTTTTCAGTTATCAATTCTCCAAAAAATCGTGTTTTTTAAAAATAAAATTACCAAACAATATTATATATATTTATATCTCTTATTAGATTATAAAGTTATGTAAAAATAAAATTACCCAACACTATTATATATATTTATATCTCTCGATTAGATTATAAAGTTATTTAAAAAAAGGTGCACTCCAATTAGTAAAAAAGATCATGTTTTTGTAGTTTAAAATTTAGAATGTGTTTTTGAAATGGACACGTGATCGAGGTTTCTCAAGGAAAAATTAGTGTATAAATTAAATAAGTTAAATTTATGATTTTTAAAAAATATTTAACAAATTTTTACTAAAACTTAAGAAAAAAGTTGAGAAAAAAGGTCATTTTTTTTATTTGCCAAATTGCATTTTAAAAAATACACACAAATTATCACGGAAAATATTTATATATATATTCTATGGATCACAAAAGCCAAATTCCTAAAATTAGATCTTTTGATTAATAAATTTAGATTTTAAATAAAACTAATTTAATTTAAATTTTTGAAAATAATGCTAAGTTCATATTTTTTATTTCAATTTTTCAATTTAACATTACATTATATTAATATTACATTATATTAATTATTAATTTCTATATGTTTAAAATTAATTGCAAAATATACTATATTCAATTTCTCTTCTATAACATATTATATTATATTTTATATAAAATATATATATTTCTAGTTTTATTAAATGGATAGATGATAAAAATCAATAAAACATACAACTAAACGCATCATCTTATTATTTAATACTAAAAATAACAATTATTTCTCATAACCACTCTGCATAAACCGAAAATGACTATAAAACAAAAAAATATATCAATAAATTTTTTATCTACCAAACCATAAATAAATCAGAAAATAACCTTTTTGTTATTGCATGAATGTACGACCATAAACAAAAAGGAAATGACCATAAAACAAAACAACAGACGAAATTTTTTATCAACCAAACCATAAATAAACGGCAAAATAACCTTTTTGTTATTGCATAAATGTAATGATCAGCAAACGAAAAATATATTACACTAAATTTTTTTATTTGCTAAACCATAAATAAACAACAAAATAACCTTTTTGTTGTTGCACAGCGTACGACCTTACTTTACAATTTATGGTGGGCCTGCAACGTTAAATGGTCCGCGATAACAGCCTTGTTCTGTCGTTTGATTTTCACTCACCCATTATGGACTTCAATTTGAAATATCATTGTATGTCCTCTTGGGTATTTAAAATTCCTGGAAATGATTGACAAAACCGAAATTAATTTTCTGGAAATGCTAATTCATATTATAAACTTAGCATGTGTATGAATCAAATGTCCTCTTGGGTATTTAAAATTCCTGAAAAGATTGACAAAACGGAAATTAATTCATAATATAATCATAAGCGTAAGTGACTGAAATCTCTAGAATCTTTATATTCTTGCTCACTCTAAGAACGTAAGACTATTAACGTGCCAGGTCCAATGTAGAAGTCGTCTACTCCCAATTCAGTTAAAAAGATCGGAATAGGGTAATTTCTGGTGCGGTAAATTTGTACCTTCTATTTCGACCAGATTAACATCTGCCACATCGGAGCTCATGCGCTTCCAGTCATTGTTCACAACTAGGTTGACATAAAGACTGGGAGTGGAATTCTTTGTTTTCTTTAGCGTTACATGCAGTTTGAGCGCACGGTCTGTAGCTATGAATTTCACCATCTATAAGCCTTGCAGCTGTTCGGTTTTTCAAATTCGGACTGTCTCACCGCCGTTGTTGCTTGTAAGAAGAAAGATTATCCGAACTTCCGTTGAGATTATGTTTACTCGATTTCTGGTTGGGTGTCGTTCATTGGAAGCAGCTTCTTGCAAAGGTGAGAGTTCCAGTATTTCTTGATTTTCGTTGCCTGTTTGTCCAGGCAGTCGTCCTGCAATAAGTGGACTGTTGCACGTATACATATAGCATATAATTCACTCTAATGTAACAATAATTCTAAAATTGGAGGTCTAACATGGGAAACTGCGAGAATTGTGCTGTGGGATATATATAAGAGCCGGTCTGAAAAATATATGACTTACATTACATTTTACACTAACCTTTCCAACCATGTCAATAATTCTAAATATCAATGAATTGCAACACGAATGAATTGAGTTCAGTATCTTATACATACCGATTGCCAAGAAGGCGATGCATCGGGAGAAATGTTTCCGCGTTTAATATCCATCGTAATCTGCAGCTCTTTCCCACACTCCTTAAGACCTGCAAAACTAAATTCTGCAAGCTTAATTCCGCCACTCCATACATATTTAAATCTGCATTGAGTATTTAAAAATTAAATCTGCAAGCATAAAAAATTATTGAGATTTACCCGTTTTTTTTGGGAGATATGTCCATTTCATCGCCAATGAATTCAGAATTTATTTGGAGAGAATTATGTCCTCCTTTGGGTCCAGGCGCAGGGGTTGAGCCCTTGTTTTGGAGCATCAAGGAGATCTGCCCATTCAGATTTTCCTTTGTAAATTGTGTAATGACTAACTCGACAGTTTGATGATCTACTTTGACAGGAACAATTCGACAGAGCGCTGATCTCTCGGAGGGCCGACGATTATATATAGAAACAGTACACCAGACTTCAAGAAGCTAAGAATTAATGCACTAATTCTTTACCTACCGAAAATGAGCATGTCACAAATTTATGCCTTTGACTTTTTGGTGGCATATAATACTACAAGGATTTTAAGGGGATTTTAAGACAATTTAAGATAATTTTTGGGTAAATTGTTTTTACCTAATACAAAAGAAAACTTGTGTATTGCTTCAAATATTGTTTATAAGTGGGTGTCTCAAATTAAATCGCCTTAAAATTAAATTGCCTTAAAATATTGTCTCTATAAAGAATATATACCGATAAGCATTTTTATCTCTTCCGAGACAATTTCATTTTTGTCTCTCCAAAGTCAATTTCATTTATTTGCCTCTTATTAGAAAATTTCATTTTTTGTCTCTATAAAGTCAATTTCATTTGTCTTCAGAGATTAGCTTCATTTATTGTTCCTGCATATTAAATTACTTATTCCTCCAAAAACAATAGTTGGAATTAAAAATAAATCAATATAAAAATATTTAATTAAAAAATCTACAATATCATTGAATAATTCATGTTAGGGTATGAGGGAATCGAACCACTGAAACCTCCCCCGCGTGCTTTTCCATTTGTTTTAAAGCACCCTTTTAAAGAATTATGTGAGGAGTTATGGCAAATTCCATTTGTCCTCAAACCAAGAACTTAAAAAGATTTAGAAGTCCATATGAACACGAATAATGGAATGGTTATTCCAGATTCTTTAAAAAAGTTATAAAAAGAAAGAGAAACGAACACAATGAATGATAGAGAGAATGTATATATCCGACTCCACTTATGGTAGTGTGGCGTGACTTTAGGAACAATGTCATGAGAAATATTCTCGGCATGGCCATGCAAGAGCCTCCTTAATAAGTTGTATGTACTCACTCAGGACACCGTGAAAGAGGTCTGCTATGCTTAGTTTACAGGCTCGAGTATGCTATCCAAGTATCAGTCTCTAAGGAGTTTGACAATTATACTTCAAACAAAACAACTAAAATGGCAATGAATAATTCACATCATTTCTATTAACAAAAAATCCATCTTCAAAACCTCACAATACCATACCATTATAGGGCTACTTCACTCTATTTGCCCAATAGTTTCAAAGCCACTAAAATTTTCACGTAAAATGAACTAAGTCGTTTCGTGTTTATACAATTGGGACCTATAAATGCAATGAAAGTGCAAAATGAAGGAGTATTTAGTCAAACATCCCGCTTTTTCCAATCAATAATGACAACTATAATTTACATTGTACTTCCAATGCATGTTAGAAGATTTCATCTGTGCACATGTGCACTCATGAAGACCTACATGTCCAACCTTCAAGGAGAAATATTTGCTGCAATTGGATGATTGCCTAAACAGAACATATCTCCCCACATGTATGATTTTTCATTTTGCAATCACATCTCTCATGGTCTCCGCCAAATTCTTACATTGCTCCTCTTCATTTTCCTACCTTGGTGTATTCGAGAGAAAATATGAAAATTTCTCAACGCAACATGGCTACCCATACAAGGGTGATCAATGAATGGACCCTCAAAACACGTCAAAAGCAAGCCAAACACTTGCAAACCATGATGATGGGAGAGTCCTTATTTAATTTCGCAAGAGCCAAAACTGCCTCCAATGAATCTTTTTGCACATCATCATTCCCGTAAAATTTTGTGGTGTTGCAAGAAAGCCACCTTGAACTCGATCACACCATTTATCGACAATGCCTTCAGAAGTCACGTCACCACTTTTACCTTTCTATCCAAGTACTTTTCATATTGATCCGAGAGAATTAAAATCTACTACAATTTGATAAGAGATTCATCTAGAGGCGCAAGCTCCAGTGCCGCATTCGCAAATCAAAGCAAGAGGTCCCTATAACATTAAGTAACATCACTTACCTCTTCCCGAGAGTCAAAAATTCGGCAAGTGCCTTTTTGGCTCCTACCATAGAAATGCATCCTACCTTAACCGCAGAAACTGTTCCCACGAAGGATATTCACCTCTATAGCAACACGTTTCCTCAAATCTACAAAGGTCCAATCAGAATCGCGTTATCTCGAAATAACAAGCTAAAATCTCTCAAGAAGGCACACCAATTTCATAACTATGAAAACTTCTGGAACCTCATTATGGGAATACAAGCATACTTGATAGGCATTGTCAAGATATTCACTTTGTTATAAAAGGAGCTATCAGAGCAAAGTACAATCACTGCACCATACATCTTGGTAAGAAATTTTTGAGGAGATCTTGAAAAATTTGGAGAAATTTCATGGAATTCATCTTAATTCCTCTACATTAGAGACATCAACATCCTCGATAGCTATGTAGAACACCTTTTAATATTTTTTTCATCTTCCTTCACCAAAATTACCCCACTTTGGAAACGCCGAAAGATAACTCATGTCTCCTTCTCGAGATGAAAATCCTAAATTAAGAAGCAAAGTATCACGATTGGTAATTTATCCTGCGGCTACATTTAAATAAAGATGAAAGCTAAGGCTACTATTTAATATGAGAAATAAATTAAAATGTTAAAGCAAACGAATAAATAACAAACCTTCTTGTTGAATATTGTTAAATTACCTAAGTGCGCATTTAGGACTCGAAGAGAACATATCTTCTTGCTCTATTATTTCAAACTCCCTAATCCCTCAAAGTCCATCTATACATAAATATATCAGGAATCCATCAACTTTCATCTACACTCCATCAAGCAGGCATCTTCCTGCCCACACATCGAAACAGAGCCGTATAAATGGATTAATAAGAATGATTTTCCCACTACTTTGTTTGCCCATCGATGAGACAACCTGATTTTACCATCCCACCGACTCAAAGAAAACATCATACAAGCCGAAATGAAACAAAGTGGCTAGTGATGTGCTATCTTCATAAGTGAGGTAAGGTAGGTATTCAAGCCCATCAAGTAGGGGTTGTAATCCATTGTTTTCGCATTTGTGTTATTTGGACGGTACAAGACATAAGCTTCGATGGACCCAATTTCCCAAAGGCTTTTTTTAGATAATGAGGAGGAGAGATGTATATTTTTTGTTTTTTTGTGCCTTTCGTACATTTGAAATTTAGAATGAATACCTATATTCAAAAATTCCTTTCCTTTTCCTCGCTTTAAATGCCTAAATATGATCTTCATGTTATTCAAGGATCTTTAAAAAATTAAGAAAGAAAAAGAGAATGGAATGATAATGAACTATAGATGAAAGAATCCATAGCATTTGGTTCCTCTTATGTGGTAGTGTGAACGACACAAGCAAATGCCTCATCCAATAATAGAGTTCTTCGAAATGGAAATATATTAGTTGCTGGGACCAAAATGTCGTTCTACTTTTCTTCATCCTCTATATTAAAAATTGCTCAAATCATTTCCAAGTTCTCCAGAAGTTATTAACCCCAAACCAAAATAATTTACCCATCACAAAAGAGAGGAGAAATAAATAACATAAGTCCTCATTCAAGATTCAAGTATATTTAATCCACAAGACCCTTTCTTTGACCTTTACTTAGCAGGAGTCTGGAGGGATGATGAAGTGCACCCGAAAACAAAAATAGTCAAGGTCAACGTTGGCTGCACTTTTCATTAGTTTTATACAATCCCGTAGCAAGAGCATGAAGTTTTTCTACTTTACGAAAAAAACATGAACTAAGAGCATATAAGACAAACATTCATTAAAAAATAATTAAAAAAAAGAAAAAGTGTTTAACAAAATTTTTCAAGTTATGGAAAATCCAATTATTTTGTTTTTTCGAGGAAATAATTTGAACTCCAAATCACAACATTCTACCACAATATCAATGTGAAGAATGGATGGAAAAAGAACCTACAAGAATCGAAACTGGCCAAAAAAGCACCCTATATTCTAGTTGTAAACTCAAAATGATCTCTATCCCATAGAAATGAAGTATAAATATTAAATATACGCTTTTTTCAACGTTGATCGCAAAGAATACTGCAAAATATTCTTCCTTTTTGCAACACAAATGGTAGTAGCTCAGAAATATATTGGTTTGTTTGACTCTCGCATTTCCGTGCTCGTCTTTCCATTTCCGCCAGTAAGCTTTCTGGATACTTGTAGTAACGAGTTCAATTTCATCCTAGAATTAGGGATTCCAACAAACACCCTAATCCCCGGATGGTTGATTCAATAAAATATCCTCTACCTCCGGAACAATACAATGTTATTAAGTGCTACATATGGAAATAGCTAAACATACTAGTAAATGCACTATAGTAAAATGTCATGGGGGATTTATAAGCAAGAGTGTCGCCAGCTTCTTCCTTAACCAAGGTAATCATCAAACTCTCTCCTCATGAACTAGTACCATATGTTTCAATGGTTTCTACTTCCAAGGATTCGTTGTAGGATTTGTGAATCATCCCTCGTTTTGGACCATTGCAAGAGTATGGAAAGCTCCGTAAAGGAGGGAGCCAACCATTCAATCACTTCTAGTTAGACCAACAATAATACTCTCTTAATTTATTGATGTGCGTACAATATCAAAAACTCGTGTACATTCTTTTAGAACTTGTATCCGCAAGTGATATTGTGGCTCAAATTCTGAAGGAAACCCGTATTTTGAGCGTAATCTCGGTTGCTCTTTTAAAGAAAGGAGTTGTTGAGTCTCGTACCTATATATGTATGACTTAAAACTACATGCATTTTGGGTTCAAACATTTAAACCTAAGTTCAAATTTTGATAAAATTACTTGCACCGTATAGAAGATAGATTGAAATCTTCACTCACAAGACAGTTTTTTAGATCACACAATTAAAGGAAATAAAGGTGTAAATGGAATCATCTTGGAAATACAACAAGCCCCACCGGAAACCATTTGCAACCCGTAATATTGAACCATGTATGGTATTTTGAGAGGTAGATGGCATTTGGAAAAAGATACATAGAAATCCAATTTCCCCTCTAGCGATTGAGGCCCATAAAAGGAACAATCCACTACCTCTCATATAGGATGGCTTTGTGGGAGAGATGTGCCTCGAAATAAATCATGGTAAAACTCCTTCACCGACTTTGAGAGGTCGATAGCATATGGAAATATCCATAGAAAGCCAATTTCCTCTCGGGGATTAAGGCCACCATAAAACTAACATCCATTACCCAACATATAGATGGGTTCTGTGGAAGAGATGTGCCTTGAAGATAAATCATGATAAAACTCCTTCACTAACTAAGGCCTACATGTCGTTAACATAAGCAATCCCCAAAATATATGATGGGTTCTATCGAGAGATGGACCTCAGAAAGAAATCATATGGTGAAAGAAGTCGTCATGTGATTTAAGCACAGAAAGGTTTTTACTTCCAAATTGGCCATAATGCTCTACGTGATAGCGCATGTTAATAATATTCTTCTAGATTTCAACATTTGAAATGAACAGTATATATAACGCCAAATCTAACAACAATACTTATAATCCCAAAATTTCCATGTGGAACTACCTCCGATTATAATCGCTGAAACTAAACACAGATCAATTACTAACCATACAATATCTTCCAATAGAAAATAGCAAAAGCGTCATAGGATTCTCCAATTACGTACCCGATGTTCGACATCTCAAGATCGATAACATCACACATAAATAAATAAAATAAAGCGTAGGCCCGCAAAATAACATATAAAATGCACTTTTGGACAACTCGATTGCGCCTTTCAATAGGTAATCGAGAAGCACTCAAGAAAACCGACTCTCCACCTACACACAACTAACAAGTGCAGATAATAGCTGACATTAATTTCACAAAATCATCCATGGAAAAGTAAATTAAGAAAGTTCTAATCAAGGTAAAAAGAGATCGAATGACCTATAAATTGGGAATGTTGGTTTCATGGGATCACTTATGAACAAGTAATATTGAGAAAGTGATGCAAATTCTAGTGTACTCGTCGCTTCTAGCTATACCCCTCTCAAAGACGACTTTACAAGATCCAACAAAACCCACACGTTTCATGCATTGAAATCCTACCCTAGCACGATTTCCAACAATTAAAAATCTCAACATCAATCACCACAAACATCAAGTAAGTGAACTGACTTCTCTCCATAACTCAATGCACACTAACCTTTAAGATCTCCAAAATCAGCGACCTAAAAGCTGCATCTAGGTCTATATCCCCGTTGCTGACACATCCACCGCAACCAATATCAGAAGATTGACCTAGAGTTGCAAGTTCATCGTCCACTCGATGTTCTAAGAACCTACCACGAACAAAAATCCTAAGAGTCGATGCATTTCCTAGCACCGTTCATCGACAATTGTCCAATCAAAGGGCTAAGCCTAAAATGTTCTTGGGACTACCTTTCTTAGAATCTTACGCTCCGATAATTTGTTAGACATAGTGGTAAAGTCTAGAGGCATGACGAAGAGCCTAAAATCCTCGCAAATGGAGGCAAGGTTAGTTCGTATCAAACCCCCGCAAAAGGAGGCAAGGTTGGCTCCTATCACTACAAAGCCGCAAAAAGGAGGCGAGTTTGGCCCCGTCATCATAGGCATGGTTGGCCTTGTCCCTGATTCAGAGGGAAAACAATGTAACAATGCTTCTTTGGAAGAGTCGACCAGTCAACCTCGAGCTCCTTTCGACCTCTTGTAACAATTACCTGTCTCCAACCCTTCATCATGTCTACTTCCCTCTTTTTCGTCATTTTTTTTCTCCTTGAACTAATTGTCCTAATTTCAAACTTACGACAATACGAATTGTTTTAATTTTTAAACTAAAATAATACTTAGGATTTTAAAACAAAATATTATGGGACCTTAAAAAAAATGTTTAAGAGTGATATACTTGTTATGTGGATTAGTAAGATAATTGTTGTGGTTGTTTAATCATTTATTGTTTTTGTAATAGGAGGATTACTATATTCATAGATTATTTTTAAGATATTTGTATAATTTAGGTGTAAGTTTAAATAATCCAACAAAAATGCTTCTTTATGCTTTAAAGAGGATAGAGATTAAAGTACAAATTAGATATAGAGGATATGATGAGTTTTTTAATTAAAATACGGAAAGTGATTAGATGGAACAAGCAAAGAATCGCACCTTATATGAAAGCAAATTCTAAATAAGTGCACTTTAATGAAAACACAATCCTTGTAGCATGATAACATATATAAAACAACCACATGAACTCAAAGAGCTATAAAAGAAGCATAATAGAATCCATTTGATATTTGAATAAGTGTTAGAAAGTAAATTTAAAGACACCGTACCATGGGCTACCCTATCAAGCTCTTACATGCAAGAGGGAAGTGCTCAAGTCTAAAATGGATGAGGGTAGTGATGAGAAGCCTTTACACCTTTGTAAGTAAATCCACCCTCAGAAATATGACTCGCACTCTCCTTTATAGAACAAAGATAGGAGTGAGGAGATAATGTAGTTTTAGGAAGATAAGAGGATCAAATTGTGGGCGTTGCCTGTGCTGTATCATTTGATGTCGTTGGCACCTCTCTAGTGAATTTTCTCTCTTTTCAAAACTAGGTTTGGTCAAAGTACACACCGTCAAACACTTCAGAATAATGTTTTTCCTTTTTAATTGACAAATATGTTGAAAGTATATTTAGTGAGGTGCATTTCTTTCTCTAAAATACAAGGTTTTAGCATGTAATACTCATGATAATGCATTTAAATGTATGAGCAACAAGTCAACACAACACCGTGGCATCAAGCCCATGATATCTATTTTTTTCTTATTATGAAGTTCCAACCTACTAGAAATAGTTCAATATGGTGCCCCCTTTGTAACGACTTGTTGTTTTCATTTTGTAACCATATATAGCTATTTATTTTCATTTGTATGGATGAAATATAAAAATTTCCCTTTGTGTGAATTATCCCCATTGAAACCTTCTCCAAGAAGATTTTTTACCGTTTGGAATGGTTGGAAACAGAAATCGCCAATAATAATTCCTCAGGACTATATCACCTCTCAATATTTCCTTTCTCATTGTAATAATTAACATGTGTGGATGAAAGTAGATCTAATTCGACTTCATGAAGAAAATAAACTCTTCCTATATCGCTAGGTTGAATTGCATCATTACCCGCCTAACCCAATCATTATCATCCTTCCTAACCTCAATCCTTGCATCCTCCTCGTATCAGCATACAACTCAACCCCCCTCTCTACCTTCAACCGAGATGAAAAGATTAAATTACGAGGAAGAATTCGGGTCAGATGAAGAAACTCGAGTAAGTTTCCAATCCCCGCATCCTCCTCGACTATTCTCAGTGACTCAACCTTGGCCATCTCCTCTCATATCCTTCGCATCGATAACAAGGCCTCAATTTAAATAGGAAGAATAGGAGGATCGGAACCCCGAGCAAGTTGTAGTTCATGCATCCTCATTTTTCTTCATCCGTAGCTCAACCCCCTTAGCTCCTTCAACTCCGGATAAAAAAGACTTAAATAGGAAGAAATGTGGGATCAAGAAACCTCCCGCGAACAACAATAAAAAATAATGGACGTATCAACCGCGTCATTAAAACCAAATAATATAATAAAGAGTCTCATGGGGTATTAAAAAAGAAAATGTTGGAAGAATCGTTCCATATTTGAAATTTTAATAGACTAGAAGCTCAATTATATATAAACAAGTGAAATGTGCTGTAATACCAGAGGTTTGTAATGAACATTGAAATATGACGTTTGAGCTTAAAATATACTGAAGGAGAAAAGGAAATACATGTTGTGCATCTACAACACAAAACCACCTACATATTGAATGGTAAGTCCTCCATTCAAAAAGAGAAAAATACCACTAATTTTGCTTGATTATAACCTAAGAGGAAATAAATTTTAAAGAAAAACCATTCAAAAACTAACCTAAGCTAATAAAAACAAGGGCCTAAAATTTTTGAGGATTTAAGGCTGAAAGGATGTGTTCATAAATATGGATAGATGAAAGCTTTTATGATACTTGTCAAATTGGCACACACCCAAGGAAAAAATTTTGTTCCAATACTAGTAGAAGTTTCAGAAAAAAAGGTTTTCATCGCAGATCTAGTCGTATAAAATTGCTTGAAAAGATGATGAGAAAGGATGAGGAAACAAATCTAAAAATAGGCCACCAACACAATATCATTTTATCCCTAAACCGCTCAACCCTAGCATGCTCAATGCATATCAAATTTACATTGGCTTTTACGGTTACTTCAATCAATTGTAAATGCAAAATCTACTCATCAATAAAAGCCGTGCCTTTGTACCCTGAATCCAAAGAGGAAGGTGCATCCTATGTACACCAAAACCGCACTTTGTAGCAAGAGGAAAACCCAAAAGAAATATGGAAATGAGAAATAAAGGTAAGAAAAAAGGTTTACATCCAATTAATTGCAATATATAAGCCCAAAAATCACTTCCCACCATACCTCTGAGTCTTGCTATCCCATGGGTGATGGTAAATGATGGCGAATGACCATGATATCAGTAGTTGTTCTCTTATCTATTTTTAAGGAAAGTTCCTAATTAATGAATGAATTCGTGCTACTGCATTGGGGCAAACAAGTTATCTCACAAATATATTATGGACGGTGAGCAACCGTCCATTCTCCTCCGATCCGTCTAGAGCATTACAAGGACCCATCACTATTTTTTTCAAAACCTCTAAAATGATAAAACCTCTCACTTTTCAAAGTTTGTTTCCCAATGCTACTCATGGTTTCTGGTCTTTCCAAAATGATGTCCCCATTCATATTTTGGAGAACTAGACATGAGTAATTATCTCAACCCAAATCCCGTGTTTTTATTATCTTTACTTGAAATTTCAAGGTCCTACAATTTGAGATTAAGTAATGTATGTTTAATCCCAACTCTTATTAGCTCAAATAATAAGGGAAGATAGGAGAGTTGTCTCGTGTCCAACTCTTTGAGTGAAAGCTCTTTTCATTTCCTCTTGCCACCACATGAGTGCACCTAAAATAGAATATCATATGGCCTTCGAAAGGGGAATGATAAGTCAACACCTATCATTATGTTTCCTAAAGAAGTGATCGAATTCACAAAAGAGGAATTTTTAAAATGAGGGTTTTTTATATGACCGATGAGCTCGACACTCCTCAATTTGGGCTCGATATTCATCTTGTATACCATGTGTTCGTGCAATGGCATGATGGAACTCGAGGAAACTTTGGAATGGGAAATTCCACAACCATAAACCTATCACCGACATGAAAATATGTCATAGATCAAAGTATTATAACCCCAAACCTCTTCTCGAATTGAAATAAAGGAAAACCTAGTTAACCCGCCCACATCATGTCCCCTTAACCTAAGTCCCCGCATCCTCCATAACCGCACATACAACCCCAATGCCTCTCCACTCCTTCAACTCGGGGATGAAAAGGATTCAAATTCAATAGAAAAATTGACGATGAAAACCAGCAGTTTATAGTCTCAAGAATTCTCCTTGACTATTCCCTGGCTCCTAGGTTCCCACTCCAACGCCTCTCTCTTTCACCTGGTGGCAAATGCCCAGTCAATAGGAACCTAAAATTTTGAAATGGCGACCAACAATGGCATGGAATACCCTGTCTCACTAGTAGAAGTTCTAGAAAAAAAATGGTTTTCATGGAGAGATCTAGTCGATAAAATTATTGAAAAGATAAATGAGAAAGGATGAGGGAAAATTAAATCTAAAAAAATAGACACCAACACAATATCATCTTATCCCTAAACTACCCTAACTTAGCAAGTGCCCAAGGCATACCAAATTTTTACATTGGCTTGTATTTATTACTTCAATCAATTAAAATGTGCAGGAAATTTACTCATCGATAAAAAATAGGCCCTTGAAATCAGAACCAAAGAGGAAGGCACAAGATTTTATGCTATGTACATACAAAATTACACTCGTAGCAAGAGGAAACCCAAAAAAATATGGAAATGAGAAAACAATGTAAGAACAAAGGTCTACATCCAATTAATTGCAATATATAAGCCCAAAAATCACTTCCCACCATACTTCCAGTCTTCCTATCCCATGGGTAATGGTAAATGATGAATGATCGTGATATCGCAGTTGTTCCTATATATTTGTAAGGAAAGTTCTAACCAATGAATGAGTCTTCAGGCCCATTGGTATTGGGGCAAGCAAGTTATCTGCAAAATATATTATGGAGGTGTGAGCCAAAATTTCCATTCTGCTTTGATACAAGCCATTTCATCATTTTTTAAAGCTTGGTATTCATCAAAAGATCCGTCTATAGCATTACAAGGACCCATAAATATTTTTCTCAAAAAACCTCTAAATGATAAAACCTTTGACTTTATAAAGGGTGCACCCTAATGCTACTCATGGTAGGTTTTGGTCTTTCTAGATGATGTCCCCATTCATATTTTGGAGAAAAATACATGAGTAATGATCTCATCCAAATCACAGAGGTTTTTATTATCTTTAATTTGAACAAGGTCCTACAATTTGAGAGTAAGTAATATATGTTTAATCCCAACTCTTACTAGCTCAATTAATAAGGGCAGATAGGAGAGTTGTCTCGTGTTGAACTCTTTGAGTGAAAGATCTGTTCATTTCTCTTTCCAATAATACCACATGAGTGCACCTAAAAAATAGAATATTGCAAGGGCCTTCGAAAGGGGAATTTATAAGCCAACACCTCTCATTATGTTTCCTAGCAAGTGATTGAATCCACAAATGAGGAATTTTTAAAATGAGGGTTTTTTATATGACTGATGACCTCGACACTCCTAAATTTGGGCTCGATATTCATCCTGTATACCATGTTCGTACAATGGCACGATGGAACTCGAGGAAACTTTGGAATGAGAAATTCCCCAACCTTACACCCATTCATGGCATGCAAATATGTCATAGATCAAAGTATTATAACCCTAAACCTCTTTTGAATTGAAATAAAAGGAAAACCTAGTTAACCTAGTCATTATCATGTCCCCTTAACCTAAGTCCCTACATCCTCCTTGACTACACATACAACTCAACTCCTCTCCACTCCTTCAACCGGGATGAAAAGGATTCAAATTCAATTAGACATAATTGAAGGGATGAAGAAAATCAAGTAAGCTACAATCCCTACATTCTCCTTGACTATTCCTATGACTCAACATGCTCAAATCCCCCTCATCTCCTTCAACTTTGATAAAAATGCTTCAATTTCAATAAGAAGAACAGGAAAGATCAGGAACCTCGAGAAAGTTGTAGTCCATGCATCCTCCTTGGTTTCATCTACAACTCAACCCCCTTAGCTCCTTCAACCTGGATTAAAAGACTTAGATAGGAATAAATGGTGGGATCAAGAACCTCCTGCAAACTGAAATAGGAAGAAATGGTCATATCAAATTGCGCCATTCCATCACTAAGAAGCTTTGGTTTGCAAGGCATTGATTTGCATATGGGGAGAGATATCATCACAAATAAAGAAGAGGAAGAAACACTTACTAATGTGTTCTAATTGTTTGAGCTAGAGGAAGGACATGATATAGCCTAAGAAAAGTGGATGCAATCCAAACCAACCACCCTATGAATTTTAAAATCCTAGAGGCAATTCCAACTTTTTATTACACTTTTGACTTGAAAGCACCTTTTCTTAGTCTCAATAAATGAAGTAAATAGTCTAAACCCCTTGGAGAAGGAAATTTGAGAAAAAATAATTAGCATGAACAAACAAATAATCCAATGAGTTGAGATGAGAGGGGTATCCCTTTATAAACAAGCATCCATAGGCTTGTTAGAGTTAGTATGAATATTTACTAGAAGGTGAGTAGTCTTGACATCACCAACCACATCCAATAGAAAGGTACCAATCCCTACAATAAAAATTATGTATCCAAATAAGGTGTAGTCAATACCAATAATATCATCTTATGAATCTATTTCAATATGATTTGCAAAGTACGTTTCCATACATGTGTGAAAGAAACAATCCATCTAGTTAGCAAAATGAAGTCTTTTTGAAGGGCTCAAGAAACCCACTTGAAGGAGACAAGAAGGGTTTGAGACCATGGAATACAAGTTTATCTATGAACCCTCATTCTTCAACCCTTAGGAGAAATGTTAATATTCAATAGTCTACTCTTAGATTATATCCTAATCTCAGATTAATCTTCGATAACATTGTTGTTCCCTTCAATTGATCAAACAAATCATCAATCCTCAACAACAGATACTTATTCTTAATGGTCACCTTGTTCAATTGCATGTAATGAATGCACAATATAAGAGTACCATCCTTCTTCTTCACAAACAATATTTGTGTGCCCCATGGTGATACACTTTCCCTAATGTATTACTTGTCAAAAATTTCCTTCAACTGCAACTTTAGCTCTACCAACTGTGGAGTGCTCATCTTGTATGGTTTTTTTTATGTTGGTTTTGCCCTTGGTACCAAATCAATAGAAAAATACACTTTCTATGAGGTAAAAAATCTGAAATATCTGCAGGAAATGCATCTTGAAACTGTTGTAAAACTGGGTACTTGCTCAAGATATCTGCATCCTCAGCTTCCTTATCTTTGTCACTAGAAATATCTACTGCAAATAACGCACACTTCTTCCTACAACTACACTTCGTCTGCATAGTTGTCACCATTATAATTGATGTTTCCTTCAGCTTACCTTACAAGAATATATGTTCTCCATTATCATCCAAGCACTCAATAGCTTTGTCATAGTAGTCCACTTTGGTCATATGGAGATACAACTAGTCCATACCTAAAAGCATGTTATACGAACCCAATGAAAATACATTCAAATGTGTTGATGTAGACATACCATTCAAATCAAATGCATAAGCTCTTACCCAATGATGAACTCGCTTCTTTGTACATCTATCCAACAGCACTAACCAAGACTCTGCACGCACTTCTTCATTCCAATTAACCATGCTTCTGCATCCTATGTTTTCTTCATTTCCCCATCGAATGTAGGTGGATTTTATTTCTTGAACTCATCCAGAAAATATCCCCTATCACTCCTCCTGTAGGGATGATAACAATGATGACCATGATACCTATCAGAACCATAACAAGAATAGTACATGTGTCCATCACCCCTCCTTTCTGGAGTATCCAAGAACCTGAAATCCCTTCTTGTGTCACCTCTATATGAACTATGCCCACTATGGGGTCTACTTCCACAAGCCCAAGTAGTCATATCCTCCTATGCCTGCATCATTTTTGTCATTGGAATTCACTAGGAGAAAATTAATGAAAGAAGAGAAAAAATTCTTTAAGAAAAAGATCGACTAATTGCAGAAAAAGGAGAGTCTTATGAGAATGAAAATTATGGTTGTGCCCATTTTAATTTTAATATGGAGTTTTGTAGCCACTACAATAACAACAAAATTTGGGAATATTCAAAATTTTGGGCCCCCCTCAATTCACCTCAAGCCATTAAGGTTATGATATGATTATTGATCGATTAATCTTTTCATTACTTGTTCGTATCATACCCTGTCAACGCACTCACCTGTGCAATCTTGCAATATATATTGCATTCATTGGTCGTGTTTTATCTCATGCATTGACTCTACCATCACATTAGGGTTTTTTAGGTTTGATATCTTTCCCATGAATTTATGGTTTGTCCCTCCCTAATTTGGTTTGAAACAATGGTGGCACCATTTGAGGGTAGACAATAATTCTACTTGGCTTTCATTATGATTGACCATAGTATAGTTTGGGAGAAACCCTAAATTGTTAAGAGAGAGAGACTGCCTATGTTTAAACCTTATTTACATACCCTAAGGATTATTTCTCATTGGTATCACCTAGCATCATCAGAGGAATCATTGCATGTCGTATCACCCTAGGCTCATGGTTGTTTCACCCCATCTCTCTGTGTCCACTAGGGTCATAATAATGCTATATTGTCCTCGTAGCATTGTAACCCTAGATTGGCGTGACTAAAGATCCCCACTATTAATAACACATGTTCATTAGTAATTCAAGTCCCTTGCTCTATAACTGCACCATTTCCTTTGGCATCACATAAATCCCTTGCAATTCATAAGTCACTTAAAGTTCCTAAATGTTGAGTTGATTTTTAGATTTGAGAATATCTTATTCTAATCATATAACTTAGTGGCAATTTTATTATCACCTCCAGATGAAATTATTCTCATTCTTCTAATTGTTTATTCCATTTTCTTTTCAGGGAATTAAATGGACCTGAATTGGGCTCATATTTGAATGAAGAAGGATGAAATTGAATAATATGTTGAAAATACACCACTTATGGGGGAAATATTATCTAATGATATAAAATTTTGGTTTCATGAGGCTTTGGAAAGAACATCATTTCGTAGGACAAGGCATATTATTGATACATGGCATGGTAGGTGTTTATTTGAAATATGATTCATGCCTTTGTGTTTTAAGGGAATCATTGCCAAGAATAATTAAGATCCAAGGGCCACCATAAATCTAGCATGTGTTCTAAAGGGATGCATGTAGCATAAGTGGTAAAGGGTGTGGAAAGTATCTTTAAAGGTCACCACATGAGAGTGAACTCCACATATCATTGGATATATCTACCAAATAGGATGTTCTCCACATGCTGAATCAATTTAAGGACCAAGAGATAACATGGGAATAAATCTAGATTCACATGAACACATGCCTAAATTGATGACCTAAAGAGCAGTTTCATGGGAATACAGGCACCTTGGAACCATATTTATTGAGAGATAGTATGGTTAGATGTAATTTCATGGGATATATGCATGTGTTTTTAGCGTATTGAGCTCTCCATGACATACACCGAATACCATGAATGTTGAAGACATGTGCCTCCTCTACTGCAACAGTGAAAAGACATATGGTTGTGCAGACTATCAAATTCATAACAAACTCAACCTGGGAATGCGTTATTCAAAGTAAAAAAATTTTAATTCTTAAATAATTTCCTCCTACATAAGAGATTAAACTTACCCTTCCAACTGACACTGCGACCTAGGCATAATATCTGAGCATGTGATACATGCTCCTAGGAATGCCCTTTCTTTCAAAGTATGAAAAAGGTTGAAAAAAACTTGTATGGAACATTATATGTGGTTGTACTTAGAGGGTGAGACAATAAATACATGCAATAATTATAGCCAACAGTCTAATGATAAGAAACATTCAAATTTTGCATACCTATCGAAAAGGAAATCATTCCTCGACTTCCTGGATGTGTATATTATCAAATTTAAAGGAAGATGCCATAAGTAATACTCTGGATGACACCACTCTGATGTCATGAAGAGAGAGGGTTTGATTTTTACACATCATTATAAGGCATGAGAATGCACCAAGTTTCAAGATACCAGGTTTAATGATTTTGATGCAATAATTATTGGAATCAAAGAAATTTGTAGCCTCCATACTATATTGAAAGGAAGTAATCTAAATAATGTTTGAGGGACGTATTGGAGTACAAATTTTCTTAGTATATCAACACCAATCCAATGATGGAAATAATCACTAAGACTAGGTAAAGAACCTGCTTCCGAATATCACTTGAAGAAGATCATTTCACCCGATTCAACGTTCTAAGTCGAAAAATCACATTTTAATGGTTACAATGACACCCGTAAATGCAACCAATCTGGAAGTTACAAGTATGCAGCTTCTGCAGGTCGTAATATTCTCCAAGGCTGCCAGGTTTAATTTTGTAGCTTCAGACATATGGCCTAGAAATAAAATGTATCCCCCAGAGCGACTATGCAAACTCTTCATGAGTCATTAGGTCACAGGGTCGCGCCAGATAAGGCCAAAAACCGGTGCGACTCACCCTTCTCTAACTGTGTGACCTCCTCTCTAGAGTTGTGACCTAAGAAGAATATATCTACCTCTATACTAAAAAAATATATTGTCTCAGTGATGGAAAAAAATATAAGGAAGAGGAACACACTATTGTATCGAGGAGTTTATTTAATCCATCCTAAAATGGGCACAAGGAGTTATGGAGTGGTGCTGAGCCATCAAAATTAAACCCATCTCGATGGATCAACAATTTGGTATTATATTTTCTAAGGTATAAACCACAAAATCACCCAATATTAGAATTTATATGCCTATTGACATGGCAAATCAATAACCCTTGATCGTGGTGCCACACGAAGGGTGATGGGAGACGTGTGGTGTCACACAGTGGCGTGCACCACATGGTCACTCAAATATAAGGGTGGTAGTAGGACGGTGGGTGGTACAATCACAAGAAGGACCATAATGGTTGCCGACAATTTTGCTGGAATCGAACTAACGCTGTAAGACCGGCTTGGGAAACAATGCCAACGACAAAAAGGGTTAATGCAATCTGCGGGACAAAAGGCGAGCAATGTTCTCGGGTGGAAATCGGAAGAAGGAGAAGTGCGGAAGAAGGATGAAGGTTCGCGATGCCCACTGGTTATATGGTATGTGTTGAATCTCCTTAACATGAATACAAAGGTTAGTTGTCTAGTTGGTATCATAGTTGTTTTTAGGATTGAATATCCATGGTGCAATTCACGTGCTTCTATTCCCTTTCTTAATTTTGAAGGAGACAACTAAAATTTAATGAGTTTGAATGTGGTGCATCAACATGGATGTCTGTTCAGCTATTGTTTCTGCTATAGTTTGGATTCCGGTTTCTTTGGTTGCATGCCCCATAACGAAGGGTATTTACAGTTTTCTACTTTTATATCCCTCTGTTTAAGACATTTGCTAAACGGTTTAGTGATTTTGATCTTCCCGGCCCTTGCGGCCAATCCCTGCTTTCAAAATCCTTGCCATGTTGTCTTAAATCCTGATTGTGCCCTGTGTGTGATTTGTAATTTAGGAATTTTAGGTAGTAGATAAGGCATACAAGATTTTGTATCTCAGGCCATGCAGGACCACCCCGGTAACTGTAGTGCCGGTGGCCTTATCCCTCATCCCGCTCCTCATTTCTTTGGTCAAGGAACAAACTCTTTGTAGGGTCTGTGGGAGCATCACTCTGTTTTAAGGTTTGGTCTTATAAGTAGTTGGGTGGGTGATGGGAGCCTCTGTTCATTTAGTTTGCACCCCTGTCCTCATGGGTTCTTGGTCTTGGAATTATGTCGACGAAACTTTGTCCTCTCTTTTTCTAAGCTAAAATTATACAATTCTACCACCCTCAACGAGAAAATAAGTGTTGTGGGCCCTACTTACTTCTACATACAAATGGCTATTCACTTTTTTCTTGCCATATACATGCTTATTTAAATTAAAAACAGGTCTTTTCCAGTCACTACCTAAGAATTTGCAACAAAACAATCGCGTTCTTCTACTTAGAAATAAAAACATGGTAAAAGGACAATATTCCAAGCAACAGGTTAGAGAAGAAGGGGAACATAAAATTCTAAAGCCCACTGCAGGGTCTAGTAAGTGAGGAAAAAAATAAATACAAAGGTTATGGAGAACCTATTTGATGTTTACTATACAGGTAACTCCCATCAATTCTGCAATATTCTCATACAGGGTTGGGAGAGATATTGTGACCAAAAAGAAGAGGAGATAGAAACACAAGAGGAATCCATGGATTTTATCAAGGACCCTCGGAATACAAGAGGGAGACTGTCCCTTTTTCATCAATCCATCAACACTTACTGGAAACTAAAATGTGTATTGGCCAAGTATGTCATGAGCGTTTAGGAAATGGGAGGAGATCCTCAAGTAGTTCTATTTCTGCAGGACATCAAAAAGGAGATTCAGGACATCCGAGTTTCGCAACATCATGCTACAAATCATCTTGGAAGAATTGAGCAGCAGTTGCAAACTATGCACCAAGTGGATATGTCGGGCTCTAGTGTCAAAGACCCAACACCAATTGAATCCTCAGATGGTTGACTAATAATTTCTTTTCAACTTTTATGAATTTTGCGGATAGCATTTAATGTTTCCAGTTACACTTGGGTAGGAATAGTAGAATGGAAATAGAAATTTTTATAAGAATGAAACTTTTTCAATGTTGGAAGGCATTTAACTCATTAAGATGGCCGACAGACCTAGTTTCCTTCGGGCAGGTTGAGGCCATCAAGTTTTGATATGTTACAACCTACTTATCTTTTTTGATAAATAGAAAATTGAAAGGTACTGTTAAATTTACAAAAAAAAAGACATGGCAAAGAAATAAAGGTTCATTCGATACTTGATTGTATGCATAATGACATATCTCCGAGGAGTTTTTGTAGCTAACCCAGGGACCTCGTATGTAGCGAAGTTATCATGAAATATGGATGCTAACAATGTGGGAATATTTTCCCAGGACATACTAGAAAAGAGATGGGCTAAAATTGGACCCAAACAATCACAAGGTCATCCCTACTGAGAACTCAAATGTGATTAGATGCTTCCAACATGTGGGGTAGGAGGGTATGGAAAAATTTATTATACAATTGAAAAATGACATATTGTTGTGCCATAACTACCAATAATTGCGCTTATATTTACAGATACGAGGCTCTTTTGTTCGTCGAGTTTAGAATTCCCTGTAAAAACCCGTAAATTGGTACAATAATAGTAATGAAATTGTGAGTTTATCAAGAACTCAAGGAATCATTTATTGGAGTGATTTAAGTATAGACTGAAATATGGTTCTAGCACACATCACAAAACACATAGGTCGTGAAATATCATAAATTTACAAGGGGAGATATTCCCAAATGCCTTTATGGTGATTGTCGAGAGGGAGAAAAATTTGTTGACAAGGGACCTATCCCAAATTATGCTCAAGGAATATCTTAAACAGAGGTCCACACAGGGAGAGAAAGTTAATGTTAACCTAGCTGAAGAAAGATGGGGTTTTCCTTGATAAGCTTCAAATCTAGGGTTTAAGACAACAAGAAAACTCTCTTCATGTATTTCCTCAAGGTGTTGTTTCAATGGAAGGATAAATGGTAATAAAACACTCAAAAACTACATCAATTATTAAATAATTCAAATTCTCTTGGCTGTACAATGGAATTCCTAGAAAGTGAATTAAGATTGTGCAGGTTCAATTTTTATGGTTCCATTGAGGGAGACCTTTGTCTCCCATATCAAGTCTTGGAAATGGGAAGCAATTAAAGAGGTTACTACTCCCCTTTGCTCTTTAAATGAGTGGAGCTACATTCAACACTCATTCTATGGTAGGAACATTGAAAAAACTTGATTAAAGAAGTGCAGGGAGACCCTATAAAATCCACCTTATCTCACAACACGTGGCACAACAATTTACCACATAGGGGTATAAATTTAATATTTGTGAATGTCATTGTTTTGATTAATTGACTATGCTTCCAATATCCTTATTGCTCTGAAATCATGTCTAACCTATGTTATTTACCTGTAGGTTTAAGGAAGGAAACGAGATGTTGGTCTATGCAAGGGGATTGGGGTTTCTTATGGAGCTCACATGACAAGGATTTCCTCTAGCAAGCAAGGTGGTCCCTTAAAATCTTCAGGAACCTCGAAATAGACTCAAAGGAACCTAAAAACTGCATTATTGCAGTAGTTGGGAAACGCGCATTCTAGGTTTTCCAAGAATCCTCTGCATCCTCCTTTTCTCCTTAATCGTAATGTTAATGTTGCTCACCATTATTTTAGTAGTAATGCTAAGAGTGATTTGACCATGTAATAGTCATTAGGCCTAAGAAATAAGTGAGTAAGCTCAAGGGTCATGGGGGAATATGAAAAGTCATAGCAGGTCAAGGGTCACAGTAGGTGAACAATCACCTTATCTCTACAAATGTTCCCTCATGCCTCGTTAGCAGGGACTTTAGCACTTTACTTGAGGCTAGGATTAGATAGATTATTTTTTCTTGAGAGGTAGAGGCACTAAAATCTTGGTATATAGAAGAGTGAGTTGTAGTAAGAATATGGTTTTGGATTGGGAAATGATTTAAGTAGCCCATGTTCCAGTGTTAGGTTTGACTAAGTTGCAAGATATGTACTTTAATTTGAAGCAACAATAATTAAATTTTCTCCATGTTTGACACTAATTCCCATGCTTACTCATGGTGGTTGTATTAGTTGTACGTTATTTTTACTGTATTGTTATGTTGAATTTCATATACATAATATTTTTTGGAAAGATTCATAGTTGTCGCATGTATGTTTTTCTTTCGGATCTGTGTTTTCTTATGCCTCTCCATGTCAGTGATATATTGTGAACTACTTTGCAATTAACTTCTGGAATGTTATTTTCATGTATTTCTGATTGGATTTTGGCTCATTGATCTCTCTCATGGCATAATCCTCTTTATTGCTCAGACTTGTTTGTACCTCTTCATGTAGTTTCTCAATCATGGGTTGATTTTGTTTCATTGTATGTGAATTTCACTATAGTCCCCACTTTGACACCTTCTCATTTGACAACCGAGAGTGGAAAAATTCATGGTGGAAGTTGGACCCACATACCAGATGGGGCTCCTATTCCAAACAATATGATGTCTAATTGGGACTTCACAAAGAGGATACCCCCTATTTTTTGGCAGTACATTCTAGTCCGTCAACAAAATTGACTCTAGAAGGAGGTCCAAATGATAAGGTGATCCCTTCAAGACTACATTTAGTCTCATATTTGTATATGGATTCATCTTGAATCTATACCCCAAGTTTTTTTTCTTCCAAAAGCATTAACCTTTCGATCGAAGGGGAAATAATCTATCACTTGTCACAAAGGAAGTTCGATACTGAGGGTTAAAAAACGATTTTGGGACATATACCTCAAGTTCCCTATCTATGTCACTCTAATATAATATATTGTAAAGATGTCATTGGTAGTTTGTTTAACCTCATTCTCGAAGGTCATGTTAATCAATGATGTGACACATTACCTAGTGCTTCGATCCATTCATTTGAGCAAATCATCAGTAAGCTCTGACAAGCCTTTTATAATTATGATTTTCAATATTTTTTTGAAAGGGTAAATTAGCTTAGGATGATACCCGAAGTGTCTTTGGAGGGATTTTCACCTAGGTTTATTCATATGTGCTTTGAATTTCCTAAAATATATTTTGATTGGGTGTATTTGAGGGAAAACTTTCACCATCTGGTTCACATTTCTTGGCAACACCAACAATATGAAACAAATAATGATAATCCGGTAGTTACAAGTTGTCCAAATATTTTCCCCAATCTTGTATTTTCTATCCATATAAGTAGGGAACAACTTCAAGCCACCGAGGAGGAAATTACTACCTGTGAAATTTCTCATCCTCCTTCTACTTTGTTACCTAATGAAGTTCTGGTAATAAATATTTTAGATTATGAAGAATACTTGCATGCAACTGAACCAACTTGTACCGATTTTGAATCTCTCATACATCCTCTTGAATCTGAACCTGATGATCAAGTTGATATAACATCTCTCCTTATTGATGAAACCAAGCTCGAGTCCATGGAGCTTATGCCTCTGTCCATTCCTAAACTTCATTCACTAGTTGGAAATGACTTGGGTATTGTCTCAGATAAATTTTTATTGTCATAGAAAATAAACTAACCATGACATGCATGTAGGTTCATTGTTCCACATAAGGGTGATGTTTGACAATCACAGTATGAGTATCTTGGATCACTTTTTCCTGCTCTCTTGCATCTGCAGTCTTTTAATGGTGAAGAAGAAGGCCTTACATCTCAGCCAACTCAAGAAGGTTCTCTAATGGATTCGTCTTCACTTCCAATCCAAGAAGATCCTTATGTGTCGGAAACCCATCCTAATTGAATTTGTGGCTTCAAAAAATTTCACACCATCGAAGACGTATTCACTCACACCTTTAAATATTTTCATTCCCATCCATCTATTGATCCTACGAAGCCACCAAAATTTGATGGTTCATATTTTAAATATTCAAGGACTCATGGAAGTTGAGGCGCTTCAACTTCTATTGAAGGTTATGTAAGGTTCTCACAATCCTGATGAGGACCCTGAAACAAGAAAAACTAGGGTTTTTAAAGTTATCATTTTTATATACCACACTCCTACCAACATCATCTTGCTGGATGCGAGTTCATTTTGGAAAGCCTCTATTCAAGTGATATTCCTTCGAGAAAAAAATTGAATCCTCTATCAACTGATATGCATCAAATTCTATACACGCATTTGTTTTTTGAAGAGGGTACACTGGCCATTATCTCAAATATTCTTTACTGACACCTAACCAATGCGGATTGTAAATAGGAACTAGCATGTGATGTATTACAATACACTATATGTGGGAGTACCAATAGTATAACCTCTCTCTTTCATGATACTCTTCAGGTTGACTCACCTCATTCTTGGTATTCTAAATAATCTAATATGTTGAAATTCCAACCTGTCAGTGTTAAAACATATGATCAAATCAACAACTCATTCACTGATAGATATATTGTCACAACTAACCATGACCACGGGGATGCACCAGTTGATATTACAAAACCACTGATATTTTACTGCCTATTGTTTGAAGGTTCAAATATTTTTCAGGATGGTGAGGCACTTCAGGTTCTGTTTATCGTTATGTTAGGTCCTCATGTCCTTGATAAAATCCATCAAAAACTTCAAACTAGGGTTTCTAAAATTAGGTTTTTTGCACGTGAATCTTTCGATATCTTAGTTACACCTAGAAAAAAACCTTCTATTCAAATTAATCTAGTTCCTCATCCTCAACATCATGATGGGATTTCTAGCTGGTTTGAAGGATATTATGTAGAAAATGTATTTTCAAGTAGGCAGTGTCTTGCCTCACTTTCATTGAATTTAGGGTTATGCATGAATGGATGTGTGTCATGGCTGAACAATACTATATTTCAAGTATATCATTTTATTTACCAGGATTGGATTGCAGTTTGGCTTGAATGATATTTTATGGTATGTTTTCGTGTAAGAATACATGACCTTCTTATTGTTGTGCATGCTTCATAGGTAAGCTATGGCATTGTTGCAAAATTATTCATGCTGGTTCTCATTGTAGAAATATTTGTTCTCGTATCTCGGGAAATTTTGCAATGGATATATTGGAAGTATGGTTTCACATAACCAAACGTCCTCTCTGGTTAAAATAGGGTTTTAGGGTTTAGAATAGTTATGTTTTAGGTTATTTTTATTTCTTTATTAAGGTTTGCTTCTTGGTATTTTCTTTATGGTTTAAATATGCCTTGTTGTGTTTTCTTTATCATGATTTATCAATTGATGGATGACATTAGGAATTTAAGCTTGCACTCCTATTCTTGCACTACTCATTGTTGCATGGCATTCATGAAATATCTTCATATGCATTCCATTGGTATTTTCATTGTAATTGGATGGTTTATGTTGGAACACCTAATCCTACATGGGTAGGCGTGGAATGCGAAAAGTCACAATGGAGTCCAAGTGACCTTGGAATGTGAAACCAGGAGTCACACCATTGTATTATAAATGTACATCATGTATAATGGAAAAATAAGAAAGCCTCACGCTTATCTTTCATTGTGTGTTGAGTCTCTTGTGTGTGTGTGTTTATTCTTCTCATACACCATGTGTGTGTTTTAACATGGTGTTTAACATGGTATCAGAGCAGGCGATTGCTGGCCCTGCTCCAAATTGAGTGAGCCATTTGTGTTTATGGCATGTGCATATCTACAAAAATTCTTGAAATTTTTGCAGCACTCAGAGTTTCTGCAGCAGTGTTTTTGCTGCCATTCAGAAGTGTTTTGAAGAGGAGATGCATTCAGAAATTGGCAGCATTCAGGCATTGGATTTGAAGAAAGGCAGCACTGCCCATCTGAAGGTTTTCATTTTAATTTTTCTCTGCAATTTCTGCTTATTAAAATCTGCAATTTGAAGAGCTGCTGGATATTATTTAAATTGGGTTTCTGAAGAAGTTTCTGGAAAATTCTGAGTTTTTCTACTGAAAAATTCATCATTTCTGCATTTTCTGTTGCTGGGTCACTGGAGAAACTTCTGAGTTTTGTCTGCTGAAAATTTCCGAATTCTACAGTGTCAAATTCTATGCTGCTGAGATATTCCATTGCCTAGAATTCTGTTATACATTTGTAAAATTTCTGCTAAAAACTCTACAAATTTCTCTCACCTCTCTGCTGTTATATTAAAAAATAAATAAAAAATAATTCTGCAACATTTTTGGCCTTCGGCCCTCACCACTCTACAACTCAAACCCCACGCAGACTCACTTCTCCCTCGCCCCTATTAAATCCTGCACATTTAATAAAATAAAAATAACAAAAAATAAAATAAAATAAAATAAAATCTCTGCACCTCCCAACGCTCATACGCTCCCCTCTTTGCGCTATTCCCTACCTTATAGCCCTACCCCAAAACCCCTCTCGATCCCCCTCCTATCCTATCCGCATACCTCACTGCGCCCTTACACCGCCCTCTCCACTTGCTCCAAACCCTGCGGCTCTCCCTACCCCGCGGCCTACCTGCAACTATCGACTCCCTTACACCCTGCTCTACCACGACCCGTCTCCATTACAACGCCTCCTACGCCACGTCCCAGCTGCTATACTCTGCTCTCCCCACACACATACGCTGCTCTCCCTCCCTACACTAATAGCCGACCTCTCCATTGCACTACAGCCCGCCCTCACATCAACAACCACTCTCTCATTCCATTTGACTCCCTCCATTCCATTCCGCCCTTCCCTAAAATTTCATTTTTTATTTTAAAATCCTTTAATAATACCGCCCATCCCTTTTAAAATCCGTTTTATTTATTTTTAAATTTTTTAAATTACTCCCATATGATACGACCCCCCCCCACGTTAATTTTAATTTAATAACCTGCCCTCCCATATAAAACGACTTCCCACCCATTTTAAAATTCATTCTCCTTTAATTAATCCCATTCCCCTCCCTTTTAAAATAATAATCCCCTCTCCCCTTTTAAATAAGTTTCCCTCTCCCCTTCCTTTTTAAATTTTACTTCAAAATATTTCATAATCCCTTTTCCTTTTAAATTCAAACTTTTAATTCCCTCCATTTTTAATTATTCCCATTTTTTAATTAATTTTTAATTAATTAATTAAAAAAAAAAGCAGAAAGAGAGGAAGAAGAGAAAATATGAACAGCAGAAATGAAGGAAATGACATGTGATCACATGGACTATACTGAGAAAATTGCAGATTTGACATTTTATGATTTGTGGCTTATATAAGGGTGATTTTTTGAAGAAATTGACATTTGAAGACAAGATTTCCATCATTGAAAACAACTATTTGAAGAAGAAAATTCAGCTGCCATAAAAAGATTCTTGCACGTGTTTTCAGCTACACCTTTACAAATATTTTGCAGAGATATGTATTGAGCTAACAATGTATTTTGAGTGGAATTTGCCTCTTCATTCATAGTTGGAATTAGTGAATTTGAGTTGTTGATGTAAGTCATTGTTGATTGCCCTCCATCATTTGAGGAGCAGACTTTGTACTTGAGATTTCCATAGTTGGAAGTTCTTTTGAGTCATTTGTATTTCTTGTTGCATCACATTGTAAACGGGTGCATTTTCGGTTGAAGCCAACACCCTTTCATTTTTGAGCTTAAGTTGTTGAAAATGGCTAAAATCAATGAGGCATTAGAGTTTTTGAAAAACCTCATTCATTCCAATGTTGATGACATGATAAAAATGAGCAAGCATGCTCTTTGTAACATTAAAAATTGTTTGCTAGATGCACAAGAAAAGATTGAGCTTTTTCAGTTGGAAACTCAGCTTCAGTAAGATGAAATTCAGCAAAAGAGTCACCATTCTGAACCTGTTTCTATTCACAAGATTGTGAAGGACTCTCATCAGAAGAAAGAAGATAAATTTGCAGTTGATCCACATTCAGTTCCTTGTACTAGAGTAGATGTACATGCAGATGCATCAGTTCAACCTACACTTCTCAAGCCCATTATCAGACCTTGGGAAGAGCTTGTCCACAACAAGCACCGAACTGGTCTTGGATATGACAAGGATGTGTCCTTTCATATTCTAGACTACACCAAGCCCATCATATTTCAGAGTGCCAGATTCATGTATGACAGTTCACCTGCAGCTATTCCAGATCCTGCTCCATAACAACAACAGATTGAGAAATGCCAACACTGTGATCGAGTTGGCCATATGAAAGATCACTGTTTTGATCTTCATCCATGCAAGCACTGTGGTCGGCACACCCATTCTTCAGACAGATGCTTCAGACACAAGCCTCCTGCAAGAACCAATATTCATCTTGGATGGATTGCTTCTTGGCAATGGGCATCAGCAGCCAAGAAGATGTTTAAGTCGCATGTCAGAACTTGTTCAAGAATATTGAGCAAACTTGCAGTTGATTTTTCGCCATCATCTCACCTTGTCCCTGACAGGGGGGAAAATGGTGGTCATGTACAAGCTTCAATGTCAGATCAAGGGAGCCTGAGCCACAATCTCTCATTCCATGTTCAAAGTTGTAGCTAGCAGTTCAAGCGAGCCTAAGCCACAATTCGTCATTCCAGATTCAGAGATGTAGCCAGAGACATGGATGCCCATGAGCATGCCTTTGGTTGGTGGATAACCTTAAACCATCATCTTTGGTTGGTGGATAAACTAAAACCATCACAGGTAGTAGACCTCCCTTCTTTTAGGTCGAAGGTCTCACTTTCATATATGAGGAACACTTCCTCTAGCAGAAGCCTTTAGCTTAGCAACCTTCAGCTTCTTGCCAGCTTTGGTTGAGTTCCAGGAAATGCTTAAAAGCATTCCAGAGTTGTTGGTAATCCTAAAACCATCACAGGTAGTAGACCTCCCTTCTTTTAGGTTGAAGGTCTCCCTTTTTTATGAGGGACACCTCTAGCGTGCTTTCGCCTTTCGCGCTGTAAGAGTTCCGTGAACCTATCAAGTTTTGTGTTCCAGTGTTGGTGGTCATCCTTAAACCACCTCTTTTTTCCAACATTTCAGAGATTTTATTCAGCCCAAGTGCTGCCATGTATACTTTGCATATTTCTATTACAACTCTCTTCTTGGACTCACACATACCCCTTCGGGTTAAGGGGGGATGTTGGAACACCTAATCCTACATGGGTAGGTGTGGAACGCAAAAAGTCACAATGGAGACCAAGTGACCTTGGAATGTGAAACCAAGATTCACACCATTGTATTATAAATGTACATCATGTATAATGGAAAAATAAGAAAGCCTCACGCTTATCTTTCATTGTGTGTTGAGTCTCTTGTGTGTGTGTGTTTATTCTTCTCATACACCATGTGTGTGTTTTAACATGGTGTTTAACAGTTCATTCCTTGCATTTAAATATAATTTCATTGCACTATATCCCCTCCTGCTACATTACATTTCTTGGATAGCATACGCTAGCTGATGACCTAGCTTGGCATTTCTCCTCTATGTTGGATGCCACTGCATGAGCCTTCGATCCTTTGATGCTATGAATGAAAGTTATTTCAGACTATCTTCCCTCTTAAATTTATGATATTTCATGACTTATGTGTTTTGTGATGTTTGCTAGAAACCTATTTCAATGTATACTTAAATCAATCCAATAAATTATTCCTTGAGTTCTCGCTAAAATCATAATTTTGTTACTATTTCTTGTAACAATTTAAGTTTTTGTTGGGGAATGCTCAACTCTATGAAAAAAATAGCCTCTGATATCTAAATATCAACTCAATAATCGGTAGTTATGGCACATAAATAGGTCATTTTTCTATTGTATTGGAATTTTTCTATAACCTCCCACCCCACATGCTGGAAGCCTCTAATCGCATTTGAGTTGTCATTAGGGATGACCTTGTGCTTGTTTGGGTCCAATTTTAGTTCATCTCCTTTTTGCCATGCCCAGGTAAAATCTTCCCACACTGTCAGCATCCATATATCATTGCGCCGAGAGGCGCATCTACAGCCCAATATGACCCCGATGTCAGGTGGGTCATGTCCTCATACAAAATTTCGGCTTAAGTTTTAAATTAAAAAAAAAAAAAAAAAAAAAAAATCGCATTGTGCTAGAACATATATCAATTTCTAATACAATTATGTATTATTTATATAATTTGAATGGATAGTAAATTATATATGTGAATTTGAATGGATCATAAATTTACCTTTAACAAAAAAAATTACCACATTCAATTTCCAAATTAAGTAAAATTTTAAGCATCTTTACTCTTTACCAAAGTCAATACCATTTCCTAAATAAAAGGAAAAGAGTTAATTGAACACAAACAATCAAAATCCAAAATCTTTTAATATTTCTTTTAATTAAATATTTGTAAAATGAATTTATGCTTACTCTAGAGCTATGGTAAATAAATACAAAATATATATAAACTAGATGTATGGTAAATAAATAAAAATTCTTTTTACATTTATTCCATAAACCTTTTTATATTTAAAAAAACTTTAAAAAGAGATTTTATTTAGATGAAGCCTATGGGACGAATACCATGGGACAAATTAATATTGATATCATGGGCCAAATACCATGGGTAAATAAATAAATATAAAAGAGGTATAAACAAGTATGAGAAATAAATAAATGAATATAAAATAGATATAAAGAGCAATGGTAAATAAATAAATATAAAAGAGGCATAAAGAGGTAAGGTAAATAAATAACAATATATAAAATAGGATTATAAATAAAAATATAATTATATAAAAAGTCTATGGGCCAAATACCATAGTAAAGAAAAGGGGTATGGTAAATAAATAAAAATATAAATAAACTAGAGGTATGGTAAGTAAATAAACCTCTTTTCATATTTACTCCATAATCTGCTTTATATTTATGAATATTTATGTTCATTAGTTTACATAAATAAGAAGAAATAGAGAGAGAGAGTGATAAGGGAGAGATGGAGAGAGAGTGTGTATGTTTAGGGGTGAGATAAAGAGACAAAGTAAGATGTATGGAAAGAAGGGGGGAGAGAAGAAGTGAGAAGGAGAGAGGGACAGATATAGTAATGTAGTTGGAGAGAGAGAGGGGTGGAAAGAGAGAGAGAAAGAAAGGGATGGGGGAAGAGAGAGGATTATAGAGAGAGAGAGAGATATGGGGGAAGAGAGAGGGTTGAAGGGAAAAGAGAGAGAGAAAGGTGGGAGAGAAAGGGAGAGAGAGGAAGAATGAGAGAGAGGAGAAGAGTGATGGGGGAAGAGAGAGTATTGGAGAGAGAGAGAGAGAGAGAGAGAGAGAGAGAGATATCAGGGAAGAGAGAGGGATTTAAGGGAGAGAGAGAGATAGAGGAAGGACAAGAGAGAGGACTTGAGAGAGAGGAGGAGAGAGGGATCAATAAGAGAGATGGAGTTGGAGGGGGAGAGATGTAGGAAATAAGAAATATAGAGAATGAGAAGTGGAGAGAGAGAAGGAGTGACAAGGGAGAGACAGAGAGAGAGCGTGTATGTTTGGGGTTGAGATAAAGAGACAAATAAGGAGATATGGAGATAAGGGGGGAGAAGGAGATATAAGGAGAGAGGGAGGGATATAGTAACATAGTTGGTGGGTGAAGAGAGAGAGAGAGGGAGAGAGAGATGGGAGAGAAAGGGAGAGAGATGAAGGAAGAGAGAGGATGTGAGAGAGTGGAGAGGGGGAGGGAAAGAGTGATGGACTTGGAGGGGGAGGGGGAGAGAGGTAAGAAGAAAGAAAGAGAGAGAGAGTGTGAGTGATTGATAATGAAGATGGAGAGAGAGGGATAGAGGGGGAAGATAGTGATATATATGGAAGGTGAAGAGAGGGAAGAAGAGAGAGATGGGGAGAGGAGGGGATTGACAAAGAGATTGATATATATATGGATTGCGAGAGTGTGTGTGTTTAGGGGGGTGAGATAGAGAGACAGAAAAGAAGAGATGGAGGGGAATATAGATATGGATGGAGGGTGGAGAGAGGGAAGAATATTTCTCACACTAGATGGATTGATATAAGTGGAGATGGTGATTTATAATCCTATTTGATTATTTGCACTATATGCATCGATTTTAGTGTAGATATTTATTTCTGATGATATTTGATTACTTGCACTAGATGCATTGATTTCAGTGTAGGTGGTGATTTCTAATACAATTTGATTGCTTGCACTGAATTTGTTGATTTCAATTTAGATGTTGATTTATAATTATATTTTATTACTTGCACTAGATGAATTGGTTTCAATGTAGATGATTTCTAATCCTATTTGATTGTTTGCACTAAATGCATTGATTTCAGTGTAGATGGTGATTTCTAATCCTATTTGATTTATTTGAGTAAATGCATTGATTTTAGTGTAGATGTTGGATTCTAGAGAGAGAGAGAGAGAGTGATAAGGAAGATGGAGAGAGAGGGAGAGAGGAAAAAAGGAGGAAAGAGAGATATTAATGGGGGAGAGGGAGAGAAGGGGAAGATAGAGATATATATGGAAGGTGAAGAGAGGGAAGAAGAGAGAGATGGGGAGAGGGGGTGATTGAAAAAGAGATTGATATATATGGATTATGAGAGAACGTGTGTTCAGGGGGGTGAGATAGAGAGACAAAAAAGAATAGATGGAGGGGGATATAGATATGGATGGAGGGTGGAGAGAGGGAGGAATATTTCTCGCACTAGATTGATTGATATAAGTGGAGATGGTGATTTCTAATTCTATTTGATTATTTGCACTAGATGCATCGATTTTAGTGTAGATATTTATTTCTAGTGATAATTGATTACTTGCACTAGATGCATTGATTTCAGTGTAGGTGGTGATTTCTAATACAATTTGATTGCTTGCACTGAATGTGTTGATTTCAATTTAGATGTCAATTTATAATTATATTTGAATACTTGCACTAGATGACTTAATTTCAATGTAGATGATTTCTAATCCTATTTGATTGTTTGCACTAAATGCATTGATTTAAGTGTAAATGGCGATTTCTAATCCTATTTTATTTCTTTGAGTAAATGCATTGATTTCAGTCTAGATGTTGGTTCCTAGAGAGAGAGAGAGAGAGTGAGTGATAAGGAAGATGGAGAGAGAGAGAGAGAGGACAAAAGGAGGAAAGAGAGATATTAGCGAGGGAGAGGGAGAGAAGGGGAAGAGAGGGAAGAAGAGAGATATAGGGAGAGAGGGTGATCGACAAAGAGAATGATATATATGGAGTGCAACAGCGTGTGTGTTTAGGGGGGTGAGATAAAGACAAAAAAAAGTGATGGATGGGGATATAGATATGGATGGAGGGTGGAGAGAGGGAAGAATATTTCTTGCACTAGATGGATTGATTTAAGTGGAGATGGTGATTTATAATCCTATTTGATTATTTGCATTAGATGCATTGATTTTAGTGTAGATTTTTATTTCTAATGATATATGATTACTTGCACTAGATGCATTCATTTCAATGTAGATTATTCCTAATACTGTTTGATTGTTTGCGCTAAATGCATTGATTTCAGTGTAGATGGCGATTTATAATACTATTTTATTGCTTTGAGTAAATGCATTGATTTTAGTGTAGATGTTGGTTTCTAATCTTATTTGATTGATTGCATTATGTGCATTGATTTCAATGTATAAGTTATTTTCTAATCTTATTTGATTTCTTGCATTAAATGCACTGATTTCAATGTATATGTTGATTTATGATTTGATGTAATTGGATATATGATGGCACCTTAATATTAAAGTGATTGGATTAACAATATGCATTGATTTTAGTGTAAGCACAAAAAGTTATTAACAATGTAGATTGATTTTTGTGTTATAGTAATTTAAGCTATTAATAGTGGAGAGCAAGAGAGACAAGGTATCATGTTTACTACAACAGATCGAGCTAAAGATTTAAATGGTTTACGATTTAAATTTTCTTTTTCATATAATCGACATGAAAATATAACAAAACTAACAAGGGAGGAAATAAGAATAGTAGAAGAAAATAGTTTGAGATTGATTGTAACATGAGTACGTTCTTATTATTCACATTTTATATCTTTCAACACTATTATTGTCACTTTGCATTAAAAAAAAATATTTCATCATTTTTCATCATTATAGTTATTGACAATAATTATCATCTCAACGAACTGAGGTAACTAAGAAAATTTAAAATTAAAATGACTAAGTTAATCTCAGAAATATTTAGCATATTTAAAATTATTATATTAATATTTGATGTATTTACATATTCCTGATAAAATTAATCATATCTTTGATTGATTTTCCTTGGCAGACTGAAACCAGCCTAGATCCAGAGTTAGATAGATCTAGGCTGGTGATAAATTGGCTACATACGAGGCATCTGGGTTAGATGAAAAACCCCTTCGAATATCTGTCATTATGCATACAATCAAGTATCGAATGAAGCTTTATTTCTTTTCCATGTCAAGAGGCATACCGATTCTAATATTGGGGGGTGTTTTGGTGTATCCCTGAGAAAATTCAGTACCAATTTATCGATCCATCAGGATGGGTCAGAATTCCATGGCTCACGACCACTCCAATATTTTGTGTGCCCCTTTTAGGATGGATTCAATACACTCCTCGATACAAAAGTGCATTCCTCTTCCTTCTATTTTCTTCCATCACTGAGAAAGTATATCTGCATAGCACAGAAATATATATATTCCTTTTAGGTCATAGTTGTGGTGAGGAGGTCACAAGGTCAGAGAAGGGTGAGAGTCCCACTGGTTTTTGGCCTTAACAGGTGCGACCTTGTGACCTAATGACTCAAGGAGAGGTCTAGTAGTCGCACTGGGGGATAAGTCACATTTGCAGGCCATATGTCTGAGGCTCCAAAATGTGATCTGACAAACTTGGACGATATTCCAACCTACATAAGTCACTCACTTGTAACTTCCAGATTTTTTTTGTTTTTAACATTTTTGGTGCCATCACGAACATTCAACTACGATTTTGAAAATTAGAATGTTGAACCTAGCGAAATGATATTGTTCAAGTAATATTCGGAAGCAGGTGATTTACACAGTATTATTGTTTCTTTGCATCATTGTATTGGTGTTTATCAGTTAATAAAATTCGTACTCAAACACGTCTAGAGAACGTTATTTATATGAATTCCTTTCGATATAGTCTGCAGGCTCCAAATTGCTTTGATTCCAATCATTATTACAGCAAATAATTAAACCTAGTATCTTGAAAATTAACGCATTCTCATTCCTGAGAAGAATGTGTAAAAATTAAACCCTTTCGCTTCATGATGTCAGAGCGGTGTCGTCCAGAGTATTACTTATTTCATCTACCATTAACTATAATAATAGACACATCCAGGAAGCTTGATTAAAATTATTTTGATCATTCAAGTGTTGTCTCTACTTAATGCATGTTGTTTCTTACCTCACCCTTTAAGTACGTCCACTTACAACGTGCCACACAAGTTCTGTTCAGAATTTTCCATACTGTGAAAGAAAGAGCATTCCCAGGAGCATGTATCACAGGCTCAGATATTATGCCCATTTCACATTTTCAGATAGGAGGGTAAATTGCATCTCTAATGTGGGAGACAACTGTTTAAGAACTGCAAAACTATGACTTCAAACAACTCAATCCCAAGTCGCGTTTGTTCCGACTTTGACAATCTCCACAACAATTTGTCTTTCCTGATTTTGTGGTAGAGGAGGCACATGTCTCTGGCATTCATGGTATTCAGCGTATATTATCAAGAGTTGAATATGTTCAGTACACATTCATATCTCCCATGAAATTACATCTGACCATACTATCTCTCAATAAATCAGGTTCCAAGGTGCATGCGTGCCCATGGAATCACTCTTTTGGTCCTCAATTTAGTCAATTCTTGGTCGTTAAACTGCTTCAACATGTGAAAAACATCCTCTTTGATAACTATATCCAATGGTATGTTGAGTCGACTCTCCCGTACTGACCTTTAAACATACTTCCCTCACCCTTTACCACTTGTTCTCCATGCATGGCTTTGGAAAGCATGCTAGCTTTATGGTGGCCACTTGGATCTTAATTATTGTCAACAATGATTCCATTAAAACACAAAGGCATGAATAATATTTAAAATAAACACCTACCATGCCATGTATCAAAAATATGCCTTGTCCTATGAAATGTTGTTCTTTACAAAGCCTCATGAAGCCAACATTTTATATTTTTAGATAATCTTTCCTCCATAAGTGGTGTATGTTTAACCTATTATTCAATTTCATCCTTCTTCATTCAATATGTGCCAATGTAGCTCCATTTAAGTCCCTCTAAAGAAAATGGAAGAAACAATTAAAATAATGAGAATAATTTCATCTACACGTGATAATAAAATTGTAACTAAGTTATATGAGTAGAATAAGAGATGCTCAAACCCGAAAATTAGCTCAGCATTTAGGTGCTTTAATGGACGTATGATCTGCAAGTGATTTATGTGATTCCAAAGGCAATGGTGCAGCTATAGAGCATGGTCCTTGAAGAACTAGTGAACACATGATATTAAGAGTGAGGATCTTTATTCATGTCAATATAGGGTTTCAAGGGTGTGAGGACAATATAGCATTATTACGACCATAGTCAACATGCAGAGATGGGGGGAAACAACCATGGACCTAGGGTGATATGACACGCAATGATTTGTTCGATGATTCCAAATGATATCAATGAGAATGCGTCCTCAGGTTACGTGAATTAGGTTTCAACTTGGGGAGAGGCTCTCCCTTAACAAGTTATAGTTTCTCCAAAACCCTAGTATGGTAAATTATAATGAAATCCATATCGAAGTATTGTCTACCCTCACATGGTGCCACCATGTTTAAAAGGAAAATTTGGCATGGTTAAACTACGAAGTCATGGGAAAGTGATCAAACCTCAAAAACCCTAATGCAATGGTAGGGTAAATGCAGGATATAAAACATGAACAATGAATGAAATATATATTGCAATATTGCACGAGTGAGTGCATTGACAAGGTATGATAAGACGAATTCATGGGTATATTAACCAATCAAAAATCAGATCATAACCTTGATGGCTTGAGGTGAGCAGAGGGGGACCCAAAATTTTGAATATTACAAAATTATGGGTTGTGTTGTAGTGAATACAATAATTAGCGAATGACTGGTAGAATCCAACATCTGTGCCAACAACCCTACAATAGTTTGAGTCTAAACAATGATGCAAGGGGATATTGAACAATCACTATGGGTACCTTTTCTGTTACCTTGGCCATTACAAATATGCCTTCCCTTTGTGTCTCAGCTTGGTCCTGCTATTCAGTAAACACCCAATTAGAATTTCACACATGGTAGTAATTGATGATGATGAAAAGAACAAGGAAGAGGCTTATTACATTCAAAATTTTTAAAACAAGTTTCTAGTTTTGTTGTGCTACCATCAGGCCTAGATTGTACCCCGGTGGAGTCACTTCAAGAAATCACAAATTTTGCTCCGCTTCCAACGAGCCTGGTCAGTACCTCAGAGGATTTGTTGCATTACCTCTTTGTGTAGGATGAATTTCTCGATCCTTTACCCTTTATTTAATTTCATTGTATTTTATGTGCACATTGGCACTTATTATTGGACGTTCATTTTGCTAAGGCAGATGAGGGATAAACAATTATTTTATGGGCAAGATAGGTTGTTTCTTTTTTGATATAAACTGAAGAAAAAAAAATTATTTAGGTTTTCCCTCATGGTAATATTCCACATATCTTGTCCCGCCAATAGGTGAACCATGAAAACAAGTCATTTAGATATTCAAAACCATGATGATAACAAGATTTAGGTTATGGGTATAGGTCATTCAAACTGATTAGGGTTTCCCACAAGTGACATGCTCGTATTTTCCTCAACAATGACCTATAATTGTATGAAATATTTCCAACATGTAACTTTGATGACCAATTCTAAGATAATATACGTCTTGGAGTAACCATCACAACTACACACAATAATTAGCCTCGTTAGGGTTTCAACATTAGGGAAAACTGACTAAGGGAAGCTCTTCTAGAGTTTCAGCATGTGAAAATAGGTCAAAGAAGCTTGCTTAGGGTTTTAGCATGTGAAAGAAGATGTAAGAAATATATGCTTTCATACACGCAAAACATTATGGATGGATTCATAGTTGTTTCATGTATTTTTTTCCTTCGAATCTTTGTTTACTTATTCCTTGCCATGTAGGTGATCTATTGTGAACTAATTTGCAATTAAATTCTTGCATGTTCTTGTTCATGTATGTATGATTGGGTTTTGGCTCAATGATCCCTCTCATGTCATACCCATTTGTATTGTTGTTGAGACTTCTTTGTATCCCTTCCTATAGTTTTTCAATCTTGCACTGATTTTGTTTCATGATCTGGGAATTTCACTCTTCTCCCCACTCTGACACCTTCTCGTTTGAGAGCGGAGAGCAAAAAAAATCACAGTTGCAGTCAGGCCCACATACTGTATGGGGCTCCTATCCAAAAAGTTGTGAGGTCTAATTGGCACTTCACACTAGGAAGACCCCCTAGTTGTTTGTTGTGCATTCCAGCCCATCAAAAAAATTGATGCTAGAAGGAGGGCCTAATGAGAAGTTGAGCCCTTAGAGCCTATATTTATTATCTTATTTGTAAATGGATTCCTCCCAAATCTCTATCCTGGGTTTTTTTCTGAAAGCATTAACCTTTCGGTCCTTGGGGGGGGGATCTATCACTTGTTGCAGTGGCAGTTTGATGGCGAGGGTCAAACAATGGTTTTGGGACATATGCTTCATGTTTTGTATTTTTTTCGCTCTCATAGAATACATTGTAAAGATGTCATTAACAAGATTTTTACCCTCACGCTTGAAGGTCGTGTTAAGAAATTTT
Organism: Pinus albicaulis; assembly: GCA_034641835.2. Lineage (NCBI taxonomy): Eukaryota > Viridiplantae > Streptophyta > Pinopsida > Pinales > Pinaceae > Pinus > Pinus albicaulis. The sequence goes on from CM076581.1 coordinate 486,558,749, forward strand.
TCCACACATTACCTACTGCTTCCATCCATTCATATGAGAAACTCATCAGCAAGCTCTGACACACATTTGAGAGGTATGATTTTCAAGATTTTTTTGAGAGGGTAAATCAACTTAGAATGAAGCTCGAAGAGTCATTGGAGGATTTTGCTCGTAGGTTTTTTCATTTGTGCTCTAAATTTCCTAAAAGAGAAGTCGGTTGGGTGTATTTGAGGGAACATTTTCACCAATTGGTCTACATTTATTGGCAACACCTGCAATTTCAAAAAAATATTGATCCGTATGAGCATCATGATAATCTGCTAGTATTATCTTGTCCCTAATATTATCTTTCCTATCTCTCTTAGTTGATAACAACTTCAAGCCACCGAGGAGGAAATTATTGCTTGTAAAATTTCTCATCCTCCTCCTGCTTTGTTACTTAATGAAGTTCTGGTCATAAATATTTTAGATCATGAAGAAATCTTGCAAGGAATTGAACAAACTTGTACCTCTTCTGAATCTCTCATACGTCATGTTGAATATGAACATGAAGCTCAAGTTGACATAGGATCTCTCCATGTTAATGACACCAAGGTCAAGTGATATAAAATCTATGGATCATGACATGCATGTAGGTTCATTGTTCCCTATAGATGATACAAGATGAGATTCCTGGTATGATTGGTGCCCCTTCATATGAACTGTCTCATCCATTACACCCTGATTTATTTCATGGGTCCACTATACTAGTGGTTTCTGCAAATAATTCAAATATTTATCTTGCTGATGTTGTTGTCCATCATCCACATGAGGGCGATGTTTCATAGTCACCGTATGAGGATGTTGAATCTCTTTTTATTTCTCTCTTCCATCCATAGCCTTTGACAGGTGAAGAAGAAGGCCTTACGTCTTGACCAATTCAAGAAGGTTATCTCATTGATTCCTATTCACTTCCAATCCAAGAAGAGCCTTGTGTGTCAGATACCCAAAATGATCGAATTTATGGCTTCAATGACTGTCACACCATCGAAAACATATTCGCTCACATATTTGATGATTTCCATTCGCATCCATCTATTGATACTAAGAAGCCACCAGAATTTCATGATTCACATTTCAAATATTCAGGGAATCATCATGAAGTTGATGCACTTCAGCTTCCGCTGATGGTTATGTCCGGTTCTCACGATCCTGATGAGACACCTGAGCCAAATAAAATTAGGGTTTTTGAAGTTAGGGTTTTTTCACACCATGCTCGTATCAGCATCATCTTTCCACATGCGAGATCATTTTGTAAACCCTCTGATTTGAGTGATGTTCATTCGAGCATAACATTCTGTCCTCTATCACCTAATATGAATCATCCTCTATACCCTAATTTGTTTTTTGAAGAGGGTACAATAGCCATTCTGTCAAATATTTTTGACTACCGCCTAGCTGATGTGGATTTTTAACATGAACAAGAACATGATGTGTTACAATAAACTATATGTGGGAGTACCAATCATCTAACTTCTCTCTTTCTTGAGACTCTTCTGGTTGATTCACCTCATTCTTTAGAATCTAAATAATTTAATCTATTGAACTACCAACCTATCAGTGTTCAGACATCTGATCAAATCAACAACTTATTCACTTCTATATTTTTTCTCACAACTAACCATGGCCATAGGGATGCACTATTTTATCTTACAAAACCACTAATATTTGATGATCTATTGTTTGAAGGTCTATAGATCTGTTAATACAATGAAGCACTTCAACTTCTGATGATGGTTATGTTAGGTCTTCACATCTTCAACGGTGTCCATGGAAAAATTCAAACTATGTTTTTTGCAATTAGGGTTTTTACGCTTGAATCTTTCGATATCTAAGTTACACCTAGAAAAAACACCTTTTTTCAAATTCCTCAAGTTTATCATCCTCGAGGTCATGATGGGATTTCTAGTTGGCTTGAAGGATCTTATCTAGAAAATGTATTTGCAAGTAGGAAGTGTCTTGCCTCATTTTCGCTAAATTTACGGTATGCATGAATGGATGTGTGTCATGGATGGACGATAATATATTTCAAGTATATCATTTTATTTACAAGGAATTTATTGTAGTTTTTCTTGAAGGGTATTTTCTGGCATTTTTTCTTGAAATAAGACATGACCTTCTTGCTCTTGTGCATGTTTCACAAGTAAGCTTTCGTGTTGTTGCACAATTATTCATGTTGGTTCTAATTACGGACATATTTGTTCTTGCATATCGATAACTGCTGCAATGGCCGCATTGGAAGTCTGATTTCACATAATCAGACCTCTTCTCTGGTTAAATTAGGGTTTAAGGGTTTATAATAGTTATATTTTAGGTTTTTCTTCTTAATTTGTTGATTAAGGCTTACTTCGTAGCAGTTTATTTATGGTCTAAATATACGTTGTTGCACTCATATTATTTCATTACTCATTGTTCCATGGCATTCACAAAATATCTCCATATGTATGGAATTGGTCCTTCCATTGTAATTGAATGATTTCTTCCTTACATTTACATAGTATTTCATTGGAATATAGACCCTACTGTTGTGTTAATTTTCTTGCATAGCATACACTAGCCGATTACATAGCCTTCCATTTTTCCTCTATGCTGCATGCCACTGCATCAGTATTCATGAACCTAGAGCCTTCGATCCTTTGATGCTATAAATGGCTTTCTTACACCTTCTTCTCACATGTTGAAACCCTATAATAGGTTACGTTAGTCACCTTGCCCTAATTTTGAAACTTTAACCCTAATTATTGTGTGTAGTTGTGATGGTTAGTCCAAGAGGTAGCTTCTCTTAGAACAGGTCATCAAAGTTACATCATGGACATATTTCCTACGAGTATGAGCCATTAGCAAGATAAATACCAATAGGTTACTTGTGGGAAACCCTAATAAATTTTAATGACATATACCCATAGCCTAAATATTGTGCTTAACATGGTTTTGAATATCTAAATGACATATTTTCATGGTTCACCTGTTACTCGCTAAGATAATTGGACACTTGGCATGAGGGAAAACCTAAATCAGAATATATTTCAGTTTCTTTCCAATAATAAATAGCCTCTCTTTCTCGTAAAATAAGTCATGATCCATCATCCGCCCTGGTGCAATGAATGTCTAATAATAAGTGCTAATGTGCATAGAAATTAAAATGAAATTAAATAAAGGGTAAAGGATCGAGAAAGGTGTCTTGCACAGAGAGGTAATGTAACAAATCCTCTATGGTACTCACCAAGATCACTGGCAGTGAATCAACACTTGTGATTTCTTGAAGTGACTCTGTCGAGGTAGTTTGTAGGCCTGATGGAAATGGAGCAACAGAATAAACTTTTTTTAAAAATTATGAATATAATAAGCCCTCTCCATTGTTATTAGCACCATCATCTACTACTGCCATGCGTGAACTTCTAATTGGATGTTTACTGACTAGCGGGACTTATTTGAGACACAAAGGGAAGACATATCTGTAAAGGTCAAGGTAACACAAGAGGTACCCATAGTGATTGTTCAATATCCCCTTGCATGCCTATCCACACTAGAAATATTGTACGAATGTTGGCAATGATGCTGGATTCCACTAGTGGTTCGCCAATTGTTGTAGCTACTATAAAAACACCAAACATTTGGGCATATTCAAAATTTTCAGTCACCCTCTGCTCGCCTCAAGTCATTAAGGTTATGAACCGATTGTTAATCGGTTAAATCCCCATGAATTGTTCTTATTATACCTGCAATGCACTCTCTCATGAAATAATTTGATATATATTTCATTCATTGGTTATTTTTTATCTCGTTCATTAACCCTATAATTGCATTGGCATTTTGGAGGTTTAATCGTGTTCCCACGACTTCGCAGTTTGTCCCTCCCTAATGTGCCTTTCAAAGAGTGGTGGCAACATATGAGGGTAGAAAAGACTTCGATCTGGCTTTCATTATGATAAACCATACTAGGGTGTGGGAGGAACCCTAAATTGTTATGTGAGAGGCTCCCTCCATGTTTAAACCTAATTCACATACCTCGAGGACACATTCTCATTGGCATCTCTGGGAATCATCAGAGGAATGATTGCATGTCATATCACCCTATGCCCACGGCCATTTCCCCCCATATTTTCATGTTCAATAGGGTCATAATAATGCTATCTTGTCCTCACACCCTTGAAAACCTAGATTGACATGAGTAAAGATCCCCACTCTTAATGACACATGTTCACTAGTACTTCAATTCCCTACTCTATAACTGTACCATTTCATTTGGAATCACATAAATCACTTGCAATTCATAAGTGCATTAAAATGCCTCATTTTTGAGTTGATTTTCGGATTTAAGCATCTCTTATTCTACTCGTACAACTTAGTTGCAATTTTACTATCACCACAAGATGAAATTATTCTCGTTGTTTTAATTGATTGTTACATTTTTGTTGTAGGGACTTAAATGGAGCTGCATTGGGAACATATTGAATGAGGAAGGATTAAATTGAATAATAGGTTGAAAATATGCCACTTATGGAGGAAGGGTTATCTAATGATATAAAATGTTGGCTTCGTGAGGCTTTGTAAAGAACAACATTTAATAGGATAAGGAATCTTATTGATACATGGCATGGTAGGTGTTTATTTTAAATATTATTCATGCCTTTTATTTTTAAGGGAGTTGTTTATGAGAATAATTAAGAGCCAAGTGGCCACCATAAATCAAGCACATGTTCCAAAGTGATAAACGGAGCTTAAGTGGTAAAGGGTGCGGAAAGTATGTTTAAATGTCACCACGAGAGAGTGCACTCCACATACCATGGGAAATATGTATCAAAAATGATTTTCTACACATGTTGAAGTGCTTTAGGGACCAAGAGTTTACATTGGAATAAATAAAAATTCACACCTATACGTTCCTAAATTCAATACCAAAAGAGAGATGCCATGGGAACACATGCGCCTTGGAACATGATTTATTGAGAGATATTATTGCCAGATGTAATTTCAGGGGATATATGCATGTATATTGATCATATTGATATCTCGATGACATACTCTGAATACCATGAATTCTCGAGATATTTTCCTCCTCTAGCGCAATAGTAGGAAAGACAGACGGTTCTGGAGATTGTCAAATTCCAAACAAGTGTGACTTGGGAATGAGTTGTTTGAGGTCACATTTTTGCATTTATTAAACAATTTCCTCCCACATAAGAGATGCAATTTACCCTTCTATCTGAAAATGTGAATTGGGCATAATATCTAAGCCTATGATACATTCTCTTGGGAATTCTCTTTCTTTCACAATATGGAAAAGTATGAACCAGACTTATGTGGCATGTTGTAAGTGGCCGTAGTTGGAGGGTGAGGAAAGCAACGACATGCAGTAAGTGCAGCCAACACTCTAATGATGAGAAGATTTCGAATGTTGTATACCCGCTGGTAAGGAAATCATTTTTCAAGGTTCGTTGATGTGTTTATTATTGCAGTTAATGGTAAATGACATAAGTAATACTTTAGACGACACTGCTCTAACATGATGAAGAGAGAGGGTTTAATTTTTACACATTCTTCTGAGGCATGAGAACACATTATTTTTGAAGATGAGAAGATCAATTATTTGTTTTAATAATGATTAGAATCGAATCAATTTGGGGCCTACAAACTATATCAAAAGGAATTCATCTAAATAACATTCGGGAGACGTATTAGAGTACGAGTTTTCTTATCTGATCAACCCCAAGATAATTATGCAAAGAACCAAAAAGAGTGGGTAAAGCACCTACTTCTGAATATGACTTGAACAAGATCATTTCTCCAAGTTCAACCTTCTATGTCACAAAATCACATTTTAATGTTGGCAATGACACCCAGAAACACAACCAATATGGAAGTTACAAGTATGCGACTCTTGTAGGTCGCAATATTCTCCAAGGTCATTAGGTTGCATTTTGCAGGCTTAGACATATGGCTTGGAAATGTGACTTATCCCCTAGTGTGACTACACGACCTCTTCCTCAGTCATTAGGTCACAGGGTCGCGCCAGATAAGGCTAACAACCAGTGTGACTCCCACCCTTCTCCGATCGTGCGACCTCCTTACCAGAACTTCGACCTAAGAAGAATATCTCTACCTCTTTGGTCAACAATTATGCCTTCTTAGTGATGGAATAAAATAGAAGGAAGAGGAATTCACTATTGTATTGAGGAGTGTATCGAATCCATCCTAAAAGGGGCACAAGGTGTATTGGAAGGCTGGTGAGCCATGTAAGTTTGACACATCCCGATGAATCAATATTTGGTACTATAGTTTCTTAGGGATACACCAAGAAATCACCCAATCTTAGTATCGATATGCCTCTTGACATGGAAAAGCAATCAATATTCATTCGATACTTGATTTTATGCCTAATCATAGATTGCTGAGGAGATTTTTCACCTAACCCATATGATCTAGGTGGATATTGGTGGCCACTCGCCTATTCAACCTAGTCAGTTTCATTAGTTTTCTTATTTACTATTTTTAGTAGTTTTTTGGGTCTTGAACTTCCAGAGTTGTTTTATGGCCCTAAACGATGTTTTTTGGGCATGATTCCTCCAGTTACTTCACAAAAATCACATCAAAATTTGTATCCCTCTTATATATATTTCCAACGAGGTATCATACACATCAAAGAAAGATAATATGACTAAGTTATGACCCTGGGAAGTTGGCTACCGAACTAACCCCAACTGGTCCCATAAAATCTTGGTGTTACATCTCCTCGAGTTATGGTTTTGGTTGTTTAGGGTTTTCCTCTTATATTTCAATAATAAATAGGACCTTGAGTGTCATTGAAACATAGTTTAGAGGCATGTAACCACCACATCTCTTCTCATGGATAAGCTACCATCACTTGAGCTATTTTATTTTCCATTATTTTTGTAAGAATTTTTTCAGTATTTGATATTAATGAAATGAAGTGTTATTCCTACTGCATCTCAACAGTTATCTTTATTGGTGTATTTTATTTCTTTTCTTCATAATTCTGGATTAGTGGTATCAAAGTGGTCTGCTAGTTCTCGATATTTCTTTGGATGTCCCCAACGAGGTCAGGGTATAAGGAGTTAGGGCTCTATCCAGTTGAACCTTTACAATATCAGCCTCGAAAAGCCTGACGACCTCCCATGGTGGAAGAAAAGAAAGATGAGGGAGCAGGAGATCCTATCAAAATATTGCTCGAGGAGGCCGTCGAGAAACAAAGGAACGTGATGATGGACAACCTTTCCCATATCATTCAACGACTACACACCAGTGGCGGATCTTTATCCAACAACCACTCTAGAGGTGCCACTCCTTTTAAGGTACTAGTAAACTTTTACATTCCCATATTTTAGGGAAAAATAGATGTGGACGTCATAGATAGATGGTTGAATTTGTTAGAAGGCTATTTTTAAGTACATTATTTCATAGATCGAGAAAAGGTTACCTTTTTCGCTCCTCAAATTCGCTCCCCATGTCAAAGATTGGCAGGAAACCTACTGTGAACATAGGGATGAGTAATAACTCTCATTTTTTTCAGCCACACCCACTTGGAATTCATTCCGAGACAACATAAAGGAACAATATTACCCTGTCGGGAGCTATGATGACAAGTACACCAAATGGACCATGATTTGGTAGCAAAGGGAGCAAGATGTGCACGAGATGACGAATTTCTTCCATACCCTGCACACAAATATGGGTATTAAATATTTGGAGAAACACTTGGTGGTCAAGTACCACAAATTTTTGCACATATACATCTAGGATGAAATGGAGTTCCTCGACATTACCTCGCTTAGCATGACATATTGATATGCTGCCAATATCCAACAAAAACTTAAGTAGAAAAAGTGAGACCTTTGGACCCGTGAATCCAAAGCCAGGGAAAGGTGGCCCCCAACCAAAGAAAAAGGGGAAAATCCAAAGTGGGGCGACTCAGGACAACTCCTCAAAGTAGCAAGTGAAGAAAAACACTACAAATCCAGAGAAGGACATTGGGAAGTTTTGTGAATTTCATTAAAGCTCCACTCACAACAGAAGCGAGTATCAAGCGAAGTAGTCACTGGTGGCTGAGATGAAGGCATACGAATCAGATGCATATTATGATTCAGAGTCAAAACCATACAAGGGGGTGAAAAAAGGAAGAAAATCATTGATGCGGAACCGAGTGCCACCATTGCCACCACCAAGATCCAGAAGGAGGAACCCAAAGATCCAGAGGAGGGGGAACGCCTATTCCATTCCTAGATGTGGGTGAAGAGTTCTCCACTACAATTAATTGTCGATCGAAAAAGCCAAAATAACCTCATTTCAGTAGAGCTCATGAAGCGGCTCAGCCTAGCAGCCAAAGCACACCCGCAGTCGTATACCATTGGGTGGCTTCACCAAGGAAGAGATCTTCGCGTTAGCCAACAATGTCACCTTCCCTACAATATCAAGCCCTTCATGGATGAGGTAATATGTGATATTTCTCCTATTTTAGTTTTTGATGTAATATTAGGTCAACCATACTTGTGGACGCGCATGTTGTGTATGAATCTAGGCCTCGTTTTGTTATTATTACTTTGGGAAATAAGTTGTACAGGATACCAAAGGTAGTACCACCTTTCACCATCACTTTTATTACTGCAAATAAATGTAGTAAGACTATGTACCAAACCAGGAAATTTGTTTTCATTACAATTTGCCCACAGGGCAAGAAGAATATTGTGGTTGCAACCTCCAAAAAGGGCACCCGTGCACGAGAGCAAGAGATGGACAAAGTTGTGGAGGAATACTATGACAATTTCTCCTAATCCACATGGGTTCCTCTACCCTATTAGGTCAAGCACTCCATTGATCTAACTCAAGGTGCACCGCTTCCTAATGGGTCGATCTATCGATTCCATATTCTAGAGAATAATGAAATCAAGTGGCAGATCTAAGAGTTGTTGCATAAAGGGCACATCAGGCCAAGCTCCTCGCGCTGTGGGAGCTCGATCATGTTGGTACAAAAGAAGGATGACATCTGGAGACTCGATATTGACTATCAGGCACATAAAAATACCAAAACCTGGAATAGGTATCCAATCCCACTGATCGATGACGTCCTAGACTAGGTCGAGGGGGGCGAAATATATTAGGAAGATCGACTTGAAGTGTCGGTATCACCAAGTACCTACCGAACCCTCCGATGTGTGGAAGACTCCCTTGAAATCCACATTAGGGGAATTTTGAGGTCTAAAATGGGCATCCTAAGGAGACTATAAAATAATAGTGGAAAAAATAAAATAATATTAGATAAAATCATCAAATTTTAGAGGGAAAAAAAATAAAAAATACTTTTTCAACTCGTATTTTCAACTTATCACCTCATGGGTTTACTCCAATTTCAAGCGGGAACACTCGTTGGATGCAAAATTTGATTCCTTATCCTAGGATTACCCATGTTGCATACATTTAATGGATCCTGCTACACAAAAAATGAGAAATACATGAAAAAAATGATTGCAAACATGTTGTTTGATGTATTTCTCATTTTTCGTGTAGTAGAGTCCATAAAATTATGCAACAAGGGTACTCCTTGGATGAGGAATTAAACTTTAATCCAATGAGTACTCTCACTTTACATTTGAGTAAAACCTTAGGGATATAATTTTAAAATACAAGTTTAAAAAGTGGCTTTATCATTTTATTATTTTTTAATCTTTTTACCTTTTTACCTAAAAAATGGTGAATCATCCCCCATGGTTGAAATCATCATCTTGAATCCTATTAGTTCTTATAAAGTTTATTTTTGTTGTACACGTTTCTTAGGAGGCCCATTTTATACCTCAAAATTTCTCTAATGAAGGAGGGCCTCTTGGAATGTTCGATCATGCCTTTTGGGATGAGGAATGCTCCCACGACCTTCATTGGTTGATGGACGACATATTGCGTCCATTCACCAACTCATTTGTGGTGGTTTACTTGGATGACATCCTAATATTCAGCGAGACTTGGGAATAACACCTCCACCACATTCGACAGGTCATCCAAACACTGCGGCAAAATAGGTTGTGTGCTAATTTGGAGAAGTGCACTTTTGGCATGACCCAAGTCTAGCCCAGATTGAATTCATTTGGGTGTACCTAGCCCCAACCACTCTAACAAAGCTCTGTAGCTTTCTAGGTATTTCCAATTTCTACTACAAGTTCTTGTTGGGATTCTCTTGTATCACTTAGCCCTTGAGTCAAGTCACTAAAGGGAGGAGTGAAAGAAAATTTATTTTGGCCTGAATCTCAATATAAGGCATTCGTAGAGTTGAAATATCATCTCTACTCTACACCAGTGCTCACATTACCAGAATTACAACAAACATTTGAGATTGAGACAGATGCCTCTGACTATGCTATTGGGTCAATTCCTATTCAACAGGGGTGTCTAGTGGCATATAACAGTGAGACAGTTTCCGACATAGTCTTCAAGTATCCTACTTATGACAAGGAGATATATTCCATTCTGTAGGCTTGTCAACAATGGAAACATTAATTTTTGGGGAAGGAAATGGTCATCCACACAGACCATCAACCCCTATAGTTCAACAGATACAAGGAATGTTGCAGAATTATTTCCATGAAAAGTGGTCCACATACTTGCAACAGTTTCATTTTAACATCAAGTATAAGAAGGGAAGCACTAATAATGTTTCATAATACCTTAGCCGACCACCAATCGTGGCGCTAACTAACTTTCTCAACTCTTGTGGGCAGGAGAATTCTGATTGGCCACTTCTCTATAGAGGAAATCTAGAATTTGACCACACATACAAGACACTCTTAGAGGGTAAGGAAGTTCCAAATTTTAACCTCCAGGATGCACTGCTATGTCACCCAGGAAAAAATTGTGTTCCTTCAAGCTAGCATCCCAATATGGTTTGGGAAGTGCACTAGAATTGGGTCGTTGGGCATTTCAGGGTCCAGAAAATAGTTGCAATATTGCAGAAGTATTTCTATTGGCCGAACCTTCGACAAGATGTCGAGAAGTACATCAAATCCTGCATTACATGTGCCATTGCCAAACCGACCATAAAAAATAAAGCCCTCCATACTCTGCTTCCTACCCCTAGTTTACCTTAGGAATCCATCTCCATGGATTACATGTTGATCCTTCCTTCTACTAGGCATGGAAATGACTATGTTTTTGTGGTTGTCGACATATTCTTGAAGATGGCCATTATGGTGGCTTGTAAGAAGAATATCACAGTAGAAGCCACTGCTAAACTCTTCTTCGAAAAAGTGTGGCTACACTTTGGGAGCTCATAGTCTATCATCTCAGATCGGGAAAATAGGTTCCTCAATGCATTTTTTTCTAGCCTCTAGTCGATGATGGACATCAAGCTCACCAGGTACACAACTTTCCATCCCTAAACTGATGGACAAACAAAGGTCTTCAACATGATGATCGTACACATTCTATGCATTTCCAACTCAAAGCATCCACACACATACGATGAGAGCCTCCACTATGTACAACATAATTATAAATGGGCTCTCCATAGCTCAACCAACAACAGTCTGTTTCAGGTGGGCTTGGGATTCTAGGGACTATGTCCCATTAATGTAGCCATGCCATTTGAGGCTACTCAGGTAAATTCAGCTCATGTCCAGTCTGAATATGATAAGGAGAAAAGATTCATTGAGAACACTCAGAACATCCTCCAACAGGTTCATGACATATTGGACAGAGCCAGTGCTAAGTACAAGAAATGACATGATCAACATCAGGTGCCACACAACTTCTAGGTGGGAAACAAAGTGTGGCTACATTTATAGAAGGAGTGCCTGCAAGCTTCACTTGCTTCAATATGGGCCATACACCATCCCCAAGGTTGTAGGGAACAATGAATTCAAAATCAATATTCCATAATTCCTTGGTTTGTACCCAATGTTCAATGTGGACCACCTTTGGCCCTACTTTCCACCTCTACTAGACACATTTGACATGGAATAAAAACTCACACCAGCAGAGTTAAACCTCAACTACATGGAACAAGCCACAACTAATCTGACCATGTACACAAATATCAAGAACACCCGCCAGCAGAGGATCCAACAATACCAAGTTTTCAAAGCAGGCCAACTCCTTCACCAGGGAAAGTGGTTCACCAGGGACCAGGTTGAACATAAATTTCCCCACCTCATGGAGATTCTACATGCAATGCGTACCATTTCTTCCTAAGGGGGGAGGAGTTATCTAAGTGGATATTTTTGGCCGCCAGCCTATTCCACCTAGTCAGTTTCATCAGTTTTCTTATTTACTATTTTTAGCAGTTTTTCAGGTCCTAAACACCTGGAGCCATTTTTAGGCCCGAAACGACGTTTTTTGGGGATGATTCCTTTGGATATCTTTCATAAATTTCACTTGTAGTTGTATTCCTCAGATAGATATTTCCAACGAGGTATCATACACGTCAAATGAAGATAATATGACCAAGTTATGACCCCGGGAAGTTTTCTGCCCATCTAACCCCAAAGTGGTCCATAAACTCTTGGTGTTACATCTTCTTAGGTTAGGGTTTTGGTTGTTTAGGGTTTTTATCTTATTTTTATATAATAAAAATTCCCTTGAGCCTCATTGTAACATAATTTAGAGGTATGTAGCCACCACATCTATTCTCATAGGTAAGTGACCACCCGAGCTAGTTTATTTTCCATTCTATCCGTAAGCATTTTTTTAGTATTTAATATTAGAGAAATGAAGTGTTATTCCTAGTGCATCTCTGTGTTTATGTTTATTTCTAGATTTTATTGTGTTCCTGCATAAGTCCAGATTACCAGAGCCCTTGTATGCAACCAATTTATCATGAAATATGGATGTTGATAGTGTGGGAAGATTTTTCGTGGGCATGTCAAAAACTAGGTGTTAAAATTGGACCCGAACAAGCAGAGGGTCATCCCTAAAGACAAATAAAATGTAATTATAGGTTTCCATCAAGTGGTGTAGGAGGGTATACACAAACTTCCCATACAATATAAAAATGACCTATTGTTGTTCCATAACTACGGATCATTATGATGGTATTTACATATCATTGGCTCATTTGTTCATCGAGTTGAGCATTCCCTGACATAACCTTAAATTGGTACAAGCAATAGTAATAAAATTGTGAGTTTATCTAGAACTCAAGGAAGCATTTACTGGTGTTGTTTAAGTATACATTGAAATAGGGTTCTAGCATAGATCACAAAACACATAAGTCATGAAAAGATCAAAAATTTAAGATGGAAGACATTCCCAAATACCTTGTTTATGATTGTTGATATGGATATAATTTTTTTTAAAAGGGACCTCTTCCAAATTATGCTCAAGGAATATCTTACACAAAGGACCATAGAGGGAGAAAACAAAAATGTTAACCTAGGTGAAGGAAAATGGGTTTTCCTTGAGAAGCTTCACATCTATGGTTTAAGAGAACATGAAAACTCTAACCATCTATTTGCTCAAGGTGTTGTGTCAATGGAAGGAGCAATGGTAAGAAAACTCTAAACCACTACCTCAATCATAAAATCATGCAAATTCTCTTGGTGGTACAATGACATTGGTAGAAAGAGCATTAATATTTTTCAGGTTCAATCTTTATGAAGTCACTAAGGGAGACCTTTGCCTCCCGTCTCATCTTTTCAGAATGGGAAGCAATTAATGAAGTTATTATGCACCTTGGCTCTAAAAAGAAGTGGGGTTTCATTTAATGTTTGTTCTATGGTAGGCCAATGGACAAGCATCGATTAAAGAAGCACATGGAGACCCTATAAAATCCATCCTCTCTAACAACAAAATGGCACAATAATTGAGTACACATGGGTCTAAATTTACTATTTTTTATTTTTGTTGTTTCGATTAATTCACTATGCTTCCAATATCCTTCTTTCTTTAAAATCATGTCTAACCTATGTTATTTACGTGCAGGTAGAAGGAAGGAAACGAGATTTTGATCTATGCAAGGGGATTGGGGTTTCTCATGGAGCTCACATGATCAAGATTTCCTCTAGCAAGCAAGGTGTTCCCTTACAAGTTCCAGGAACCTTGCAATAAACTCAAAGGCACCTAGAAACCGCATCATTGTTGCAGTTGGGAAACAAGCGTTCCAGGGTTTCCAAGAACCCTGTGCATCCTCCTCTTCTGCTTAATCATAATGTGAATGTCACTCACTGTGATGTCAAAAACAATTATAAGATTTATTAGAGCATATAACAACCATTAGGCTTGAGAAATAAGTGATTAAGCTCAAGGGTCATGAGGGTAGCTGAAAGATCACAAGAGGTCAAGGGTCACAGTAGGTGAGAAATCACCTCATATCTATAAACGTGCCCTCGTGCCCCATTTTCATGGAGTCTATCACTTTATTTGATGCTAGGATTAGATATTTTATTTGTGCTTGAGAGGTAGAGGCACTCAGCTCTTGGTGGCTACAATAGTGAGTTGTAGTGAGGATAGAGTTTTGCATTGGTTGATGATATAAGTATCCCATGTTCTGTTGTTTGGTTTTGAACAAGTTGAAAGGTATGTAATTGAAGTTGCACCAACATTAATAAGATGTTCTCCATGTTCAAAATTGATCCCCATGCTCACTCATGGTGGTTGTATTGGTTTTCTGATATTTTCATTGTATTTGTATGTGTGCTTTCATATACGCAATATGTTATGGATTGATTCATAGTTTTTTCATGTATATTTTTCTTTCGAATATGTGTTTAATGATTCCTAGCCATGTTGGTGATCTATTGTAAACTACTTTGGAATTAACGTCTGGCATGTTCTTATTCATGTATGTCTAATTGGGTTTTGGATCGCTGATCCCTCTCATGACATACCCCTTGTTATTGTTGCTGAGACTTGTTTGTACCTCTCCATGTAGTTTGTCAATCTTGCGTTGATTTTGTTTCACTATCTAGGAATTTCTCTCTTGTCCCCGCTGTGACACCTTCTCATTTCACAACCGAGAATGAAAACATTCATGGTGGCAGCTGGGCCCACATACTGGATGGAGCTCCTATCCAAAATAGTGTCAAGTATAATTGGGACTTCACACCGAGGATACCCCCTACTTGTTGGTGGTACATTCCATCCCGTCAATAGGAAGATATATTTAGTACCTCATTTTGTTGATGGCATGACAATTGGATTTTAGACACAACTTCCACTTGTCATATGACCTTTAGAATATATTTTTTTGAAAAAATCGGTGATAATATTGATGGAGTAGATTTTGCAGATAAATCTCAGATCAAACCATCATATATTGGTTCTATTCAATTAAGAATTCCTTGACCTCCATATTATACTTTAAATGATGTTATTTACATTCAACAACTTCAAAATAATTTGTTATCCCTTATACAAATAAGAAAACAGGGAAATTCCATATACATATTTGATAATATCGTGGAAATTTGAATAGAAATTGACAATGAGACTATAATGACAAGTGTTGAAGAAGATCAATTATTAAATTTGAAAGGTGTGTCGTATGTTGCATTAAATACTAATCATTTGGTGGAGAAAAATGATACTATGTCATCAAGTTTATTGTGGCATGCTAGTTTTCGTCATTTTAATTATGACAATATTAGATTTGTGAGACAATAGGGGATAAAGGGACTTTGAGTTGTTCCAAGAAAATTGATTTCGTGTAATTCTTTCATCTTGGGGAAGCATCACAAACAGTCTTTTCAAAGTTCTACATTTAAATCTTCAACGAAATTAAGTTTCATACACTCATATTTGTGTGGACTTAGTCCTATTGCAACTACTAATGGACATAAATATATACCTACTTTTATTGATGATTATTTAAGGATGTGTTGGGTGTTTTTTCTTAAAGAAAAATCATAAAGTTTTTGATGTGTTTAAAAAATTTCATCTCTTGAGTACAAATGAATCTCAACTTAATATAGGTACTATAAGAAATGATAATGGGGGGGAATATGTACTTCACATTTTTTTGAAATATATCTGCAAGAGAATGGCATCAAACACCAAACCATGATACCTTATAATCCATAACAAAATGTTGCTACAAAACGAATGAACATAACACTACTTAATATGGTTATATTGATGATGTTTTTGGAGAATGTAAAACTGATGTTTTGGGGAGAAGAACTCCTATGTGTAGCTTATATTAGACATCAGTGTCCTTCCCCTATCATCAACAATAAAAATATACATGAGATGTGGTATAATCATCTTATTGTTGTTCAACCTTTCCGAATTTTTGGTTCTCAATATTATGCTTTGATTCCTAAACAACAAAGAAACATGTTGAGTGGAAGAAGCAAAAAATGTATATTTTTAGGATATTCTATGACTTCTAAGGCATACACATTATATGATGAAGAGAATAAGAAGTCTATTTTGTGAAGAAATGTAGTTTTTCTTGAATTTAATCAAGATACGCTCACTGTTGAGAGGAAACTTAACGAGTTAGAGAAGTTTGTGTCTAAGAAATTTTATTATGAATCTCATAATATTCTTCCAAATCCTGAAGGAGGGATTCCTATTCTAGCTGATTCTGCGGATTTTCCTTCAAAATTACCTCTCAATGATGATAATAATTTTGATGCTGAAGAGAAATTGGATGATAAAATTATTTATTTAGGGACAAGAGGGAAAAAGACAGAAAGGACAGAGAGTGGGATTTTAAGTAATGAAGATTTTGTTTCACAAGATGAGAAAATTCCTTTAGAACCTTTACAAATATCAACTCATATTAGAACATTCACAAGGAAATATGATGAGTTTGAGAGAGGGATTTCTTCAGGTAACTATTCTCATGATTGTGAATATAATTTTTATGTTGATTGTGAAGCTAGTTATTTTGAAGAAGCTACTAGTTATGATCAGTGGAAACATTCAATGCAAGAGGAATATGATTCCCTCATAAAAAATGGCACTTGGAGGCTGGTGGATCCTCTTGTCGGCATCAAAACTATTGGTTTCAAATGGGTTTATAAAACTAAGTATAAAGTTGATGGTTCACTTGGTAAGCACAACGAAAGAATTGTAGAAAATGGATATGCACAGAAAGAGGGTGTGTGCTCTACATAAACATTTCCTCCTATATCTAAATGCGGCACTATTACAACTTTATTTTCTATTTCTTCTAAAAAAGGATGGATAATTCATCATATGGATGTCAAAACTGCTTTTTTAAATGAGAATTTGAATGAAGATGTTTACAAGTTTCAACGAGAAGGTTATTATGTCAAATGGAAAGAACAAAAGGTATGAAAATTAATGAATTATTTGTATGTATTGAAACAAGTACCAAATGCATGGTATGAGAAACTAGCTAAACATCTTCTTAAGTTGAATTATAAGCATTTTTTCTAGATGATGCAACTCTTTTTGTTAAAAAATCTTGAAGATCAGTTGTATATCTGTTTGTCTATGTTGATGATTTGAGGATTACATGGGACAATTTTGAATACATGTAATATATCAAGAAGTAATTCCAAAATATTTTCGATATGACAAATCTAGGTTTACTTCATTATTACCTTGGAATTGAATTTGATCAAAAACCTCAACTTATTTGTATCTCTCAAAGGAAATTTGTTGGACAGTTATTGAAAAAATATGGTGTGATGGATTTTAATCAGGTTTCTAATGCAATGGAACAAATTTTAAAGTCACTTTATAAGAAGGAAAACCATTTGAAGATCCAACAAAGTATAGACAACTTTTTGGAAGTTTGATTTCTCTATTTGCTACTCATCTTGATATAACCTTTGTTGTTGTAATACTTCCTAGATTTATACATCAACCTTGTGAGGGGCATTATGTAGTAGCAAAAAATAATCTTAAATATTTAAAAGTAACCCAAACATAGGGCATCAAATATTCCAAATTTTTAGACATCCATATTGCTAGTTATTCGGATTTTGATTTTGAAGGAGATAAGGAGAATGAATTCTCTAATTCTGTTTATTTGATGAATACTAGATCAAAAACCATCAAGATATCATGCAAGAAATGTATTCCTATTGATTCTACCAACAAAGTCCAATATGTTGCAGGAGCTCAACCTACAAAATAAATCATTTAGATTCACAAAATACTTTAAGATTTGCAGGAGAAACAAAGTCTTCAAATTCTCTATTTTTCGACAATTATTCTACAATTCAATTGAACAAGAATACAAAGTTTCATGATAAAACCAAACATATCAACACCACATATCATTTGATTTGACATCATGTAGAGGCGAAAAAAATTCATCTGAAACATTTTCCAACTTCAGAACAAATTGCAAATATATTTACCAAAGCATTGGGGTGTGAAACGTTTGAAAAATTTAGATCTTTACTTGGCATCTGAGATGCCCCTTCATATTAAGGGGGAAAATGTTGAATAATCCTTCGAGATTTTGTATGTAATTATAATTAGGAAACGTATTAGTTATTTCTCATATTTATAGTTATGGAGGCACAACTGGCTCCTTCCAAATTTGATTGTATAAATATGTCCTTATGATTAATAAAATATATCACCGATTACTATATTTTCATCATAAAGTTTTACAGACACTTGTAACACTCCTTCTCTCTCTGTTTCCATGTCCATTTAACTTTTTTTCTCACCCCATGTTTCTCTGCATTCTCTCCCCATTTCCCTATCTATTTCTCTCTCTCTCTCTCTCTCTCTCTCTCTCTCTCTCTCTCTCTCTTCCTTCCCCCATATCTCTCTTTCTCTAACCTCTGTCCCCCCCTCTTCGTCATTTTCTCTCTCTCTATCCTTGTCACTATCCATGCATATTTTTCTCTCTAGTACCCCTCTCCCCTTTGATAACACCCCTCCCTCTACCCGTAAACTCCTCATTTCGTCTCTCTCTCCCTTTCCTTATCCCTTTCTCTCTCTTGCTCCTCCCTTCTTTCCCTCCTATCTCTACCCATTTTCATATCCCTTCCTTTCTTTCTCTCTTCTACCTCTCACTTCCTCTTTTTATCTATCTCCCTCTTTCCCCATTTCCTCTTCTCACCCTCTCTCTCCCCCTTCCCACATTTCTCTCCCTCAATCTCTCCCTTCCACCCCCTACATCTTTATCTTTCTCTTCCATTATACATCACTCTCCCTCTTTATCTCTCTTCATTCCCCCATCTCTCTCTCAATATCTCTACATACTCATCCCCTCTCTCAACTCCTTTCTATCTTTCCCCTACCTGTTAAAAATGACTGAAAGAACTCATATATCTCACAAAAGCGTGTATTCATCAACACACACACTGATTACATTCATAATTCTCTAATATATAGAGTTTATCACATCTAACTTATTCCTAACTTACAAAGAGAGGTTGAGAGAATTTCTCAACCATAAAAAACCAACATATCAGATATAGTATGTAAGAATTAATTGTAATATCCCCTCTTAATGCTTACATTACATCAATTTCTTTAAATCACCCATAAACAAAAAAATACACAATCATTCTTTAACTAGTTTACATCTTATTAATATAGGCTCCACCAAGTTGCCTCATAACCCTCGTAAAGGTGAAGTTCGCAAGTTGGATTCCCAAGTTCGGCTCTCAAACTTATGAATCAAGGACCTCCTGAAGTCAATTTCTAGCCAACGTCCCATGTTGTCGCATAACCTCATTATAAGACCGCTCCACATATTCAATGAATGAGGGATCATTCCCTAGATCTGCAACTGCCATACTATCTCAAAAACCATCCATGTTGAGTTTGAACAGTAGTTGTCATAAAAGAGTTTAAGAGGTTCAAATTATTCGTTGAATTCGCTATCACTTAAAAATATTTCAAATTTTTAATACTAAAAGTAATTTAAATACTACACTACATGCAAACACTACTTTGTGTACATGTATGCTATTCGTAGTTTGAATAGAATAAAGCTTCCATCGAACTAAAGCTTGGATAGACCAAAGCTTGAATCAAATATTCTCTCATGCCCACCTTTCCTTCATTTCTCCTACAGGATAGGAATACTTTCTTCTTGTAGTCGTAGTGCCTTCCTCGCCCTCGACAACATCACAACTTGGCCAGACAACAACTATGCATGAAAAAATCAACTCCTCAAATTTTCTAGTTTCCTCTGCTTGTCATTGTCATTAGTATGATCCCTCATGTTGCCATGAATTCCTTTGCATTGAGGCCTTTTCAAAAATGGTATAATTGCAATCTTTACCTTCAAGATCATGTTGTTAGAAAAGTTTTTAAAGCGTCACATCTTTAGCTTATGTTTTGCTGCTCTATTATTCAATAAATAACACATCCAAATCCACTAGAAAAACTAGTAGGAATAGCTGGCTCAATATCTCTTTTACACAGGATGGTTATAAAAAGTATGGTCCCTCCCAAGAACTGTGACGAATTGGCGCCTGGTTCCTGCAACGTTTCTACACCACTAACAGACGTTATGTGAGTTCCTTCTATAACAGCGAGACGAGCATGCAATCATTGTATGAAATCCTCTAACGAGAGTACGCTGAAGCACTAGCCCTTCCCGCACCCATATTTACAATCGGTTCTTTGGGATGGCGAGTCGTTCAAGCGATTTGGGTATTCTCAAATTCAAGAAGTTGCAGGATCACACCACTTTTAACTGTAGTAACATAAAACACACCAAAAAAGTTGATTCTGTCACACCTACTCAGCATATTTTAAACATATATTTTACTATTTCTCTCACCACTCCCATGAAGGAGGCCTAGGCACTTACGGGCTCTGATACCATATTAAAAATGACTGGAAGCACTCATATATTTCACAAAAAAGTGTGTGCATAAACACACACATTGATTACATTCATATTACTCTAATATATAAATTTTCTCATATCTAACTTATTCTTACGTTAGAAAGAAAGGTTGAGAGAATTTCTCAACCATCACAAACCAACATCTCAAATATAAGATGTAAGCATTAATTCCAACACTACCCCTATCCCTATTTCTATCTCTATCCTCATTTATCTATTTCTTCATTTATCTCTGTCTCTATTTTTCTCTTTCTCTTCAGTCCCAAGTCTCTCTCTCACACACAAATGCACACACACAAAAAACTCTCTCTTCCCCTTTTAGAACCGGGTGTATCAGTCCACTCTCTAATACATAATTAAAATAAGAATTCATAACCCTTTATATGTAACATACATATATTATTATCAATAAATATATTTCCTTTTAATGCAACATAATCCTATAATATTACTTATTTATTTTAGTAGATTAATTTTATATTGAATTAGTTTTAATGGAGAAATTACTTATCCAATTATATGATTTTGTTACTAAAAGTAGAACTTAAACCGATTTTGTAACCATAATTATATAAATATTATTCCGAATTAAAAATATCATAATTAACTCGCATCCTTCACTCCTCACCATTAAAACTTAAAGCCTAATAAAATGCAAACCTCATTTAAAAAATAAAAAAACCTACATAGATACATATAATATAAACATGCATACATGTAATGAGGTTATTTCTATTTTACCTATACATGGATGCTCTATTTGGAATTCCGCATCGATTTCACCATATTCATGGCTATGTTCTTGTTCCCCTTTTCTCGTACAAAACAAATAATCTACCATAAAACATACATAAATTTTGTTTGTTTTTCCTTCTCATGGATGCTTTATTTGGTTATCAACATCGATGATACCATATTCATGGCCGTGTTCTCCTTGCCCCCTTTTTCTCCTTTCGAAGGAGAGCATGCAAAACGCATACACGTATATATTCCTTGTCAATACTTCTTAATGAGAAATGATGAGAAATGACCTTTCTTTATGTAGTATGTGTAATTTTAAATCTTTATTATTAAATATTAAAATTTATAGTTTTTTTCTTTTTTTTGTTTGTGTGTGTGGGGTAATTTAGTATATGGAAAATGTTGATTTTTAATGATATATTTAAAAATAACTAGTATAAATCTTACATTTTTTTTAGCTTTATAAATATGAGATTAACATAATTTTATGATGGTTAATTATATATATATATATATGTTAATTTCATGCTGAGTATGGAAAGGATTGCAGATTTACTTAGCTTTGAGAAATACACTAATAAAATGTTTTAATCAAAAAGATTTTTTTTTTTTATTTATTTATTTGTTTTTTAGAATATATACATAATTAACACTGAAATAATTATTAGATATGGGTATTGAAATATTTTATTTATAATATGCACATTATCTACATTAAAATGTTAGAAATATGTATAATTTATTCAATTTTAAATATGGAGGTGAGATATGACGTTTAAAAAATATTAATAACAAAATATATTTAAAAAATAATATAGGAGAGACACATAATTGACATGTAACATTTTAAAAAATACTAATAATTATAAGACATGGATATATATTTTAAAGTAACATTTTAAAAAATATTAATAATTATAAGACATAGATATATATTTTATAGTTCTCAATATAAGAGAATCTCTATTTAAAAATATACTAATAATAAACAAAACATTTTAATAATTATGCTACATGGATATATATTTTATAGTTCTCAATATAAGAGAATGTGTATTTCAAAATATATCAATACCAAACAAAGCATTTTAATGTGGACAATATTTATCATAAGTAAAATATTTGAGCTGTAGTGTTGACAAAAATATTTCAAGTTCAACTATTTCAATTGTTATGTTCATTAAAATATTCCAATTTTATATATATATATACCAGTATCCATTTCTATTTTAGAATAAGACTTACAATATTTTAATTTAATTATCAATAATTATTATATGTATAATAAAGATTTAACCTTACTGAAAAGCTCCAAAACCAACCAACTATCACATAAGTTTCATCATAATAATACTTTTTCTAACTTAATAATATTAATAATACCCACACAAGTTTAATCGTCTTAACGTTATTATAATATATGAAATAGGTCAGGCCAGGGATTGTCTATGTTTGTTTTACATTCGTCCCTGTGTTGTTTTGTGACATCTCTTCGAAAAATAATTCGCTGGGTCAGTTCCGATTTTTTTTCTCTTTCTGTTATATTGTTTTGTTCATCCGTTGTTGCAGGTATAGACCTGGCTGCGCCAAACACCTGGGACCATTCTCCGAACATACTTTCTTACCGGAGAATTTCCCGGTGACAACAGGTGGCACACAATTTTTCTTTGAGTTCTTCCTCGTCAAGAAAATAATAGAATCTCTATAAAACGATATTATCGTGTCGAGAATAGCGGATAATTTGTTTCTTTCGCAGAAATTTATTCTTGGGCAAATTCGATTAGGAAAACTTATACTGATCCAGATATATTTTTAGCCAATTTCAAGCAAGCCTCAAGGCACGAGATCACTGGGCTAGGAAATAAATCAATGCATGTATTTTCTAGTTAAATGAAAAAGACATAATTTTTTCACAATTTGGAAAAGGAAACAAACCTGTTGTTAAAACTACTGTAAATAACCTTCATTTTCTTTAGAGTGTAAATTTTCTTTTTCTTGGTCGGTATATTGATTAAACTCTCATGTTTTCTATCGTAAATCTCTATGTTTTTCTTTGGGAGGAAATTCCTTAGCGGTGGATTAATTGAAGTCTATTTATTTTCGTGGTGTAAATAAATTTCTTTAGATTTAGAAGATAATCCCTAAATCCTCTTTTTCTTTTGGAAGAAGAATCCTCTTTTGATAGGTTGAAAAAAAAACCTCTATCATTATTCTCTAATATTTGGTACCTTTCTTCCTCCTTTTCTGAGAGTTTTCAATCAGTGTCATAGCATTCTTTAAGGGTTTTCCAGTTGTAGCTCAATCATTATTATTTAAGAAATATTTCTAGTTTTTTTTTAACAATTTTAAAATCTGACGCAGTGTACTTTATCTTCAATATTTTTCACATATTCTAAGAAAGGTTTTCAGATACATATTTCAATATAGCGATTTCAATCTTCAAAGTAAAATGGATATCATTGATAATTTTTTTTAAATCTTGAAAGTTCAAAACAAAGTGATATTTATGGATTTTATTCTTCTTTATGCAGATGCGAGAGATCCAATACTCTAGGGCTCCATCCACTGGTTTTAACGACCGCTTCAACTTGCTCATTCTGAAACTATTATGGACAACTTTTGTCTACTCTTTTGTTTTCCACCATTCGTTTGAACAAATAGTTCTCATTGTTTTCCTCCATTGGTTTGGTTTGGGAAAACAACTGGGAAAAAAATTGGTCCTAATAGATTCCTAACTTCCAATCACATCGGTTACTTCCAAAATTAGCTCACAAGACGCACACTCCTCCTTTGGATCACTGCAACAACTCTCTGTGCTTTATTTGAATCAGAACTCATTGTCTCGGATGTTTTGGCACGACGAATGGGATTTCATAACTTCACGATGACTGTCATCCTCCAGTCATACACAGACATACCAAGCCCATAAACATATTGCTGGATTCAGATATGGATCCTCGCATTTATGATTTTGGGATTTCCCGAATCGTAGGCATGGGATCCTTTTCCTCTAACACTTTAGTCCATGGTACTTTTGAATACATGGCACGAGGTAAACCAATTTCTGGTTTGGACTTTTTGCATAAATATGATATTTTTTATTTATTATGAGTTATATGTTTACTTTCCAGAACACGGGCTTGAAGGAAGGGAAAATGAGAAAATGGACTCTTACAGAGACACAGTCGAGATGTTAGAGTTGATAATGATAAATAAAGCATTATTGGATTAGAGTTTTGCAGAGGCGCTGGACATCACCAGTTGGGTGAAGTCCCATAATGTCGAGGATTATAGTAATTCCATGGTGGATGAAGTCCTATGAGGTGAATTAATAGGATAGACAGCACACACAGACATTGCAGGAACAATTCGAATCACATTGAAATGTACGACTGCCAAGGAAGAGGAGAGGCCGAGCACCACAAAAGTGGTATAAATTCTCAAACCGATGAGATCTGTGAAACCAATATCAAGAAATTCAAATGCAAAAGGGAAAGTCATTTTGGCAAAACCATCCACTTCCTCACTTCCTCCTCAAATGCAAAAGGGAAATCCGTTGTGGTCGAACCTTTCACTTCCGCTGGAAGATGTTATCACTGTGTGAAGACAGCACCATTGGAAGTCAGGCTTGTGGTGTGAATGACGATAATGTATAAGAAATACAAAGAAAAGATAAGTGGACATTCGTAAACAGTTGAGTTTGTCAGTTACAATATGCCACATCTTTTTTAGAGATATTTTCATTGGCAATACCACTTCAGTTAGACTATTAACATGCATCTACCTATTTTTATTTAGTTAGTTATTAATATGTATTATATGATAGAGTATTAATATTATATATAATGGAATTTAAATCATCTTATTTTAAAATGTATTATTTCAAATTATAAAGGTCTCAAATTCAATACTATATTGTAAAGTGAAAATTAATTGTATATCAATTATATCAAGTTCTCTTTAAAATTATTTTTATTTAATATTTTAAAACTTTCATTTGAGAATTTTCGAAAATAATTTTTCTAAGTAAAATATTTTATGGATATATAGTGATACGATTTCCTTTTATTATTCAAGGTTATAGTGATGAGTTTATTGCCCGCTATTCTATTTATTAATTGTATTATTTTATTTTGTGTTATTAGGCCGATAGGCCTTCTCTTTTCAAAGAGACCAATTTTTTTTTCGTCAACATATCTTCTCTGGACAGGACACCTGTTACTCATTTTAAAAAAATGACACTGGTTACTTATTTCCCGACGTCCAGCTTCATAACGGCATCAATTTCGCCGGCGGTCTTTGGTGTAACTAACTGCAAAATTCCACCTGCCATGCTCTCAGAAATCCAAATCGTAGGTAATGGAAGGAGTGGATAATTCTCTCATTACTATTCCCCTGGTATTTCGACTTCCAGGTTATCCCTAATTCGTTTCATAGAAAGAGCTGTCACTATGTAATAAGATGGAGATGGAAACTCCACCTCTCTCGTCTACAATAGCAGACCAGAGGTTTCACAAATACTAGCGTTGTCGCCTCTGTTCTCTATGCTTGCAATATGTCGCGAGGGGAGATAATGTTGTAAGTATTGGAAGGGAATCCTTCAGAATGTTCATTTTCAAAACCAGCAGAGCAGAGCAGAATGAATCTTACTGTGTGGTTGCATATGGTGGCTCCCAACGTCCATGAAATGCATTTCGCAGTTCCAATGGCATGGGTCGTTATTGTTATTAACACAATGCCTGCTCTGCTCGATTCAATTCCCGTCTCTTGTCATGGAGGAAACCAACCATAAAGCTCAATCGAAGCCTGGTATTCAGAGTTAAATCCATCCGTCACAAAATCTTGACCTCCGCCCATTGCTGTGTGCTGAAAATTGAAATGCTTCAATTCTCTGTTACCCATGCGCGTTTCTGCGCTTCAATTCTCTGTTACCCATGGTTACATGCACTTGGAAATGTACTTTGATTGGAAGACCACCAAATGCAAGTTAGATAGGGCATTAGGCCGCTAAGGGTCAAGGATGCGGGTAACATATTCGCAGGCTGGATGCGGGTAACATGGGTAGAGATTGGGCGAGGTTATCTTATTCGCAGGCTGTGTTGCTGGTTGATCTGGTAATTCTTTTTTTCATATTTTTTTGTGCATGGGCTTGCATTTTGGATTTTACAGTCCATTTTCTCTTTTCATTTTGTTTGGGTTTGACTTCTTATTTTCATATGTTTGTATGTGCACATTGGTCGATTTGTTTGTTTTTTACAGGATTTAAAGAAGAAATGGACGAGTATTAGAGAGTCCTCTGATTTGTTTTTTGCAAGATTTAAAGAAGAAATGGACGAGTAGAAGAGAGCCCTCTGATTTGGATTCCTTTTATGACTAATCACTGGAAGGGCCAAGCAGGTATACTTATTTTAGGATTTGTTTTCTTTAATTTGAATATATATACTTATTTAAATAATTATTTATTAATAAATATTTGTAGAATGAGATGTCCTCTGTGCTTATAATGGTTGCTCGAGGGTATGGGATGCACATAATTCTTGGAAGAGATTAGCTGCCATTGGGATTTTCAATAAAATAAAAGCTATTCAAGATCAAGGGCCTTTCAATAAAACAAAAGCTATTCAAGGTAAAGTTCACACTAAATGAGCTTATTGGTTTAATTTTCTTTGGTCGGTAGTTTTGATTATTTAGGTTTTTAGGTTTTTTTCTATTCAGAAGTTTTCATATTTGAAATGGGCATTTTTTGTTTTTCGTTTTTTCCTAATTTTTTCTCTTTCCATCCATAATTTAATTTACAAAAAATGTTTTCAGTGTGAAGCATCATTGCAGAGCTCTATGTTCCATTATGAATCCATGTTACATTTATGAATTTTTAGCATTTGAGGCAAAGTTTGTTTGTCATTTGTAATATATTTTTAGGTTTGCAGTTAATGGAGATGTCGTGGAGAAAAGAAAAGGAACAAGACACACTATATATTTATTCGAGATTAAATTGGCCTATGCAGTAAATTGCAGCGGTTCAAGATTAAATTGGCGAGTGCAGTAAATTGCAGCGGTTCTGGTTGGTAAATCATTGGTTGAACCTTTAGCCTCAACCACAACCCAACGCTTTGTTGCAGGTATAGACAATTTTGTCGTCCTTTTACAGAATTAATATCAGTGTCTGAACTTTGATTTTGGCCTGGCCATAGAGAATTGTACAGATCCAACATGTGTTCGATATTTTCTTAGGTTTTAAATGATATATGCATATTTTTTAAATGATATATGTATATGTGGGGTTAGGGACATAATACATTAAGATCTTACCTTTTGAATTCCTGTTGCTTTTTTCAGTTTTTTAATTGGAGAGTTTGAGGTGTATTTGAAGTAGATTTAAGTTTAAATTTACGATGTCTAATAAAATGGTCAAGATTGAAAATGGATAATAGCTTAAATTTTTTCTGGAAGACGATATGCAATAGCCCATCTACCAAGATTTGTATCAACATGAGTGACCACCTTCCTTTCTTGTAAGAGTCCCTTAAAAAAAGCATCCTCTAGAGATATTGTGAATGCTCTAATTAGGTAATGGTTTCTCATTCGGATTGTATTCAGCATCTATTTTTTTCAAACCATTGCCTATATTAATCTATGGTAGCTATGGAAATTCGATTAGGCACTACATGTATAACTTCTTCTGGACGATGACGTAGAAGTACCCCTTCTTTCTTGGGAAGGTTTGTCTCCATTACCTATTTTTATGATTGAGCATATAGATACATCTTATACCAAGGATTTCCTATTACAATAGATGTTCAATCATGAATAGTTTTCCAAGATCAATGTGCATGTTTAGTTACACTGGCATGTTGAGTACTTTGAGTTGTCATGTCAGATTCACTAGCTCTATGGCTGGTTGCACTGTCATCTAAGTATATTGATCAGTTTCGATTATGTTTGGTTAGTTTAGAATCTTAGGTTAGGTCCAGGTTAATATTTGTTAGGTTGTAGTTTTTCTTTTTAGACTATGGGATGAGTCTGAATCATGTGGTTGGAGTTGACTTGGGAAAATGGTTTGTTTTAAGGCTGTGTTATATGTCACTGGTCTTGGAATCCAGAAGTCATTTTTTATGGGTTCATTTGAGTCATTCACTTGTTTTCAAGTTTCTCTAACATCTGGAGTTCCGGGAATCTCAGCGTCTTGTAGGGGGATGTTGCCCCAAGTTGGAGTAACTGTTAACCTTTGAATACACACTTAGAAAAAAAGACACAACCCAGATTTCCAAATCAACATTTTAATATCATATTAGTAGAGATTTTTCAGACTTTTACTCGCTAAATTTTGGTATAGATTTCAAGGTGGCTTCATGCTGACTTTGAGGGCCTTTTCTAGCATTTTGGGTCCTCCATTCAAGGTAGATTTGATGGTATCAATACAAGAGTGGGTGGCATAGGATGTGAGCTACAACAACTTTCAAATGTGAACTTTCCAAGGAAATATAAGCATCCTCCTTAGGTGAATACCGGACAGAGTAAGGGTGCATTGATGATGGTTGTTACAGGCTACAACCTATTCTGAAAAAGGATTTCATAAGTATGTCAGTTTTTATGATAGCACTAGGGTACAATCCTGTATCAGCTAGAAAGGCATAGCTTCTGTTAGTTTTTGATCCTATTTTGGGCAGTATCTTAACAAAGTTATATGACAGTCTATGACAGCTGATTTGAAAATCTATTTGAGGTGTTGATTTTAGTAGGTTATGGCAGTCTGGAGGTTGCCAGTATGATAGTAGTGTAGCCACAATTTCTTTCAATTTTTCATGTTGACTTCATGCCTTCATGATGACCGTTAAATGCTTTATTCTTGACTAGATTGGAGGGCACATTCCTCTAGAGTTATATTCACCCTTCACTCACCTATTTTAGGCATTGGAATCCTGACGGATTTGGTATAAATATTGCAGCCAACTAATAGAGCTGATCTGCAATTATTATGACAACATTCTGCCAGTTAGTGAGTCATTAGACAAGGTACTTTACCTTTTCTCGACAACAATAAAGGGCCACATTTCATCCTTTTGTGGACAACACTTGCACCTTATTTC
This sequence comes from Pinus albicaulis, assembly GCA_034641835.2. NCBI lineage: Eukaryota > Viridiplantae > Streptophyta > Pinopsida > Pinales > Pinaceae > Pinus > Pinus albicaulis. The sequence goes on from CM076581.1 coordinate 486,588,335, forward strand.
CTGGCAACACATTGTTGGCATGAAGGTGAGTGAATGCAGATGTACAAATGCACCATAGGCACCCCATTCGAGGGAGTTGCTTCATTTTTTCTTAGCATATGTAAGGGTGCCTTGACTAAGTTATTTTCCTATTTTTGAGAGAGACATTAATTGTAACTACCCTTGCTCATTCTATAAGAGAGGGAGAAATAGTGAGACATTTTTTTCATCATTTTCCCTTTGATCTTTTTATGAACTCTTTCAACACTTCTTCCTCCCCAGTCATTATTCTAGAGACATTGCATGCATCATAGGAGAGTGATATTTTATGAGTTTCAAAGAATTGATGGAAAATAGATGTCTATTGTTGGTTCTCATAATTAATCTTCTATGTGGAATTGCTTGATAAATTCGATAGATTTTCAGTTTTTTAATATTTCTTCAAAGCAATCTGTAGTGTCTTAGGGTATTTTTTCTGCCCCTTAGGGTTTCAAACATGAAAAAAATATTGCACCAATATCACATTAGTCCTTATAACTTTCCACAAAGTAATTAAAATGCAGCAGTGATAAGTATCATTAACATGCATCAGTTGTAGGCAAGCTATAGATAAATAGAATTAAAACTTTAGTAACTTATACTCGTTCCACAATAGTTTACTAGGGTTGTTACACCCTAACAATATTGATCCCTTTAGTACTGATAATATGGCCACAAATTAATCCTAACCAATTCTACAATTGCTACTATTACCCTACATTATCATACATCATCATACATCATCAACTTCAATTAACAAATTATCCCATACAATTTTTATCGATTCAGAATAATTGGCTAAGAAAAATGTTATACTGGTGTTGCCCTAACTGGGCTGGGTATCTTGCTGCCCTAACAGACTTCCTTTCGAGACCTGCTTGCTTATTGTTTATTGCTCTGATCAAACTTCTCTGCCCTAACTAGCTTGTGTTGAATTTCCACAAAAATTCTACAACTGCTATGATGAACAATCTGAAACTAATGGCAACAATTGAAACTAAAAATTCTTTCCACTAAGACACAAAATTTCTCAACACACATAAGCAGTGGAATAATCATAGAAATAAAGAACACAGTCACACAAGAGACAAAATTATTTTTCTAGGGAAACCCAATTGGGAAAACCCTCTCTTTGTTGCAGTATTCTTTATTGATAGACACTGAGCAATCTGATTTTTTCACAAGGCAAGTAGTGACCCAAAGAACACACTTGTCCTCACTATACTACTTGGAAACAACCTGAAAACACTTGAACTCTGCTCACCTGCTTCCTTACGCTAAGATAGGTCTGATTTCCTTCCACATATGCTGCATATTTCCTGTTTCTCGTTGGTACATCACGGGTAGCAACTGCAACCTCAAACTCAGCCCAACACTGCACTCCAAGTACATACACCTCCCATACTTTGAAAGAAGCGTCCCTGTACTCATTCTAGATAGTAAAGTGTGCTTGTGCTGTCCAAAATGGGAAAGAAACTGTTTTGGATATCAATCTAAAAAAAAGAGAAAATGCTGTCATCATAATTGTCATATTCTATTTCTTCTTTGTACATCTGAGGGTCATCTGATGATAAATTGGCATTACTCCATACACGTTGTCTCCTATTCAAAAAAATAAATCAAAGAGTGGTATGTTTTCCATTCAATTGAAAATAGATTTGGCATATTCATAGATCTGTGAATATAAATAACGTATTTCTGCTTTGTATGACATATTGTTCATGAAAAAGTGATTTTTGACTTGATAGAAATAGAATTTTCCCTCACATACACTCCAGAGTCCATATTGATTGGGTACCCATAACCTATAATGCACAAATCCTTTTCTTGAATTACTTCCATACAACCTTTAGTTGATTATAAATCTTTTTTACCTTCTGGAGGTGATCCCACTAGGTTGAAGCTCTGTCACTTAGATCAAATGTGGCAACTCTACCCTTCATATTTGCAAAGTAATTGTGCACTTGGAAATATTTCCTCAGCTCTATTCTTTTAATTATTTTGTGTGATCATAAGTATCTCTACAAAAAATGAACCCACAATTCTTTTCCTTTCTGAAATAGCTTTCCAATAATAGTGCTGGGAATTATAAGCTCTAGCAGGTCACTACTTTGTATGCCTCTACAACTTTGTTTCTAGATTGAACTGTGAATTGTGCAATAATTTTATTAAGAAAAATTGTGCAATATTTCATCAGCTACAACTCTATTCTTTTAATTATTAAGTAAATTGTGCAATATTTCCTCAGCTACAGCTCTATTTCCTTAAGCAAAATTGTGCAATATTTCCTCAGCTACAGCTCTATTCTTTTAATTATTTTATGTGATCATAAGTATCTCTACAAAAATTGAAACCACAATTCTTTTCCTTTCTGAAATAACTTTCCAATAACTGTGATTTTGCTCAAAATGGATATTAACACTGGAAGTTATAAGCTCTAGCAGGTCACTACTTGGTATGCCTCTACAACGTTGTTTCTAGATTGAACTGTAAATTGTGCAATAATTTTACTAAGCAACCATACAAAAACATTCTTATCATTTAATTTTGATACAGTCCTAACTTGCATCCTATATGTAGTATAATATGATTCATTCTCCCATTGTCATTATTAACAAAATGTAATTTAATTGGGTTTATGAATTCTTTGGGTAAACTCCTGGCATAAAATGTTAAAATTTCAGACCATGGTAAGTGGGTTCTACGATTAGCTTGACAGACTCATGGTTCGGCTCTAAAATAGTGAATGAGCAACCATAACAGTGAAAGGGAAGGTTTTCTCTACAATGCAACATCTCTACAGGGCCTTCTGTGATACTATTTCCCTCTCCATCCTCGCTCCGGGGACATTGCTGATCATTTCCATGTTAGGTATCTATGTTTTGTTTTTAATAGAGTTTGTTGTATTGAGATTGGCCTGTCTTTGGGTTTCTGCTTCTGTTTTCTAATTTGGGTATTTGTTTTCTGATGCGAGTATTTTTAGTTTTTAGTTTTCTCATTTTTTACATGCAGGGGGGTGCCTCTTCATCCTGTGAGGGACAGGTCCCTGGAGAAATTCAGGAGATTGTATGAAGATGGAGGGCAGTATATTTACAAAGATGGGACCATTGATCCATCCTTGCCTTGGATAACAGGAGCCATTTCTCTTCATAAAGTTTTTGAAGGGACCCTGAGAGAGCTTGTACACAGCTACACAAACAAATTTCAGGTCCCATTGAATGATGTTCGTTTGCGCACTGTTCTGTAGGATTTCAATCCAAATCATACAAACACCAATCCAAAATGATGGCAGAACAACTCATACACAAAAACAAGAGTTTCAGAACTTGCTTCAAGCATCATTGTATTGGTCATCATAATTTTCCCTTTCAACAATTGTATGCATGACGATGGCAGAACAACTGATAGACAAAAACAAGAGTTTCAGAACTTGCTTCAAGCACTTGTGTATCTCTCCTTGGTCATCATAATTTTTCCTTTGTTTCTTTTTGAGTTTCAACAATTGTATGATGGAAAACCTTCTTTGTTTGAGAGAAATAGAAACTTGCAGCAGCAAGTCTCTTTTCAACTGCCCCACATTGTGTATTCTTGATTGTTTCTCCATGGTTTTCTGCTGCTTTTTAATTTTTCAGAGATATTGTATGATGGAAAAATTTCTTTTAACAACTAACAGTGACATGGTGTAGAAAATCTTGGAATTTGTAAATTGTTGGAAGTGCATTAATGCGTTGGATGGCATGCAAGTACCTCCATGCATGCCTCATGGTTCCATCATCCTTGTGCATGGCACATCCTCGTAATGAGGCCATTATTATTATAATTTTTTGGTTTATCTTATTTCAAATTATATTATAAATTGAAAAAAACTTTTTTTCTTATAGTAAGAAAATTTATCATAATTTAGCTAAATTGATTTAGATGTCAATTCTGCTGTCAAGTTGTTAAATGAATAGTGGTATTAGCTGATTGCTACTTCTTGAGCACTAACACCCTGCAGGATTTCTTCTGCTAATATGAAATGATTCACCTATTCCACCTAAAATTATCATGACAAGAAGTTCCTTCTGGATACGTAATACTCAATCTGAGAATAAGAACTTTGGTCACACTTCACTGTTATATATCTGCCATACTGATCAAGGGAAACTTCAACATGAACCCTTATAATTTGTCCCTGTTTTGTCCCAATTTCAACCAATATTCTGGGATGAAAATCATATCATTTGTAGGACTGCTAGGGACAATTTCATTGCTTATTTCTGAATTCTGATCAAAAATCTAAAATCAGTTTTGGATCTCAGACTGTATTGGTTCGTTCCAATCACAAAGTTTTCTCAAACTCCACAGACTAGTTATTTTTCCAGGTTTTTCAAATTTGTTTTCAAATGGTCATTTCTTTTCATTGACTAAATAAAATTTTAAATTATCATTCACTTCCTTCATGTCAAAAACTACAATACTTCAAATTAATAATTCAAAAACAATACTCCTATCGGCCTCTCTTTGCACCTTCTGTGGCAACTGCTAGTATTTAAAGTATTATATAATAGTTTGTAATTTTTTTTGTAATTGTAAATAATAAAATTAATATTATTATGTTAATTATTATTAATGAAATTGTTTCAATTATTTCTTAAGAATTTTTATAAAATTTAAATATTAAATCCAATATTTTAGAATTATTTTTTGATTAATTTTTTAAAGTTTAAATATCAAATTAAATATTTTAAATTTAAGTTTTAATTAATTTTATAAAATTTAAATGTTAAATTGAATATTTTAAAAATCAAAAATTGATTTTTAATTGGTTAATTTATAAAAATTAAAGATTTATATTTAGTTTTAAATTTGATTTTCAAAAAATATTTCACATTTTTAATTATCTTAAAATTTATTAACTCTTAATAATCGTAGATTTTTTTATGTTTGCAGATGTGGAAAATTGCTAGCAGAGCTATTTAATCCAAATTCTAAGTAGGAATTATTTTCACAACGAATTCATAGTAATCTTTTGATAATTGCAATAATGGATAAATGCAATTATGGAAAATGGTTAAGGAAAACTCAAATAGAAAATGGATACATAGAAATACCATTTCAAGGGGCGAAAAATGAAAAAAATAAAATAGTATAAATACACCCATATTAGACTCCCGTATTGAATTTGAAAGACACCCATCCTTAATGATTAAATAAAAAATACCAGAAATCTCGTAATGGGCATCACTACCTACTACGTTTGGGATCAAATAAAGAGAAGGTGGCAGCGAGTGGTGAGATGTAGTAAGGTTCCATGATGGAATTACTACTCAAGTCGGTGTTTGGGATAAAATAGGGAGAAGGTGGCAGTGAGTGGTGAGTTGTAGTAAGGTGCCATGATGGAATTGCTACTCAAGTAGACCAACCTCGTTGGTTTTCTCACATATGTTGTATTGTATATCAATCATCACATGGAGCAATGAGTAGTGGGAAACATTCTCCCATACCAAATTCCACTCCGACCCCACCACCTGACTTAAGTAGACTTAAATATGTATCAACCAGCTTTGTGATTGGTCCATTGGGAGCCTCTTCCTTTGTTCCATACATGAACTCATCCACAACTATATTTTGCATCTCTTTTTCAACATCGTTGAACTCTTGAGTCCCACTCGTCATTTTCAAAATGGTCTACTATGAAAGATTGCAGGAAGACAATGCCTTTGAATCCTGAAAATAAGTGAATCCCATTGAGTGCATCTTGAATAGCATGTTTGAAGGAAAAATAGAAGCCCAACTGCTTGGATTTAATTTCTTGATATTTGTGACAACCCACTACCGTATATTTCATGATGTGACACCCGATTTTAGAAACCATTGGATAAGGGATAGAATGATCATGCATTATATACAAAAATCACCCATTATGGGTTTACAACATCGAAATGAAGCTTGATTATTCCTTGAGGGACACCCTTAAACTTTTCTTCTATGTTTTGTACTACATATGGTGACTAGAGTACCATCAATGTAAAGTTATATGATGCAAAATATTAGTGCACATTTACACTATCTTGATCTTTATATATGGTTTTAGGATATTCTACATGCACACGTTGAATATATTCTCAATTGGACATCAACGTGAAGAAAACCATGTGAATATAAAGACAACAACCTTCTTGTTTTGTGGATGAGAGTAGGAGACAAAATAATAAGAGGATGACCCCATCCCAAATGAGTGTAAAAAATAAACACCTAATCCGGGAGTACAAGAACAGGAAATGCAAGATCCGTTTGACCTTACCACCGCGGTACAGACGACAATGGATCTTGGGGCACTAGAGAGTGGGGGAAACAAAAGACAACACAATTCAGATACTTCAGATTCATATAAGGACAATGGAGCACTCAGAGAAGAAAAAACAATCACCCTTATCTCTGCCACACCAACATAAGGTGCTTGGTGAAAGGATGAAAAGAAAGAAGGGAGAAAATCTTAATTTCTCCCCATGTATTATAGGTTCTTATATGCAGTTTGATAACCTGTCTTGATTGACATTTACGAGCACATGCAACATGTAATTTGGTTTTCATTAATAAAATTATGATTTTTTCGAAAAAAAACAGCCTTCATGTTTTGTAATTGGTTGTTTCGATGTTCAAAAATAAATGAGAAATAATAGGCAATATAGATTTCATCTGATTATGATTTTCCTCTTCTTATTCTATGAAAGAATAATTCTGATGGAGTCCTAAAATTCAAAAGAAACATAGACGAAACGTGTGAGTGATTTAGTAAGCACTTGCACAACCATAGAAGTGATCAACTCCGTTACTGGATTCACCATACTAGGGTCGAAAAACCATTTCCGATCCAACAGAGAAATATGAAATGGCAAAATGGCACAAGAAACCACACCATAAAATGCATCATTTCCCCAAAACTGCAAGCTAGAAAAGAAGTATAAATAGACATCACAATTTGAAAGCTAAAAAATAAGTAGAAATAGACCCCACATACTACAAACCTTCAAACTATGGGTTCGAGGATAGCTTGTAAAATCTCACTATTACGTTTATATGAAGAAAATTGGAACTATCAACTTCTGGACTTTCCTTAGGGGGGAAATCCTTACTTAAATATTTTCAAATTCGTGGCATAGCTCGAATAAATTGACTACTACTATTTACATGGCAAATAGAAGACAATTCTAAATTGACTTAGATGATGACAGGGCAACCACACTCTCTACAGGGACCATTGAGCCAAGTCACGGTAAACGAACCTATTCATGTATTTCATCCTTATGCTCTGATGTTGATATTGCATTAGCATAATTGTTTGCAAGCCCTACATGCTCGTGGTTAAAATGTGCAATAACATATTTTTGGGGTACCACACTCCCAATATTTAAATTTGGGATAGTTATTGCAACTGCACGCACAATTTATGAAGTTGTATGCATAACCATAAGACAAAGTTGCTACTTCAAGCACAACAATGCATGCAAAATTTACATATTTTAGTGATAATTCATTCAAGATGTTCTATGCATAACCATAAAATAAACTTGCTACTTCAAGCACAACAATGAAAGACAAATCTTCCAAAATCTTGGCAAAAAAATTCAAGCACAACGATGAAAGACAAATCTTTCCAAATCTTGGCGAGATGATCTTCATCTTCCCAAATCTTGGCTACATGATCTTCCCAATCTTCCATACCTTCCGTGTATATTTGCACCTTTAGGGGAAATTGCTAGTATTAAACATATAATACTTCATAACACGGATGGTTAAACAAATTATTTTCATGAATGACTTTCATTTGAAAATATTTAAAATTATATTAAAAAAGTAATAATTATTATAATTATAGTAAATTAATTTTTATTTATTTTTATATATATCATAAATCAGTAAAATTTAAAAATAAATTAAATATTTTTTTCAATAATTTTATATTTAAAATACATTTTAAAATGATCTATTATTAAATTAAATAATTTTTTCAATAATTTAATATTTAATATAGATTTTAAACTGGGGTAACTTTAGGTAGTTGTTGAAGGTGAGGTTACACAGAGGGAGGCCATATTAAATACGCTCATAACTCATGGAGTCATAAGTACATTAAAGCTTAAGAGGTGTCCTCCTTTTCTAAATGTTAACCCCATGTCGTCTTATTCTAAGCCCAAAGGTGTTGGAGCCAATGGTGGAAATGGAGGATACTTTCACCATTCTGAAATGTTACATTGACATGAGGGACATGTTTCCAAGAGCCATGGGGTCAGCACGTGGTAGTGGCAAAATGTGTTGTTGTAACATTCATGAAATAGTTGTATCACAATGGTTTTGGGTTGCTTGTTGCATTTATAAAATAATTGTATTTTTGAAGTTATCAATTCTCTATTAATTGGTGTTCTAGTTAAAAAAATAAAATTACCCAAAATTTTATATATATCCCCTATCTCATTATATTATAAAGTTATTAAAAAAAAGGAGTAGTCCAATTAGTAGATAAGATCATGTTTTTTTTCTTTTAAAATTTAGAATGTATTTATGAATGAAAAAGTGAATTCAACATAGGCAAGAAAAAATAGTCATTAGAAATTAAATAGCTTAAAATTATTATTCTTAAAAATCATTAGCAATTTTTGACAAAATTAACAAATAAATTTTAAGAAAAAATATCATTTTTTACTAGTTAAACTATACTTAAAAAAATATAATATAATAAATTAGATTTTTTTAATAATTAGTAAATTCAGATTTAAAATATAAGATAATAAATTAGATTTTTTAAATAATTAGTAAATTCAGATTTAAAATAAATATAATTTAATTTTGATTTTTTTTATTTCAATTTTTAAATTTAACATTATGTTATATTAATCTCTATCCTTTCCTAATTACTTATAAAATATATTATAACATAGTTTTTATTCTCTAACATATTATATTATATTTTATATAAAAAAATATATATATTTTTGTAACATACACCATTAACTTCACAGGGAAATGTAAGGAGTTAAAAATTTTTTATACAAGTTACTCATCATTACATAGAATGTTTAACAGTTCACAGTGTAATTTGTGTAATTTAATAAATCAGAATAGTAAACTCCTTAACCCTTAACAACAACAACCTCCATTACAGTATATTAACTTAATACTATATGATGTAACCATCCATTCATCTTATTACTCATATATTCATCACATAATTGCCATTATAAACATCATAACAAGAAATGAATCAACCTCATCATCTGGACACAATAATAAATCACATCATTGTACACCAATATATCCTGGAAACCCCGTAGGGTGAAAACCAACAAACGTTTAATTTTATTATTATTATTAAATGATTGTGAGGGTGTTCAGCCCATCACTCAATAGCTTATAAGGGAGACCATCCCTTAACCATTGTTTATATAATCTTACAAGGAAATATACAAATATCTAGCTTAAATCCATTACAATAAATATGATACCGTTTACCCTCTGGTCTTCATATCTTCAGATTTACACATCTTGGTGGCATGGATGTACCTACAATGGACCATCGTACATTGGACCTTCCTGCAACTCGCACTCATTTGCATGAAAATTAATCATTTACCTGCCACCAGGACAATCATAATTTTCCTTTGTAAATGACAAGCATAATATTCCTTTGTACATGTCACCATCATTCCCTGCTATGATGCCTTCAACATAAAATTATGTCAATATTCATAAGGTATTAATCAGTCATTTCACATATCTGTACTATAGTAGCTTCTCCATCTACTCATGTATATTCATGAAATGCAAGTAAAGCACCTTGTCATTCTCTCTTTAACGACACATACCTCATATGTGCTGGTTATAAGTCATCACAATAACTGATTCTTCCGTCGCATAAGCACACATTCCTGCAAGGCAATGGCTACATCGCCCAAGATTTTCTTTAAAATAAATTGATACATCAGTTAAGATATTTATGCATGTGATTTACATATATTTAATCAAAATAGCTAACCCTTACGCTATTACTTTTAGTGCATGAAATGTGAGCTAACATAACAAATGTTGCTCCCACGCATGCAATGCATATCAATTCCAAAAGAGTCTCCCTAAGGAGTGCTTACACAACAAAGCACATAACCTCCTTTATGAATCTTCCCAAATAAAATCTCAATGCTAATGAGCATGTAAACATATGTTTTATTTTTGTAAAAATATGAAATTAAGATTATAAATACATGTCCTCTTTTCCAAAGATTGTACTAAAAAATCATATTCGATGTAGTTTAATACTACAAGCTATCTTTCTACATACAAATAAGTATATTCTTTTTCAATAAAAGTTAATACATATGTTGCATGCTTATGCATGATCTTCCTCCAAAAGGAATTAACATCATAATCATGATAATATAAAATAATCACTTAGTTTGTTCATCTAAGGAATAAAACTGATTAGTTCCTTTAACCATGAATTTATGAAATAATTATTCTCCATCAACCCCATGGAAAACTACCCATGGATCTATGAAACTATTCATGGATTTATGAAATAACTAATCTCTTACCAATGTAATAACATTAGTTAATAATTCTTATTCGTATCTCACATATTTTAAATATATGCATATGTTTTTCCTATCTATATGCATTAAATAAAATGTATAAAGAATATGAAAACATGCATATTTTTCCAAACATGCATGAAATAAATACACACAATAGGCACATGCCTATTTTAGATATACATGCATTTCAAACATCTCAATATAAGGTTACCTAAGCCTTAATCTCAATATGTCCACCAAAACATATTTTCACCTAAGAAGGAAAAACCAAAGCCTTAATCTCAATATGTCCATCAAAACATAATTTTCACTTTAAGAAGGAAAAACTTATTTCCCTCGAATTATTTTCTCATATATTTACCCATCTTGATATGAGAATAAATTGTAAAATAAGTGAAATATATTTCAACTCACAAGTGAACTATATGTTTCTACTCACAAAGAAAGAGATTATATATATAAATAAATCTAGCCAAAATACTTATCTTCGCACTCCCAATGGTGAAGGCATGTGTGAAATATATGAAAATGCAGAGTACTTTCAATAGCCTATCTGCTATCGAAAGATCGGCCAACAGTATTCAAGAAAATGGATGATTTACTTATGTGACTCCATCGGATGACTGCGGATGGTCTCTTGCCCTCTCCATATCTTCTGCAATCCTCAATCACAGTTTTTATTCAACCATCTTTCCTTAAAACCAACGAGAGCTAGCGAAGATGCAGACCATGTCTGGCAGGTAGATTCTTTTGGAATTATGTCGCTACTGTTTTACAAGTCGCACTAAGAAAAGAAAGTGGTTAATGAAGGTGAATCACCCCTCATACAGGCTACACCAAACAGATATTCCCAAAAAATTCCATACCAAAAATCGACACATATGATGATAATATATGGAAAGGCATCCACGAAGAAACTGTTAACCTCCACCGATGCAAAACGATTTGAATGGTTATCAAGAATTGGTTTTACATTAACTGAATCTTGATTTTCTTGGGTTTGAACAATTATGTAAATAATTTTTTTTACACGTGTGTTACAGTTTTCGTTTTGGAAAAATTACTAAGACTCAATAAATTATTACAACCAAACTCATCAGGTTAAAAAAAAAAAAATTATTTAAATAGGAAAAATAACAACTATTTCTCATAACCCTTCTACGTAAACCCAAATTACCATAAAACAAAAATTAAATTACACTAAATTTGTCATCTACCAAATCATAAATAAACGCAAAATAAAATTTTTGTTATGGCATAAATGTGCGACCTTTCCTTTACAATTTACTGTTGGACACGCAACCTTAAATCGTACGCAATAACTGCCTTGTTGTGTGGTTTGATTTTCACTCACACATTATGTGACCTCAATTTGAAATATCATTATATGTCCTCTTGGGTATTTAAAATTCCTTGAAAAGATTCACAAAACGGAAATTGATTTCTGGAAATGCTAATTCATAATATAACCATACGCATAAGTGACTCAAATCTCTAGACTCTTTACATCCCCTGCGCACCGGTGAACGTAAGACTGTTAACGTGCTGCATATTGGTTTGTTCAAACCACACAAATTCAATCTCTTTCGTCTCTGTGCCCCCAAATGTAGCAGGTCCAGTGTAGAAGTCGTCTACTCCCAAATCGTTTAAAAAGTCGTATTGAGAAGAACATCTTTCGGCCAAATCAAATACACTACCTTCTAATGTAGATTCACGTCCTTCAATAAGATCGGAATAGGGTAATTTCTGCTGCGATAAATTTGTACTTCTATTTCGACCTCATTAACATCTGCCGCATCGGAGGTCATGCGCTTCCAGTCATTGCTCACAAGTAGGTTGTCAGACGACTGCGAGGAATTCTCTGTTTCAAATTCAGACTGTCTCACCGCCGTTGTTGGTTTTACGGGGATGGCTCTGTACACATAATTTTGTGGCGAAGCAGGATTATCTGACCTTGTCTTGAGATTATCTTTACTCGATTTCGGTTGGGTTTCGTTCATTGGAAGCAGCTTCTTGCAAAGGTGACAGTTCCAGTAGTTCTTGATTTCGTTGTGTGTTCGTCCAGGTAGTCGTCCTGCAATTAGTGACCACCTGCACGCATACATATAGCATATAATTCACGCTCAATGTAACAATAATTCTAAAGTTGGAGTGCTTGACATAGGCAATCATGAATTCTGCTGGATATATATATATATATATATATATATATATATATATATATGACTTACATTACATTTTACACCGTAAGCTTCTAACCATGTCAATAGTTCTAAATATCAATGAATTGTAATTATCTACATACCGATTTCCAAGAAGGCGATGCAGCCGAACAATGAGATCCTCCTCATCGGGAGAAATGTTTCCGCGTTTAATATCGGGACAAAGATAGTTTATCCAACGTAATCTGCAGCTCTTTCCACACCTCTTAAGACCTGCAAAATAAAATTCTGTAAGTTTAATTCCGCTTAGCAATACATTTTTAAATTTGCATTTAGATACCAGCATAAAAGATTGATCGAGATTTACCTGCTTTTTCGGGAAGATCTCTCCATTTGCCATCACCATGAATTCGAATGTATTCGGAGAGAATCATGTCCTCCTTTTCGGTCCACGCTCCCCGATTGAGCCCTTGTTTTGCGCAGCAAGGAGATCTACCCATCTCAGATTTTCCTGTGTAATCCGTAATCACTAAATCGACACTTTGATGTTCTTTTCGGAGGGCCTATGATTATATATAGAAAAGCAGTTAGCTTCTGCGGTAATTGTTTAGTGACCGAAAATAAAAAGCATGCGACAAGTTTATGCGTTTGACATCTCTGGCATATTCCTAGTAATCCTTGAAATGGAATGGATGTCAGCCCAGTGGCCACCTCTGGTCCTTATGATGCTGACCTGCCATTGATATTTTAGTGAAGAAGTGTAGAGTTGTTAAACAAACAATCTGTCACCGTTGGATGACCTTCATTGTCGTCGCCGACTGTAAGACGTCTGCGCACAAACGATCGATCCTGCATATCTTTCAAATGTAATTGGCCACGGCACGTCAATTTGTATCGAAAGACACGGCCAGTGGATTTTATAATTGCGGAGGCAGTCTATTTTTTATAACTTTTGTTTATCTAATATTCTATAGAATTTTTTTGTTAATTTACTTTCACAAAAATAGAATAGATAATCTTAATTCTTGAATTTTTTTGTTAATTTATTTTCACAAAAATAGAATAGATAATCTTAATTTTTGATTTATCATATTTTAGGAAAACAAATTTGTGGGATAATATGTAGTTTAATTTATAAATTTAATCACCTTTATTTTTTAAATGTAGTTTTAAAGATATTTTAAAACTTGTTATTTCTTTTATAAGTTAAATTAACTCTATAAAAATTAGGAACTCCTTAAAGAAAAGAGATTTTTTTTTTTTTTTTTTTTTTCCATATTCCTTAAATCTATTAATTTAACATATGATAAAACAGTATAAATATATTTATATTTTAATTTATTTTTAAACACAATCATATATATGTGTGTTTAAAATTTATTTTATTTTATTATTAATAAATTTTATGATTTAATTTTCTAATGTTAGATATAGTATTGATTATACAAAAAGAAAGCACTCGAAAGAACCCACCCTGAGATACATTAATCATTAGCATGGCTAGATTTTTACACATGAATTTTCAAACTCGTGAGTTTTTCACCATGGAATACCTTTACAAAATACCCTGTTATAGTCTCCTCTATGCCCCTTAGCAATAAATGCTTTTTTTTCTAAGTTTAATTGTATTTATAAAAACATATAGTACATGGAGAATCTGGTCTCTGGAACTGCTGGACTAGCCAATTCAAGAGACATTGTAAGGAAAAAGATAAAAAATGTGACTGCCGCATAAGGGGAAACCAACGAAAGTAGTTTTACTACTGCTGCCCATCACGCAGAAACCAACTTTATACAAAAATAAGTGACTAGTAACATGAATGTCTAGGAGCATCATAAAAAAAAACTAGAAAAAGAGTCCAAAAAGAAAAGAAAATGTAAGAAATTAGCTGTCATTTCCTGGAGGAGGAATCTCCTCCACAATTAGGCACCTATATTCCTCGCTGTCATCTGCATTCGTGTCTCCTCTGGGCGCTGCATGTTCTGGGATGTTGATGGTGCGTGCACTGCCCATCTCCTCATCATCGCCAGACAAGTCTTTGCTGCTGTTGCCATTGTTGCTACTTCCAGTGTTGGTGCCACTCTTACTTTTGCTGTTGAAGGAAGAAGCGCCATGCGCGACATGATTTCTTGTAGGCGGCAAAAGCATTGAGTCAAAAGTAGATTTATTTGGCAATTTCCTGGGGCGAGGGTTATCAGCATGCGAACCTTCCTCCTGGAAGCTAACGGAGATGGTGGCAGTAATGCAGGGATGGTCCAGGGTGCATGAGTAGTGGAATTGAGAAGTATGCGCATGGGATAGGGAAGGTAGAGTCTCCAACAGAGGCAGCGGCGGGGAAAAGTGGGGGTGGTGTCGCGGTGGGGAGTGACTGCAGACAAGGGTTGATGAGCGAGACTTCTTCAACGCTAAGTTTTTGCCTCTACCACTATGGGTTGTAGGGTAGCGCCCCTGCAAATCCTCAGGCAAAGGTGATGAAGAGTCAGAACGATTGGAGAATGGAGGTCTGGACGCCCTGCCACGCCCACTGCCTCGACGACTGTGAATATGGTGGCGCCTGGGCATGTTCGTGTTCATGGAGGTGTTATATGAATGATGGATAGAATGCACAGAAGGTTGAGGAGCCGTATTAGGCAAGAACAGGGGGGGCGAAGGCACAACGTTGAGCTTTAGGTTGCAGTGAAGGCTATAGGAGACGTGGTGGTCGGCAGCAAGAATGATACAGCAGTAGAGACTACATCGCCTCCCTGTGGGTGTTCTAGAGCTCGGCTATGAAACCACAGAGGGACAGATACAGCTCGAGGGCAATGGAGGAGGGCCACTTTTCGAAGACATTATGAAGCCAGAGTGAATGCATCAGCAGTCGAGCGAATTAATAAAAATGCGATGGTAGCAATTGGCCTGAATAAATGCCCATGGCTTGAGCCCATGGGTGACCATGTGGCCAAGCCATGTGTCACCCTGTGGGCTCACCGTATGCCGCCCTTTATTAATCACCCGCATCTGGGAAACTTAGCCATACATGTTAAACTTATATATAAATATTATTAAATTTAGATATGAAAATATGAAATATTATAATCAATGTTCTAAATCATTACCATTTAAATTTATTTTAATGTAATATGTATATTATAATATTTTTTAAAGTTCTAAAGATTAGCTAAATGTTTCTCCAATTACAAGGCCACCTAGACCTTTGAGTTGATTTTTCCATATTTCCCTTATCATAAATTTTTTTATACTTTTTTTAATTAAAAATATTTATAGCTTTATTAACAAAATTTATATTTAAATACACAAAATTATATTAAATAAATTTATTATTTTTATTATATTATATTTTCTATTATTATTTTAAATAAGCCAACATTATATTTTATTATTTATTAATCATCTGAATGATACAACAAATCTCTCTCTACCATTAAGAATATATTATTTTAAAATTTTATATTATATAAGAAAATATTATTTTAAAAATTTATATTATATAATATTATTTTTAAATTGGGTATAAAAATAACTTTAATAAAACAACTTCAATAAAAAAACGTAAATTAATGAGTAAAAAAAAGTAAATTAATGAAAGTTAGTGAGAAAAATGTAGTCCAATAATTAGGTGAGAAAGTTGGTTCTAAAGATGTGGTCATTGTCAAACAATCCTAATATGTGTATTCTAGTAAACCAATAATTACTGAGAAAAATGGGGTCCAACAATTGAATAAGAAAGTATGTTCTAAAGATGTGGTCATTCCCAAAACAATACCAGACAGGTCTGTGTATGCTGGTCAGCTATTCCAAAAACGAATTTTCAGTTAAAAAAAAATCAATGAAAGTTGATGCGTACTGATTGTGACTATTGGACGCATTGAGAACAGCATATTTCGTCCAAATCAAATACTCTTCCGGCTTTCGTTATCGAGGCATTAATTCATTCCGATGAATATAGAAATGAATGGTATGGGACCCATTGAGAAGACATATTTCATCTCGGTCAAAAACGCTCCCTTCTAATGTAGATGCATTTCCTGCAAAATGATTGGAACGGGGTAATTTCTGGCCGGTAAATTTGTACATTCTATTTTGACCATATTGACATCTGCCACATCGAAGGCCATGCGCTGATCTCCTCTGATGGCCGATGATCATACATAGAAACAGCAATTAGCTTCTTCCTGCTCAAAATATTACTGCAGTAATTCTTTAGCGACCGAAAATAAGCATGTCACAAATTTATGCCTTTTACATTACTGGCATATTCCCAGTAACAAATTTATTTGTATGCCATCACATAAGAGCAGATATTTTTGTAATCGGCGCTCGGTGCCACTAGATACTATTGTTTTTCCCGACACAAATGTCATTGACTCGTGAGTCACCGGAGATAGGGAGAGTACACCTCTGGTCCTTTTAGTGAAGAAGTGTAACAACAACTAACCTTCTCTACGGTGTAACATCTAGATTTCTTAAACAAACAATTTCTCACAGTTGGATGAACTTTCACTGTAGTGGCCGACTATAACACGTCACCCCAAAAACGAGCCTGCAGATCTTTCAAATTTAATTTGCCACAGAGGGTAAATTTGTAAAGATTTTAGAAATACATTTATTCTCATTTTTAGTTTTATGTTTTGGAAGTTTTTTAGTGGATTTTTTCAGTGTGTTTTCTCAAAAGTCATGTAGGAATTCATTGAAATGACGAGTTTGATGAGTAACCCGTGCACAATAGAAGTGTTTTAGGGATTTTTGAGAGTGATGAATCTATATATACAATTAAAAAGAAATTAGTTTAAATAACACAAATCAAGATTTCCCTTCAAAATTTTCAACAAGATTAACACTCATGACACTAAAAACTCCAAAAATTCAGAATAAAGAATATCGATTCCTTTTTTGATTATGTAATATTTTATTGAAAATTTTGTTACTTACTTTTATAAAAAAAATAAGATATTTATTTTAATTCTTGATTTACCATGTTTTAGGAAATCAAATCTGTGGGATATTTATAAGATTTAAGAAAAGATTTAAATGCAAACCTATTTAATTTCTTTTAAATTTTAATAAATATATTTATAATTAATTTTAATAATATTATTTATATCTATATATATATTTTTTATTTTTATTTTATATATTATAATTTAAATTTTTAATGTCATAGGTAGAAAGTATTTGAACAAAATAATATAAAAAAATGTTTATTTTTAAATTTGTATATAAATATTAAACAACTTTAAATATAAAGTTATAAAATATTATGATTAGTATTATGAATATTGTATTTTTACTTTGTTTGTTAAGTTGTTTGAGTTTGATTTGTGGCTTTAGAATGTGTCATCAAGAGGTATCAAAGTTGTCAAAATCACTAGTCTTTAACATGGTTGGGTTTTTGCTCATGAAATTTTGAACCAATGACTTTCACATCGTGTACTCCATCATCTATTCCATCAGTGTCTATTCTTTACCCTGTAAGCTACTTTAAATTTCATATATATATAATAATTTAAAAAAAAAAAATTATTTAGAATTTTATTAATAAAAGTAATATTGTTCAAATTTAATGTTGATTTTAATCTTAGCAGTGTTCTGATTTTTATAAAAGTGATCAAATACTCATATGTTTTTTATTGAAATTAAGTAATATTTAAAAATATATATTTATATATTTATAATTAATTAATAATATAAAACAATAATAATATCGTTTCATTTAAAAAATATTAGACAAAAATATAATATTTACTAGGCAATTCTAGGCATAAAATACAGTCTAAAATACCTCTTTTCTGAATTTTAATTTTTTTAATATGATTTAAAATTTATTGTTATATTATAAAGGTATTTTTTTTTGTATGTAGAGAAATTGAAAATTAGATGTTTAAGTCTAACCACTACTATTCTTTAACATGTATAGGATTTGACTCTCCAACCTTTTTACAAATAATACCTCATTTTTAGAGGGATCACAAATTAAGATGCTTGAGCACTAATTTTATTTCAAATTTAAAGTTTTAAAATTTTCAAAAGTAAATAAAATTTACTCTTTTAATAATTTTTTTTATTTTATGTTTTAAACAAAATTTATAAAAAAATTATGTTGATTAAAACATTAAAATACTTTAATTAAACAACCATGCTATGTAAGTTTAACTCACAATTATATTATGTTCATCTCTATAAGTATTATTGAATTTTTCATTATTTTAAAGTATATTTTTCAAACAATTTTACTTAAAATTTAATAAAAAATATTCAAATTATAAGTTTAAGTTATGTAATTTACATAAAATTACATAATTTTAACATAGCGAAAATTTTCAACCATATAAAATTTATTTATATATTTCAAAATGACATTCACTCTTTGATCAATCTATCTATTGATTTTATACTTTATGTAAAATTATTTTATTATTTATTTGAAACATTCTCTTAATTTAAGATCCTTTCTTTTCATTTACGCTTTGCTCAAAACATTTGGGTAATGTAATCTATGGCCTCCCCCTCTATGGCTATGAAATCTGCAGTCATTTAGGAAACTAACATGATCCTCTCACTATGTAGTTCTCGACATTACTCAAATTTTCAATTAAATTTAAATTATTAAATTAAATTAAAATTATTAAAAAGTATGGTTCGACAATAAAGTATTATTAAATTAAATTAATTGGAAATAATTTCTTCAAAAGCTTCCCTCGATCCTTTTTTTTTTCCTCAATCACATTTTTAATTGTGGAATGAAATTTTAAAATCACGTCGGTGCCCCACTTAAATATTCCCCAGTGAAAATTTTTAATTCTATGGCAACGATAAAGCTACCCATTGTCATTTCAAATGTGATTCAATGGATTAGAAATGATCTGATGGGTTGTAACATCACTAGGTAATTTCACATGAAAATATATGGAGTTAGAATTTTTTTTACATAATTTTCTCGTGGGTAAGTATTTAAGTTAGTATTCTATATTCTTTATTAATCATTAGAATAGTTCTTCATCACTACATATAGTAACTTTAGTATCTACTAGTGACTTATATAACCATTAACAATCAATGTTGTAGCATATTAACATAAAATTTCTCACATAATCTTGCATCATTTTCATGATTCCTTTAACTAAATTAGTTAATCACATATTTTATACTACAAAAATTACATCATGCAAGAAAAACCAATATACGTTGGAAACTCTGTAGGGTGAAAACCAACAAATGTTTAATTGTGAGAGTGTTCACCCCTCACTCAATGACTCATAAGGGAGTCCATCCCTTAACAATTTTCATAAAATATTACAAAGAAATATCATTAAATACAACATATCTAGCTAAAATATATTGCAATCATCATAATATCATTTACCCACAATATTCAATCGTTATATGTTTAATATCATTTACCCACAATATTCAATCGTTATATGTTTGCCGCCTAGTGGTTCCATCAGTAGACCATCCTACAGCTTGCACTCATCTTCATGGGCCATTAGTTCTTTACTTGCCACAATGTTAACCATAATCTATCCTTGCACAAGTCACAATCATTTCATGACATTTATATCATTAGAAAACTTGATATCATGATTACATAAAGTATTTATCAACCAATCATCAATCTCTTATAATGATTCTTCAACATATATTCATGTGCATACATGGAAAGTAAGTAAAATATCACAACATGATTCTTCTAAAAACACTTCCCATGCATTAAGTATAAGCAAAATCATATAAAAACAAACACCACATTACTATGATCCTTCTCCCACAAACTCTTCTCCAAAGGAAAAATATTGTAACCATGCATTTCCATTTAAATGATAATAGCAACTTAACTTTTCTTTCCAAGAATGTTGTTAGATAAAAATATATTTAAAGAAATTTAGCCCCTCAACTTATTCTTTGTGCATGTAACTAAGTAATATTTCCAATACAATACGTATTATTATTATTACTATGATGCATGCAAATGAAGATATTTTTTTCCAAAAGAATATTTTCCAAGATAGAGCTATTTACAAAGTCTATTGTACACGCAAATGCATGCTCTGTTCTAAAAGAAAAATAATGTATTAGTTATTATTTCTTACATGTCTATATATGCATTTTTCCAAAGGAAATCTAATGTACTCATTGGATGTGATTACTTTTTTCCGTTCCAAGGTCTAATGTAATAATTAAACACTCTCCATGCTCAATTATTTTGAAATAATCTAACATTATATGTGTATTTATCATGGGTGAAAATATCACATCTTCTTTCAAGAGATCAAACACAATATTTCTATTTTTTTTGTGTAAGAAAATAGCATATTTATTTTCAATAAATATCAAACATAGTATTTCTATTTTATGCATGGAGATTAACTTATTTCCTCTCAAAGAAATAATTCTATTTTTGCATATTTATTATCAAGAAAATATAATAAATAAGCTCAAACAGAGTTCACTTTTATTCTTGATGAAAAATAACATTACTTCTTAAACCTTTCTGTGTGTATTCTCTTTTCAGGAAAACAACATCCATCCCTAACTTATCTTGTCATGTGCATAAACTTTAATCAAACCTTATCAAAAACACATACATCCCTACAATATGTATTCTTTGTGCATGTAATAATTTATCATAATAGCCATTCTTTAATGCATGTAACACATATCTCTCTTTTAAGAGGGTCCATATATTCATGTTATATGAGAATGCTTTTCCTTTCTTAAAAAAAAAAGATGCAATTAACTACTGTTTCTATGCTTCGTCATATCTCTTCTGTTCAAATAAAATGTTTGTTTCTTTGTGCAAATAGCACATGCTTATTTTCAAGAACACAACATAGTTTCTCTATCTTTTATGTACAAATTTCTCATGCATTGTTTTTTTCAAGGAAGTATCATAATTAAACGTTAACTGTTCTTTCACGCATAAGAACTAGGAAAGCCTTTTTAAAATAATAACAAAGTTAACCTTTTATGCACTAAACCATGAAATAAAATCAAACTATACAATAACCCACACACAAATAACTTATCCTGTTACCCACCAGAACATGTTACTATTGCCAACTCTTACAAAGGAATTAACACAATTGACTTATACTTCACGCACAAGAAAAACATATTTTTTCAAAGGAAGATCCTATGACTTATGGTATCTCTATGCATGAAATCTATATGTACTTTTTCAGAAAGTAATTCCCTAAGATATTATCTTTAATATCAACTACATATTTCACCTAAAAAATGAAATCCCAAATTATTATCTATGCACATGAAGTATTTGCTCATATATTTATTTCATCTTGTTGGGCTTATATTCATATGGGAATAGAACTTGTTTATAATGATAATGGACAATAAGTCAGGTAAATAATCAATAGTGAATTTTTTCACTCCCATCATCATAAAATTATGCAATACATGTTTTTTTGTGTATGCAAACTCATCCGAAGGAATATTAACAAAATAATTATTTTTTATTACTCTTGTTATCTTATCCCAGTTTTTCAAGTTAATATGAAAATATTTCCAAATATTTATCATCTTACAAGAAATTGTTAAAATTTGCAATAAGAAAATGGATCGGGATAGATTTAATTCCTTTCTTATTTAGAGGGAGTGTTGAAATTTGCAACAAGAAACAGTGAAATTGGCAACCAGAAAGGACAAAAAATACACCCACATTGGTGAGGAAATCCAGATGTACATTGGTGAGGAATTTCAGATGCACATTGATGAGGAATTTCTGATGCAAAATGGTTAGGAAATTCAAACGCACATTGGTGAAGAAATTATGATGCACAATGGTTAGGAATGTGGGACGTCTAATTTATTTTTCCCTTAAATAAATTGGAAAATAAAATGTAATTTCGTCTCATAACAACTTGTATCAGTTAACTAAGTCATGATGATTGAGTTAGCTCAAGAAATTCAAGTTGAGGGTCTAAGACGAGGCATGTAGAAGGATTCTAATATCTTTGTGGTCTAGTTGTGGTGGATGCATCAGTGGGTTGCAGGTGTGAATCATCTAACTCAATTAATTGAGTTAAAATTAGTTTAACTAGTTGTAACTGAGTGATGAGCTAGTGAGAGGTCTAGTGAATTAAAATAGATTTAATTCACAACTAGTGATCATCACTATTAATAATTGCATGCATGTCAGTTCTGAGGAAGAGCCACTTGAGACAAAGGTTAAAGGGTACATAGCTATCATTTGTATTTACAGAAAATTTCTCGAGTGCAATTATAAAGTCATGAGAATGGCATGATGGATTGAAAAATCAATGAAGGATGATTTTCCTATTTAATAGGGAGCTAATTCCGTAGAAACTGTGTGAGAAAGGAAGGCTAAAGGAAGGTTGTGAATTGTTTAAGTACAAGACCGATTTTTCCTAGATTAGTGTGAGACAGTTGGTTTAGTGTTGGAGAATCTCATGAGAAATTAAGCATTGTATTGTTTCATGATTCCTTGAGTTAATACACAATATAGATAGATAGGTTTTGAGAAGTTTATTTCCCCAAGAACATCTTGTGTTGTGTGATTGATTTACTTATTTCTCTTACTTACATGTGATTGAGTGATCGTGTTTTCTATTCTGCAAATATTGTAGAAGGATTCAATATCTTGTTTTAGTACATCAAAAGATCAGATTAAATCCCATTGGTATATTTTCTACATGGTATCTAAGCGAAATTTATACATCGTATGAGAGCGATAAATTTCTACATGGTATAAGAGTGCCAAGAATCACAATAGAAGAGCAGAAATTGAGTTTGTCTCGAACATGTTCAAATTTGCATATTTATTCTTTAGGATCCAACAACATATCAAGATGTATTTCAATGGCTTGAGACTCGAATATTATCTTGAGGGAAATTCAAATTATATACAATGGAAGGAAAATATGGAGCCAGTGATTGAGGACAACGAGTTGAAGGAATTCATAGATATTGAGATTCCCAAGCCTACAATAGCATATGCCCAACTCCTTAATACATGGTAGAAGAAGGTAGCAAAGGCTAGAAGGATCTTGTTAGAGGGTGCTCAGGATCACATTTTCTTGAGTCTCCATGGGAAAGAGACTCCATATGCTATGTGAAAGACCTTGGCAGATCTGTTTCTGATAGAAGCGATCACAAGAAGTTTGCATTGAAGGAAAAGCTCAGAAATATCAAGATGGAGGAGGGCGAGACGATACCAACATACTTGTCGAAGTTCACTCAACGTCGAGATGAGCTTGGAAGTGTTGGTGTGACTGTAGCCCAGGATGATTTGGTGAGACTAACACTTCTAGGCCTTCTCAAGGGCTAGAATATTTACCAGTACTCTATGGATGAGAGGGACAAGTTACCAGACTAGGAGCATTTGTGGTCTGACTGGGTAATAGAAGAGACGGGACCTCCGATAAAGACAAAGAAGAAAATTGTGCATTAGTCGGAAAAGGAAATGAAGCAAAGGGAAATAAGTACCAAGGTGAATAGGGCAAGCGATACTTGTCCAATATCAAGTGTTGTCACTACCAGGAGCATGGGCACTATGCCTCGAATTGTGCAAAGTAGAAGGCAATCAAGAAGGAGCCTGCAGTTGCAACGGGTGAAGAACTAGATTCACATTTCGATCTTGATTTTACTCTCATTGCATGCATGCACAAAACTGTAAAGGGATGCATGTGGTATCTAGACAACGGTGCCTTATTCCATATCATAGGGAATATAGATCTCTTTAGTGACTAGGAGGAGAAGGACCTCCAGCAGAACATAGAGTTTGGAGATGACGGGAAGTATAACATAACCGACATAGGTACAATTACCTTTCAGAGGGATTTTGGCTCCCCTCTTAGACTGATATATGTTTTTTATGCTCCAATCCTAAGGAAGGATATTGTCTTCATAGTCGTATTGGAAGACAGTGGTTATGATGTTATATTTAGAAAAGGAAAGGGGTTCCTTAGACACATTGCCATGGGACGGGTGAAAAAGATCAATGTAAGAGTCAAGAACCTGTATTCTCTCGAGGTTGAGGATGCATGCAAATATTTGATGAGCAAATAAAATGTTAATGACTTGGTAGTTGAGAGGGAGAAATTATCTCTCAAAATGCAGCCTCATAAGCAGTCTCAGGAGGTAGTGGAGTAGCCACAATTATAGAAGGAGAGAGGAGATCGAGTGGAGGCGTCCACTCAAGAAGAGTCCTCTAGGAGGGAGAAATTTTGAGCCAGATAAGGAGAGGGAGTACATGTAGCTATACCTCAATGTGAGAGGTGGGACTCTGTGCAGATATAATCCAAAGAAGAAGTTTTAGCAGGGTCCATTGAGATGTTGTGTCTCATGGATGTAACTTGGCTACGAGGAGCCCAAAATACAACGGTTGCAGTAAGCATTGGTTGGATTGATGCAGTAATATGTGAGGAAGACATATATTAGAGTGAAAAAGGTCACATACTCGAGCATAAATCAGATTTGGCAGCAGTGCATAGGGCACGGATGCAGATATCAGCAGCAGTGCAAATATTCCAGTACATAGGTGCAGTCGCTAGGAGTAGCCAGAAGATTCTGATGATAGATGCATTATACTAATTTAGTTGTTTAGAGGCTATTTAGTTTCAATAGTTGCAGGTGAAAAAAAAATAGATAAGTGTTTCAATAATAATATTCCAAAGGTACCGAATCGAGATAGATTGAATTCCTTTCTTGTTGAGAGGGAGTGTTAAAATTTGCAACAAGAAACAGTGAAAGTGGCAACCCCAAAGGACAAAAATTTCACCCTCATTGGTAAGGAAATTCATATGCACATTGGTGAGGAATTTCTGATGGACAGTTCTGAGGAAGTTCTGATGCACATTGGTGAGGAAATTTTGATGCGCACTAGTGAGGAATATGGGGCATCTAATTTATTTTTCCCTTAGATAAATTGGACAATAAATTATAATTTCATCTCATAACAACTTGTATCAACTAAATAAGTCATGATGACTGAGTGAGCTCAAAAAATTTGAGTTCAGGGTCTAAGATGAGGCACGTAGAGGGATTATACTATTTTGCAGGTCCAGTTTCAGTTGATACATCAGTGGCACGTATGTGTGAATCAGTTTAGCTAGTTATAACTAAGTGATGAACTAGTGATAGGTCTAGTGAATTAAATTAGATTTAATTCACAAGTAGTTATCAATCATATAACTGATACTTCGCTATTAATAGTTTCCTGCATGTCAGTTTTGAGGAAGACCCAATTGAGACAGAGGTTAAAGGGAACATAACTATCAGTTGTATTTATAGAAAATTTCTCGGGTGAAATTATAAAGTAATGAGGGTTCCATGATGTATTGCACAATCAAGGAAGGGTGATTTTCCTATTTATTAGGGATCTAATTCCTTAGGAATTGCGTGAGAAAATAAAGGTGAAGGAAGGCTGAGAATTGACTATGTACTAGACAGGTTTTGCCTAGATTAGTGTGAGATAGTTGGCAGAGTGAGAGATTAAACATTGTATTGTTTCATGATTCCATGACTTAATAGACAATATAGCTAGAGGGGGTTTGAGCAATTTCTTTCCCCAAGAACATATTGTGTTGTGCGATTTTTTTACTTCTTTCTCTTACTTCCATGTGATTGAGCGATTGTGTTTTGTATTCCACAAATATTATAGAAGGATTCAGTATCTTGTTTTAGTACATCACAAGATTAGATTGAATCTAGTTAGTAGATTTTCTACATGGTATCAGAGTTTTATTTCTACATACCTCATGTGATATTTTAAAAAACATAAAGATTAATAATATTTCTCTCTTTCATAAAAATCCATACGAGTTTTACCAAGTAAAAAATGCACATATTTCAAGGTACAATTGACTAATCTCTTCTCATTGTTTAATAAACCAGTGGGACATGGTAGCAATCATATAGTCTAATTTTGGAGTCGAGGTGAGATGAAAATCATCGTAGGATCCTTTCACACATTCATTTGACTGTCTTTCACCTATGTAAAATTTCCACATTGAGAGATTTCTACCATTACTTCTTTGTCTCTTGAATTTTCCTTTTGAGGATGCACAACACTAAGGTCTCATATATTGAACACTTCTCCTCAAAATCCATTACAATGGTCACTTCCCCCAATCTTCCAACATATTTTTTCATCAAACCCTTCTAGGGATGAATTTCATTACCTTGTAACAAAATTTCCACCAACTAAATGCATTATGAATCAATCAATTATTGGATTAATTTTTACTATTTATTATAAATAATATGGTTTCCATACATGTTATTTTAATTTAATGTCATCTGGTGGTCTGAGGGATATTACACTATCCCCCCCTTAAAGTTAACACCATCCTCAGTGTCCATCTCTCATTGGAAATTTAACTTTTACTCATGATATAGGAATCTAGACCACCCAAAAGGGGATCCTTTCCATTTAAAATGATGAATTTCATTCCAATAAATACCAAAAAGCAAAAACAACAATGTTATAAAATAAGAAAAATGAATAGTCATAATCATTTATAGTTATGAAAATATGCAAATTATACTTTTAATCACTTGGCCATTACTAAAATTCATGAAAACAAATCATAATCTCTATACCAACTTACCATTACTTACTAAGTACTCTTGGTCACTTTTACACATGCACTCTAATGGTTTTATAGTCCAATAACAAGAGCCTTGTAATCTATGATCAACAAATCTAATATATCCACATTAGTCACAATATTTTCAATCAAATGAAACATTTTTAACTATCAATCATTCATGAAATGTCAGGCGATATTTTAACCAAAATACTTCCACAAGTACTTAGAGAGCACCAATACTCTAATCATCAAAATGATAAATCACTACAAAATGTGAAAACTATCTTAGCTCTTGCTAAATACATTCACACAGTACTTATAAAAGTACTTAGAGAGCCCCGAAATATCTAATAATTGAAATGATCAATCATTGCATCAAGTGCAAACTGTATTAGCCCCTACAAAATACATTCACAAAATTTTTAATACAATAAAGGAACTAGACTTCCAGTAATTCCTTACTGAGCACTAGGATTATTTTTATGTGAAGATGCACATAAAATATTTACACAATAATATAGAAAATTCATTTTCGACACAACACATAAATTATTATTTAATTTATTTCTTCTATGAGAACCAAAATGGAAAAAGAAAGCTCCTCCCAACTAGTGGGAACAAGTTTCCACAAGCAGACGGAGTCATTTTCACATCTAAACAATTCTATGATAGATACCATACCAGATCCAGTCTCAAATTCCACTGGGAAACCAAATCAAGAATTCGAATAACCACAAAGGGTCCAATACAACATTTCTCTTTGAAGGGTCCTTCCTATTCCTCTGACAATGTCTCGTCTATGAGGAATTTTGGGCCTCCTCCAACCAGCTCCAAAATAAAAATAGTTGCCTCAGGGTTTTCCCCCTCTTCACCATCTTGGCCAACTGTTTTCCTTTACTGAGATTATTTATCTCTAGGTAGAGGAAATATTTTTAGGCAAGCGCCATCAACCCCTCCGGTTAGGCAACTTCCATCAACCCAAGGACTCCTAGACTTTTACAACTGTCCCGAACTGTCTAAGATGTAAAATTATCTTTTGGCACTCTTTCCCATAGTAATTTACATAACGACCCATTTGAAAATTATCATTAAAAAAAAAGAAACATTTGTACATCATGTATTTATACTTGACCCTCAACATGTGTCCAAAATATCTAGATTAGCAAGAATCATAACTGTCGTACAGATGAGATACATTACAATTTTCCAAATAACATAATCATGCATACCATAGCATTATACCTTCTCATTGAAATTCACATTTCAAATTTTTACCTTCACATATTTTCTTGTTTCTATTAAGCTACTCCTTCCTAATCCCACCAGCAATAGTAGTCATAACTATGCATTGTTTAAATAATTATTCACTTTCACAATAATTTTAGTTTCAATCCTACAATAATTTCATGTATAAAATCATATACAAATATTCATTAATGTATAAATGTCAATAAACATTAGGGTAAGAATCTTAAATTTTTTTTGAGAACTTCTGGAAACTTGTGTATTTTGATCAAAGGCACCTTTGATCAAAATACACAAGTTTTTAGAAGTTCTCAACAACATGTTCATGACTGTGGAAACATACACACCTTATTCCAAAAATTTCAAATTTCGCACATTATATTGTTATGAACAAACCAACACATGAAGTAACTTCCATAATAACTTGTTTACAACTTGTAATAAGCATTAATAAAAAATAATGCATGCATATAATTTTTAATATTTAGTAATGCACCATTAACTAATCAATTCTACCAACCATGTTAATGCAACCATGAAAATACTCTATCAACAACTAGGTATTACAGTAAAGTCTCACTACTAGGCTCATTGTTTACTTTTAACATCTAAAGGAGTTCTTTCAGTGTTCTTTTAAAAAATCTCTATCAAATATGTAATTAGCTAATGATGTGATGGTGTTCAGTAGGCCATCATGCATCTCACACTCATCTCCATGGACCATTAGCTATTTACCCACAACAATGTTAACCATAATCTATCCTTGGACAAGTCATTATCCTTTCCTTCCATTGTTGTCATCAGAAAACTTGATATCATGGTTACATAGAGTAATTATCAGCAAAAATAAGTCTTTGATAGTGATTCTTCAACATCTATTCATGGGCATACATAAAACATAAGTAAAATATCACAACCTGATTCTTCTAACAACAGTTCTCATGCATTATTTAGAAGCAAAATCATATCAGAATAAATACCACATTACTACGATCCTTATCGCAGAAGCACACATTCTACTCCAAAGGAAAACCATTTTAACCATCCATTTCCATTTAAAGGATACTAGCAACTTAGCCTTGTTTTCCATGCATGTAATTAGATAAAAACATATTCAAAGAAAGATAGCCCCTCAAATTATTCTTTGTGCATGTAACTAAGTAATCTTTCCAATAGTATGGATATTATTATTATTACTATTATGCATGAAAATGCAAGTCTATTTTTCCAAAACTATCTTTCCCAAGACAAATATATTTAAAAATTCTATCGTATATGAGAATACATGGTCTGTTTTATAAGGAAACAAATGTGTTAGTTATTATTTATTAAGCTCAAATATTTGCATTTTTCCAAATAAAATCTAATGCACTCATTGCATGTGATTACTTGTTTCTCTTCCAAAGTCTAACACAACAATTATACACTCCCGATGAATACTTATATTCAAATAATCCAACATTATAGGCGTATTTTTGATGGGTGCAATTAGCATGTCTCCTTTCAAGAGATCAAACCTAATATTTATATTTTTTCTGTGCAAGGAAATAACATATTTCTTTTCAAGATATATCAAACATAGGATTTCTATTTTATGCATGTAGATAAAATTATATCCTCTCAAAGAAATAACTCTATTTGTGCATATTTATTATCAAGAAAATCTAATAAAATAATTTCAAACAAAGTTCACATGCATTCTTGATGAAAAGTAACATGTCTTCGTAAATGTTATCGTTTGAAGGGTTCATGTGCATTCTCTTTTCAAGAGAACAACATCGCTAACTTATATTTTCATGTGCATAAACTTAAGAAAACCTTATTAAGAACACATACATCCCTTCAATATGTATTCTTTGTGGAAGCAATAATTTATCACCATAGCCCTTCTTTAATGCATGCAACAGATATCCCTCATTTAAGAGGTTCTAGCTATTTATGTTTTTTTTTTTTTTTTTCTAAGTAACACTAATTCTATTAATATATAACATAAAAGTACAAAACTGCCACTGCCTCAACTGAGAGAGCCTGAGCATAGGGCTTGACAGCTGTGAGAAACAAGAGTTTGGACTGCCCACCGAGGGGAAACCAGTCCCTGCAAATTAAGAGTTGCCGCCCTCATCAAGGAAACCGACCTTTCAACCAAGTAGTGTAACAAAAATACAGAAAGTATAACAAACCACTCTGCAAGCAGAGGGTGAATAAACAGGAAAACCATAATTAACCTAAAAACATTGTGCATGAGAAACAAAAACCTCTGAGAGATTGTCAGACTACTGTTCATTTGTTGGAGAAGGTGGTTCTTCTACAATTCTACATTTATACTCATCGTTGCTTTCGCCTTCATCAGTGGAGAGAAGCTCTTTGCCTTTTTCCTTGCCTTCCGTAGTCTGGACCTGCATTGAAACGTCACGGGCAATATGTAATTGAGGCAAGGAGACCTTGGCGTTGTCAGCAGAGGCAGGATTAGGAGCATTGGGGTTAAGAAATGCGACAGAGGGATCAGGAATTGCGATCGAAGGAGGCGCAAGGTGGGTAAACTCTTCACATACAGTAACCGTGACAAACGCCGTGAGGACCAGTGTGTCAAACACACAGTTTAATTTGAACGTTGCGCGCTGGGAGGTTTGCCGAAGGGAAGAGGAGGAAGGCAGAGGGGGAACGGGAGGAGCAGCGGAGGGGTCGACATGAGGTGTAGAGGAGAAGACAAAGGGAGGTGGAGGACGCGCAGAAGGAAGGGCGGAGTCAGGGGAGCGAGGCCTGCCCCTGCGACTTCTGGTTTCCGGAATGTGGTCGCAGGGGAAATCATCAAAGGATGAGATCGAAGAAGGAGAAGACTGAGGGTGATAGACATGATCTCGACTGGAGCCACGATGACATCACATATGATGGTGCAGTCTAGGCATAGCGAGAGGGAGAGGTTGATGGAACGGACAGAGGAGAAGTGACAATGGAGGGCCAGAAGAAGTGCACAGATAATTCGAACAACAGAGCTTACTATGCGAATGGTGAAACTCAGGAATGGTTTCCAAAAGGCAAAGAAGCTCACATCGTCTTCATGTCTGCATTCGAGCGCTAGGCTGAGCGCAGGCGGGTGGGCAAGAACTTCAACAAAGCTTGATGGTGGTGCAGACAGAGCAATCACCATGCGGGAGACCAACATCCATAACAAGAGCCAAAGAAGACCAGGTGAAATGCTCAGCGCGTCGACGGTTCGAGAGAACGGCATTAATGTAGCGTGGGGTGGCATATTGAATGCCCTTGTTAATGCATTTGTGGGAGGCTAGATGGCCAGCCCAAAACGACGGCCTCGGGAGGCGGCCAGGGACGAGCGTCCCATCACATGCGAGAGGCATCCGCATTCGGAAAGCTATTTATGTTATATAAGGGAATACTTTTTTTTTTTTCAAATGATGCAATTAACTATTGTTTCTATGCTTCTACACATGTGTTCTTTTCAAATGATTATTTCTTCGTGAAAATATAAGATACTTATTTTCAAGAACACAACATAGTTTTTCTATATTTTATGTACAAAGTTCTCATGCATTTATTTTCAAGAAGGTATCAAAATTAACCATTGTTTGTGCATAATAACTGGGAAAACTTCTTTTAAAATAATAACAAAGTTAGCATTTTATGCACTA
The DNA here is from genome assembly GCA_034641835.2 of Pinus albicaulis. Classification (NCBI taxonomy): domain Eukaryota; kingdom Viridiplantae; phylum Streptophyta; class Pinopsida; order Pinales; family Pinaceae; genus Pinus; species Pinus albicaulis. Next base: position 486,620,546 of record CM076581.1, read on the forward strand.
AACCATGCAATAAAATCAAACTTTTTAGTATACAACACACAAATAACTTATCCTTTTACACATAAGAACATGTAACTTTTGCAAATTCTTGCAAAGTAATTAACACAATTTACTCATCTTTCATGCACAAGAAAAACATATTCTTTCCAAAGAAGATACTATGACTTATATTATCTCTGTGCATGAAATCTATATATAAATTTTCATAAGGTAATTCCATAAGCTATTATCTTTAACTTCAACTAAAAAATGAAATCCCAACTTATTATATCTGCACATGAAATATAAATATTTTCTCATATATTTATTTAATCTTGATAGGCTTATATTCATATGGGAATATAACTTGTTTATAATGAGATTGAAAGATAAGTCAAGTAAATAATCAATAGTGAATATTTTCACTCCCATCATGATCAATTGATGCAATACTTTTTCTTTTGTGTATGTAAACCCATCCCAAAAAATATTAGCAAAAAAATTATGATTTATTATTCTTCTTATTTTATCCCATTTTTTCAAATTAATAAGAAAATATTTGCAAAGATTTATTTTCAGGAGCACATGTGATATTTTAAAAAACATAAAGATTAATAATCTTTGTTTCTTGCACAAAATTCCATAAATTTTTTACAAAGATACAAATGCACATAACTCAAGGTAGAATCGAATAACCTCTTTTGAGTCTTTAATCAACCAGTGCTACACGGTAGCAATCATATAGTCAACTTTTGGAGTAAGGGTGATATGGAATTCATTGTAGTCTTCTTTCACATGTTCATTTAAATCTCTTTCACCTCTGTAAAAGTTCCATACCGAGATCTTTCTACGATCACTTCACTGTCTCTCGCACTTTCTTTTTACCTTGTAACGATATTTCCACCAACTAAATGCATTACGAACCTATCAATAATTCGATTAATTTTTATTATTTATTATAAATACTATGATGTCTATACATGTTATTTTAATCCAATGTCAGATGGGGCTCTAAGGGATATTACATGAGTTAACTCTGGTATTGATGATAAGAAAATAATAGTAATAATAATCATAACAATAATATATTTTATTTTTTAAATGTTTATCTTATTTTTTTAAATAATAAACATATATTGAAATTGTAAATTCAACTTATTTTAAATAATTAAATATTTTAAATTTTGATAATATATTGAATTATTTATAGAAGTAAAAATACAACTTAAATAATAGAAATTATAATTCTATTATAATTAAATTGTCAAAAAAAAAAATATAAAAAATTTAAATAAAATTTAATAAAAAATATCAAAATACTAATTAAATTTGTTGAATCGAGTCACCTATAATGCAACACACATGATATTATTCATAGAAATGGATTTGTGTTGTAAATTTGTAAGTGCAGAGTTTTAACGACATATGAAAGACCAATTTATCAAGCATGTTGGTAATTATGTTGTAAGGTATTTCCCTCTTGGATGAACTCCCATACCATCGTCTTTTCCACTGCTCTAATCTATCGAATGGTTTATTAGAAGATTATATTATCTTTTGTTGTAGATTTGAAGTTATGTGGTAGGAGACTCTGTGCTTCGTGGAAACTAGGCATCCATGGTTCCTGACCCCCCTACATGAAAAATCAAAGATGAGTGGTGGAGATAAACCGAGGAGATAGGATGGTGGTCATCATTTCATAACTCAACCACAGAGAATGAATAGTCTTACGAACTATTATTATGCTCTATCCTTCCTCCACATTCAAGGAATTTTTCTTCCTTTTGTTAGGGTTAGTCTCATATGGATGAGGTTGATTGTTTTCGTTGAGAAATGGGATGTTGTGGCATTTAAATTTTAGATTTTCATTAAACCCTAATTATTTATTCTATATGATTATTTTATCTTCTGGTTATTTGCAGGTTGATTATCGGGGGCTTTTGAAATTGCCTTACTAGTGAGACTAGGATGTCATGGTTTCATGCAAGTACATCAACCAATACAAGCTATTACTATTTGAAATTTTGGGAAGATGAAAACTCAAATTTTTTTCGCCATTTTTATATGTGGATTATTACCCTTTTTTATTTGTATAGTTGGTATTAACCTATTTTCCTTTTTACTGTAATTTTTTTTTTTTTTTTTTTTTAGGAATATTTTTAACCTATTTGAGGCTTCCTAAGCTGAGAGAAGCCTTGTTGCATCACATAGAATGTAAAATGAATCCAATCATGTCTCCAATAACTTATAGCTTGGTATTATCGTATAGAGTCTTGTACTGTGTAGTTTAGGGTATCCAAACCCTTTCACCTAACACTTGCTACATTGGTGTTTGACAACAAAACCTTATATTTTTCTCCCCCACCAAGGTTGTTTTATCACAATTCACTTAACTCAGACAGAAATATATGTCTTTCCCTAATTTTTGGTTCCACACACAATAAAGTAGCAAAGACACGATTCATTACGGATTTAAACCTAGACTCCCAGAGCATCATACTTTCCACCCAGGTATGCTTGATTTATTATTAATTATCAAAGTTTATCTTGTTAAGGTTTATGTGGAGATCCCTTCTCAGATTTTGTTAGGATTTTTATTTTATATACATACATACATATATATATATATATATATATATATAGTTTCATAACTCAACCATAGGAAATGATTACCCTTACAAACTGTCATTATGGTCCATTCTTCCTTCATCATCTAGAAATTTCACATCGTTTAGCTAGGGTTAGTCTCATAAAGATGAGGGAATTTGTCTTCCCAAAGAAATGTGATGTTTTGGTAGTTAAATTTCATATCATCATGAACTCATACTTATTGCTTATAGTTGATTGTTTACTCTTATGGCTATTTGCAGTTTGATTACTAGGTTCACTAAAATTTTCCTTACGAATGAGACTATGATGTTAATCATTCCTGCAAGGACATCAATTGTGGCAAGCTATTATTGTTCAAATTTTTGGGAGCATTCCCACTCCAAGTTTTTTTGCCATATAATCCATCTAATAGACACAGGTATATTTAAATCGTTTAACTATGTGGCTCATTACCCTTTAACCAATTTAATAGAAATAATTATATTTAACTCCTTTTACTTTGTGGCATATTACCCTATGTTATTTTTACAATGGGTATTAAAGTGTTTTCTTTTAGCCTAATTTATTTTTTCTTTGTTTTTGTTATGATGATTTCTAACCTGTGTGAGAATTTCCAAGATGAGAGAAACATTGATTCCTTGATTCCACTACACTCTGAGAATGAAAAAGGGCTCCAATATGGTCTCCAATTAGTTATTGTTTGGTATTATGGTACAAAGTCTTGTATTATGTAATTTACGGTATCCAAAACTTTGAACCTAACAATCGATAAACTAGTGTTTGACAACAAAGCATAATAGTTTTTGTCACTAAGGTTTTTGATCTAACAATTCTTTTAACACAAATAGAAATAGTGGTCATTTCTTGATTTGGAGTTCCATGAAAAATATTTTCACAAACACTCTCTTTCTTTATGGATTCAAACCTCGACTCCCAAAGAATCATACCCTCCACTTAGGTATGCTTGATTTATTATTATTGATGTTTCTATTGTTAATGGTTTTTTCGGAGCCCCCCTCACATATTTTATGAGAGCTTTTATTATATATATATATATATATATATATATATATATATATATATATATATTATTTTATTTTTTTTACTTAAAAAAAAATCCCAACATTCCTCAATGTTATAAAACTTGAAGGTTCATTTTTCAAGTACTTTTTAGGATTTCTGGAAAATAGAACTCATATAGTAGAGCACATTTCCCAATTGCAAACAGTTTCCACTTGTTTATATTCAACACATAAAGGATGAAAATAATAACATTTTATTGCACTCTCATTTATGGCCTATAACACAGGAAGAGAAATACTATAGCAGAGGACATTGCCGACTTGTAGACATATTCCACTTGTTTATATTCAAAACATAAAATATGATTATAATTACATTTTACTGCACTCCCATTCGAAGCCTATTTTTTGATCTTAGAATCAAGGTGGGGTTTGGCATTTGACTTACAGGAGACTGAAAGGTAGGAGGGATAATTGGCATGATTGGAATTTACATTAAGAGATTTTAATTCATTTTTTTCTTAGGACTAAGGAGTGACATCTACTTAGGCTCCTGCACATTGTAACAAATGAGGTTGTATAAAGCTAACACACCAACCTTCTTGCTTGTAGTTGGCATGATTTATGAAGAAAGCATCATGGCTAGGGATAAGGAGTCATCATAATGTGCTGAGGATTGAGGAAACAAAATATTATCCAAGAAGCCAATATTTGAGTTTCAACAAAGTATAGTACAATATCCTTTTTCATGTGTATGTCCCGAACAATATCAAACACATGGAAAAATAAATTAATTCCAACAGTACCCCATATCACAGATTATATTAATTAGAATGATTAAAATTAATTTTAAAGAGCATAAGGAAATTCAACATAATAAATTCATATTAAGTCACATGAAGGCCATTGCAAAGATGCCAAGAAAGTCATTAGAAACCTACATGGAGCTATTGACTTTGGTATTAATTATACTAATCATTTGAATGTTGAGTTGACATGTTATTCTTATTTTGTGCAGGTAATCCAAATGATATAAAAATAATCATTGGATATGGATTTCATATAGGATTAAGGATTCTATTTTGGAGCAGTCACAAGTATCTAATTTTTTCAATGTCCTATAAAGCTGAGTACAAAGCATTGTGCATTTCTACTTAAGAATTTGAATTCTTTGTTTCATTGTCCTCTAAAGTTGAGTACAAAGAATTGTGCATTTCTACTTAAGAATGTCAATTCTTAAGATATAGGAGAAAGGAAGGTAGTAGCTACAACTATCAAGTGGAGAAATAAAGTTCAATAAAATTTACAGATAATCCATTTTATCAAACAAAATAAAAAAATATTAAAAATCAACATCATTTTGTAAGAGAAAAAATTCAACCAATAAAAATTGATTTAATGCATTGTAAAAATGAAAATATCACTAATATATTCACTAAGTCATTGGTAAAGATAAAATTTATGTGATTAGAAAATATTAAAATAAATGTAATTAGAAACATATTATTAGAAGATTGTAAGCAGATTTTTAAGATTTTTAATATTATAAATAAATTTAGAAATTATTAAAATGTTGACATTATAATTAATAAATTATGTTAAATAAATAATAATAAAAATACTAAAATAAATCTAACTACACCTAACACTTATAAGAGTTGTCTACTGAGCTCAGGGAGTTTCCAGAACCATTAAAAGTAACGAGAATGAGGGAATTTTAGTGATACAATATTCTAAGTTTCATTTAAAAAAAAAAAATTAGCATTTTTTGGTTAATTGCTTCTATCATTTAAATCACTAAATACCCTTTCCAAAAAGGATTCGCACGTTGAAAATCATACACTAAAATGGAGAAATGTATTAAAAAAAAACTTATTATTTCTATTCTTTTTAGTTAATTTTATCTCAGATTAGATAGTGAGTTTTAAGAAATTTTGACTAGTTTAAATTGCAAATTTCTAGTAAGTTTGACTCATTTAAATTGCAAATTTCCAGAATTTAAGTGTTTAATATTTTTTTGACTTGTTTAATTTTTATTTTTTTGGGGGATTTTAATTTATTTATGTATAAAAAATATTTTAAATAATAGAAACATACAATTTAACTCAAAATTGTATTTAGCTAATTTAAGAGAAAAAAACATTCTATTCAAATTGAGCATTAAAAAACATATTAGTGAATTCATCCACTAAACTCATTAAAGTATTCATATTTTCCTTATACTGGTTGGGAACTTAAATATTAGACCTGAAAAAGGGAAGATCACAGAAACTACTAAGATCTAGGCTCTTGACTATTCTCTGGTGTTCATTCATATTTGCATTCAAAAATACCTTTTTAAATATTAATGAATTAAATTTCAGAGAGAAAGAAAAAAAAACTATTTTTTAGTTAATATATACTAATCATGAAAAAAATAATTATTATTAGTTTAAACGGGGTATTAAAAGACAATACTTATTAGGAAATTATAGTGAAAGGTGTTAATATTTTCCTTACGTTCGTTGGGAACTTCAATGTTAGACCTAAGAAGGGAGCACAGATTACAAAGACTGCCATGACTGTCGCTAGCTTTGGGATGGATAGGGATTCGCACGCTCGACCATTTTTGGGTGTTCATTCACATTTGCAATTGTTCGGGATTTGTTTTTCGAACAGACACTAGTAATGCTAAGGTTATAAATGGAATTCATATCCCTTCAATTCCCTCCACTACTTCAATAGATTCTTGGCAGCTGGACTGTTAGGAAGGGGAATGAGACAAAATTTAGCAAAATGTAAAGAAATTGTTTCAACTTTTTTATTAACAGAGCAAGAACAAGCTATGAGACGAAAGCTGAGTTGTTCCATGAATGACTCTATATTCCCAAACAACACCAAACTCAATGATTTCCCATATTTATGGTATCCAAGACAACCTACCTGATGTCTATGGGGGAGATCTGATCTCACTCTCAAATCCATTATCACCCATATTTTTGGTTCAACTTGACTTAACAACATCAATGTTCCTTCAAAATAATATCAAGATCTATATAAAATAGAGGACTAGGTATATTAATTTGTATAAACTTGGTGAACAAGTTAGCAGGATACACCTAACAATATGCATTTTCGAATTGATTTGTAATACTTGGTGAACAGAGAAGCAGGAAAAAAAAATTCCAAGGTTTGGAATTGCTTCTACCCAATAAACTCTTCTTGGGCTTAACAAACAAAAACCAAGATATGTACCGATACATTTTATATATAAACTAAGAGAACCCAAAATCCAGAGTACTAAAAAAAATATACAGGAAGGCTTCCAATTAGTCCCGTTTTACTCATGTCTCCATTGCATCATCAATATCCCAATCATCATAGATTACAGACATCCCACCAGCTTCCTCTTTGGGATTTCCCTCTGAACCAGAAGTTGTTGTTGCATATTTCTCATCTTGACTGTGGTATGTTAGTCCATCATCTCCATTATCAGAAGAAAATGGCTGAGGCATTTCCTCATTCTCGCTCATAGGGAGAGAAAACTCATGAAGCCTTCTCCTCCATTTCTTGACCTACCCATACCTGCTGCACTTGCTGCACACCTTCTTGATGTCAGGCGTTTGAGGATGCACATATTTCTTCCTCTATTTTTTGATAGAGCGAAACAAAAAAAACTTGCATTTTCAGTTATCATAAATAAGAGCAAAACATAATGTTGGTAGAGTCCTTTTTTAAACTTGAACAAGAGGACTGAAGGGCAAGGAAAGGCCTAATACTAATGAAAAAGCTCCTGGTATCTTTCATAGCCGAGAGTGTTCTTCCGATAGTCAATATTCTTTTGCCTCTGGAAAAATTTGTGCGGATCATATTCAAAAATACTTTCCCTTCCCTTTGGATAGACTGAGATCCCATGATTTCAAGTGGGTCGGCATTTAAAACACACCATTTAATATTTCATTCATAAAATGAATTGACCAAGTAAATAAAACCTGCAAATAAAATCAAATAAGAATACTTACTTGGTGGATTTGCAACAATTAACCTTTGAAAAACATCCACCACGGGACACCCTTCGTCACTGGAACCATCTAGAGTGTCCTCTTCTTCATCAATATCCATTTCCATGTGAGAAGCTTGGCAGTCTTACTGCTTCTACGGTGGATGGTGTGGAATGCATTTTCTTGGGGAAGTAGCAGACACTTGCAGGTCTTCAGAGCGAATGATGTTGTCAGAAGAAGAATTTGGGGGCTTATCAGAAACCCTAACCCACATAGAAACAGATGATGACGATGGTGCTCCAGGCAGGCTTCCAATTATTCCCGTTTTACTCATGGCTCCATTGCATCATCAACATTCGAATCATCATAGACTACAAAGATCCCACCAGCTTTCTTTTTGGGATTGCCCTCTCAACCAGAAGATGTTGTTGCATCTTTCTCATCTTGACTGTGGTATGCTAATCCATCATCTCCATTATCAAAATAAAATGGCATAGGGGTTTCTTCATTCTTACTCATAGGGGGATCAAACTCATGAAGACTTCTCCTCCAGTTCTTGACTTGCCCATACCAGTTGTGCTTGCTACACACCTTCTTGATATCAGGAATTTGAGGAGGCACATATTTCTTCCTCTGTTTTCTGACAGAGCCAAACAAAAACACTTGCATTTTCAACTATGATAAATAAGAGCAAAACCTAATGTTGACAGAGACCTGGATAAAATTGACCAAGAGGACTGAAGGGCGAGGAAAGGCCTAATACCGAGGAAAAAGCTCCAGGCATCTTTCATAGCCGAGAGTGTTCTTCCCATAGTCAATCTGCTTCTGCCTCTGGCACAATTTGTGCAGATCAGATTCAAAAAGCATTTCTTTTCCCTTTGGACAGTCTGAAATCCCATAATTTCAAGTGGGTGGGTATTTAAAACACAAATTTTAATGTTTCATTCATAAAATGAACTGGGAAAGTAAATGAAACCTGTAAATAAAATAAAATAAGCATACTTTCCTAGTGGATCTGCAACAACGAACCTCTTGGAAACATCCACCACGGGACACCCTTCGGTACTGGAACCATCCAGAGCGTCCTCTTCTTAATCAATATCCATTTCCATGTGAGAAGCTTTCCAATCTTTCTACTTCTGCGGTGGATGGTGTGGAATGCATTTTCTTGGGGAAGTAGCAGACACTTCCAGGTATTCAAAGTGAATGATGCTGTCAGAAGAAGAAGTGGGGGGCTTATCATAAACCCTAACCCACACAAAAATAGAGGATGGTGATGGTGCTTCTTTAGCCTTAGCATTTTACCTCTAATAGCGATGATCGAGTCTACTTTTGCTCTTGTAATGAGAGGACCCTGAAGCCAAATGGGAGTGTGATAGCTACATTTGCTGCTAACTATTTTGTTAACTAGTTAAGTGATTTATATATATTTGTTAAGGAATAACTAAGACAATTTATGTTATTTATTTTAAATAATAGCATTGTTAGGAAAAATAAACTGGATAAAAGTAAATAAAAAGCTGATGGTAAAATGTTTTCCAAGAACTGGAAGTGGTTGGGGATAGTTGGAAATAGTTACCTGTTCCTCTAAGGATAAAAGGTTTATCCCAGTGAGGAATACGGGTTCTCTTCTAGTTTGGAGGAAAGAGTGCGGATTTTCCAGAGCTGGCAGAGGACAGTGGAAAACCACTCAGAAAAGCCTAAAACTAATTTTTTGGTGCTGGCTGGACTGACTGTCCTGAGGTCATAGTAGAAAATAATCCAATGTTAACCCATACCTTTCCAGATATTGGAGCACGGGGGTAGGAGAAGGGCATAATCGCCTCTCCTGAAGGTTGGGAGGACCATAGCTATAATCTGCTAATAAGATAAGTAAAATTTATGAAATTCTATTTGATTTATTTGGTTGTAGATGGAGATTATAAATACATAGTTATGTCATGAATTATGTAAAGAAATAGTAACAATATTTTTGTGTAATTAATGTTGAATTCTGAAGTTACGCTCACAGTAGAAAGACTGTAACATTTCTAGATAATTGTGGAACTATGCAAATAATAGATAGACAATATTTATTAGAATTATGTAAACTGTGCAAGTGACAGGAGGACTGCATTTATATACATTTATATAAATATCTTAAACACAGTAAAGAAGGTTTTGCTAATATAAAAATATTATAACTGTTATTTTGTACATTCTTATCTTTCTAACTTATCATGAATGAATCTAGAAAAGAGATAAATTAGAAAATATGTATAAGCAAGGAAACTGGAAAAAAAAACTTCAGGTTAAGTTTTAAGTTAATTCGATGAGATAGTATTTGGAATTTTGATCTTGGGTTTCGGCAAAACCCTATCCATGATACCTTGTCCTTATAAATATAGCCATACATGGACACTATGAAGGGTGGTCCAGTAACCAGATTTGACTATAAGGGAAACAGACCCCTTCTAATTAATTTCATATTACAGAACATCTTATATGTAAAAGAAAAAAAAGAAAAAAAAAACTGCATATAATCAAATTCTTTATGATTTATCCAATTTCAACGATATAAACAAATATCGAAAACTCTAAATGTATCATAATAAAAATTCAGATCTAGAAGGGACTAAAGAATATTTGGGAATAGACCTTTTGATTATAATGAGAGCACAAATCCAGAGTTAGAAACTATATTTATTAAAAACAGAGCAGAGCGAATTTCAACAAATTCATGAGAACCAATAAGAGCTAACCTGGTAAACAATATAACGATGAAAGAATTATGTTTTTCAATAAGAAATGTTTTTATATATATAAATAGAGATTTCTTACATGAAATAATAATATAACAATAGATATACTGGTTATGCAAACATCCATAAAGAGGGATATAATAGTCATCCATATAATAAAAACATGTTTCACAGAAAATACACATACCGAGGAAGTATTAAAAAAACCCTTAAAGGGTACGGAGGCATGAATGTACATGTATATTACAAAAAAAAAAACAGTATTCTCAATTAGCGAGAAGCTTTATATTAAATCTATTGCCAATAATAGAACCTGAAACTAAACTCTGCCAGCAACAATCTAAGTTAAGATTGGCAAGCCCTTTTCTCTCTTTTAAAGACTCCTCAGAAGGTCGGAAGGCCGCATTAGCTGATTTAGCGAAAGGAAGGTTGTTGTTGGGCATTAAATACCTAGAAGAAAGTCCATAGGCAGTGTTAGCTGGGTTAAGGTCTTTGGAAGACAACCAAGACTGAATTGGATAACACATACCCAAGCAATAAAATTGGCCTACGAAGAAATTAAAACAAGAAAGAGTTATTAGTAATCGAGACTGTCGCATAAATAAGATAAACACATAGCACCAATAATGTGTCGAAAGAGAATACTCTTTAATGATAACAAAAGGGGTTAACTGGTATTTTACCTGGGAGGTTTGGAAGCATCCATTCGGGCGCATTATCCTCTAAAGCTTCTAGATTCAATAACTGATCAGGAGCTCAGGACCAAGTGTCGTAAAATGGTCAAAAATGAAGGTGCTCAGAACTAGTTTGAACTTGAACGACCGGATAGAGCTCGTCTTCCTGATTCCGGCGCCGTGAACGGTTCGGAAAACGGTCGCCGTATGGAGAAGTTATTCAAGTTTGAAGATTTCTCAATTTCCATTAAAAATGCCAAAATTTGACTTTGAAAAAAAAAATTATTTAAAAAAGAATATTCCATAGAATATTCTGAGAATATTCCTTGGAATATTCCACAGAATATTCCACAACATATTCCGTTGGCAGCCAATGAGAAGGCGCCACGTGGCTAGCCCGGAGGCCGCCACGTGGGCCCCAAAGTGGAATGGAAATGGCGCGTTTTAAAATTTGTATATGGTCGCGGGCAGGAATCGAACCGTGGTCGGGCGGGTCATAACCAAGCGACTTAACCATTGGACCACCGTTTTATTGTTGTTTTATATTACAAACGGGCACATATTTATGGTATGTGGATTTTTGGGCGGGGCCCGAAAGGGGGCCAGCCCCTAAGGGCCAGCCCCCTCTGCATAAAACCCAGGTCCGAGAACCACGACACTAAAACAATTGGCGCGCAAGGCTTTCGGGTATGGTTCCGTGGGTTAGCACCAAGTGCGGAAGCACATTAAAACAGTTTGTTGAAACTTTAATATAATCCGCCATGACTATAAGTCGTTAAACCGACCTCCGAGCGGCAAGGACATGGGGGGCTTATCCAATAGCCCCCACGGTTGGTGGGAAGTTTGGCGGCCTCCACCCATTTTGGCGCCACCTCCTCATTTGGTGGCCTTATCTACAGTTTCTCCACAATTAGTGGAGTTTCTCAAGGTGTAACTGGCAGTTTAGTAAATGGGGCATAACTTCTGCTAGGAGAGGTCTTTAAAGACGAATTTTTTTTTGATTTTGGGGCTCTTCGACCTTTTGAAGCCATTGGCACAGGTTTCACAGCCATTTGAGGTCGTTTGCAGGTGATTTTTCTCCGTGGAAGTTCAAGGAGTCACTAGGGCCAAATCAGTTTGGGAGCTGCATTGGGAATTGTGCAGCCAGTGAATGTGGAACGAAGGTCATTCCTGAAGTTTTTCAGTATTCTGAATCCATTTCTACAGCTCGTTTTTCCTTTTGAGGAATTATTCTCACTGTTTAGCTTCAGGGAAGCTTTCAGGGCCACCAGGGCCATTTCAGTGCTGGAGCTGTTTGGGGGCTATGTTCATCCATTTTTGGTGATTCAAAAGCCTATTTCTGCTATTTTCGACCTTCTGAGTCTAATGGCAGAGTTTTCAGAATCAATTGAGGTCATCTTCACCTCTAAATTCTCCATGCAAGTCTAAAGGGCCACCAGGGCCAATTGGGGAAAAGTACTGTATCAGGTACAATTTCATTGTTTAGTGTTTGCGAAATAGCATGTTTAGCTAATTCCTATCTTCTGATCCTGTATTTACAGTCAGATCTGTCTTTCGAGACACTCATATTCTTGTATTAGCCTTTGTAGCATTTTTAATACAAGAGGACAAGCCTAGTTTGAGAGGCTTGGTCCAGCAGATGTAGCCCAGAGGAGGGGGTGAACTGCTTATCATTTTGATGTATTTATTTGCTGAAGATGATATGCTAAAAAAAACTGATATAAAGTGTTAAACAGCAAATATACATAACTTTCATACACACATAATCACCTACTCAGCTGCAGAAAGTTATTTGTCTTATTCCGCAAGACATCAAACTTCAAGTATGTGTATGTCAAAGACTTCTAAGTGTTACTTCATTATTTCATTAGGCAGAGCCTGTAGAGGGCCAGGTAGCCTCTGGAACTCATCCTCTCTTTAGAGGTGACATGTCCAAGAATGCTCCCTTTGAATACTATCTTTCGTATAAGAACAAGAAGCTACATTTGGCTGAGAGGTTACTTGGAGTGTATAGCCCAATTTGAATTATGGGAAATGGATACCTTGCACCCTTAAACAAGTACATTCCATTTTCAGATCAGATGGTATCAGAGCACTAGGTTTGCTTGACTAACATCACTAGCTTGATTGTGTAGCTTGAAAGGTGTCTTAAGCAGTGTTGAAGATTGACTGCTTTATTATTCTGCAAACTACTTGTTGTTTGAGTTTGCTGAAGCTCTTTTGTTCATTTTTATAATGACAACTTCCATAAGTGAGTTCTCAAAATTGTCCTCCTTCACAAGATTTTTTTATGAAGGCTTGAAGCAAGAATTTTTCATCATGATGAATATGGTGAGAGAAATGTATGAGGATGAAAGAAAGAGCTCTAGACTTCAAGAGCAGTTGAATTCCATGAGGGAAGAGAAGCAGTTGCTTTCTGACCAATTGCAGGAAATGGAAGGCCAACTTCGTATTGGAAACATGAAGCTGGAAAGGATGAATGAGTTGGAGACACAACTCTTTGTTGCCAAAGAAGCCTTAGCCAAGTATCAGCTTGAAGAAGAGGAAAACAATTCTAGTTTGTCTTCAATTTCTTATAAGAATGTTTATGAACTTGGTTCTTTTGAGAAACATACCAAAGGCATAGGGTCCAAGTTGATGTCCAAAATGGGATATGAAGGAAAAGGATTGGGAAAACATGCACAGGGTATAGTTGAGCCACTAATGGTTGAGGTAAGGCCTAAGAATTTGGGTCTTGGCTATGGACAATCTTATGGAGAAAGTTCCAAAGCAGCCATGAAGGAAGAAGGTGTGCATCAGGATGCACTTGAACAAGGGAGTGGTGAAAGCTCTAAAACCATTGATGGGATTGATAGTGTTCCAAAGGGAGCTTCTTCTTCTTTCGATTCACCTCCTCATGAAGGTAATGAAGGTGAAAGAGAAAGGTATAAATCTGATTTCAATCATATTTCCTTTGATCATGTAAAGTATGGAAAATTTCCACACAAGCATTGGAAAAGAATTGCATGTTCTTTTTGTGGTTTGTTTAACCATAGTGTTTCTAGATGTTGGAAAAGAATGGCAACATACAAGAAACTTTTGAAGGAAAGAAGGCAAGAAGCCAAAGTTCCAATGAACAATGCAAATCATGCGGTTAAGAAGATGAACATGTGTTGCACTTATTGCCATAAGCAAGGACATACTGTTGAAAGGTGTTGGACTCTGAATCCAACAATGCTTCCACAAAAGTTGAAGAAATGGGAGAAAGAGTATGGCAAGAATGGGAAGGAAGTTTCCATCATTGATAGGTGTCAGGATGATACACATGCTGATATCGATGTGAAGTTAAAGGAATCGCCTTTGAAATGGATTGGTAAGAAATGGTTAGAATTCTTATCCAATTAAAGTTGCATGTCTTTTGATTGAATGCATTTTCTTTGTTAAGGGAATGCAAGTTGCAAGATGGAAAAGCTGAGTATGAGACTCACTCTATCGTAGCAAAAGTTATATTCATTTCAGCTTTGAAAGTACATGTACATGTGATTGAGGATCTTGTACTTATGATTGTACTTAAGAGAAAGTTGAAGGATAAACTGCATGCATGAGAATGAGATGCATGAGCACAGGGATCATGATGATTTCCTTGTATTTTTAAACATGTATGTGTGATTAACTTGAAGGGTTGATTAATTTGTTTTTAACCATGCATGTAATGTAATATTGACTTGGAAAAAGTTAATTTGATCTCCAAGATTGTAAAGAGGAGAAATGATGAAGTGTTTCATCTTTGTAAAAGCCTTTTATTTGGGAGGCAGCTCTTCTTCTGGAATGGAGGTGCCATGGATGGGCATCGTGACAATTGGCAAGTCCACATGTTCAGGGGAATATTTCAGCTCATATATCAGCAAGTTTCATTGCTGGTTCCTGCAATTTCAGATTTGTCTGGCGAAAGAACTTGGTCGGGATTCGACAAGTACTTGGCGTATGCAGCAAAAAGTCGCCATGACGACATTTAGCAAGGCAGGACATTTTTGGCATTAGTATGCTATTTTGGCTGACTGGAAGAGGATATTTATGTTCCTCAAGTGCTGTACAGTTCAGATCAGAGATTCAGTAAGCTTTTGGGGACCAAAAGCCTTCTCATTTGGGAGGTGTGATCAGGAGCTCAGGACCAAGTGTCGTAAAATGGTCAAAAATGAAGGTGCTCAAAACTAGTTTGAACCTAAACGACCGGATAGAGCTCGTCTTCCTGATTCCGGCGCCGTGAACGGTTCGGAAAACGGTCGCCGTATGCAGAAGTTATTCAAGTTTGAAGATTTCTCAATTTCCATAAAAAAATGCCAAATTTGACTTTGTGGAAAATTTTATTAAAAAAAGAATATTCCACAGAATATTCTGGGAATATTCCGTGGAATATTCCGCAGAATATTCTGGGGAATATTCCGTTGGCAGCCAATGAGAAGGCGCCACGTGGCTAGCCCGGAGGCCGCCACGTGGGCCCCAAAGTGGAATGGAAATGGCGCGTTTTAAAATTTGTATATGGTCGCGGGCAGGAATCGAACCGTGGTCGGGCGGGTCATAACCAAGCGACTTAACCATTGGACCACCGTTTTATTGTTGTTTTATATTACAAACGGGCATATATTTATGGTATGTGGATGTTTGGGCGGGGCCCGAAAGGGGGCCAGCCCCTAAGGGCCAGCCCCCTCTGCATAAAACCCAGGTCCGAGAACCACGACACTAAAACAATTGGCGCGCAAGGCTTTCGGGTATGGTTCCGTGGGTTAGCACCAAGTGCGGAAGCACATTAAAACAGTTTGTTGAAACTTTAATATAATCCGCCATGACTATAAGTCGTTAAACCGACCTCCGAGCGGCAAGGACACGGGGGGCTTATCCAATAGCCCCCACGGTTGGTGGGAAGTTTGGTGGCCTCCACCCATTTTGGCGCCACCTCCTCATTTGGTGGCCTTATCTACAGTTTCTCCACAATTAGTGGAGTTTCTCAAGGTGTAACTGGAAGTTTAGTAAATGGGGCATAACTTCTGCTAGGAGAGGTCTTTAAAGACGAATTTTTTTTTGATTTTGGGGCTCTTCGACCTTTTGAAGCCATTGGCACAGGTTTCACAGCCATTTGAGGTCGTTTGCAGGTGATTTTTCTCCGTGGAAGTTCAAGGAGTCACTAGGGCCAAATCAGTTTGGGAGCTGCATTGGGAATTGTGCAGCCAGTGAATGTGGAACGAAGGTCATTCCTGAAGTTTTTCAGTATTCTGAATCCATTTCTACAGCTCGTTTTTCCTTTTGAGGAATTATTCTCACTGTTTAGCTTCAGGGAAGCTTTCAGGGCCACCAGGGCCATTTCAGTGCTGGAGCTGTTTGGGGGCTATGTTCATCCATTTTTGGTCATTCAAAAGCCTTTTTCTGCTATTTTCGACATTCTGAGTCTAATGGCAGAGTTTTCAGAACCAATTGAGGTCATCTTCACCTCGAAATTCTCCATGCAAGTCTAAAGGGCCACCAGGGACAATTGGGGAAAAGTACTGTATCAGGTACAATTTCACTGTTTAGTGTTTGGGAAATAGCATGTTTAGCTAATTCCTATCTTTTGATTCTGTATTTACAGTCAGATCTGTCTTTCGAGACACTCTTATTCTTGTATTAGCCTTTGTAGCATTTTTAATACAAGAGGACAAGCCTAGTTTGAGAGGCTTGGTCCAGCAGATGTAGCCCAGAGAAGGGGGTGAACTGCTTTATCATTTTGATGTCTTATTTGCTGAAGATGATATGCTAAACAAAACTGATATAAAGTGTTAAACAGCAAATATACATAACTTTCATACACACATAATCACCTACTTAGCTGCAAAAAGTTATTTGTCTTATTCCGCAAGACATCAAACTTCAAGTATGTGTATGTCAAAGACTTCTAAGTGTTACTTCATTATTTCTTTAGGCAGAGCCTGTAGAGGGCCAGGTAGCCTCTGGAACTCATCCTCTCTTTAGAGGTGACATGTCCAGTGAATGCCCCTACATTCTATCTCTGTATAAGAAATAAGAAGTTTTCACATTTACAGAGGTCACTTGGAGTGTATAGCTCAATTCGAAATTATGGGAAATGGATACCTTGCACCCTCAAACAAGTAAATTCCATTTTCAGATCAATAACGAAGAGAAACCTTTGTAAATTTATAAGTTGTGGAAGAATGAGGATCGAGAATAATTCTTTAATCTAAGATAATAATAAAAAAACATAAATCATAAAGAGAAATGATGGATGAATTTACCTCTATTATACACAGAATCCATTTGTAACCAAAACAACTCACCTCTATAGGTGTATCTACGAAAATAATGCTTGCAGAGAAGCTCCTTGGAGTAAGGCTCATCACCACGAAGTTATTCCTTCGTTAACTTCATAAAAGAAATGCAGAGAGGTTCACTGCAGAGCTGAGCTTTCCGGAATTTCGAAAGTGAATAGAGGAGAAATGAATATAGAACCTTTCTTGGAGTCAAATGCTGGGAGGCGCTAGGGTTGGCGGTTGAACCGATAGAAATTCCCACCCAAACTCCTCACCGTTGATCTAGCTAAGATCTACGGAGAGGATTTTAACAACAAACCTTATGAGTTGCATTGTGATCCAGAAAAGTCTGCCAAATGTACCATCCCATTGAATACATGTACCTCAAATTTAAATGAAATTAAATGCGCCAGCTCATGCATTGGTAGAAGCATTATATATGTTGGGTTTATGTTTGTTAAGAGTGTAATGGTGACCGTATGCAATGTTTTATTGTTTTCTATTCTATTCTATGTTTTAAAAAAGACCTTAACATGTATTATTATGTGCAATGATAAATTTTGGAGAGCAATTAATAATTACATAGCATATATATATAACCCTGTTATGGGTTGAACTTTCTGTAAAGTAATTTACACAGTACCTTATGTATCCCTGTTATGGGTTAAAGAAAAACAATAATATTAAATTTACATAAACATGTAAATTAGGGTAGGATCTAGTATTATTTCTAGTAAAGTATAGTTAAAAAAAAAAAATTTATTGATAAGTGTGCCAAGTGGTATCAGAGTAGCATTCATACGCTGGGACCCTAAGGGTCAACTAATGGTAAAAGTGTATGTTTATTGATGCCTAGAGTTTAGCAAGAAAAATTATGAGAAGGGGAAATACACAAAAAATTCCCCAAGAATTCGGGGAATCCCAATGTCAACCAGTGATGAACCCATAAATGTGGGTCCAACTAATTGTCGAACATCATCAAAAGACTAGTAGGCTGCTAGAAGAACAACAACACCAAACTAGTTTCCTGTTGAATACGGTACAACAATTATAGGAGGAAATGGTACATGTTCGAAAGGATAATGAACGACTATTGAAAGATCAGGAGAAAATATTAAAAAGTCTGTCAAATAAACAAAACTAGGAACTGGAACATCCAAGTACTGACAGAGGCATGCAAGATGAAGAAGAACAACAAACGAGAAATAACACCACCAACAGAGTGGAAAGAAGCCCGCCCCAACAAGAAAAAACAAAAATTTCAACAAAGCATAATCTGGCAATGTGTCAAATCAACAAGAAGTTAAAAAGAAGAAAACAGAACTTCAAGGGGAGTTTCGAAAAATAAACCACCAATGTTGATGGTGAAGTTGAAGAAGTGGCTGAAGCGTGGTTAATAAACATGAATAAGTACTTCCCGGTGTATGAGTATAGTAGAAACTTGAAGGCCAAATTAGCTATATATCAGCTACGGGAGAAGGCCACTTTGTGGTGGGAAGAAGTGAAAAATGTTTAAAGCATAGAGGAATAGGATGTTACCTAGGAGTCTTTTCAGCAATACTTGAACGACAAGTATTTAACAGAATGATTTTATGATGAAAAAGCTAAGGAATTTCATGAATTAAGGTTGGGACAAATGACTATGGATGAACATATCACTAAGTTTACCTCCCTGTTACGATATGTTCCATATCTTCGAGAGGAAAAGGCTAAAGTTTAGTGATTTCTGACCAGTATTCCAACACATGTGAAGGAGCGAATAGAATTTGTAAATCATTGAACCATGGATGAAACCATTAGTAAAGCACGAATGTGATATAAACAGTCCAAGACTAAAGGGGAGGTTGGCAAAAATTGGCAGCCAAAGAAGGGACAAAAAAGTAACTCGAGTTTCAAGGGCGCCAAAAGCAGCAACTTCAAAAATTTTGCACGAAATCCTGTCAACAAATAGTTTGGCAAAAATCACTAGAGAACTAGATGGCCAGAAGACGAATAGCCTACAAAAGCATCCACCAAACCTGAAAAAGTGCAAGTGACCAAGCCACCTTTATAATGTTGGGGGTGTGGTGAAGCACATTACTATAAAAACTACCCACAGCAAATAAGAAATGACACTGTAGCAAACTTACAGGAAGCTTCTATAGTAGGTGATGTGGCACGAAATATACCCCGTATCAATGCGGCGTTGGAAGATAGAAATGTGGCAATAGTACAGTTAGCCACCGTAGCAAAGCATAAGGTAAATTCCAAAATTCCGAACTGTATATTAGAAATTTCGAATCAACAGTTACAAGTGGATCTGAACATTCTTCCATTAGGATCCTATGATGTTTTTTTAGGCATGGATTGGCTAGAAAAGCATTGGACACTAGTAGACTGTAAGGAAAAGATTATTTATTACAGAATGCACGATGGAACACGTAAGGAAATTCAAGGAATTAGAAATTCATTACAGCTACGTCCAATTTCAGCATCCCAAGTGAATAAATGTATAAGAAAAGGGTACCAGTTATATGCAATTCAGGTGGGGTATGAAGATTCTAAGGAGAAATCTCCTAGAACGGAAAATATACCTATGGTACAAGAATTTTTGGATTTTTTTCCAGAAAATATTCTTGGATTACCACCAAGGACAGACATTGACTTTACTATAGAGTTAATTCCTGGAGCTTCTCCCATGTCAAATGCTCCTTATAGAATGAGTGTGCCATAATTAACAGAACTGAAGACGCAGTTACAGGAATTGTTGGATAAAGGTTACATTCGCCCGAGTTTGTCCCCCTGGGGAGCACCAGTTCTGTTCGTGAGAAAGAAAGATGCGACCATGCGAATAGCATGGATTATAGGCAGCTCAAAAAATTAATAGTCAATAACAAATATCATCTACCAAGGATTGATGTTCTATTTGATCAGGTAAAAGGGGCCATAGTGTTTTCCAAGATAGATTTGAGATCTGGGTATCATCAGATTCGAATCAAAGACGAAGACATTTGCAAGACAGAATTTTGTACCAGGTATGGTCACTATGAATTAGTGGTGTTACCCTTTGGGTTAACAAACGCACCAGCAACCTTTATGAGGTTAATGCATGGAGTCTTCCATCCTTTCCTGGATAATTTTGTACTTATATTTATAAATGACATTTTGATCTATTCCAAAAACCAGGAATAACATAAGGAGAATTTGAGGATTGTGCTGGAAATGCTAAGAAAACACCATCTGTATGCAAAGTTCAACAAGTGTGATTTCTTCAAAACAGAAATCTAGTATTTAGGACATGCTATTTCAGCAAAGGGAATTGCTATTGATCCAAAAAATATCAAAACAATCATGCAATGGCGGGTACCCCAAAACGTGGCAGATATTAGGTCCTTTATGGGACTAGCTGGGTACTACCGAAGATTTATTTAAGGATTTTCCAGAATTTCTTTTCCCATTACTTCCTTGCAGAGGAAAGGAAATGTTTTTAAATGGACTGCGGAATGTAAAAATAGTTTTGAAAAACTGAAACAACTTTTAACCACTGCTCCTGTATTAAGGGTAGTTGATCCCAACAAAGAGTTTGAAGTATGTACGAACGCAAGTAAATAAGGTGTTGGGGCAGTTATGTCTTAGGAAGGCAAAGTGGTGGCCTATGAATCTAGGAAATTGAAAAATCATGAAAAAAGGTATTCCGCGTATGATCTGGAGTTAACAGCAGTAGTCCATGCACTTCAGGTATGGAGACACTACTTGTTGGGAAATTTTTTTATGTTAAAAACGGATCATAGTAGCTTGACGAGTTACTTCAAGCAAGCAGATTTAAATTCAAGACAAGAAAGATGGAATGATTTCCTAAGTGAGTTTGACATGGATATTCAACATGTCAAAGGAAAGGAAAACCGAGTAGCTGATGCTTTAAGTAGGAAATTACATGGTATATATGAGCTATAATATAATCAACTAGAAAGTATATTTTCAGAACAAATAAAGGAAGAAGTGCAAAAAGATCCCGAGTACGATTTTTTGTGGCAAAAAATGGAAGAAATCAGAAAGCAAGGAGGCACAACCGAGTATGGAATAAATGGATATCAAATGTTAACTTTGCAAGGTAAAGTATATGTGCCTAACCGTGTGAATCTGAAACAGTTGATAATGAATGAACACCATCACAACAATTATGCAGGTCATCCGAGATACTAGAAAATGTTGACTGCAATTAGGAAGATATTCTTCTAGCCTAGTATGCGTAAAAACATTGTTGAATATCTAAGTAAGTGTTTAGAGTGTCAGCAGGTGAAGGTAGAGCATCAACATCCTGCAGGATTTTTGCAGCCAATACGAATACCCAAATCGAAGTGGGAGGTCATATCCCTAGACTTCATTACAGGCTTACTATGGACCAGAAGACAAAATGATTCCATAATGGTGGTGGTGGACAGATTGGGTAAATCTTCACATTTTATATCAGTACAGTCTACTTATAAGACTGTGCAAATAACCGACATATTCATGAAGGATATTTTTAGACTACATGGAATTCCTAAGATAGTTATCTTAGACCAGGATGTGAATTTTACCTCTGCCTTCTGAAAGACATTGTTTACAGGACTGGGAACTCAGATAAAGTTTATCACAGCTTATCATCCCCAGTCTGACGGGAAAACGGAGTGAGTAAACCAGGTATTGGAAGACATGCTGCGCATGTATGTAATGCAGTAGCCAACTAAATGGGAAGACTATTTTCACCTGGTCAAATTTGCTTATAATAATGGCTACCAGGAATCCTTGAAGATGAGTCGTTTTGAGGCCTTTTATGGGAGGCAGTGTTGCACACCCATAAACTGGAGTAGCCCCGAAACAAAATTAATGTTGGGACCCGAAATGCTTGCTAAAATGGAATTAGAATTAAAAAGGATAAGACAAAATCTGAAGGCTGCACAAGATCGAAAGAAGATCTATGCAGATAAAAAGAGGTCTTATCAGGAATTCGAGGTGGGGGAAAATATGTACATAAGAATCAAACCCAAGAGGAGCACATTATGGTGGACCTCTTGTGCCAAATTGTCCCCCAGGTTCTGTGGACCCTTCCAAATTTTGGAAAGGATAAGATCTGTGGCCTATCAACTGGTCTTACCCGGTCACATTTGAGTGCATAATGTATTTCATGTGTCCCCGTTGAAGCGTTACGTGCATGATTCAAATCACATAATACATTGGCAAAATATAGAGGTAGGATATAAATACAAGTCCTAACATGCAATATGATTTCCTTTGTGAGAAATTGACAAGAATTTTTGTTGCTGCACGTAGAGCTGGATGGAGAGTTCCTGGTCGTTCCGCAACGCATACTAGACTGAAGGAAAATCATGCTTCGAAAGCGAGTTATAACCCAGGTTAAAGTGCAATGGAAGCAATTCGGCCTCGATGAGGCTACTTCGAAGGAGGAAAGATTCATGAAGGAAGCCTACCCAACGCTCTTTTTAGAGATAAAGTGAAAACACCAAGCACGGTGTTACTTCCAGGGGGAAGTTGTGACAGCTACATTTGCTGCTAACTAGTTGGATAACTAGGTAAGTGATTTGTATATATTTGTTAAGGAATAACAGAGACAATTTATGCTATTTATTTTAAATAATAGCATTGTTGGGAAAAATAAAATAGATAAAAGTAAATAAAAAATTGATGGTAAAATGTTTTCAAGGAATTGGAAGTGGTTGGGGATAGTTGGAAACAGTTACATGTTCCTCTGAGGATAAAAGGTTTATCTCAGTGAGGAATAGGGGTTCTGTTCTATTTTGGAGGAAAGAGTGTGGATTTTCCAGAGCTGGTAGAGACCAGTGGAAAAACACTCAGAAAATCCTAAAACTAATTTTCTGGTGCTGGCTTGACTAACTGTCCTGAGGTCATAGCTGAAAAGAATCCATTGTTAACCCGTACCTTTCCAGAGATTGGAGCACAGGAGTAGGAGAAGGACGTAATCGCCTCTCCTAAAGGTTGGGAGGACCACAGCTATAACCTGCTAATCAGATAAGTAAAATTTATGAAATTCTGTTTGATTTCTTTGGTTGAAAATGGAGATTATAAATATATAGTTATGTCATGAATTCTGTAAAGAAATAGTAACATGATTCCTGTGTAATTAATGTTAAATTCCGAAGTTATGCTCACAGTAGAAAGACTGTAACATTTCTAGATAATTCTGGAATTATGTGAATAATACATAGACAATATTTATTAGAATTATGTAAACTATGCAAGTGACAGGAGGACTGCATTTATATACATTTATATAAATATATTAAACACATTAAAGAAGGTTGTTCTAATATAAAAATATTGTAACTGTTATTTTATACATTATTATCTTTCTAACTTACCATGAATGAATCTAGAAAAGTGATAAATCAGAAAATATGTATAAGCAAGGAAACTGGAAAAAAAACTTTAGGTTAAGTTTTAAGTTAATTCGATGAGATAGTATTTGGACCTTTCATCTTGGGTTTGGGCAAAACCCTACCTATGATACCTCGTCCTTATAAATACAACCATACACGAACACTATGAAAGGTGGTCTAGTTACCAGATTTGACTATAAGGGAAACAGACCCTTTCTAATTAATTTCATATTACAAAATAGCCTATATGTAAAAGGAAAAAAAAAAAAACTGCATATAATCAAATTCTTTATGATTTATCCAATTTCAACGATATAAAGAAATATTGAAAACTCTGAGCGTATCATAATAAAAAATCAGATCTGGAAGGGACTAAAGAATATTTGGGAATATACCTTTCAATTATAATGAGAGCACAAATCCAGAGTTAGAAACTATAATTATTAAAAACAGAGCAAAGAAAATTTCAGCAAATTCATGAGAACCAATAAGAGCTAACCTGGTAAACAATATAACAGTGAAAGAATTCCATTTTTCAATAAGAAACGTTTCTATATATATAAATGGAGATTGCTTATATGAAATAATAATATAACAGAAGATATACTCGTTATGCGGACATCCATAAAGAGGGACATAACAGTCATCCTTATAATAAAAACTCGTTTCACAGAAAATTCACATAGCAAGGAAGTATTAAAAAAGACCCTTAAGGGTTTAGAGTCACGAATGTACATGTATATTATAGAAAGAAACCAGTATTCTCAATTAGCGAGAAGCTTTATATTCAATCTATTTCCAATAAGAGAACCTGAACCTAAACTCCGCCAGCAACAATCTAGGTTAATATTGGCAAGCCCTTTTCTCTCTTTTAAAAGTTCCTAAGAAGGCCTGAAGGCCGCATTCGCTGATTTAGAGAAAGGACGGTTGCTATTGGACATTAAATACCTGGAAGAAAGTCTACAGGCAGCGTTGGCTGGGTTAAGGTCTTTGGAAGACAACCAAGACCGAATTTGATAACACCTACTGTAACACCCCCAAGTTCTATGCTTTTCAAATGAGACATTTGAACATAAATCCAAAGGGGAAGTGGACCCCAGTGGATGATTATTGTGTGGATGTGGTTAATTTTGTAATTATGAAAAATAAATAAAATATTATGTATGCACTATGACCAAAAAGAGAATTGAGATCACTTGCCAAAATCCATGAGGATGGATAAGGCAACAAATCCCCGAAAAGCTTTCAAAAATCCTTGAAAGAAATTTATTTAGATTTAAGGAGAAATCTAAATTTCCTCAATGAAGAGGAGTAGTTGGGAAGAGGTGAGAAAAGCTGGAAAAGCTGAGGAAAAGCTTAAAGCAGCTTTAAGGAACCCCAAGAGGGGAAGCCTAGGCTAAACAGGAAAGAAAGCATACTGCTATTCTGGACGCAGAATTAGAAACATGCTTTGGGGTATGAGCTTAAATAAGCTGATCCTAGACAGATTAGTGGTTGATCTGTGCTGGGAGGTGATCTCTGCTCGGGGGTGAATCCTGGGAGATAAAGAGGATTCTATGGTTGGGAGGTTTGGTCATGGTAGAGGTGTGCATGCATAAATTTGGAGATATCTGTAAGTCTGTGTTAATCATCTCTGTTTTTATGAAATGGTGATGTTATATTCCTTTACTCAATTTATGAAATTTTGATATGATATTCCTTTATGCAATTTATGAAATTTTGATATGATATTCCTTTATGCAATTTATGAAATTGCAATGTTATAGTGCATTAGGGAATGTATGAATTGTATGTTAAGTTGCAGTATGTCATTGTTAGATGGATTAATGGTTCAGTACATTATGTAATTGCAACTACAGCTAGTGACAGTAGAGATGAGTACATGGTAATAATGAGGGTTGAGATGAGAGATCAATTGAGTAGCCAACATAATAACTATGTAAAGATATAGATGGCTATCTTTTAAAGGAGTATTTAATTTCTGTGTGTATAAACAGAAGATGTTAATAAACCCGTACCCCTGAATCTATCCTCAAAATAATCATGGCGAATATAGACCTTAAGAGAGACATGTTGAATCTCATTCAGAGTAAAATGAACCTATTATAGAAGAGGAGTTAAGAAATTTAGGAGTAATCATGAGGTAAAATGGATGTTATTAAATAATAACAGAATCCTATATTAGTATAAAAAAAAAAAGGGGGTTTGGGAGACGTGACAAATGGTATCGGAGCAAAGTTCAAAAATTGGGCAAGATATGTGCTCACAAGTAAATGGTTAACTGTTATAAAATTTATGAAAAAAAAAAAATTTAGTACTTCGAGTATACAAATACCTTGGATACTTCAGGTATACATGTACAGATTGTGATGAAGTAGAAACATTGATATTGGAGTAATATGAGGAGGCTCATATACCAGAATGGTTAAACCTATAATAGGTTTAAAACTGGAAACCAATATCTCTTAAAAAAAAAAAATATTGATTCTATGTAAGATAAAAGAAATCTGAAACCATCTTAATATAGTAGAAGGAACATGCAAAGGTCAAGCAAAGACTACAAGGAGTATAGAAGGATGATTTCCATTCTTAAAACTGCTAAACTAAGTGTTCCTTACTGTGATGAAAAACAAGAGAACAATGAATTTATATTATTCCTTAGATACATAGGAAAAAAAACTTCTATAGATAAGAGTAAAGGTTATTCTGTGGTGCATGAATGGGATGATGCTCTTTTAAGTAAATTAGTTATTTAACCTCTACATATGATTAATTATTGTTCTGTTCCTGTAGAGACGAAGGTGATATTATATGCTTAAGTGTGTACTAGAGAAAACATTATAGCAGTACTAAAGTTACATGGTATAAATACAAACTGCTGAAAGTGAATACAGTAAATTGGGATATTCGAAATTATGCTAGGAAAAAAAAAACTACTTGACTTATAGTTAAGGACCTCTAGTCAAGTACTTGGAAATGCATAAAGGTGCACCTCAAAATAAAAATAGAATTTAAAAGAAAGTATTCTAGACATATATTTTAAATTTTTATAAAACCCTCAAGTAAATCTACAATAGAGAAGAGTGATAGCCTCTGGACAAAAATTGAGAAAATTGTATTTTAACGTTATCTCTAGGCAATGGAGAACTATAAACCATATGATAATTATCTAGATAACTAGGTACTTCCAGTCTATATGGGTATTAAGGCAGTCATAGCAAGTATAGGGTATTGTGCTTAAACTTAATTTCAACTCTTGAGAAAGAATGATTGAGTAATGGATTAGGTGGTGCTCAATATGAATTGGCTACATATAAAATCTAAGAAGATGTAAGTAAGAAAAATTGGTACTACATTTAACAGAATCTAGACTGAGGTACTCACCTTCCAGATTTTGTGTGGTTGTAGTCCAGAAAAAAAAAAAACCATAGAGTAGAAACCCCAGAATTTCTAAACCAAGGTTGGTTTAGATCTGAAGTTTCCTAATTTCCACAGATGAATAATTATTGTCTTGTTTCTCGTAGATACTAATGTGATATTTTATACTATGAGTAGATTGGAGAATCATTAGGGCTACAGTTACATGATACAACTACTTTCAACTGAAAACAAGATATTGGAATATGATAAGAAAGGGAATAGGACATAAAAACATTATACTTCTATCCTATATGATTGATATTACAAGTTATAAATGACTAAAAATTCCCAATGATATAAAAAGACTTTACTTCTACTCTACTTTCATGATCTAGCAAGCTATACTGGGTTATATTATATTCAGGGAAATTTTTTTAAAATTTTGAATACAAGTATCATAGCAAAATAAATTCAATTATAATTACATTTCTTGAGTGAAATATTATTGTGTACATATAGGTGTACATTGAAATTCGATTTAAAGTTAATAGGAAAGAAAACGTTAGGGCATATTTTCTAACTTCTTACTCAAACACCAATTTACCTTGCATGCGGTTAGGGTTATACCCATATAGCAAACGTTATAGTGAATGTTAAGTTAACGCTATAACTAAACTTCATAAACAACTTTAAAGTCATATGAATGAAAAAAAAAAAAAAAAAGCAGATCTATGCAATACCAGAAAGAAAAATAAACTGAAAAATCTGAACATCGCATGCTACGCTAAAAGACACCGGGGAATCGCAGAAGAACCAGGTGAGCGCGTTGGCACTGGATGGCGAGCAGGGGGATCAAAACCTCGCAACACGGCGACTGGGATCAACGAAAGAAAGAAAATCAGATAACAAAATGGATGGGAACGGGGGAGGGTTAATAAAGAACCCCAAAACCCTAAAATGAAAGCTTTGCAAGTACTGGAAAACCGGGTTGCCGAGTTACCAGGTACCTTTCAGTCAAGTCGAATGGGAGCAAAATCCCGAAGAGGATTTCCAGAGTAGCAGTGCGCGACACCTTGGGTACCCTGGTGTCCGGTGAGAACTGCTTTAAGCCAGCTCACAGTACGTGAGAGGCGGGTGGCAGAGGAAGACAGGAGAGGTGGCAACTCGAAAAGAAGTTTACTCTCGGTGGTGAACTGCGTTGGGACATGAGTTTCCACTGTTAGGAAACGATCACACGCCACCTGAAAACCTGTGGCCGCCATTAAAATCTGTCATCTGTACACACCGTCAGAAAAACTAAAACCCTATGCGTACGAATAGACATCGGGTAGACTAGGGTTTCCATTCGCCCGTGGAATTCTGAAACCCGCTTTGTGATGGAGGCGCCAACTGTGCGGAAGGAATTGATCACGCCAGGGCTATACACCCTACCCTACGTCCAGGTCAACCACGTGGACGGCGGTATAATATAATCGGTTGCGCATGACGTGCGATCAACCTAGTTGGAAACACCTTCAGGGAATTCCAACGGAGGTCTTGTAAAAACCCTGTTCGACAGAGGTGCTGTAAAACCATGCGTGACAGATACGTAATGGTAATCAACATAACCGTTTACGGGAGTTTGACAGTCAGAAAAATTAGGAGGCGGAGTGACATATACTGATAAAATGCCACGAGAATTAAGACGGCCGAGAGTTATCTGCGCCGGAATACACATAGCCGAGAGTACATGCCCCGGAAGGTACATATATAAATATATATATATTCTCAAATTGATAACACCATTTAACTTGCCGTGAATATACATGTATTCTGATTAGTAATAAAAAGAAAAGAAAAAACGATCTAAAGGATATATATAACGGAGATGAAAAACAAAGGCTTTAAGATTCCTATCGATAGTGGGTTAATTATGTTATATATATATTTGTTATATATATATATATATTGGTTATATGAAAATAGGGATTGAATATAATTATGTGATATATATTTTGTTGTATATATACATATTCGTTATATGGAAAAAAAAAGATTGGATTTAATTATATTATATATATATGTATATATGGAGGGACTACATATATATATACCTAAGAAAATTATACCTTGAAACGAAAAGATATGTGAGTATTACATGGAGAGTAGGATCATGTAAGTGAACTACGTAGATATTACATAAGAGTAATTCAGAAGGGGATAAACCTATAAATTATGATAGCTATTTATATGGGTGTGAAAACATGGGTGACATATCTTATGGAATTGACATGTATATATGTATGAGTGTCATACATGTGAAATACAATTTAGCCTATGGGGAAAACGAAAAGACATAAATGTGTACAAATGTGGACGTAGATAAAGATGGATATATATATTGTTTATATATATATCTAAACCATGTGTTACATAGAACAGATATATATAGATCACCATATATATATACATGCACACCATATTTGGGATAAATATATAAATAGAAGGATCTCTGTGATGCGAATTATAAAGGAATGCAATCATGGTATTTAATACCACTGTTAGAAGTAAAGAAATAAGTCAACCTTAATTAATGAAAGGGATTGACCAGCGTATAGAACGCAAAGACCAAAACGGTTATTAGATTCTTCAACCACAAATTATATATGTGTATGGGTCGGCATACAAACGTCTAAGAGGTAGAATAAAAGTTGTACTTTATAATTGTTATGGGGAGAATAGTATATATCGATGCATGTAGATATATAGAAATATATACACCTTAATATATATGAGGAGGTGGTATAAAGCGCACTTTAAAAGTGTTAGTAGTCCAATGGTATAGGCCTACATATATATGAATAATTATGTATGTGCATAGATAAAACCATGACATATACGTTGAAGATAAGAAGAGGCATTTTAGACTTCTATGGATATGAGATTGGATATATATACCTATATAGAAATATATATATATATATATATATATATATATATATATATATATATATATGCATAGGATTGGTAAAGTGGCACTTTAATTTGATTCCACTTTAGTGAATTCAATAAGTGCATGGGGGAAACTTTGAGATTGAAAATCTATCCTATGGAAATTAACTAGAAGTGGAAAAGTTGCTAGTAGAAAATCAATAAAAGAGATTATTTTAAATTAGGTATATATATGGTAACACTTTCAAAAAGGCT
Source organism: Pinus albicaulis (assembly GCA_034641835.2). NCBI lineage: Eukaryota > Viridiplantae > Streptophyta > Pinopsida > Pinales > Pinaceae > Pinus > Pinus albicaulis. The sequence goes on from CM076581.1 coordinate 486,650,753, forward strand.
TGAACTTATATATGAATATATATAAATATAGGGATATATATATATATTCATATGTTTATCAAATTAATGTTGCTAAGGCTATATATACATCATATACATATATATATCATGGTTACTTATATAATAAGGTTTGGAAATATATATGATATCTACAAACCTAGCGGATATATATATATACAGGCTCATGAGAATGTTTGAGATGTAAGTAGTATATGAGTAAGTGGAAATTGTATCCTATAAATAAGGCAGGTATACTGCCATAAAGGAAAAGAGGATTGAAGTACAAGTGTTATTTACAATTAAATGGTTGATTTAGTAATTGTGGAACCATTACATGGAGTTAGGCATGAATGAATAAAGGGATAAATTGAAAATTTCCTGATGACTTACTTAAGGAAGAATATTCTTGTAATAGTGGAAGAATGACTTACTAATTAATTATTTATAATAATGGAAATAAAGTATATTTTCAAATTGGTATATTTATGGGTTGCTTTTGTTAGAAAGCATGAAAGATTTATGGGTGGATTTTGTTAGAAAAAAAAATAGAATGCTTTTATGCAATAGAAAAGAAGGAATTCTTTTATGACTCAGGAAAAAGTTGAAATAATTTTATGATTTATGAAATCTTTCCCATTTTAAGCTGATGAGTCTTTGAAAAAGGGGAAACTGTGTCAAATTCATTTTTGGCATTAGCAAGTATTGATATTGCAAATGTGATGAATTATAGAAATTACAGTTATCACTAGAAAAGGAAACATGAATTCTCACTATAAAATTTTTGGTGCAAATTTTATTAAAGTTAAATTTCTTGAGTCTTAAATTCAAAGACAGAGAAATGATGTGAAATCATACAGCTACAACTGAGAAAAAAAGGATGAGCTGTATTTTGGACTTGGGTGGGGGAAACCCATCAGTTCAAAAAAATTGTTCACTTAAGTTTTGAACGAGTGGATACCATTTCATGTGAGAGGTAAGCATGGAATGGTAGAGATTTTTAAGGAATCTAGTTGTTACTAATTAAATTAAGTAACTAACAAAAGAAACAATGAAAAGATACTAGAAGTACAACTATAAAATGAGCAAGGGTAAGCACAACCATGCATATGATCCAATTGTTTTCTCTCATTTATGTGTACTAATGAAAAAAGTTGAGAAATTGTTTAGACAAGTGTGTAACAGGAAACTGGGCACTCTGGAAACGAAGAGGAAAAAGGTGAAGATAAAGCACCTAGAAAATCCAGAAAAGCTGAGTTGAACCAAGTTGCGTGAGGGAAGAATCTCACTAAAAAAACAAGAAAGGATAAGTAGTGTACTAAAAGTGCACTAAACTATTATGAACCTGAACGGTTTGATTTATAACTGAATGTCTTAAGTTATTGAAATGCAGAATGCTGTTGTGAATTATCAATTATATGTACCTGATATTACTTACATTGGTATGAATTGTGGACAAAGAAACCAGAGTAAAAGATCTTCCATACAAACTTCTTGTAAAGAAGTAGGAAGGAAACCAACGGCATCAGGCATCAGTAAATATAGTGGAGGCAGGAGAGTACTCTGCTAGAAACTAATGGCTTATACATTAGCCCTACCATTGCTTATTAAAATTCATGATGTATTTCATGTCTCCTTGTTGGAAAAAAAAAAGTTATAAATTTTGTACATGATGCTTCTCACGTAATTGATTTGAAATGTGGTCCAGGTGGAACCAGAAGAGGAATTTCCTTCCAGAGTCACTTCAAAGATGAAAGCGAGAAGAAATGGAATGGCGGAAGTGAACAGTAGCTCAGGTAAAGGTGCAGTGGAGCACTTTACTGCTAAAAAGCTACATGGCACAGAGAAGCTCAAATGATGGAAAAGAATTCATAACTATGTTCAAAATCAACTAGTAGATAGTTGTCAACACCGAGGACGGTGTTTATTTTCAGAGGGGGAATATGTAACACCCCCAAGTTCTATGCTTTTCAAATGAGACATTGGAACATAAATCCAAAGGGGAGTGGACCCCAGTGGATGATTATTGTGTGGATGTGGTTAATTTTGTAATTATGAAAAATAAATAAAATATTATGTATGCACTATGACCAAAAAAGAGAATTGAGATCACTTGCCAAAATCCATGAGGATGGATAAGACAACAAATCCCCAAAAAACTTTCAAAAATCCTTGAAAGAAATTTATTTAGATTTAAGGAGAAATCTAAATTTCCCCAATGAAGAGGAGTAGTTGGGAAGAGGTGAGAAAAGCTGGAAAAGCTGAGGAAAAGCTTAAAGCAGCTTTAAGGAACCCCAAGAGGGGAAGCCTAGGCTAAACAGGAAAGAAAGCATCCTGGTATTCTGGACGCAGAATTAGAAACATGATTTGGGGTATGAGCTTAAATAAGCTGATCCTAGACATATTAGTGGTTGATCTGTGCTGGGAGGTGATCTCTGCTCGGGGGTGAATCCTGGGAGATAAAGAGGATTCTATGGTTGGGAGGACTGGTCATGGTAGAGGTGTGCATGCATAAATTTGGAGATATCTGTAAGTCTGTGTTAATCATCTCTGTTTTTATGAAATGGTGAGGTTATATTCCTTTACTCAATTTATGAAATTTTGACATGATATTCCTTTATGCAATTTATGAAATTTTGATATGATATTCCTTTATGCAACTTATGAAATTGCAATGTTATAGTGCATTAGGGAATGTATGAATTGTATGTTAAGTTGCAGTATGCCATTGTTAGATGGATTAATGGTTCAGTACATTATGTAATTGCAACTACAGCTAGTGACAGTAGAGATGAGTACATGGTAATAATGAGGGTTGAGATGAGAGATCAATTGAGTAGCCAACATAATAACTATGTAAAGATATAGATGGCTATCTTTTAAAGGAGTATTTAATTTCTGTGTGTATAAACAGAAGATGTTAATAAACCCGTACCCCTGAATCTATCCTCAAAATACTCATGGCGAATATAGACCTTAAGAGAGACATGTTGAATCTCATTCGGAGTAAAATGAACCTATTATAGAAGAGGAGTTAAGAAATTTAGGAGTAATCATGAGGTAAAATGGATGTTATTAAATAATAACAGAATCCTATATTAGTATATAAAAAAAAAAGGGGTTTGGGAGACGTGACACCTACCCAAGCAATAAAATTGAACTGCAAAGAAATTAAAACAAGAAAGAGTTATCAGTAACTGAGACTGTCGCATAAATAAAATAAACACATAGCACCAATAATGCATCGAAAGAGAATACTCTTTAATGATAACAAAAGGGGTTAACTGGTAGTTTACCTCGGAGGTTTAGAAGCAACCATTTGGGCGCATTACCCTCTGAAGCTTCTAGATTCAATAACGAAGAGAAACCTTTGTAAATTTATAAGTCTGTGGAAGAATGAGAATCGGGAATAATTCTTTAATCTAAGATTAAAAAAAAACATAAATCCCGAAGAGCAATGACGGATGGATTTACCTTTGTTATACACGAATCCATTCGTAACCAAAACAACTCACCTCTATAGGTGTATCTATGACAATAACGCTTGCAGAGAAGCTCCTCGTAGTAAGGCTGAGCACCACGAAGTTATTCCTTCGTTAAATTCATAAAAGAAATGTAGGAAGGTTCACTGCAGAGCCAAGATTTCTAGAATTTCACAAGCGAACAGAGGAGAAATGAAGTGCCTTTCTTCGAGTCAAGTGTCGGGAGGCACTAGGGTTGGTGGTGGAACCAAGAAAAATTTCTACCCAAACTCCTCATCGTTTATCTAGCTAAGATCTATGGAGAGGATTTTAACAACAAACCTTATGAGTTGAATCGTGATCCAGAAAAGTCTGTCAAATGTACCATCCCATTGAATACAGGCACCTTGGCTTTAAATGAAATTAAACATGCCAGCTCATGCGTTGGTAGAAGAATTATATATGTTGGTTTTATGTTTGTTAAGAGTGTAATCGTGACCGCATGCAATGTTTTCATTTGTTCCATTCTGTTCTATGTTTAAAAAAAAACCTTAACATGTATTATTATGTGCGATGATAAACTTTGGAGAGTAATTAATAATTACATAGCATATATATATAACCCTGTTATGGGTTGAAATTTTGGTAAAGTAATTAACAAATTACCTTATGTATCCCTGTTATGGGTTAAAGAAAAACAGTAAGATTAAATTTACATAAACATGTAAATTAGGGTAGGATCTAGGATTATTTCTAGTAAAGTATAGTTAAAATATATATATATATATATATATGAGTGTGACAAGAGGTTGTCGAATTGTGATTGGGATCAGTAGACGCATGATGATAAGAAGTGAGTGGAGTCCCTTGGACTCTCTTGGACGAGGGAAATGCGAGGACTGTGTCCACCCTCCTCCATCGTGGGCACTGTTGTTGTTTCTTCGGAAAAGGAGGAGATGGGCTCCTTCTTCCTTCGTCGCGGACCTTATTTCTTTCTAGAACCAAGCGGGGCATTTTTAGAATTTTGCATTGTCGATTATGTATTTTTTTCTAAAATCTCTTTCCTCTCGTAACTCGATTTAATCCTAAGGTTGAAACTATTTCAATCGTCTAACATTAAAATCAATGGTGCATAATGATACACCTGACAACTTAGGAAAGTTGTCTTCAAATAGGGATGCTATACAACGTAACAAGTATAAATCTCAGATTTATATGAGATTAACATAAATTTATGATGGTTAACTATATATACACATTTTAATTCTATGTTCAGAATGGAAGGGATTGCATATCTATTTTTCTTTGAGAAACACAGGAATAAAATGTTTTAGCCATAAGATTTGTTTTTTATTTATTTTATTTTTTGTTTTATATAATATTTACATAATTTACATAAATAATTATTGAATATGGGTATTGAAATATTTATTTATGATTTCCACATTAAAATGTTAGAAATATATATAATTTATTCAAAATTTTTATATGGAGTTGAGATATGACATTTAAAAAAAAATTAATAACAAAATATATTTTAAAAATAATATAGTAGAGAGAAAAACTATTGACATATAACATTTTCAAAAATACTAATGATTATAGTACATGGATATACATTTTATAGCTTCCAATATAAGAGTATGAGTATTTAAAAATATACCAATAACAAACAAAACATTTTAATGTAGACAATATGGATCATAAGTAATATATTTCAATTGTGGTGTTGACAAAAATATTTCGAGTTCAACTATTTCAATTGTTATGTTGATTAAAATATTTCATTTTAAACTATGTACATATTTATATGAAGAGGCATCTTTATTTTAGAACAAGGCTTTCAAAATTTTAATTTAACTATCAATAATTATTATGTGAATGATAAAGATTTAACTTCATTGAAACGCCTCACGGCCAAACAATTATGATAATAATATTAATAATACCCACATGAATGAAATCATTTTAACATAATAATACCTTTTCTATTAAATACTAACTTGTCGATAATTAACATTAACCCAATAAATTATAGTAATATATGAATGGTCAATATTTTTCCCCATATATAATTGTTTTGTTCTAAATGTTAGCTTTGTATTTTTATTTGAATTTAGTTTGTTTTTTTAAAGGTTGATTCATTAAGATTTAGATGAATGACTTTAGGATTAATCACATCTTAGAATATGGTAGACATTTAGAACCGTCTCATGTGGTTAAGGTGGAGAACTAATCAATCTTAATGAATAAATAGTGTGGATGCATCATTGCTTGGAAATAGCCATTGAGAACTAGCCAAAATTAAATTAGTTAATTAATTATGAGAAAAAATATTAAAAACATTTTAAATATTTTTTCTTTTATTATTAAATAAATTTTTATTTATTAATAAAAAAAAATTTAATAATATTTTCCCTCATAATGAATTAACTAACTAATTTAATTTTGTCTAGTTTTTAACGACTAGTTCTCAATGGCTACTTCTCAACGTGATGCATCCACAATTTTTATTCATTCGGATCGATTACCTTCTCCACCTTGTCCCGAGGATGAACCACATTACATGGTTTGAAGCCTCGACCAAATCTTAATGATGTGATTAATCCAAAAGACATTCATCTACATTATGGATCACAAAAGTCTCAGATCATCACTAAGATTTGAATCTTGAATCATATAATATAAAATACATTCGTCTACATTATGGATCACAAAAGTCTTAAATCTTGAATCATATAATATGAAAGACATTCGTCTACATTATGGATCACAAAATCTTAGATCAATCATTAAGATTTGAATTTGTGTCATATAATATTTCATAAAAGGGTCCTTAACCAAATTATTTTCATGAATGAATTTAATTTTAAAATATTTATAATTATATTAATAAAAAAATCAATAATTATAATTACACTAAAATAAAAAAAAATTTAATCTTTATATATTATATATTTGTAAAATTTCAAATTAAATGAAATAAAATTTTCAATAAATTAATATTTAATATAGACTTTAAATGATCTAATATTGTTTGGCAAGATTCAATTTCCAAGAGGAATTAGGTAGAGTGGTTGAATTTGTGATTGCATAGAGGGAGGCCATATTAAATGAGTTCATGAAGCATGCATCTATAAGTGGATTAAAGCTCACCTGACATCCTCTTTTGTAAGTTGTAACCCTATGTCCTCATATTTTAAGCCCACAGATGTTGGGATCATTGGTGGAAATCTAGGATTTTTTCACCATCCTGAAATGTTACATTCCTATGAGGGATTCCCTAGAGCCACGGGGTCATGGGGTCAACATGACCAGATGAGGGATTTCCTAGAGCCATGGGGCGAGCATGACTGGATGAGGGATTTCCTAAAGCCATGGGGTCAACATGATGTAGTGGTCGAATGTCTTGTTGTGGCATTCATGAAATAGTTGTATGACAATGGTTTTGGGTTGTTTGTTGCATTTATGAAATAATTGTATTTTTTGAAGTTATCAATTCTCCAAAAAAAATCGTGTTTTAGTTAAAAAAAATAAAATTACCAAACAATATTATATATATTTATATCTCTTATCAGATTATAAAGTTATGTAAAAATAAAATTACCCAACACTATTATATATATTTATATCTCTGATTAGATTATAAAGTTATTTAAAAAAGGTCCACTCCAATTAGTAAATAAGATCATGTTTTTGTAGTTTAAAATTTAGAATGTTTTTTTTTGAATGGACACGTGGATTGAGGTTTTGAAGGAAAAAAAAATTAGTGTAAATTAAATAAGTTAAATTTATGATTTTAAAAAATATTTAACAATTTTTGACAAAATTGAAGAAAAAAGTTGAGAAAAAAGGTCATTTTTTTATTGGTTAAATTGCATTTTAAAAAAATACAATAATAAATTATCACGGAAAATATTTATATATATTCTATGGATCACAAAAGCCAAATTCCTAAAATTAGATCTTTTAATGATTAATAAATTTAGATTTTAAATAAAACTAATTTAATTAAAATTTTTAAAATAATGCTAAGTTCATATTTTTTATTTCAATTTTTAAATTTAATATTACATTATATTAATTATTACTTTCTATATGTTTAAAATTAATTGTAAAATATATTATGATTTAATTTCTCTTCTATAACATATTATATTATATTTTATATAAAATATATATATTTCAGTTTTATTAAAATTGCTATATTTACGCCGTAGGCGTATTTATTTGAAATCAACCCTCCTGGGTGTCCGAGTGTCATAATCGGAGCCCTTTGATCTGTTGTTAGACGATTGAAACGTCTTCCACCCTTGATCCACCGATTGAACTTTCAACTGATTCCTTGATTCGGTTCGGTTAACGGTATTTTTAACTGTCGATCCGTAACGACCGCACTCGGGGCAAAGAATCGAGTGTTTACATTCGATGGAACTACTCAACTAGGTTCCGTGCTTCCGATTTCATCCGACGTGACGAGGAGCTGATAATCCATTACCCGAAGAACAAGGTCTCTTGTTCTCCTCTCCTCGCTTCAATTATTGCCGAGATTGATCCGTACAAGCATGACCCCCGGGATTTGCCCGTGAGTATAATGGGTATCTCGTTAATTTTATTATGTTGTTGCATTCGTTAGATACTTTCTCACCGTATGTATATGTGTTGATCGGATTTCAGCGAAGGTTTGTTTTGAGAGAAAGAGTGGTATTTCTTCAGCCCGAGGGAATGGAAATATCCCAACGAGTCGCGACCAAACAGATCCGCCGGCTCCGGCTCATCGGAAAGCCACGGGAACAGAAAAGCCCATTTTTGTCATGTCGGAAACCATGTCGTCAAAGAAAGTGGGCGTAAGTTTTTTTCGAAGGAAGACCGCCGAAGGGCTTCAAGATTAACTGGATCATGCACGAATACCAATTCCCTGAAGAACCAATCTCTATATAATTCAAGAAAAACTTAATGGGAATTTAAATATAATTCAAGAAAAACTTAATGGGAATTTAAATATATTTCAAGAAAAACTTAATGGGAATTTAAAGAATTGATCATGGCTTGTGTTTTTTCAGTTGGACGATTGAGTGCTGTGCCGCAAGAAAGCGAGACATTCTAACCCGGTGGTTTCGAACCCACAACCGTAGTCCCCCGTCACCGTTGACGTGCAACAACAATCGATTATGCCCAAATTCAGCTTCCGTCTCTCGAGTGTCGAGAAATTCTTTGCCCATGAAGTACATGAGTCTCCAGAAATTCTTGGAGGTAGCACCAATTCCTTCATCGCCTTTCCGATACGTGCAACATACATTTTCACACTATTTAAGCAAAACTAATCGATTCATTCTTTTTTCGCATTCAACGGATATATTGTCTTCGGGTATTCGTTTTCCGTGAAGAAGGGTTTCGAGTTACTCACTTCAACTTACGGGAATTGCGTGATAGACAGAGAGAACATCAATCTCAAGTTTCATCATCGCAACAATATAAATCGTGTTACCGAAACACGAACTCTCCGGAATCGGTAGGTCCCATGGAAAGAAAGGGAGAGATTACATGGTCCCTTTGGAAGCCCACGAAAGCACGAGAAGAGATTTTTGGAAGACCTCTTCAAATAAGGCCATTGGAACTTTAGTCTCTCTCGCATAAATGAGATTACCAATATACTGAAGGAACACGGAAAGGTAGAAGCAAAAAATGTGTTTTATTGGTTTCGAATACTCACGCACGTCAACGAAGAGGAAACGAAAAAGGAGACCATTCAAATGCAACATGTCCTGGATTTGAATCACCGCCTCGAGTTCCGAATAAAAAGAATACTCGTGAAAAGTTTGGAGGGTCAAACTAGTTCCTCTCCAACTAAGGGTAAACTATACTTTGTTTTTAAACGAGTCTTAAGAGTTTCCATTTTTAGTTGCTTTCTTAACTTGCCCGTGTATGTTCAGTCGATTGTATGATCGTGGATTATTCAAAGGATATGGCCAAGTTTTCGTTACGGGTAAATATATTTTGGGGCGCTTTATGGGCGTGATATGGGCGCTTTGTTATCTCTTCCTTTCTTGATATGGGCGAGTCTCGTTATCTCTTCCTTTCTTGACTCTTAAATCTAGGTTTCACATATGTTGTTCACTCGTGATTCGTTCCCCATGTAATTTATATTATGGTGTAGGGAGGTACAAATACTTATATTATGGTTTAATATAAGTCCGAGACTTCGTTGACTTATATCAAGTGTAGCACCGATCCTCGATTACTATCGGAAATACAAGGCTCTTTAATTAAGTGTAGAGTGTCTCCTTTCAAAAATTAACACGTAAATAAGACTTGTAAAAGTTTTTCGCCTCTTATTTCTTTCTTCACACAAATATTAAACTTATGGAAATATGCAATAGTTTGATAAAATTTCTTTGTAGTGTTTCACCTTAGCAAGATTAGTTTTGTGACACTTAAGAGAGGATGATTTTTATGCAGTGATATGATATTCTTTATGTATAGGCTTATATTCTATAGACATAGTTTGGGTCACCTGGTTATTGTGTGCTTATGATTATATCTATGGTTGTGTGTAAAAGACTAATTTTGGTTAAGTGCATATTATCAATGTTTTCACTTTTGGTATCCTAGTTTTGACATAGCTGATTTGATTTATACATTGTTTATTATGTTAATAAGATTTCGGAATCATGGTTTAATATGTAAATAAGATTTGGTAAATGGTTTTTTTTTCATTAGTATTTGAAATTTACCGATATAATGTCATTGGCACAATCAACGTTTAATTATTAGATTTTTTAAAATTATTTTTCATACATCGATTTATTTGACACTCGTTATGTACTTAACGACACATTTCTATTCATTTTACATTACTAATATTGACCATATCTACAACATATTTCTATTCATTCCCAGATTACTAAAGTACTATAGATATCTTTCTTAGCATCTACAACATATTTCTATTCATTCCAGATTACTAAAGTACTATAGATATCTTTCTTAGCAACTATAGGATCTCTCTAAGAATCTTACTGGCGTTTCCTTTGCAACATTTAATGATGGTGCAATTGCTAGTTAAAATTAAAAAAAAACATCAATAAGTTATTACAACTAAACACATCGTGTTAAAAAAATATTAAATACTAAAAATAACAATTATTTCTCATAACCACTCTGCATAAACATAAATGACCATAAAACAAAAAAATAGGAGTCGTCTAACGAGTCGGAGGAATTGCCCGTGACAGTCAAAAATTAGCTGGAATCCGAGCCAAAAAAAATTTTTAAAAATCTTGTAGAAACGAAAGTGTTTGAATCTCGATTTTGACATTGGAAATGGATTCAAGACCATCAAAAAACCCGTAGGACACCCAAAATATTAAACTTTGATAGTTATAACATGGATTTAGAAAAATTCTCGCTGATTTTTCTGAAAATCTTATCGGAATTTTCATGATTTTCACGGCGATTCCTCCGGCTAGTTAGACTACGGCAAAAAAAATATATCACTAAATTTTTTATCACCAAACCATAAATAAACGCAAAATAACCTTTTTTGTTATTGCATGAATGTACGACCATAAAACAAAAAGGAAATGACCATAAAACACAACAATATATCACTGAAATTTTTATCAACCAAACCATAAATAAACGCAAAATAACGTTTTTGTTATTGCATGAATGTACGACCATAAAACGAAAAAAATATATTACACTAAATTTTTTTATTTACCAAACCATAAATAAACGCAAAATAACCTTTTTTGTTATTGCATGAATGTACGACCTTTACTTTACAATTTAGTGGTGGGCCTGCAACGTTAAATGGTTCCGCGATAACAGCCTTGTTCTGTCGTTTGATTTTCACTCACTCATTATGTGACCTCAATTTGAAATATCATTGTATGTCCTCTTGGGTATTTAAAATTCCTGGAAATGATTGACAAAACCGAAATTAATTTCTGGAAATGCTAATTCATATTATAATCATACGTGCAAGTGAATCAAATGTCCTCTTGGGTATTTAAAATTCCTTGAAAAGATTGACAAAACGGAAATTAATTTCTGGAAATGCTAATTCATAATACAATCATACGCGTAAGTGACTGAAATCTCTAGAATCTTTATATTCCTTGCTCACCGGCGAACGTAAGACTATTAACGTGCTGCATATTGGTTTGTTCAAAAACATACATATTCAATATCATTCGTCTCTGTGCCAGGTCCACTGTAGAAGTGGTCTACTCCCAATTCAGTTAAAAAGTCGGATTGAGAAGAACATATTTCGGCCAAATCAAATACACTCCCTTCTAATGCAGATGCAAGTCCTTCAAAAAGATCGGAATAGGGTAATTTCTGGTGCGGTAAATTTGTACCTTCTATTTCGACCAGATTAACATCTGCCACATCGGAGCTCATGCGCTTCCAGTCATTGTTCACAACTAGGTTGACATAAGACTGGGAGGAATTCTTTGTTTCTTTAATATTACACAGTTTGAGCGCACGGTCTGTACTATGAATTTCACTGCATCTATAAGACTTGCAGCTGTTCGGTTTTTCAAATTCGGACTGTCTCACCGCCGTTGTTGCTTTTGTAGCGAAGCAGGATTATCCGACCTCCTGTTGAGATTATGTTTACTCGATTTCGGTTGGGTGTCGTTCATTGGAAGCAGCTTCTTGCAAAGGTGAGAGTTCCAGTATTTCTTGATTTCGTTGTCTGTTCGTCGAGGCAGTCGTCCTGCAATTAGTGATCAGCTGCACGCATACATATAGCATATAATTCACTCTTAATGTAACAATAATTCTAAAATTGGAGTGTCTGACATGGGAAATCATGAATTGTGCTGTCGATATATATAAGAGTGTTTTTTCTGCCCGAAAAAAATATATGACTTACATTACATTTTACACTAACCTTCCAACCATGTCAATAATTCTAAATATCAATGAATTGTAACACGTGAATGAATTGAGTTCAGTAATTCTATACATACCGATTGCCAAGAAGGCGATGCATCGGGAGAAATGTTTCCGCGTTTAATATCCATCGTAATCTGCAGCTCTTTCCACACCTCTTAAGACCTGCAAAACTAAATTCTGCAAGCTTAATTCCGCTTACCCATACATATTTAAATCTGCATTGAGCCACCAGCATAAAAAATTATTGAGATTTACCTGCTTTTTCGGGGAGATATGTCCATTTCTATCGCCACGAATTCGAATTTATTTGGAGAGAATTATGTCCTCCTTTTGGGTCCAGGCGCAGGGGTTGAGCCCTTGTTTTGAGCATCAAGGAGATCTGCCCATCTCAGATTTTCCTTTGTAATTCGTAATGACTAACTCGACAGTTTGATGATCTACTTTGACAGGAACAATTCGACAGAGCGCTGATCTCCTCGGAGGGCCGACGATTATATATAGAAACAGCAACTAGATTCTTAGTGCTTAAGAATTACTGCACTAATTCTTTACCTACCGAAAATGAGCATGTCACAAATTTATGCCTTTGACTTTTGTGGCATATACCACTACAATATAAGGGGATTTAAGGGGATTTTAAGACAATTTAAGATAATTTTTGGGTAAATTGTTTTTATTTGACACAAAAGAAAACTTGTGTATTGTCTTAAATATTGTTTATAAGTGGGTGTCTCAAATTAAATCGTCTTAAAATTAAATTGCCTTAAAATATTGTCTCTATAAAGAATATATAACACAAGCATTTTTATCTCTTCAGAGACAATTTCATTTTTGTCTCTCCAAAGTCAATTTCATTTATTGTCTCTTATGAGAAAATTTCATTTTTGTCTCTCCAAAGTCAATTTCATTTTTGTCTCTCTAGAGACAGTTTCATTTATTGTCTCTTATGAGACAATTTCATTTGTCCCTCCAAAAACAATAGTTGGAATTAAAATAAATCAATATAAAAATATTTAATTAAAAAAATCTACAATATCATTGAATAATTCATGTTAGGGTATAGTGGAATTGAACCACCAACCTCCTGCGTGCTTTTCCATTGAGCTAGCACCCTTTAAAGAATTATGTGAGGAGTTATGGAAGTCCATTTGTCCCTTTGAAACCAAGAACTCTAAAATATTTAGGAAGTCCATATGAACACGAATAATGGAATGGTTATTCAAGGATCTCTTTAAAAAAATTAAGAAAGAAAAGAGAATGAACAATAATGAATGATAGAGAGAACCATATATCTGACTCCACTGATGGTAGTGTGGCGTGACTTTAGGAACAATGTCATGAGAAATATTCTGCATGGGCTATGCAAGAGCCTCCTTATTAAGTTGTATGTACTCACTCCTAGTGATTATCCGGTAAGGTAGGCTTGTTATGCCTTAGGCTGTATAGGCCGTCTGGAATGCATAAGGTATCCATATCAAGTCTCTAAGGAGTTTGACAATGATGCTCTCAAACTAAACAACTAAAATGGCAATGAATAATTCAACATTGCTTCTATTAACAAAAATCCATCTTCAAAACCTCACACAATACCATACCATTACAGGGCTACTTCCCTCTATTTGCCCAATAGTTCTGTGTGTCAATGAAATTTTCACGGAAATGAACTAAATCATTTCGTGTTTATAGGCGCAATTGGGACCTAGAAATGCAATGAAAGTGCAAAATGAAGGAGTATTTAGTCAAACATCCCAGTTTTTCCAATCAATAATGACAACTATAATTTACATTGTACTTCCAATGCATACAAGGAACATTTCATCTTGCACATGTGCACTCATGAAGACCTACATGTCCAACCTTCAAGGAGAAATATTTGCTGCAATTGGATGATTTGTCAAAGAAAGAACATATCTCCCCACATGTATGATTTTTCATTTTGCAATCATGATTCCCCTCATGATCTGCCAAATTCTTACATTGCTCCTCTTCATTTTCCTAGTCTTGGTGTATTCGAGAGAACAATACATGCACTTCTCAACGCAAACATGGCTACCCATACAAGGGTGATCAAAGGAATGACCTTTCTCTAAAACACGTCGCCAAAAGCAGTCAAAACACTTGCAACCACATACAGAGAGTCCCTGTTTCAATTCTGCAAGAGCCAAAACTTCCTCCAGTTGTAACTTTTTCACATCATCATTCCCAAAAAATTTTGTGGTGTTGCAGCAAAGCCACCTTTGAACTCGATCACACCATTTATCAGAAAATGCCTCTATGAAGTCCCGTCACCACTTTTACCTCTTCTATCCAAGGCATTTTCTAGTATTGATCTGAGATGAATTAAAATCTAATAATTTGATGTAGATTCATCTAGAGGCGCAAGCTCCAGGCCAGTATCTTACAAATCAAAGAAGAGGTCCCCAAGTACTATTGGCGCATCAATTACCTCTTCCTGAGAGTCAAAATTCATAAGTGCCTTTTTGGCTCCTACCATAGAAATGCATCCTACCTTAACTGCAGAAACCAAGTTCCCACGAAGGATATTCACCTTCATCGCAACATGTTTCAAATCTACAGAGGTCCAATCTCTCACTGCTATCTCAAAAATAACAAGCTTCAAATCTCTCAAGAAGGTACGACCACTCTCATAACTATGTCTCAACTCTATTATGGTCAAAGCAATATCAGATAGGCATTTTTGATGATATTCAGTTCGAGTAAAAGGAGCCATTGTAGCAAGTACAACCACTCCTCCATACATCTTGGTAAGAAATTTTTCAGGAGATCTTTGACAAATTTGGAGAACTTTTTGATGGAATTCATCTTTTAATTCCTCTACATTAGAGACATCAACATCCTTGATAGCTATGTAGAACACTCCTTTGAATATTTTTTCATCTTCCTTCACCAAAATTACCCCACTTTGGAAACACTGAAAGATAACTCACATCTCCTTCTTGAGATGAAAATCCTGAATAAGAAGCAAAGTATCACGATTGGTAATTAATCCTTAAGTAGCTACAGTAAAATAAAGATGAAAGCTAAGGCCACTATTTAATATGAGAAATAAATTGGTAAACCAGTAAAATCAAACGAATAAAGAACAAACCTTCTTGTTGAATGTTGTTAAATTAATCAAGGCAGCATTTAGGACTGAGAGTAACATATCTTCTTGCTCTATTATTTCAAAACTCCCTAATCCCTCAAATTCCATCAATACATAAAGGCACTGTGAATCCATTGAACTGTCATCTACACTCCATTAGTGCATATTTCCCCGGCCACATAAAAAAGAGAGCCAGATAAATGGTTTAATAAGAATGATTTTCCACTACTTTGTTTGCCCATTGATGAGACAACCTTGATTTTACCATCCCACTGACTCAGGAAAACTTCATACAAGCCGAAATGCAACAAAATGGCTAGTGATGTGCTATCTTCATAAGTGAGGTGTAGATGTATTTGAAGCTCATCAAGTAGGGGTTGTAATCCATTGTTTTCAACACGAGTTATTTGGACGGGTAAAAGACATGTAAGTTGACGGACCCAATTTCCCAAAGGATTTTTTAGATAATGAGGGAGTGAGAGATGTATATTGTTTGAGTCATGCCTTTTAGACATTTGAAATTTGAATTAAATCCTGATATTCGAAAAGTCCTTTCCTTTTTCCTGCTTTAAATGTCCAATAAGATTCTTCAAGTGTTATTCAAGGATCTCTTTAAAAAAAATTAAGAAAGAAAAGAGAATGAATGATAATGAATGATAGAGAGAACCATATATTTGACTCCACTTATGGTAGTGTGGCATCATATACAAGAAAATTCCTCATCCAATAATAGAGTTCTTCTGAAATGGAAATATATTAGTTAGTGGGACCAAAATGTTGTTCATTTTCTGATCCTCTTATAAAGAGCAGAAAAATTGTCACAACTATTTCCAAGTTCTCCTAGAAGTTATTAACCCCAAACCAAAATAATGTACCCATCACAAAAAGAGAGGAGAAATAAATAATATACAAGTCCTTGTCTGAAGATTCAAGTATATTTAATTCACAAGACCTCTTCTTGACCCTTTACTTAGCATATCTTGGAGGGATGACGAAGTGCACCTGAAACAAAAAATAGTTGATGGTCAATGGTGGTTGCACTTTTCTGTCAATGAGCAATCCCAGTAGCAAGAGCATGAAGTTTTCTACTTTACGAAAAAACATGAACTAAGAGCATATAAGACAAACATTCATTAAAAAATAATTAAAAAAAGAAAAAGTGTTTAACAAAATGTTTGAAGCAGGAAAAACCAATTATTTTGTTTTTTTTGAGGAAATAATTTGAACTACAAATCAAAATATTCTACCGCAATATCAATGTGAAGAATGGATGGAAAAAATAACCTACAAGAATCGAAACTGCCTTAAAAAATCACCCTATATTCGAGTTGTAAAACTCAAAAATTATCTCCATCCCATAGAAATGAAGTATAAATATTAAATATATGCTTTTCAACGTTGATTGCAAAGGCATACCAAAATATTCCTTTCTGCTTGCAATACAGTTGTAGCAGCCTTGGTGAAAATATATTGGTTTGTTTGACTCTGCATTTCCAGGTTCTCGTCTTTCCATTTCCAGTTTTTGTGTAGTTGGATAATTACAGTAATGAGTTCACTCAGCCTAGAATCAGGGATTCCATCAAACACCAGAATCCCTGGATGGTTGGTTCAATAAAATATCCTCTACCTAGAACAATACAATGTTATTAAGTGCTACATATGAAATAGCTAAACATAATTAGTAAAATGTACCAGAGTAAAATGTCATGGGGGATTTCTAAGCAGAGTGCTGTCGGTTTCTTCCCTAACCAGTGTAATCAGTCAAACTCTCCTTGCGAACTAGTACCATATGTTTCAATGGTTTCTACTTCCAAGGATTTGCAGGATTGTGAATCATCTGTTTTGACCATTGCAAGAGTATGGAAAGCCTGTAAAGGAGGGAGAGCCAACCATTCAATCACTTCTAGTTAGACCAAAAATAATACTCTCTAATTTCGTTGATGTGCAGATACTAAAACAAACTATGTACATTCTTTCAGAACTTGTATTTGCAAGTGATATTGTGGCTCAAATTCTTTCCAAGGAAAACTCAGATTTTGAGTGTAATTTGGTTGCTCTTTTAAAGAAAGGAGTTGTTGATTCTGCACTCTTATATATGTATGACTTAAAACTACATGCATTTTGGGTTCAGATTTAAACCTAAGTTAGAATTTTGATAAAAATTACTGCAGAATTGTATAGAAGATAGATTCAAATCTTCACTCACAGCATAGTTTTAGATCACACAATTAAAGGAAATAAAGCTATGGTAAATGGAGTCATCTTGGCAATTACAACAAGCCCCACTGGAAACCATTTTCAACCTATAATATTGAACCATGTATGGTATTTTGAGAGGTAGATGGCATTTGGAAAGATACATACAAATCCAATTTCCTCTAGCGATTGAGGCCCATAAAAGGAACAACCACTACCCTGCATATAGGATGGGTTTTGTGGGAGAGATTTGCCATGAAAATAAATCATGGTAAAACTCCTTCACTGACTTTTGAGAGGTCGATAGCATATGGAAAGATCCATAGAAAGCCAATTTCCTCTGGGGATTAAGGCCCATAAAATGAACATCCACTACCCAGCATATAGGATGGGTTCTGTGGAAGAGATGTGCCTTGAAGATAAATCATGGTAAAACTCCTTCACTAACTAAGGCCCACATAAAAAAACATACAATCCCCAAAATATATGATGGGTTCTATGGGAGAGATGGACCTTGCAAAGAAATCATGGTGAAACAAGCTTGCCGGGTGATTTAAGACAGAGTTGTTTTTATTTCCAAATTCGTCATAATTCTCTACGTGATAGCGCATGTTAATAATATTCTTCTAGATTTCAACATTTGAAATGAATAGAACAAAAAAAGTAGATAACGCCAAATCTAACAACAATACTTATAATCCCAAAATTTCCATGTGGAACTACCTTCGATTATAATTGCCAGAAACTAAACACTGATCAATTACCAACCATACAATATCTTCCAATAGAAATAGAAAAAGGCCATAGGACCTTCCAATTACAGACCCGATGTTCGACATTCAAAAAGATCAGATAACATCAAACATAAATAAATAAAATAAAGCAGAGGCCCGCAAAATAACATATAAAATGCACTTTTGGACAACTTGATTGAGCCTTTCAATATGTAGCTGGAGAAGCACTCAAGAAAAATGACTCTCCACCTACACACAACTAACAAGTGCAGCTAAGAGCGATGATTAATTTCACAAAATCATCCATGGAAAAGTAAATTAAGAAAGTTCTGCAGAATCAAGGTAAAAGAGACCGAATGACCTATAAATTGGGAATGTTGGTTTCATGGGATCACTTATGAACAGGTAAGATTGAGAAAGTGATGCAAAGTGTAGTGTACCTTTGTTGCTTCTGGCTATACCCCTCTCAGGACGACTTTGCAAGATCCAACAAAACCCAATACTGCCTTCATGCATTGCAACTCCTACCCTAGCACGATCAACAATTAAAATCTCAGCATCAATCACCACAAACATTGCAAGTGAACTGACTTCTCTCCATAACTCAATGCACACGGAACCTTTAAGATCTCCAAAATCAACGAACTAAAAGCTGCATCTAGGTCTATATCACTGTGCGATACATCCACCGCAACCAATATCAGAAGATTGACCTAGAGTTGCGATTTCATTGTCCACTTGATGTTCTAAGAACCTACCACAAACAAAAACCTAAGAGTCGATGCATTTCCTAGCACCGTCTCATCGATAATTGTCCAATCAAAGGGGCTAAGTGCTAAAATGTTCTTGGGACTACCTTCTTAGAATCTTACGCTCCATAATTTGTTAGACATAGTGGTAAAGTCTAGAGGCATGACGAAGAGCCTAAAAATCCCTGCAAATGGAGGCAAGGCTAGCCCTATCAAAACCCCTGCAAAAGGAAGCAAGGTTGGCCCTGTCACTACAGGCTACAAAAGGAGGCGAGTTTGGCCCTGTCACTGTAGTCGCGATTGGCCTTGTCCCTCGATTCGAGAGGGAAAACAATGTAACAATGCTTCTTCGGAAGAGTCGACCAGTCAACCTCGAGCTCCTATTTCGACCTCCTTGTAACAATTACCTGTCTCCAACCTTCATCGTGTCTACTTCCCCTCTTCTTTTTCGTCATTTTTTTTCTCCTTGAACGAATTGTCTTAATTTCAACTTTACTACAATTAAAATAGTTTTAATTTTTAAACTAAAATAATAATTTAGGATTTTAAAACAAAATATTAGTGGACCTTAAAAAAAAATGTTTAAGAGTGATATAATTGTTATGTGGATTAGTGATATAATTGTTGTGGTTGTTTAATAATTTATTGTTTTTATAAATAGAGGATTACTATTTTTTTTATTCATGAGGATTATTTTTTAAGATATTTGTGCATAATTTGGGTGTAAGTTTAAAATAATCCAACATAAAATGTTTTTTTTTAGTTCTTTAAAGAGGATAGAGATTAAAGTACAAATTAGATTATAAAGGGATATGATGATTTTTTTAATTAAAATACGTGTAGTGATTAGATGGAACAGAAGCAAAGAATTTCACCTTATATGAAAGTAAAATTTAAATAAGTGCACTTTAATGAAAACACAATCCTTGTAGCATGATAACATATACAAAACAAGCACATGAACTGAAAGAGCTATAAAAGAAGCATATTAGAATCCATTTGATATTTGAATGAAGTGTTAGAAAGTAAATCATAAAGACACTGTACCATGGGCTACCCTATCAAGCTCTTACATGCAGTAGTGGAAGTGCTCTCAAGTCTAAAATGGATGAGGGTAGTGATGAGAAGCTTTTGACACCTTTGTAAGTAAATCCACCCTCTAGAATGAGGACTTGCACCTATCCTTTATAGAACAGGATAGGAGGAGAGATAATGTAGTCGAGGGAAGATAAGAGGATCAAATTGTGGGTTAAAGGCTTGTGTGCTAGATCATTTTGGATGTCACAATTCCTCTCTAGTGAATTTTCTCTCTTTCAAAACTAGGTTTGGTCAAAGTACACACCTGCTCAAAACGCTTCGTAGCTAATGTTTTTCCTTTAATTGACAAATATGTTGAAAGTATATTTAGTGAGGTGCATGTCTTCTAAAATATGTGTTGTTTTAGCATGTAATACTCATGATAATGCATTTAATGTATGAGCAACAAGTCAACACAACACCGTGGCACTGCTTCTCCATGATATCTATTTTTTTCTTATTATGAAGTTCCAACCTACTAGAAATAGTTCAATATGGTGCCCCCTTTGTAACGACTTGTTGTTTTCATTTTGTAACCATATATAGCTATTTATTTTCGTTTGTATGGATGAAATACAAAAATTTCCTAGAATTATCCTCATTGAGCAAACCTTCTCCAAGATTTTTCACTGTTTGAATGGTTGAAACATGAAATCTGCCAGTAATAATCCCTTGTGACTATATCACCTCTCAATATTTCCCTTTCTCATTGTAATAATTAACATTTTTGAATGAAAGTAGATCTAATTCGACTTCATGAAGAAAAGAAACCTTGCCTATTTCGCTAGGTTGAATTGCATCATTACCTAGCTAACCCAATCATTATCATCCTCCTTAACCTCAATCCTTGCATCCTCCTTGATTGCACATACAACTCAACCCCTCTCTACTCCTTCAACTGAGATGAAAAGGATTAAATTTCAATAGGAAGAATCAACATGATGAAGAAACTCTAGTAAGTTTCAATCCCTGCATCCTCCTTGACTATTCTTGTGACTCAACCCGCTCATCTCCCTCTCATATCCTTCAAATCGGATAACAAGGCCTCAATTTAAATAGGAAGAATAGGGAGGATCAGGAACCTCGAGCAAGTTGTAGTTCATGCATCCTCCTTTTCTTCATATGTATCTCAACCCCCTTAGCTCCTTCAACCTGGATAAAAAGACTTAAATGGGAAGAAATGGTGGGATCAAGAACCTCCTGCGAACAACAATAGAAAATAATGGACAGATCAAACTGCGTCATTCAAACCAACAATATAACAAGAGTTTCTCCCATGGGGTATTAAAAAAGAAAATGTTGAAGAATTTGTTCCATATTTGAAATTTTAATAAACTAGAAGCTCAATGATATATAAACAAGTGAAATGTGCTTTGTAATAAATTAGAGGTTTGTAATGAACATTTCAAATATGACGTTTGAGCTTAAATATATTGAAGGAGAAAAGGAAATACATGTTGTGCATCTACAACACAAAACCACCTACATATTGAATGGTAAGTCCTCCATTCAAAAAAGAGAAAAATACCACCAATTTTGCTTGGATCATAACCTAAGAGGAAATAATTTTTAAAGGAAAACCATTCCAAAACTAGCTAAGCTAATAAAACAAGGGCCTAAATTTTTTGGAGTAGATTTAAGGCTTATGCATGATGTTCATTAAATATGGATAGATGAAAGCTTTTATGATACTTGTCATATTGGCACACACCCAAGGAAAAACTTTGTTCCAAAAGTAGTAGAAGTTCTAGAAAAAAAGGTTTTCATGAGAGATCTAGTCAGATAAAATTGGTTGAAAAGATAGATGAGAAAGGATGAGGGAAAAAACGAAATCTAAAAAATATACACCAACACAATATCATTTTATCCCTAAACTGCTCAACCCTAGCAAGCTCTCAATGCATATCAAATTTTTACATTGGCTTGTATTTATTACTTCAATCAATTGTAAATGCAGGAAATCTACTCATCAATAAAATCCAGGCCTTTGAAATCTGAACCAAAGAGGAAGGCGCATCCTATGTACACCCAACCTGCACTTTGTAGCAAGAGGAAACCCAAAAGAAATATGGAAATGAGAAATAAAGGTAAGAACAAAGGTTTACATCCAATTAATTGCAATATATAAGCCCAAAAATCACTTCCCACCATACCTCTGAGTCTTGCTATCCCATGGGTGATGGTAAATGATGGCGAATGACCATGATATCGGTAGTTGTTCCCTTATCTATTTTTAAGGAAAGTTCCTAACTAATGAATGAGTCTTGTGCCATTGGTATTGTGGCAAGCAAGTTATCTTCCAAATATATTATGGAGGTGTGAGCCAAAATGTCCATTCTCCTCTGATCCGTCTAGAGCATTACAAGGACCCATCACTATTTTGCTCAAAAACCTCTAAATGATAAAACCTCTGACTTTCTAAAGCGTGCACCCTAATGCTACTCATGGTAGTTTTTGGTCTTTCCAAATGATGTCCCCATTCATATTTTGGAGAACTAGACATGAGTAATTATCTCATCCAAATCCCAAAGGTTTTTATTATCTTTAATTTGAACAAGGTCCTACAATTTGAGATTAAGTAATGTATGTTTAATCCCAACTCTTACTAGCTCAAATAATAAGGGAAGATAGGAGAGTTGTCTCATGTCCAACTATTTGAGTGAAAGCTCTGTTCATTTCTCTTGCCACCACATGAGTGCACCTAAAAAATAGAATATTGCAAGGGCCTTCGAAAGTGGAATTTATAAGCCAACACCTATCATTATGTTTCCTAGCAAGTGATTGAATTCACAAAAGAGGAATTTTTAAAATGAGGGTTTTTTATATGACCGATGAGCTCGACATTCCTCAATTTGGGCTCGATATTCATCTTGTATACCATGTTCGTGAAATGGCATGATGGAACTCAAGGAAACTTTGGAATGAGAAATTCCACAACCATAAACCCATTGACGACATGAAAATATGTCATAGATCAAAGTATTATAACCCCAAACCTCTTCTGAATTGAAATAAAAGGAAAACCTAGTTAACCCAGTCATTATCATGTCCCCTTAACCTAAGTCCCTGCATCCTCCTTGACTGCACATACAACTCACTTCCTCTCCACTCCTTCAACTGGGATGAAAAGGATTCAAATTCAATAGACAAAATCAACGGGATGAAGAAACTCGAGTAAGCTACAGTCCCTGCATCTTCCTTGACTATTCCTGTGACTCTACCCACTCATCTCCCCCTCATCTCCTTCAACTCGGATAAAAATGCTTCAGTTTCAATAGGAAAACCAAAATGTTAATGGCACACACCCAAGGAAATACTTTGTTCCAAAACTAGTAGAAGTTCTAGAAAAAAAGGTTTTCATGAGAGATCTAGTCAGATAAAATTGGTTGAAAAGATAAATGAGAAAGGATGAGGGAAAAAATGAAATCTAAAAAATATACACCAACACAATATCATTTTATCCCTAAACTACTCAACCCTAGCAAGCTCTCGGTGCATATCAAATTTTTACATTGGCTTGTATTTATTACTTCAATCAATTGTAAATGTAGGAAATTTACTCATTGATAAAAACCAGGCCCTTGAAATTAGAACCAAAGAGGAAGGCACAAGATTTTATGCTATGTACACACAGCCCTACACTCTGTAGCAAGTGGAAACCCAAAAAAAATATAGAAATGAGAAAACAATGTAAGAACAAAGGTCTACATCCAATTAATTGCAATATATAAGCCCAAAAATCACTTCCCACCATACCTCTGAGACTTGCTATCCCATGGGTAATGGTAAATGATGGCAAATGACTATGATATCAGTAGTTGTTCCCTTATCTATTTGTAAGGAAAGTTCCCAACTAATGAATGAGTCTTGTGCCATTGGTATTGGGGCAAGCAAGTTATGTGAAAAATATATTATGGAGGTGTGAGCCAAAATTTCCATTCTCCTTTGATACGAGCCATTTCATCGTTGTTTAAAGCTTGGTATTCACCAAAAGATCCGTCTATAGCATTACAAGGACCCATCAATATTTTTCTCAAAAAACCTCTAAATGATAAAACCTTTGACTTTATAAAGGGTGCACCCTAATGCTACTCATGGTAGGTTTTGGTATTTCTAGATGATGTCCCCATTCATATTTTGGAGAAAAAGACATGAGTAATGATCTCATCCAAATCCCAGAGGTTTTTATTATATTTAATTTGAACAAGGTCCTACAATTTGAGAGTAAGTAATATATGTTTAATCCCAACTCTTACTAGCTCAATTAATAAGGGCAGATAGGAGAGTTGTCTCATGTTGAACTCTTTGAGTGAAAGCTCTGTTCATTTCTCTTTCCAATAATACCACATGAGTGCACCTAAAAAATAGAATATTGCAAGGGCCTTCGAAAGGGGAATTTATAAGCCAACACCTCTCATTATGTTTCCTAGCAAGTGATTGAATCCACAAATGAGGAATTTTTAAAATGAGGTTTTTTTATATGACTGATGACCTCGACACTCCTAAATTTGGGCTCGATATTCATCCTGTATACCATGTTCGTACAATGGCACGATGGAACTCGAGGAAACTTTGGAATGAGAAATTCCCCAACCTTACACCCATTGATGGCACGCAAATATGTCATAGATCAAAGTATTATAACCCTAAACCTCTTCTGAATTGAAATAAAAGGAAAACCTAGTTAACCCAGTCATTATCATGTCCCCTTAACCTAAGTCCCTACATCCTCCTTGACTACACATACAACTCAACTCCTCTCCACTCCTTCAACCGGGATGAAAAGGATTCAAATTCAATTAGACAGAATCGACGGGATGAAGAAAATCAAGTAAGCTACAATCCCTACATCCTCCTTGACTATTCCTATGACTCAACATGCTCAAATCCCCCTCATCTCCTTCAACTTTGATAAAAATGCTTCAATTTCAATAAGAAGAACAGGAAAGATCGGGAACCTCGAGCATGTTGTAGTCCATGCATCCTCCTTGGCTTCGTCTGCAACTCAACCCCCTTAGCTCCTTCAACCTGGATTAAAAGACTTAGATAGGAATAAATGGTGGGATCAAGAACCTCCTGCAAACTGAAATAGGAAGAAATGATCATATCAAATTGCGCCATTCCATCACTAAGAAGCTTTGGTTTGCAAGGCATTGATTCGCATATGGGGAGAGATATCATCACAAATAAAGAAGAGGAAGAAACACTTACTAATGTGTTCTAATTGTTTGAGCTAGAGGAAGGACATGATATAGCCTAAGAAAAGTGGATGCAATCCAAACCAAACAACCTATGAATTTTAAAATCCTAGAGGTAATCCCAACTTTTTATTACACTTTTGACTTGAAAGCACCTTTTCTTAGTCTCAATAAATGAAGTAAATAGTCTAAACCCCTTGGAGAAGGAAATTTGAGAAAAAATAATTAGCATGAACAAACAAATAATCCAATGAGTTGAGATGAAAGGGGTATCCCTTTATAAACAAGCATCCATAGGCTTGTTAGAGTTAGTATGAATATTTACTAGAAGGTGAGTAGTCTTCACATCACCAACCACATCCAATAGAAAGGTACCAATCCCTACAATAGAAATTATGTATCCAAATAAGGTGTAGTCAATACCAATAATATCATCGTATGAATCTATTTCAATATTATTTGCAAAGTACGTTTCCATACATGTGTGAAAGAAACAATCCATCTAGTTAGAAAAAGGAAGTCTTTTTGAAGGGCTCAAGAAACCCACTTGAAGGAGACAAGAAGGGTTTGAAACCATGGAATACAAGTTTATCTATGAACCCTCATTCTTCAACCCTTAGGAGAAATGTTAATATTCAATAGTCTACTCTTAGATTATATCCTAATCTCATATTAATCTTTGATAACATTGTTGTTCCCTTCAATTGATCGAACAAATCATCAATCCTCAACAACGGATACTTATTATTAGTGGTCACCTTGTTCAATTGCATGTAATGAATGCACAATATAATAGTACCATCCTTCTTCTTCACAAACAATATTGGTTTGCCCCATGGTGATATACTTTCCCTAATGTATTACTTGTCCAACATTTCCTTCAACTGCAACTTTAGCTCTACCAACTGTGGAGTGCTCATCTTGTATGGTTTTTTTTTATGTTGGTTTTTCCCTTGGTACCAAATCAATAGAAAAATACACTTTCTGTGAGGTGAAATATTTGAAATATCTGCAGGAAATGCATCTTGAAACTATTGTAAAACTGGGTACTTGCTCAAGATATCTGCATCCTCAGCTTCCTTATCTTTGTCACTAGAAATATCTACTGCAAATAACACACACTTGTTCCTACAACTACACTTCGTCTGCATAGTTTTCACCATTATAATTGATGTTTCCTTCATCTTACCTTACAAGAATATATGTTCTCCATTGTCATCCAAGCACTCAATAGCTTTGTCATAGTAGTCCACTTTGTTCATATGGAGATACAACTAGTCCATACCTAAAAGCATGTTATACGAACCCAATGAAAATACATTCAAATGTGTTGATGTAGGCATACCATTCAAATCAAATGCATAAGCTCTTACCCAATGATGGACTCGCTTCTTTGTACATCTATCCAACAGCACTAACCAAGACTCTGCACGCACTTATTCATTCCAATTAACCATGCTTCTGCATCCTATGTTTTCTTCATTTCCCCATCGAATGTAAGTGGATTTTATTTCTTGAACTCATCCAGAAAATATCCCCTATCACTCCTCCTGTAGGGATGATAACAATGATGACCATGATACCTATCAGAACCATAACAAGAATAGTACATGTGTCCATCACCCCTCCTTTTCGGAGTATCCAAGAACCTGACATCCCTTCTCGTGTCACCTCTATATGAACTATGCCCACTATGGGGTCTACTTCCACAAGCCCAAGTAGTCATATCCTCCTATGCCTGCATGATTTTGTCATTATCTGCTTTGCAAATTCTTATTTCCTCCTTCAAACTCCTTAATGTGTCTGCTAAGTCAGAAGAGTTCCCAACACCACGCTACTCATATGATTCATAGGGAAAACCTTTGTAGTCTACCATCTTGTTATTCATCTTTGATCTCTTCTTCCTGCAAGGTATATTATGTCAAATAAACCAAATCATACACAAACAAGCGTACCTTGGTATAGTTCAGAGAGGATATCTCGTCTTCAATACTGACCAAATTAGCGTAATATATATATATATATATATATATATATATAACATAATTAGATGAACATATAAACATATTTTCAGCCATTATCCAGTTATCAATGCATGACTATGTTGACCACATACCATGACTTCATCCACAACAACCATCATCTACTCAAACTTATGCATAACAACATACAAACATTGATACACATAATTGATGCACGACTGGCATAAATTCACAACAAATGCATTCAACACGACACCATCAAATTTCACATGGAGACACCACTACAATTATGAACAATGCCATGCATACACAAAAAGCACCTAGATCACAAGCACAAGGACCTATATGCAACTGACATGTACATATGATAATACATTCATCCAAGGGGAACAGAAACCAAACATCACCCAAGGAGAACGAAAACATGCTATGATACCACTCTATAACACCCTCCTCCCACATCTACCCAAGTAACTGGAAAATTGAGGCAAACATGTGACAAAGAGTTATTGTGATATTATTCAACTCCCTATATATCAGTTAAGGAAGTTGAACTGATAGAACACAACCAACCTGACCTTCTCCACTTGCAACAGAACCCCCAAGTGCCATCCAACCCATCCAAGTGACCAACCCTTGAGACAAAATAAAAATTTTCTTTATCAAAGCCTTAATCACTCCCTTGACATGGTCATGCTTGTGACTTCAAACCTTGAGTCACTCCCACAACAAGGCACGCCTATGACGAGGGACTTTTCCAGGTGGTTTTGTGCCAACGACTCCAGATTCTGAGGCACTTTTTCAGATTCAGGATTCATGCCACTTCCCAAAACTCCATGAAACTTCCAGAAAATAAAAGTAACATCAAAATAATGATAAAAATTTAAATAATTGAACAAGGAATTGAGTGGACCCCTACTAGCCATGACAACCATTTTGTAAAAAATGTCACAAATATGCATTCTACAAGTTAAAACAATAGACATGAGCACAAGGGTCTCACAATTATCTGAGAATCACTAAGAAGCATCGATGCCTCATCATAATAACTGCATTACCATCTATTAAGCCATATAGTCATTGTAAATTCAATGATTAACCAAGACATGATGAGAGCCATACATTATCATTTTCATAAAACTCAGTCATAACCAACATATAACCAATATAAATATCAAGGATATAACAATGATATAAGCCATGATATAGTCCCATAAAATACCAAGGATAAGGAGCTCTCATTAATGATTTCATAGGCTGACTAGGTATGGGACTTCCAGGAACCACCCGACTATAAGTTAGGATGAACCAAATCTTTCTTTCAGCAAGTGACCCTCATGCCATATTCCAAGCATGAATGTGTGATCTCATAAAACAAATCAATCAAAACCAAACTAGGGATTGCAGAGGCCAAACCACCTCAACCCTCAAATAGTGATTCCACTTCACGGTCTAACATCACTAACCATCACCATATTTGTCTCTACCCAAGCTGTCCAGGGCTCCAACACATTTTTTCCAACTAGGGCTTCCAGGACTAGTAACTCAACAAACATTTGTTGTTGGGCTTCTAGAGCATTTTTCCAACCAGGGCTACCTGAGCATTTTTCTAACCAAGGCTTCAAGGAACTAATAACTTAACCCACAACCAAAGGCACAATAAAACCAACCAGAAAACAAAAGTAAAACCCACAACATCATGGCTATCTAGGAAATAGCAAGGCTAGGAAAAACTATTATCAATCCATGCAATCCCCCATGCCATTAACAAATCATAACCAAATAACCATATGAAAATTCCATGCATGCCAAAAATAGTAAGAGCACCATACATGAAACTGAGTACTTGCAAGAAAAACCCGCTATAGCTATCAATATCGTTGTCCTCTTGCGCTTTCCTGCTTTTCCTTTGCCTTCTTCCTCCAAATCCAAAGTACACCATAGTCCTCCAAGAGTGCTCTAAGAAAACTCAATTATTCCAAGAGTACGAGAGAGAGAATAGAATGGGAGCTCCAAAATTGAACTAAAAAAAGTTTGTGCAAAAGCTACGAACTGATCCTCATAAGCCTTTTTATTAATGAGGCCTCCAATTTCTTCATTTTTCCATTATTTTCCTTCATTTTCCTCCTCACATGGAACCGGTGACCTTTCACCTCTGTTTTCTCATGTTTTCCATTATTTTGATAGATAGAATGCCAATAAATGCCTCGTGCCTTTCCAAAGCCTTTTCCATTTCCTTTGCCAATTTCCATAACCATTAATAAACCGAAATGAAAACCCACTAGGATGTTTTTGCACAACATTCAACTTGGAATATGTATCCCATGACCAAGGTCTTATTATACCTTTATTAACTTTTACATGGATTTTTGACCAGGGCTGTTACGACTTGTTGTTACAGTGGTAGCTTCAACCTTCAATTCTTCATCAAACATGGCACTTTCCATATTTCCACAATCAATCATTGTTTCGAAAAAGAGACCACAAAATTTCATCAACATAATTTTCATCCATTTTGTGGTTATATATCTGAGCATGCATGTGCTCATTAACAATTTCAACTTCACCAAATTCATCATTTGTTGTTGGATTAATGAGAGATGCACATTCAGCTCTACAAACCCTTACATCATATGAAAATGCGTCTTTGTTATTCTCAAACTTAAATTCTTCAAACTCTAATGCAAAGAGGCCATCATAAACTACAATCATACCAACTAGATCACACATGTTATTCACTTCCCTATTGGAAGCTTCACCATCATCAACAAGGACTATTATTGGATTCACCAATTCACTAGTCACTTTTCAGTCACCATCCACATGTGTCTCATCAGAGCGAGATTCATCATCATCCTCACCATCCATGTTACAGTGGGGTTTTCGAGAATTTATATGTTCTTACTCTACCTCACATGTAGGGGCTTCAAATTTTCACTCTGCAATCTTTTATGTGTCTTCTCCATCCATATGCATGTCTGCATGGTGGGTTTCACTTTTATAGTCTTTATGACCATCATCCACATTTGAGTGGTATTCTCCAAGCTCTGTTTTCCTCCTAGAGTCTTGCTCATTTAATCTCAGAACTGTAGTTAAATTTCTATTAACACTTCAACAGACTGTAACATAATGTTTTTCTTTATGTCACTTCCTTTATACCACATTCTACTTCCAGGGTCTTCCATGCTTCCTAGGAAGATGTATCTTTTGCTACCTTACATAAGGACTTCTCATCCAATGCATGTTTTATAAGATCCAATACTAAGATATCACATACTTCATCACATGGTTTATCAGACCGATACTTAGTCGAATCTTTACATCGAAGAAATTTTTTCATTTTGATAGTTCCTAAAAAAAAAAAATTTACTATTAAATTTTGGAAGTGTTACTAAATTTATCCTGATCCATTCATCCTCGAATTCTTCTACTTCATCTACTTGTCTTTTAGATGCCTCTATTGTGGAGAGAACCTTTATGAGATCTTCAAAATACTTTGTCTCTTCCTCTCAATTTCTTTTCTCGGTTTGCTTCATTCTTGCTTTGTGACCCATGGTTGTAGTCTTTCTTTTGTCTTCTACCTTCTTTCCTTATTGTGTTAGCCTTCTAGAAATGATCATCACATACACTTTATTATCTTTAAAAATAAATATTTTAACTTTCACTTTAACGATGTCTCCCAACAACTAATAGCAATTTTGCTAAGCTTTTCTATGCATATTATTATGGAGGCTCATGGCTACAACTTACGATGGAGACTCCTTCTTTAGTCAGTGGTGGTGGCTCTTACCTCTTGATATGGTGGTCGCTCTATACACTACTCAGCCTAATATTTTTGTAGTTTGGTTTACAAACTCTCAACAAGCTCTAGTTTCTACTTTTGGACCAATGGATGCAAAATTTGATTTGCAGACTACTCACAATAACCAAGGATCTTAGTGGAAGTAGCTCATGGCCTTCTTAACTTGTTTGGTGCTTTGAAAACTTGCTAAACCTTGCTCTCATACCACTTTTTATTTATATGCAAAGATAAACATGCAAACACAAGACAAATAACTATACAATATTCATGAATAAATAAGTTATATTCATTAATTATTCTCTCATATACATCCACCGAATTGTTGTTATTCTCTCTTCTTACTTCACATTACAATGACCCAACCATGAGTATATAAGCACTAAACTTTATAAATATGGAATAGTGAAAACTCTAACTTTATTTTCTTCATGCAAACTATGACTTGATGCTTTAACTAAACTTTTTGAACTTCACTTTAACATAAATTGACATTTTTCTTTTCCTTCACTTAGCTTTTATTGACAAGGCACTACCTTTTTAAATTTGACTCACTTGACTTCTAATATTAGACTTAATTAGACTTAACTTGCTTTCCTTCACTTAATTTAACTCTCCATACATTGCATGCATACGAGAGTACTTACTATTTCTATCAAGTGAAACAATTTTGATCTACGACAAAGTTGCGATTGATGATTGTTAATGAAATAGGAAATCTGGGGATAGGTTTGTATCAATTGTGTGCTCTTATAATTTAAATTGTTATACGAGACTAGAGTTCACTTGATTGTAACACATTTGAATATTTGACAACTGTTAGGCCAGTTAGGTTGTTGATTCTATAAAATTACTTTTATTCATATCATTTGCATATTGGTTATGTTAGGGCATACTTGTATGGAATTATTATCTACATACTTCAATAAGTGTTAAACTTATGAATTTTAATGATCGTGATATATAAAAAGTGAGGTGTAGTATATAATCACATTGTTTCAGATTAAGAAAATCGATGAGATGAAATGAGTTAGATGCACCACAAACCTATAGTGATGGGCCATCTGGGTGCACTAAGTCAGTCTTCAATATGGGTGACTATAGGGGCTTGACAATGGATTTTTAGGTTAAATTAAAGTTTATGCTAGAGTGCTCTTTCAACCTCCTTCACAATTTCTTTACATATATCTCTATTAAGTGAGGAAGATAAACCATATAATCTTTATTCCCTAGTTTGAAATGATATCAATTACTAATATTACTTGGTTTCTTAATAATGCATTCATAGTTTTCAAATCAAGAGATGAAAATCTTTACCAACAACTTAATACCTAATAATAAATTAATATAAAAAAATATTAAATTGCATTATATATATATATATATATATATATATATATATATATTAGAATATTAGTAGAAAGTTTTTTTGCAATAAAAAAAAATTAAATACTAAAATTTTATATAATAAATAATTAAATTATTGTTACTTATCTCTTTGATATATTTGTTCAACAGTGAAAAGAAAATTGAGATGTGACTATAAGACATATACAAGAATCAAAATTTTGATTTTTCATTTAGAATGAAAATAATGAAGGTATAAAATGGATATATGGATGAATTTGTATTTTTTATTTTATTTCTTTATATATATATATATATATATATATATATATATATATAAAACAGTTGAGAAAATATTTAATTTTTTTTCGAGTTATATTGTATTTAATTTCTTGCAAATTTATATCAAAGTTTAGTTGAAGTAATTTAAATTTTTCACATATTTAAAAAAATAAATAATTTTAGTTCATGGAATGTAACTCATTTGACGATCACTTTCTGATGAACTATTATGTTAAAACATGTGATTCAAAGTTAAATGGCCTTGAGTGGCTAACCAAAAAATGATATTTTTTATCTATTTATTTATTACATTTTTAGAATGTGGTTTAATGAAAAAGGAAAAATAGAATATAAAAGAAATAAAATTCACAGGATCAAATTTCATGTGGTTTGAATATTTATTTTCAAAAATTAAAAATATAATTATCCTCTATCCACTCATGGAATTTCAGTGAAAAGAATGAAGGTTTAAAATCCATATATGGATGAATTTGTATTTTTTATTTTATTTAGTTATGTATAGTTTTGATATATATTTAAAAAACAATTGAGAAAAAATAAAATTATGGTTATATTGTATTTAATTTCTTGTAAGTTTATATCAAAGTTTAGTTGAAGTAATTTAATTTCTTTCACATATTTAAAAAATAAACAATTTTAGTTCATGGAATGTAAGTCATTTGACAATCACCTTGTTATGAAGTATTGCTAAAGGTTTTGTCTTAATTGCTAGTTGTTTTAAATGAATTTCTGCTTAATTTTCACTGTCTTAAATATAAAATTTAATATTAAAATATTTTTTTCTCAAACTATTTTTGTCTTAAATATAAAGTTGTCTTAAAATATTTTTGTCTCAAACTGCTTTTGTCTTAAATATAAAGTTTTGTTTTAAAATATTTGTGTCAAACTTTGTTTTAAATATAAAGTTTTGTCTTAAAATATTTTTGTCTGAAATTGTTTTTATCTTAAAAAATTTTGTCTCAAATTGTTGTTGTCTTAAATATAAAATTTTGTCTCAAACTATTTTGTCTCACACTACTTTTGTCTTAAATATAAAATTTAAGACAATTCAATTGATATTAAATTTTTAAATTTTAATGTAAAATAACAAAGTGAATTTTTAAAACAAAATATATCTTATGCCATGAGATAAGAGCAGATTTCCCTGAAGGCTACTGTTTTTCCATGAGTGTTACAAAATCTACTGCTTTCTACCCTGTAGGTATGAAAAACTTCTGTGCCGTTTCTGTTTATGGAGAGATTCGTGAAAAACTGCAGTTCAATTCAAAGCATATACTCTTACGCTGTCTGGAGTCATTTAGTTCGAATATAAAGTTGCAGATATCATTGACCCGCGTGTCACCGGTTATAGGGATCAGATGATGCCTCTGGTCGTCGTAATGCTGATTCTGCCATGGGCGTTGTGTTGAAGAAGTGTAACCACAGCTAACGTTCTCTGCAGTGGATTACTTAGATTTGTTAAACAAATAAATTTCTCACCGCTGGAGGACCTTTCATTGCACCAGCCCTCTCCCCACAAACAATTATGCATATCTTTCAAATTTAATTTGCCACGGTACGTAAATTTATTCCGAAAGACACGTGGATTTTCAATTTGTGGACCAATTCAAATTTTTTTTATCAGTAATCCCTGCCACATGGATAGCGATGGATCTGCGTTGCGTTAAGACAGAATTCAGTTAATAGCGATGGATTTGCGTTGCGTTAAGACATAGTTCAGTTAATTTTAATCTTATTCTCGGCCTAATTCGTTTAAGCTTTTTACTTCTGGTTCTCTTATGCTTTTGTCGTGGTAAATTTTGGTTTTTTAAAAATCAAAATGCTTTAAATGTATAATTTTTTTTTTCAATGTTCATTGTTATGTGTGATTCTGATTGATTTATGGTTTGAGAGTCCCTTAACCAGTCAAAGTCACCAGGTCGAATTTAATCCTGGATAGCCTTGGATTCAAATTTAATATTTTAATTAATTTCAATTAAAATTAATTAAAATATATATTTAATATATAATATTTAATATTTTATAAAAAAATATGGTTAATTTTATTATTTTAGTTTTATAAAATTAGAAAATATCATTTAATTTTTTATATTATATAATTTATTTTTAAATTTAATATAAAAATAAATTTTACATAATAGTTCTAAATAGAAGTGATAGTGAATTAAAAAAAAAATTGAAATGTTTACATCCTTAACTTAAAAATAAATAAAATGAAATCATTCCATCCTAGTGTTTTTCTCAATGAATAATTTAATGAAAAGTTAAGGTGCAGTGATGGATGGCTTTCCAGTGGAGGCATTCATTTCTTTCCTATAACGGGAAGTTAACGATTTTTATATCAATATTTTTATTTGATGATGATGATGATGGTGGTTAATGTTCACCGAGACCAATCTTTGGTCTATCGGACCTAAAGAAAAGAGTTATTTAATTTGATTTAAGATTTTATTCTTATGCTCAAAAAGCTTGGAGAGAAGCCTCCCGAGCTCACTATAATTTTGACATCTTAAAAGGCTAGGAAGGTCAGTATTGCAAAAAAGATTATGAAAATGAGCTCTAATGTGGTCGTACGTAGGGCACTCTAAGAGGAAGTGATTTTCATCCTCGATGTTCATATTTTCACAGAGATGGCAGATCCTTTCCATCCATGGTGTTTTAGGAACTGTCCAACGACCTGTTGCACTATGGAGCTCATGAGAGTTCGTTCTAATCTTGGCTATATTAATTTTCTTCTTTGAGCTAGTTAAAACATATACATACTTTTTATATTTTAGGGTGGGGTTGATGACCTCCTAATAATATCTTAATTTTCTATTAGCTGCTAGATCTTTCTCACACCACATTTTTTCTTTAAACTTAGAAGTAACAATTTTTTTAATGTTATTAATGTTTTGCAATGCAACATTCTTGTTGATCTCCCAATGGTTTAACCAGACCCTGGTGTATTTATACCAACCTCGTTTAAGCCTTAGGTGGTTTTGGCTGGAATTTAAAGCTAACTTAGCAAGGCTACGGTCTCCTATGCTATTGAGCTTGTGCTTGTACAACAGAAGCCTAGTCATAGCTAGGCTCTTGATAGGGGAAAGACCCACTTCTATAAGGAGAATAGGATAGGGTGTATTGTTTTTAATTTTCAGGTTATAAGTTATAAAACACTTCTGGATTTGCTCAA
This sequence comes from Pinus albicaulis, assembly GCA_034641835.2. Classification (NCBI taxonomy): domain Eukaryota; kingdom Viridiplantae; phylum Streptophyta; class Pinopsida; order Pinales; family Pinaceae; genus Pinus; species Pinus albicaulis. The sequence continues at coordinate 486,686,787 of CM076581.1, forward strand.
TCTTTCTCCAGGATTCTCTAGAGACGCTGCAACCCCAAACCTCACATCCATATAAGATAACAGGACTGACTAAAGTTTCAAAGAGGAACTTCTTTCTATCCCACATTACGAGGTTTGCCATTTTACAATTATTTTCAAGACCAAAATAAGCTTTCCACCCCCCATTAATCCTTTTTTGAATGCTATAGTTCCAGTTGAGCTTGTGATGAATATCAATTCCTAGGTACTTGTAAGAAGATACTTCCTCCAAGTTACTATTGTCATACATAAAATTAGCGTAAGTGTCCTTCTTGGATTTGATAATCATAACTTTTGTTTTGTCATTGTTAATAGACATACCCATGGTAGAGAAAAAATCCTTAAGAAGTCTAAGTTGCTTATCAAGATATGATGGGCACCTTGCGAGAAGAACAATATCGTCAGCATAGAGAATAAGGATGATGACTATCCTAGCTAAGATCGTGCTAGCACATCCTGCTTCCTCTAAAAAACCTTCTAGCTTGTCGATGTAAATTCCAAATAGGGTAGGGGAGAGGGGGCAACCATGTTTAACTCTGATATTACACTTAATATCTTTCGACCACCCCTCATTGCTCTTTACCTTGGCAATTATGTTCTCGTATAACCTTATAGCAGCCGCTCTTAATTCGAAAGGAACATTTAGCTCTTCTAATCTATTCCATAGGTTTTCTCTAGGGACCATATCGAAAGCCTTTCTAAAGTCCACAAAGAAATAGAAGAGATTGGATTTATCATTGCAGCATTCCTCCACAACGATCCTAAGCATAACAAGGTGGTCTATTTTTGAGTGTTGCCTTCCAAAACCCTCTTGACCTTTAGCCCACTTACTTTCACTTTCAAGCCAAATTCTCAACTTCTTTTCCAAAATAATACCATATAACTTGGCTAAGAGAGGGTTGATCATAATTGTCCAATAATTAGAGGGGTTATTTGTATCTCCACTTTTAAAAATAGGGATAATGAGGCTCTGAGTCCAAGGTTTAAGGATCCCTTGCTTGACCGCTTGGTTGAAAAGCTTCTGGATGTGGGGGATGAGGACAGGACCTCCAATTTTTAACATTTTCACCTGGTAACCTTCAATGTCTTTATCTTTCCCATTTTCCAGGCATTTAACCCCAAAATCAATGTCTTCTAATGAGAAAAATTCTTTCGTTGTGAGAAGGGTTTCAAAATCCCTGGCATTTGGAGACTCATAAAGCTTTTTAAGATAGGAATTCCAGTCGTGTAAAGCAATTTTATTATTATCTTTAGTTTTACTAGTAAGAATCTGCCTCCAAAATTTCTTAGGAGCCACCTAAGAGAGATGTAAGAGATTCTCTTTTCTTTTACGAATATATTGCCTTTTTTTCCTTTTAGTTAGGGCTTTGTAGATTTTTATCTTGTCAATTTTGAGAGATTCATCAACAACATCCTTAATTTCTCTCCTCGTACTTTTACAATATTTGTCATACCATGGGTTGGTTTTGCTATTTCTTTTATTACTTGAGACTTCAATTGAGAACTTGTTAATAGAATATGAGAGGGTTGTAGTAAAATTAAGATAGAGGTCATCTATGTTGTCTATTCTAGATAAAGGAAGCAAATTAGTTTTTAATTCATTTAGAAAGAGATCATTTTTATTTCTATCAAAGATTAAGCTCTTTTGACTATAAGGATTATCTTCTATGGGATCTCTACGCATCACAAAATTGAGAGTTATGAGTAAAGGCCTATGATCAGATTCAGGCTCGTGGTCGTCTAAGATGTCAAAACTTATTATTTCGTTGTATAAAGGGAGATCAGAAATAACATATTCTACCACGTTGCTGCCAAGCCCATGGATGCAAGTCATCTGGCTAGAATTGGGCCACTTCTTTAGACTGTTGCAAATTATGAGATCCTGAGCACTACAGAGCTTGAATAGCTCTGACCCAGACAAATTATCCCCGAGGTTTTTAGAGCTCCTTTTGTATCGACTAGCCAGAGTAAGGTCTTCGTCTAACTAAAAAGGATTCGGGTTGGAATGATTGCTTAGAAGAATAGCTTGGTTGCTTGAAGTTCGAGCATTAAAGTCACCCACTAAAAGGATATTACCTTCATTCCTTAGGCTAGAAATATCATTCTATAAACCATTGTAAGGACTATTTTTATCTAGATTATTTTTCTTATAGAAGTTAGAATTAATGGGGAAAAATAACAAATTTCTATGTAGGTCTTTTTATCATTAATGTCAGTAATCTCAATCCAACTATATTGGTTGTAAGGGTCGTTTTTATAAATCCTAGCATGGGGGGAGATGTTCTTCTTAATGTAGCAAGCTATGCCCCCAATGCCTCTACGGGAGGTTCGTTTGTTCCAGGTAGACCATAGTGCAAAGCCATCTATGTTAGGGACCTTAGATTCTTCGTGCTCCCAAGTTTCAACAAGAAATATAATATCAACATCATTTGAGATCCAAACTTAGTTTGGGGCCTTTGTTCCATGGAAAGCCCCAACAGTTCTAAGAACGAATTTGGAGCATGTTGAATTGCTATTTATTACTATATTTTTAGTTTCTATCTCGAATAACAGCTTTTCTATTTCTGATTATTTCCCATCTTCCTTCCTTCCTATCTTCTTTTAACTTTTGAACCTCCTTTCTTAATTTTGCTTGATCTTCTGGAATGAGATCTTCGTTTATAAATATTCCCGTTCCTTTTAGACTTGAGGTTTTACTAAGTATGTCATATTTATGGTCAGTAGAGATCACCTGCATTCGAATCAGCCTTCCTTTATTCTTAGTTATTTTCCCTAACCTTGTTGCTTCTGTGAGACACATGGTTTCAATTTGTAATCTATTATGTAATTCTGTCTGGGATATGGCTAAAGTATCCTCGTCTACCTCCTCTTTCAAACCGAATATTATAAGGTCCAAGGCCCTTTTGTTACACTCATGGTATAATTCGATCATTTATCTTCCCCACAATTTAGGGTGAGACTGTTGTTAACTTTTTCTTCTATTTCTTTAATCATGTCCTTCATTTTAAGACTCTCTATATTACCAGCATCTCCTTGCTGGGATGTTTGGTTCGTATCTTGGTTTTGTTTTTCTATGACCTGCAACCTAGTCTCCATTGCCTCCATTTTATTAGACTCCAATAGTTCTATTTTATTTTCTATTTGTTTTTGGATCTTGTCTTCAGGAGATGTAAATTTGTTTTACAGCATGGCTTCTAACTAGGTTTGTAGCTTGAGTTCTCTTTCTTCTCTATGTTTCTCTAAAGATTCTGTATACTCATAAAGGCTCCATACAGTAACTGTGCTAGATATACCTTTGTTAATCTTTGGTAGCTGTGGTGAATTATTCATACTTGAGAATATATGAGAAAATATGTATTAGAAAATGAAAAGGAATGTGTGCACCTGAATATCAGCAAATTGGACATCTGACCTTTTCACCAAAAAATTTCACCATAGACCCAAGTATAAATGGAGAAAATTCACAGCAGACCCAAGTATTAATGGAGAAAATTCACCGCAGACCCAAGTATTAATGTAGAAAATTTTCACCGCAGAATTTTCACCACAGAATTCATGGCAGACACAAGTATTAATGGAGAAAATTCATGGCAGACCCAAGTATTAATGGAGAAAATTCACCATAGACCCAATAAAAAATATTTATTCTATTCCAAAATTTTTATTTAAGTTATAAGGTATTAATTGTTTTAATTTCAAACAGATTAATAATTTTAAATAATTAATTACATTCGGAATAAAATAAATAATTTATATAATTTAATTTTAGAATTATTTCTTATATTAAAATTTTTCCATAGTATAGATGACAACTCTACTGATTTTTCTTTTTATCAAACTTTGCTAATATAATTTTTAATGAGATATTTGTTATTTAAAATATTTTTTTAAAATGTTATTAAATTTTATTTTAGATTTGTTATTAAAAAAATTTCAAAATGCTTCATTTATATATATTTAATTGAATTTATGATTTTAATATTTTGTAATGAAATATTTAAATAAATTTTATCAAAACTTATATATATATATATATATATATAACATTTTAACAACACATCTATTACATACATTTCATATAAATGTAACTTATAGCTATGGTACTTTGTTTATATATATATATATATATATATATATATATTTTACTTTTCTTTACATACTAAGAAAATTAATTATAAGTCGGTTGTCAAATTAGTAATAAGGACAATCATTAGTTTTAGCTATGCATAAATATAGATTGGCTCATTACCATTATTCAAAGAAAATTACACTACCAAAAATTTTAAATTCCTTCAAGAGTCTTTCACTCATATTAAATGGGTGGTCTAGGAAAATTAACCTATTTCCTTATATTCCTAAAAAAATAACTATAAAAAAAAAAAATTTAAGAGAGTGCCCAAATATTTTCTTCTTAATTATCTCTTAACCAAAATAAATAAATTGAAGTGATAGTTTTTTTTCCTTTTTCCAAACCATATTAAAATGAGTCAATTCAACTAGTACTATAAACTTGTTCATTATATTATAGTTTTTTTCACTTTTTCCAAACCATATTAAAATGAGTCAATTCAAAACAAGTTTTAAATCAACTTTGATACTATTTAAAAATGATTTTAATTTTTATTACACTTTTTTAATTACAATAAAAAAAACCTATAAGTATAACTTATTATTAAATTTTTCATCAATAATATAGTTGTTTTTATTTTCTGTAATCTTACTATAAACTTATTCATTATATTATAGCATTTTTTCCTTTTCCAAACTGTATTAAAATGAGTCAATTCCAAACAAGTTTTGATTCAACTTTTATACTATTTAAAAATAAATTTAAATTTTATTACAATGTCTTTTTAAAATTTATTACAATGTCTTTCCCTTATTTTTAATTAGAATAAGAAAATCTATCCTCATAACTCATTATTGAATTTTTCCATAATTCTTTTTCCAATTACCAAACCATATTAAAATGAGTCAATTCAAAATTAGCATAAAAAAATATAATATTAAAAAATCACTTCGAATTTAATTATAAATGCTAGATAACCTTTAGGGTTAATAAAGTTGATTTATTATCTTCGTAAAAATGTTGCATTAAGTTTTTAAAATATTTTATAAATTTATATTATTTTATTTTATTTTAAAAAAAATATTACACTTTGCGAAGAACATTTATATCATGTAAGAGCTCCTCTATGGCTACCCAATCAGAGGTCATTTATGCAACTAGCAGGGAATTTCCATTGCTCAAATTTTTAATTAAATTTAAATTATCAAAAAATCTACTAGTACAATCGAGTATTATTTGTTAAATAATTAATATTTGGGATTAGGTTTAGGTTAGTTTGTGTTACGGTAAATAGTTATTAAAGTTCAAGAAATCTAAGAAAGTGAATTACTGGTTTTCTCGAAAGTCGTGGCTGTTGTTTGCCATTTTTCTTGTCCATTTGAAATTTCCTACTTATTTTTACTAAACGTGGGAATTTTACTGGTGTTCTCCAATTCATGCAATCACATATTTAAATTTGTTACCTCCCTCATGATGCGAAACTATTCAAATTTCTTGACCGTTGACTATCATCAATGTCGATTGACCAAGTTGTGGATCTGTAAAAATAATAATAATAATAAAAGAACCGCAAATTCCACACAAAGGAAAGGTCCTGGACAACTAAGAAATTCACTACATGAACGTTGTCTCCAATTACACAACATTTGGACTCAAACTAAATGAGATTGGGTCAAATATTCTTATGTCGCTCAAAGAGATTCTCACCAACATACATTCAATAAAATCTTGGGTGCACTCTAAGGGTTCTACAGAGAACAATGTCGAAGAGGAACAGTAGCGCGGTGACTCAAAGTTCTGTTAAAGACTAATACAGAAGAGAACACAACACTACGAGCCACAATCACCCTGGAGTAAGTCCTAGTTTTGGATAATGGTAATTTTGTGATAATATTAAATTCTCAGTTTCTAATCATGTGGGAATGATAATTTATTTACTTTTTTGTGACCATTTTGATTCTAATTATTTTGGGGTTGTGATTTTTTCGAGTTAAGGTATGTTGAGTTCGGAATTTTAAAGTTTATTCACTAACAAAAATTCATGATCATAACTATATTTATTTTATCCATCATTGATGAATGTGAACCGGAAGTTGGGGTCGAATCTTAGGCTTTATTCGTTGTTTGAACCACTAATAATTTTGCATAAGAACTACATGATTTTTCCTCTAAATATGTTGGGATTTTCTTGTAGGCATTAATATTGTGCGTAGTTTTCATTTTGAGCACCTTTTCCCATTGTTTGACATTGGCGACAAAAATATTGTTGTTGACAATAAAGTAAATTTTTAAGACTTGCAGATGTGAAGGAGTTTAGTCCTTGATCTAGACAGAGAAAGAGAAACTATAAGTAAATTGTTAAATTAATTGGTTATGGTATTTGCTTTATGTCTATGTGCTCTATTTTGAAAATGTGACTACTATTTCCATGGTACAATTTTTCCAAATTATGTGCATTTGTCTGCGTCGATTGTAGTGTCATTGGCTTTGTAACATCACTAGCTTTGTATACTTGAAGGTTTGCCCTTCATCTCTTCTTATTTTCCATCATCATTGTACCAACGACCATCCATTTTTCATTTATTGAATTTCATCATAAAATGGGTGCATTTTCGGTTGAACGTAACACCTGAGATTGATTGAGATGGCCCAAATTAAAACTATATTAGAATTATTAAACAATATTATTAGTTTTATTGTGAATGAAACTATAAATATCAACAAAGCAAGTTTTGTTGATATTAGTGTTTGTTTAGATGATGCATTGAACACAGTTGAATTTCTCTAGATTGAGTTGCATTTTCAGCGAGACAAAATTGAGAAGAAAAATAGTGATTTTAAACTGGTGTTTGTTCAGAACAATGCTTTGTTTGAGCCTAATTCTAATCTACAATAATGGATGGATCAAATTATTTCAAGAGAAAATTTGGATGCAGCGGAAAATCCTGGTTAGAAGTCTCTCATTCCTAAAAATATTATAATACCCTCGGAAGAAATTATGCATAACAAACACAAAACTAGTTTGGGATATAAAAAATATGTCCTAGATATATCCTTTTGTGTTGCTGATTTTTCTAAACCTATACAATTTCGCAGTGCTGGATTTCTAGATGGTGTTGTTCCAAAATAAATTGATCAATGTCAACAGTATAATAGAGTTGGACATATGAAATATCTATGTTTTGACCTTCACCTGTGTGAGCATTGTGGAAATCACAATCACCATTAAATTTTTTTTTTTAGAAAGAAGACTAGTGCAAGAGAGAAACTAAACTTCGAATGGGTTGCTTCTTTGGATTAGTCGAAAAAAGCCAAGAATATTTATAGGTCATACCACAGGATATGCTCGAGAGTGTTGATTAGTCTTGCAGTGATGAATAATACTTCATCTTCTCACCTTGTATTCTACAAAGGGGGAATTGTTGAGTCTGTTACAGGTTTAAAGATTTTTCAAGCTAGCCCGAGTCAGAGATGCACAAGTGAGCTTGAGCCACAACCTGTACCAGTTAGAGCCAGATTTGTAGCCAGAGAGACTTCAATTTTTTTTGAATGAGTTAATTGTGAATGAGCACTTCCAGATTCAGGATTGTTCGAGGAACTATATTAATAGTTCCATATTTTCCACTTTTTATTAGACTGATAACTACTACGAAGGTTTCATATGTGGGTATCATTTGTGATTTTCTATTAAATACTACCATCTTTGGTTTGTGATTATCCTTGAAAACCATTTATGAGAGACATTTAGCTCTTAAATAAATGCATCTTTTCATTTTGAGCTCTCATTCTTGGACTTTGATACATCACTTCAGATTAAGAGGGAACGTTAGATACCTAATCCTTGGGATTAAGGTTGGGTAAGTTTGTGTTATGGTAAGTGGTTAATAAAGTCCAAAAAAACCGAAAAACTTAATCAACGTTTTTCCTTTTGTATTAAAATGTACATTGTGTACATCAGTAATTGAGAGAATCATTAATATACAATTTATTTGGTTTCCAATATTGTTGTCTTACATTATTAAATTAAATTGTTCAAGTTATAGTTCTTTAAAGTTGCCCCAATAAAATTTTTAATTGGTGTTTGACGACATTTTTAAAATATTTCTTGATCACAATTTTGATGTTGATAGGTCTCTCTCTTATTGGAATTAAGCACATTAATTTTTTACAAATTACAGATTTTATTGAGGAATAATATTCCCCTTATCTCCTTTACATAAAGAACATACAAACTTTTCATGAATAAAATTATTACATATTTAAATCCCTATTTAAATTATAAAAATTAACAACTGTTATTATAAATCTACTATATCATTGGTTAATGGCCAGTTATCAAAATTAACTATGAATGAAAGTGCATAAACAAACATTTGATATTATAGGAAAAGTAAGAAGGTTTAAAAAAATATTAATGTTCATGGAAAGTAGATCAAGTTGAACAAATGATGGTTTTTTCCACATCCAAACAATATGATAATGCATTTGTTCCCCTTCATGGAAGCCAAGTAAAAGAGTACTTCATTTTGCTCATTATTCCATTTTCGGCGAATAACTAGTGAGTTGCGATGGCAACATTGAATCTTCTTACCCTTACTCGATATTTTATAAGAATACAAGGTTTTACGGTGGATAAAATGTTACATTTTAGAGAAGGTTTTATAATAAAATTAGGTTACAACATTAAATGCGTTAATTAATTTATTTATAATATATTTGTTTTTACAAAATATATTGTAAAACCATGGTTGTGATTGGAAAGAATTTGTAGATGTTGCTCGTGAGAAACGTAGTAGTTTGAATTGTGAACCTTCAAAACTAAAACTAATATTTAGGCTGATGAATTAGTGACCAGACCATCCCCTAAGATCTATTATGTTGATCATGTGAAGTCTATGTTGTAGGTTCAAGAAGAGGAAACAAATTCTTTCAGATTTACTATCCTTGCATTTTTATCTCTATCTACAAACACGACATAAGGTCTTGTGTGTTGTATATTACCCTATTTAAACTTCTGTATATTTATATGTGTGTTTATTTTACCCACCACTGGGTAAATTTTTGTTAAGAGTTGCAATGTTTTATATTAATTTTCAGCATAATTTTTTTTCATAGTTGTTTGTTCATCTTAGGCAAGAAAAATTTAGGATTTTAGATCTTGCAATGTCCAATCTAATTTAAATGATGAATTTTACATCATTCAGGATTTTAGAGCTTGCGCCATTCATACTAATGCATACGATGGATTGTGAAGATGGCTTAACTTATCATAAATTTTCACAAAGTATGTTGCCTTCATTTAAAAAAAATTTAAATTGACAAACCCTATGAGAGAGAAGCCTCAAATTTAAACATCATCTGCACACCAAAGGATTTGACGCCAAAGAGAAGAAAGTAGATATAACTATCAAGCCTGGATTGTTTCTCCTAAAATTTCTCACGTCTAAAATTTTAATTAAACATAATTCAAATGCACGAGAATTATTATCTTAAATATTGATCAAACATCAATCATCTCTAAGGTAATCGTATTTAAAGCCAAAGGTTACTGACAAGTTTTTCTCTTCTTATCTTTATATGGTATTTTTAACTAAATCTATTAAAGTTATCTTGCATGAATTGTAACAAGCAAAGTTCGTTTACTAAGAGGAATGATATGATACCAATGTAATGAACAAGGTTCATATATGCAACATAGTAAGCTTGAAAATACTTTGAAACCAATGGCATCCATTATAGGACAAGTAATGTATATTAGAATAATATATAAATTAATTCATGAGATGATGTGAATGTTAGAAATGATGCTATTGTATATATACTTAGGCAGGTACCCTTTCACGAATGAAAATGTCTTTAGAGACATGTCTTTCCATTAACTAATCAATAGCTAATTAATCCTTGATTATGATTATTATTATTTACATTATTTTTTCGTATTTCTGTATAATATATATTCATAACATTGCATTCCTCTTCAAAAAAAAATTCCTCAAATATTACTGATGAAAGGGCCTGCTCTGTTTTCTCATTCCAAATGTCTTCTTGTCTAAGAATTCCCATCTTTGTAGATACAAGATGATATGATCCTTTAAGTTATAAAAAAAAAATTTGGATTGAAAATGGATCTAACCATCCTAGATTAATATTTCATGGAATCTTCTAATCACTGGAACTTTGTAATGGATTGTTATCATAGAACTGGATTCTCCAAACTTTGGTATTCCTTGGAACATAAATCTGTTGTTTCCGTTCTGAATGGTTCAAATAGTAGACCGACTTAGTTCTCTCCTCTTATGGCTCAGATGTTGGTAAGGAATTCGTCTGGTTGGATTTTCCTTTATCATATGTGTGGCAATTTCCTTTGTTACTTTAAGTACTGATGTAGTTGAATTGGTTATAAAATATTTAAGAGGGAAAATTTTAAGGATGGAAATTTATTTTAAAGTTTAGAAACCTTGGCGAATATCACTAATACATAATATGTAATTTGTAAAATATTTGGAAATGTTGTTGTAAAAGTATTCAAATTTGTAATAATTTAACATAGTTTTTACATAAAATTTTGGCGATTTTAAAGATAAAACATTTTTATACTATAAAATTTGGGCGAATAATTTTTAGAGAAAATGGAAATTGAAAATTCTTTTTTTTTTGGGAAAGAATGTGGAAAATTAGCCCACTTGCAATTATTAGCTTCTAAAATTTTCCCTTGTATTTACATGAAATATCTAAAGTTTGAAATACAAACTGTGAGTCCATCTTCATTTCACTTCGTTTATCCTCTTCTTGAGTTGCGGTATTGCATGGATCCGTATTCGTTTCCTTATCTTCAACTTGGATTGTTGCGACTCGAGACTTCAATACTTTTTCTGGAGTAAGTTGTTCTAACTTGTAATTCAAAAACTTCTTGTCACTTTTAATCTTATTTATTTGAGTAAGAAGGTTTTGATTATGATTCCTTAGAAATGAAAGTTTGTCATTTTCTGAATCATTAACTTTTTCCTTAGTATTTTTTCTTTATATTTTATACTTTTGATTTTTTCTAATAGCCTTTGATTTGGGTCTTTTAGGGACAAATTTTCTTTTTCTTTCTCAGATAGATTCTCATCAAATTTCTTCTTGAAACATAATTTTTCTTCTTCTAATTTTTCCATGTATCTTTAGACTTCTTGAACTTCTCAAGTAATTTTTTATTATGTTCTCTAGGACGCAAAATTTCTTTATTACCTTCTGTTGATTCTTCATAAAATCGATCCTTGAGATGATTATATTTCTTTTTTGACGCCTCATTTTTTTTTCTGAAGTTACACAAGATCTTCTTTTAATATTTTAATTTGTGTATATGGATTACTTCAATACTCTTCCAAGGTAAACAATTTCTTACATATTCAACAAAATATTGTTCGATTTTTGAAAATAAATAAATAGTGATATTTTGTTCAATAAAATAGACCTGTGATCCAAAACGTAAAATGTTATATTTTATAGGGTAGTCCAAAACTTAAAATTTTATATGGAGTCTATATATCATTCATCTTCAAATTAGGCTCTATTTTTCTTGACCCCCTCTTATTTTTATAATAAAATATTACTATTATTATTATAAAATATTGCAATTATTACTTTTATTTATTATTATTTTTTTAATAAATCCTCAAAACTTTACCTTATTTGTAGATAATTTTATGTATTAGCCTATTCAAAAACATCCTTTTTTTCCTTTTTATATAGATTATCTTCCAAATAACTTAACGACCCATAAAATTGAAACACTCAGCTTGGTTTTCGATCTGATTCAATAGGTGCAAGTTTATCCTAATACAATAAACATTATTTAATATATTCTGATTTTTTATGTTCAAAAGGAGGATACAAAAATGGGTACACTACCTTGTTTGAATAGCGGAAGCTACTGATGGCCTGGGTTCAGAACACACAAAGGGTGGGAAAAAGAGACAAAATAATTCATACTAATGAAGAAAGGGATTGAATAATGAAAAAGATGATCTGTGAATTTTGTTTCCTCAAGTTAATATTCGCAAATAGGTCAACAGTTCTAACCTTGCTATGATGTAACAAATTCCGACACTTCAAATATAAATTCAAAAATACATTTATTCCACTTCCTTCCTGGATTTTTATTTAAGAAGATTCCACTTAACCATAAAGAAAATCTGTTTTTTCTGTAAAACTTGGGAGGTCGAGCAGTTGAGTCATGGGAGGGTTGTATCTTCATTTTTTCTACACGACCCATTGTTCTATTCTTTCCTCTGAAAATTTAAAAACACACCCATCCTAAATCAGAGATCGTCTTCATCATGGTTGCGCAATCAAATCATCATGGTTACATCGGAATACAATTGTAAGTTATAAATCCTGCGAAGCGCCATGTACAATGCATTAAGCAATTAGTGATGCGAAGAGGCAAGGGTAAAGGTAAAGCGTAAAATAAAAGGTTCATTATGGAAATGATATCATGTATGGAGTATATATTAAAAGGGTCTCACTATATAGAATCGCAAAGTTTGTAGGATTCGCCAATTGACTTATGGGGAAAGGTTAAACCTTGCGAGCTTCCCAGTGCCGTCAAGAGGTAGGTGATGTGGCGAGAAAGATTTAACACATAGTGATGGCTTGACACCATTTTCTGAAAATTACGAAAATAGCATGAAGTATATAAGCTTGTGGATTTAAATGTTCGCCCATACACATTGAATATGCTTCCAAAAAAAATTAACTGAGTGAGGGTATGGTTGTTGCCAGTTTATTTAACGAGGTGGTTGGGATTAATTTCCAAACGTTCTGTTCTTTCCTCTGAAAATTTAAAAACCAACCCATCATAGATCAGAGATCTTCTTCATCATGGTTGCGCAATCAAATCTAAACTAATCAGAACATTAAATAATAGTGGAATACATTTGTAATATAAAGACGGAACACCCCAGGTGGAAATTAAATCAAATTTCAGAAAACAGAAACTGAAATTCAACGTTGAGCCAGTTGGTGTACACTGTACACTACATTCACCCAGCCATCAACCATGCCATGCATTTCTATTGCCGGATAGACTGACTGTCGGAAGGTTTATCTATCCTTGGCACACACGGACGACTCAATGTACAGACAGGAAACAACAGAAACTACAATACACAACACGAATCTTCTGTGTCACGATACAAGAAAACGAGGGACAATGCTCTGAGATGTTGAAAATATTAAAGTCACCTGCCAGCCTTGGGCAAGAAGAAGAAGAAACAAGTACAAAGGCAGAGCAAAATTTTTTTTTGAGTGCACAGCACTCTGTATTAAAGAGCATGGAGAAATCCGTAAGGATGAATTAATAGTTATGGGCCGCAGCCACAACAGCAGAGGAGAATTAATTTTGGATTATGGGCAAAGTTATTTCTGCAAATGGAATGAAGATTTCCTTTAGTTCTAATCTACGGAGGAGCAGTTCTTATTAAGACAGTCATTTCGGGTGTTAAAGCCCTCAACAACCAAAATGAATGAAAATTGTTCAAATAGGCGGAATTCCTTTTAATTTTTGAATGGCGGGACAAGTGGTCCCCACCACTTAAGTTCCAATCGCAATTGTAGATTTCTTTTTGAGCAATGTCTTGTTGATGAGGAGTCGCGATGCGATGCGATCGCAATCGCAAATCACAATAATCAAGTGTCTTGTTGATGTGGTAGAGTTCCGCAATGGAACAGTTGTATATTATACAACCAAAACATATTATAATCGCCCCCCCACAATAGCGGAGGCCCGTGGGTCCACTTGACCACGTGGCGAAGACTTAATGGAATCGCAGGAGTTCAATCGCAAGGCTCAATCGGAGGCTCTTTGTTATGTGCTCTAATCAAAGGCTAGACCCGATTGTATTATATGCCACAGTTTATTGCCAATCACATCTGGTTCCTAAATCACAATCAGAATTTTTCGATTGATCGCACGCTTTTGTAATATGCCCCGATTGATGTGGCGGACCCGATTCAGTTATTTGCTGGATTTAATAAGTGCCAATCGCATCCGTGTCCTGATCGCAATCGGAACTTTTCTATTATGTGCCCCAATTGCACTTGTTTAAATTTTGGACCCGATTGCTCTATGAACCATGTTTTATATGGTAGTCGCATCCGGTTGATCAATCGCAATCGAAAAATTTTGTTTGTGTGCTTGTTTGTTGAAAGCGCGGACACCGATGGGGTTATGTATTTTCTTAATAGTTTTATTTTTAAGTTTTAATATGGTTTTATGTAATGTTTAAGATATGCGCGACATATCTGCGAGCCTGCGTATGCAGTATTGTCATTTTTTTTGTTTCACACAGCAGCGCAGAAACGAAAAATATACAGCAGTGTTGTCTTCACATTGAGACAGAGAATAGAGTTGTTCTGTGCACTGCGTTTTGAAGCAGTCACTACTTTGTGTTATCTCTTTGTGTGAAGAGAAAGATTTGTAATAGTTTTTTTTGCAAGGAATAGAAGTTTATTTTTCAGTGTGAAACTCTGTCTCCTGCCAAATTTGTTTTAACTTCTCTGTGTTGTAGAGGAGGAGATTATTCTCTCTACTTCTTTTGTTTGGAATTCTCAAAATTCCAACATGGTATCGGAGCTAGTTCAGGCTCTTTGAATGTTTCAAAGAAGCTGAAGAAGAAGAAGACTTGTTGAAGCATTTTCTCTAGCAGTGTGAAAGCCCTACAGAGGTCCAAGTTCAGGTATTTATCAAAAAATAACATAGATGTTGTTTCTGTTTTAAAAGAGTTTATTCTTTCAAGAGAAGGAAAGACAGTTTGTTTAAGTGTAGAGTTCAGTTCAAAAGCAATGACTGGACCAAGCACTGGTATGAACATAGGAAATGTTCAGCTTCCACAATTTAATGGAAAGAACTATGATTATTGGTCCATTACCATGAAAGCCCTGTTTGTCTCACAAGACTTATGGGAACTTGTAGAAGATGGTTTTGTTGAACCAGCTGATGAGCGGGCTTTTAATGCCTTGACTCAAGCAGAGAAGGACATATTGAAGATCAATAGGAAGAAATATGCTAAAGCTCTCTTCTTATTGTATCAAGCTATAAATGAGAGTATGTTTCCAAGGATAGCAGCAGCCCAGAAATCCAAGGAGGCATGGGAAACTCTGAAAGTAGCCTATCAAGGCATGGAGAAATTTAAAACAGCAAAACCTCAGTTGCTGAGAAGAGATTTTGAAACTCTTTGCATGAAAGAGTCAGATAATGTGGACACATTTTTACACACGTGATTGGGATTGTAAATCAGATAAGATCCCATGGAGAAACTCTTGAAGAAAGAAGGATTGTGGAGAAACTTTTTAGAAGCTTACCCTCAAAGTTTGATGTTATTGTTACCACCATAGAAGAGACCAAAGATCTCTCACAGTTCACAGTGGATGAACTACATGCCTCACTAATAACTCATGAACATAGATTGAGCAAAGATGAACATTCATCTCTTGAGCACGCCTTCAAGACCCAGATGCCTTCAGGAAGAGGAAGAGGTCAAGGCAAAGGAAGAGGTAGAGGCAGAAGCCAAAATAGAGGCGGAAGGAACAACCCTTCACATTCACATGGAAGGAGCAACAGTCAAAGTCAGAGCCACGGCCAAGGCAACAACCAACAAGGTGGACATCAACACAAACATGCTCATGTACAAAGGTATGACAAATCCAATGTCCAATGTCGTTATTGCAAAAAATATGGGCACTATGCCAATGAATGTAGAAAGAAGCAAAATGACATGAAAAATAAGCAGAATGCTAATGTATCAAAAGAAGAAAAGAACCCAAGTAATGTGTTGTTATCTTGTAATGTAGCACATGATAGAGAAGACGATGTTTGGTTCTTAGATTCAGGATGTAGTAATCATATGACTGGAAACAGAGCAATGTTTTCCAATCTAGATGAAGATATTAAATCTGAAGTGACCACAGGGACTGATACTAAGATCTCTGTAAAAGGAAAAAGCAGAGTTAGTATTTGAGCAAGAAATGGTGAGCAGAAATTTGTTCCTGACGTGTATTATGTTCCAGGTTTGAAGTGTAATCTTTTGAGCATTGGCCAGCTCATAAACAAAGGTTACAATGTAATTTTTAAGGATGATGTGTGCATAATAAAAGATATACCTCCAAGTAAGAAAATCATTGCTAAAATTCAAATGACTAGCAATAGAATGTTTCCTCTCAATCTTAACACTGACTTGAAGGGAAAAGGAAAGAGTATAGCAGCTGTAACACAAGAAGCCTTTTAGAAGGAAGAGAAGGATGAAAATTGGTTATGGCATCTGAGATTTGGACATCTCAATTTCGGAGGATTAAATTTGTTGCACAGAAAAGGAATGGTAAAAGGTTTGCCATTGATTGAGAAGCCTGATAGCCTATGTGAAGGCTGCATCTTGGGAAAGCAACACAGAGAAAATTTTCCATCAGGGAAAAGCATAAGGGCGAAAGCTCCTTTGGAGATAATCCACTCAGATTTGTGTGGGCCGATGCAGGCATCATCAGTTTTGAGCAGAAATTACATGTTGACCTTTATAGATGATTTCACAAGAAAAGTGTGGGTTTATTTCTTAAAATATAAGAGTGAAGTGTTTCAGAAATTTCGCCATTTTAAATCTCTTGTAGAGAAACAGAGCAGACTGCATATAAAAGTTCTCAGAACCGATAGAGGAGGAGAATATATCTCAAAGGAATTTCTGCGATTCTGCAGAGAGAATGACATACACAAGCAATTTACCACAAGGTACACACCACAACAGAATGGAGTTGCTGAAAGGAAGAATCGAACCATAATGGAAATGGTTAGAAGTATGCTCAAGGCAAAGCACTTGCCAAATGAGTATTGGGCAGAAGCAGCAAACTGTGTTGTGTATATTTTGAATAGAGGCCCCACAAAAGTGGTGATGAACAAAGTTCCAGAAGAAGCGTGGAGTGGCAGAAAACAGGGAGTCACCCACATGAGAGTTTTTGGATGTGTTGCATATGCACACATTCCAGACAAGTTGAGAAAGAAGTTGGATAGTAAGGGGGAGAAGTGCATTTTCCTTGGATATTGTGAATATTCCAAAGGATACAGATTGTATAACCCATCCACAAAGAAGTTTGTGATAAGCAGAGATGTTCAATTTATTGAAGAGGAAGCATGGGATGGAAGCATTGAGAAAATAGTCAATGCTAAAAACTGTTTGTCTCATGATGAAGATGAAGGAGATGTGGTTGAAATTAACAACCCATCCATAGCACAACCTCCACCAGCACAAGGACAGCAAGGGACACCTCAAGCGGCAGAGAGAACACCCTTGAGAAGAAGCGAGAGTGCATCTCCAAGCACAACACATGGAGAAGAATTGAGTGCTTCTTCAAGCACGACTACACCAAGTGAAAGTGGAACAAGGTTCAGAAGCATTAGAGAAATCTATGAGCAAGGAGTGGCAAATGAAGGTATGAATTCCTTATTTGCGTTGTATTGTCAAGTTGATGATCCTATTCATTTTGAAGATGCAATTAAAGACAGAAAATGGATAGAAGCTATGGACGAAGAAATTAAAGCCATAGAGAAGAACAAAACATGGGAGTTAGTTGATCTCCCAGAAGGTAAAGAAGTCATTGGTGTAAAATGGGTCTATAAGACCAAAAGCAATGCTGAAGGAAAAACAGAGAGACACAAGGCCAGACTTGTTGTCAAGGGATATAAGCAGAAGCATGGGATTGATTATGAAGAAACTTTTGCACCAGTTGCAAGAATGGAGACAGTGAGAGCAGTGTTTTCCATAGCAGCACAAAACAAATGGAAAGTATACCAGATGGATGTAAAATCTGCATTTTTAAATGGAGTTTTAATGGAAGAGGTATATGCGGAACAACCTCTCGGATATGAGAAGAAAGGCCAAGAGCATAAGGTCTGCAAATTAAAGAAAGCTCTTTATGGGCTGAAGCAAGCACCAAGAGCGTGGTACTCCTATCTATTGGAGAATGGATTTGAAAAATGTGAGGGAGAACCCACCCTCTACATCAAAGAAAAGGATGGTAACCTGTTGATTGTTGTTTTATATGTTTATGATTTAATTTTTACAGGTAATGATGATTACCTTGTTGAAAATTTTAAAACAGTCATGAAAAATGAATTTGAAATGACTGACATGGGTTTGTTGAGATACTTCTTGGGAATAGAAGTAGAGCAAGGTGAGAAAGGGATTTTTATATCCCAAGCAAAGTATGCGAATCAGGTTTTAGAAAGATTTAATATGCAGGAGTGCAAAGCTGCAATTACTCCCACAGTAATGGGATTGAAGCTGAGTAAGGATGATAGCAGCAAGGATTTTAATCCAAGTTTGTATAAAAGCATAGTTGGCAGCCTCATGTATTTGACTGCAACTAGGCCGGATATTATGCATACTGTTAGTTTAATTTCCAGATTTATGGAGAAGCCAAAAGAAGCACATTAGCAAGCAGCAAAGAGAATTTTGAGGTATGTGAAAGGAACAAAAAGATTTGGTATTTTATATACAGCTTCAGAAAATTCAGAGTTAGTTGGATACACTGACAGTGATTGGGCTGGAAGGGTAGATGATCGGAAGATCACTTCCAGTTATGTTTTTCATATGGGTTCAGGAGCCATTTCATGGGCTTCTAAGAAACAGCCGATTGTAGCATTGTCTACAGCAGAGGCAAAGTATGTGGCAGCTACAGCAGTAGCGTGTCAAGCAATTTGGATGAGGAGAATGTTGAGAAGTTTATGCCAAGAACAGATAAAAGGCATAGTGATTTATTGTGACAATAGCTCAGCTATTGCATTGTCAAAGAACTCTGTATTTCATAAAAGAACAAAGCACATAGACACAAAATTTCACTATATCAGAGAATTGGTGAACAATGGAGAAATTGTTTCACAACATTGTAAAATAGAGGAGCAATACACAAATATTTTAACTAAACCATTGGGACAGAAGACCTTTGAATATTTAAGAAAATGTTTGGGTATGATTGATAACCCAGCAGCTGACTTTAAGGGGGAGTGTTGAAAATATTAAAGTGACCTGCCAGCCTTGGGCAGGAAGAAGAAGAAACAAGTAGAAAGGCAGAGCAACAAAATTTTTTGAGTGCACAACACTCTGTATTAAAGAGCATGGAGAAATTCGTAAGGATTAATTAATATTTATGGGCCGCAGCCACAACAACAGAGGAGAATTAATTTTGGATTATGGGAAAAGTTATTTCTACAAATGGAATTAAGATTTCCCATAGTTCTAATCTACGGAGGAGCAGTTCTTATTAACACAGTCATTTCGGGCATTAAAGCCCTCAACAACCAAAATAAATGAAAAATTTTCAAACAGGCGGAATTCCTTTTAATTTTTGAATGGCGGGACAAGTGGTCCCCACCACTTAAGTTCCAATCGCAATCGCAGATTTCTTTTTGAGGAGTGTCTTGTTGATGAGGAGTCATGATGCGATGCAATCGCAATCGTAAATCGGAATAATCAAGTGTCTTGTTGATGTGGTAGAGTTCTGCAATAGAACGCTTGTATTTTATACAACCAAAACATATTATAATCGCCCCCCACAGTAGCGGAGGCCCGTGGGTCCACTTGACCACGTGGCGAAGACTTAATGGAATCGCAAGAGTTCAATCGCAAGGCTCAATCGGAGGCTCTTTGTTATGTGCTCCAATCAAAGTCCAGACCTGATTGTATTATATGCCACAGTTTATTTCCAATCGCATCCGGTTCCTAAATCGCAATCGAAACTTTCTGATTGATTGCACGCTTTTGTAATATGCCCCGATTGATGTGGCGGACCTGATTCAGTTATATGCCGGATTTAATAAGTGCCAATCGCATCCATGTCCTGATCGCAATCGGAACTTTTCTATTGTGTGCCCCGATTGCACTTGTTTAAAGTTCGGACCCAATTGCTCTATGAACCATGTTTTATATGGTCGTCGCATCCTGTTGATCAATCGAAATCGGAACTTTCTGTTTGTGCGCTTGTTTGTTTAAAGCGCGGACACCGATGGGGTTATGTATTTTCTTAATAGTTTTATTTTTAAGTTTTAATATGGTTTTATGTAATGTTTAAGATATGCGCAGCATATAAAAAGAAAAAGGTCTGCGAGCCTGCGTATGCAGTATTGTCATTTTTTTTGTTTGGCATAGCAGCGCGGAAACGAAAAATACACAGCAGTGTTGTATTCACATTGAGACAAAGAATAGAGTTGTTTTGTGCACTACGTTTTGAAGCAGTCACTACTTTGTGTTATCCCTCTGTGTGAAGAGGAAGATTTGTAACATTTTGTTTTGCAAGGAATAGAAGTTTTTTTTTCAGTGTGAAACTCTGTCTCCTGCCAAATTTGTTTTAACTTATCTGTGTTGTAGAGGAGGAGATTATTCTCTCTACTTCTGTTGTTTGGAATTCTCAAAATTCCAACACGAGATGTACAAAGAACCTAGAGAACGAAGACAATGCATAAAGCACAGAGCCATCAGACATTCGTGGACGAAGAGAAACTTCAACAGTATAAACTTCATCAGTATAAATTATGTAAACTCTATCAATCTTCGGATCCGTGCATCATTCCCAACAATGGGATTAAAATGAGCATATAGTTCAAATTCCAATTCCTCTACCAAAATCGAATCCAAGTTAGCGTCAATAATTCCTAACCATGGGATGAAGATGATCAAATAATTAATATTCCAATTCCTCTACCAAGAGCCAATGCATGCTACCGTTAATAATTGCTAACCGTTGGATAAGGATGATCGAATTCAAATTCCAATTCCTCTACCAAGAAGGAATGCGGATTATTGTTATTATGCAAAGTAGAAAATTCAGATTTCAATGAATCCACATGACCGTTATAATGTAATGGACAAAATTCAAATTCCAATACATCCATTCTACAAAACTACGTCAAAATATAATATTATAGTTTTTTACTTAAATTCAGTAACGTTTTTGGTTAAAATAAATTTGTGTTTGCTCATTAAAATTAAATTAAATTTTTTTAACTTGTTCAAATTTTAAAAAACTGTAACAAGTATATATTTCTTAATTTTTTAAATTATTATAATGAGTAATAAAATGTAGTAAAGCGATCAATATCTATTAAATATTTATGGTGTCGTGTTTTATTAAGGAAAAACGTTGTTCCACAAAATTACATTTAAAAATTACATTTATAATAAGAAGAACTTTTTAAATGTTATTTATAAATTTTATATATAGAGAGGTTAAGTTGTTTAAGTTTAGAGAGATGGCCACAAGTTTAATCTTTTTCTTGAGAAACTAGGAACTATGGGTTTGAGTTTTTAAGTTGGTAAAATCACCTGAAGAGGATCACAATAAGCCTAGTCTATACCAGCACTTAACATGACTCAACTTTTTCACATGGAGTTTCTAGGAATCAAAAATTCAAATCCCTTTAATTTTGATTGGATCGAAAAACAAGCTATAAAACCCCCAAAGATTTAATAGTAATTAAGTGTCAAACCTAGTACTAAGTTCTTCTGACATTTTAAAAGAAAAATTCTAAATTCATTTTATTTACATACAATATTTAAAATTATATATATAATATATTAGCAATAATTTAAAATATATAGGTATATTAGTAATAAATATAAAATTTTAATGCAATATATAATAATATATATATTAATAATAAAAAAACATATTTTAATATTAACTATAAATAAAATATTTCAATATTATATAACATTAATAAATAAATCAGATATTTAAAATTAAAATTTTGCCACATTATTACATTCCATTGCAACTAAGATGTTTGAGTTTTTTTCGCCCATCACTATCCCATGCATAGAATATCTCCATAATATCGGAGCTGGTAGAAATGTGTATCTAAAAATAGTAATAACTATTAACAAATAGTAATAATTTAATAATTAAAAGATGTTTTGATGTGAAAAATATAGACTATAAATAAAATATTTTATCATTATATTGAGTAAAATATTTCAATTTTAAGTATATATATTATTTAGAGTTAATGAAAAATAAAATTTCTTATGAAAAAAATATATTGTTGTTTTGTTAAAATAGAATAATATTTTTTAATTTGATGTTAATTTTATATTCTCGAAGTGCCAAGAGATATTAAATATTTTTATTTGTAAATTTTTATTTATGTTTTCCAATATCAAAGAAGTTTGCATCTTAAGAGATTTGATCCTCTCAATCATTCATACACATATGTAAACATGGATCTATGTTGATGATAAAATGTTTAAGAGAAATGTATATTTGAAAATATTTTATGTTTGAAACAATAAATAATGAGTTGATATGCATATGTATTAATTTTTTGATAGGTACTCTAAATGCTAGTATTGAGAAGTTGTTTTCATATAATGTTACATTTAAAATAATAAATTTTAATCCTTACCATAATCAATTAAAAATTAATAATAAGAAAGAAATATACAATATTGTTTGGAAATAAAATACCTAATTTCCTCATTAATTTGACATCATCTCTATATAGAGAGGTAATGTAACTTGAAGTAAAAAAAATAGGTTTTCCTACATTTTAGTACGAGGTAAATGCACAATTCTTTGAATATTCAATATAGTGTTGACATGTGGCATCTATGAATAATATTGATAAGATAATCAAATATGAATAAAATGTGTAATTTATCTCAGTGACATATAATAGATAAAAATATACATATATTAATAAAAAACTCGATATTTAGATTTTGTATATATAGAGAGAGAATTTTCTAATTTAAAGTAGTTGCATTATAATATAGAGTTAATATTTAAAAAATCAAGTAATAATAAAAAAATAACAAAATCAATAGAGACACCAAAATGAGAGAGGATGTGTATTTAAATTTCAAAAAATGTGATGGATAAATAATACCACAATCGAAGAGTTTGTTGTGGTGGTATGGTACCATCATTGTAACATTTATGGCCTAAATACGACTAAGACACCCATCCACATGTTTATTATCATTATATTTTAAAGGATAATGTTAAGAACGTCATACGTGTTGGTAATAGAAGGTAGAGGCCTTGTCTAGAGAAAGCTGGCAAAGTGGGCTACATAAGGTCGAAGGTGTTGGCAACAGGTGTTATAGCTAGGGTGAGAGAGCATAGTAGTGCCAAAAGAGGAAGCAAAGGCATATATAGATCACATCTCTCACCTTGGTGTGGCCAAGAAACATAGGTTTTGGATGATAGCATCCCCTCGGAAATATCAATGCTTAGTTGTAGACTTGGAAGCGATATGATATATAAAAAAATATAGAGACAACCTATGGTCTCCTTGAAATTTGTTGGGTCACCCAATCGAAGATCAATAATCGAGGGTAATTCTTAGAACCTTCACTTTCACCGGAGTCGTGCCCTAATAGTGTCGTGAGTATTACTTCCGTGTTTTAAGTTTTCAATTCTCGCAACTCATTTCATGAATAATTCTTTCTCTCTTAGGGACTCGTGGGACAGTACCTCAGAAGAGCCCAAAAGCCATAGTGAAAAAATACCCATAGAATTGAGGGTCACACCATCTAGCATCGGGATAAGTGCAATTGCAATGGAGGAAATTCCCCGTGGATGTCGAGAAGTCTACCAGCAAAGGAATTCAAACCGAAACCATAATGGTGTCTTATATCCTTTACAGGTAGTGCACAATCAACTAGTTTGGCACCCCATTTTTCATTATGGAAACTAATACAAACAAATTCAAGTGGAATGGGAAGATCTTCCCAAACTCAAGCATGGGGAGGAGAACCTTGACACATAGAACTTGAAATTTTTTAGAATATTATTATAAGTTAGGTCATCTTGAGGATATTGCTTTCCTAGCTTTCATGCTTCTTTTCAACATTCTAAACTATTTGGGATATAATATTTTTTTCCCTCTCGTGGGAAATATGGTCTTGACTCATCGACGTTAGAGGGTTAATTTAGAAACTCTATTACCATTTTTAGTAGTCGACATTTGCTTGTTTCTTTCCAACAAAGCCCGACGATTTGGAACTAGGAGTGTTCTGCCTTTAGTTTTTATCCACAATATCTTGTCTCCTATTTAGAACTCTCCATGCATGCTACCGGCGATTTTTACAGATATTTCGCTTTGTGGGTTTATTAATAGTTCCCCTCTTTCCGCCTTCGCCTTGCCTCGTAAAAAAATATTCCAATGGAAACTAAATGTCATCATTCTTGATAAAAAAATATAAGAGTTGACCTTATTTATCGAAAAATGGAGCATCTCTCGGATGAGATACTCCACCAGGAGAGACTACCATGGAGAACTCTCTACCTCAATCACATTACAATCATGAATAAATAGTATTCAAGCATCATAGGAAAGTTAGAAAACTTACCTCAAGAAATAGAGCTAATTCCTAATTTAAGGTTTTGGTGAACTGAATCTCTCCTAATATTACATTTTCCAATATCTTCAACACTCATCCTTAATGGATAAATGGTTCATTAAAAATCCTAACATATCTCTAAATGACTCAAAATTAACTCTTCCAAGAGGCTTAGTAAAAATGTTAGCAGGATTATCACAAGTATTACAATATCAAATATAAATTTCCTTTGACCGAACTCTTCTCCCTAACCAAATGAAACTGTGGATCAATATGCTTTGTGTTTTTATGAAACACCTTTCGGATTATTTTCAATTTTGATGGAGCTATGTTTATCTACATCTGATAAATGTTTCATATTTATGTTCTTTCCAACATGTTTGGAGAAGCATCCCTCAACCAACTTCTCACATGTTGCTACAAAGCACATACGTATTCTCAACTTCTTCGAAACAAAGGATACCACTCGCTTCTTTTTTCTCCATGTAATGACCCTGACTCAATGTCAAATGTATAACACGTTATAGATCAGTTTTGTCATCTAGATTTCCGGCCCCAATCGGAGTCTTAAAAAACATCAAAGAATTAGTATATATAATATCAAATTCTAAGGATCCTTGAAGATACCTTTAATACACCTTTCGCCTAATCCAATAGCTTTCAAGTGGCTTGAACAAAAATTGGCTCAATACAAGAACTTCATAAGACAAATTTGAACTAGAGTGGGCAAGTAGAATTAAACTCCAAACCAACATCCTATACAATGTTGCATATGCCTCCTTAGAACCATCATCACTCCGAAGCTTGTATTCTGCTTTAAAGGAACTACTACAAATTTGCATTGATCCATCCTGAAATTTTTCAATAGAATCCAACATACTTACCCCCGTGATAGAAAATTCTGCTCGAATCTTTCCGTACTTCAAGACCCAAACAATAGCGTAGCTCATCACAAGGTATTTCATCTCAAACACTTGTGACACATTCTCTTTTATTTCTTTAATGATTTCATCATCATTTCCTCGTAATGATAAGATCATATACATATAAAGAAATCAAAAACAATTCGCCCTCTTTTATCAAACACAATATAAAAAATTAGAGTAATTATTGCTTCTTTTTATAACCGTATTTAGAGAGAAAATGAATCAATTTTATCATACCACGACCTCGGTGCCCGTTTTTAGTCCATATAATGCTTTCTACAATATAAAGACTAATTTTTTTCTCCCCGTTTAAGAAACCCTTCACGTTTCTCTAAATAAACTTCTTCTTTCAGCTCCCCATTTAAAAATGCACATTTCAGTGACCTATCTAGCGTATTATCCAATTATCTTTGGTAACTAAAGAAATTAACGTTCGATTGTGTTTAGTTTTGAGCTACAGTGAAGTGTGTTCTCATAGTCTATACCTTATTTCTACAAATACTCCCTGTAGCCTGCCTCTATCTTTATATTTACCTATATTGTCGTCTCGCTTTAAATTTAGGCTTATATAGCCATTTTCAACCTATGGTTTGTTTGCCTTCGTGCAATTCAACTAATCTCCCATGTTTGTCTTTAAATATTGATTCATACTCCTCTTCCATGGCTACCCTCCATTCATTATATTGACCTGGATTCTTTATAAAAAGAGGGTCCAACAACATTTAACATGCTAGTTATAAAAGGATTTTCCCTGTTTACTCTTGTTGGAAATTTAGTTTTCCTACTTTATCTCTTGAGTGGTGGAGGGATTTGCACGTTCTCGATCTTATCCTTTGCACGAATTGGTTTGGCCACCGCATCCGTCCCATCTGTTTCTTCCTTTTTCTACTACTCATGGTTGTCCCCGGTTTCATCACTCCCTTCTTCCATCAACAAAGGAATGTCCCATTCTTCATTGTTGTTATCATCGTTTCCATCATGAACATGCTCATGAAAAGCTACATCTCTACTTGAAGAAACTTCATGAGTAGAGGGATCAAACAATTTGTAATCTTTAAATTGAGTACAATATCCAACAAAAATTTCATTTAATGGCCTTTGAATCGAGTTTCTTCCTATCCTCCTTTGGAACATGAGAAAAATATTTGGAGTAATATTAAGTGTTTAAATGTAGGCTTCAAAACTAATATGGCTTCAAATGGATTTTTAAACTCAAGAATTTTTGTTGTACTCTTGTTCTTCAAATATACTACAGATTTATCACTTCCGCCCAAAAAACCATTAGAAAAAATTCATTCCTTTTAACATGCTACGAGCACATTCCACAAGGGTTCTTTTTTTTCCTCTATGCAAACCCATTCTATTGAGGAGTGTGAGGTACTATAAAATGATGCAATATTCCATGGTATTTTCAATATCTAATGAAATGAGCCTTCTCGTATTCTCCCCCCTTGGTTAGAGTGGAGAATCTTGATGAATTTACTTATCCTGTTTCTCAATCATGCTTTTGAACCTGCTTTGAAATATTAAAAATTATGAATCTTTTTTACTCGAGAAAATATACCCATGTGAATTCAGATAGTCATAAAAAATAAGAAATAATAAGAACCTCCCAATGACCTTGATCGCATTAGCCCACATAAATTATGTGGACTAACTCTAGTATATCTCTACTTTCTATCTATATTTATAGGAAACTCATCCTTTTGCATCTTCCCAAGAGCATATGTTTTACAATCAACATGAATATGCTTTTTAAAAATAGGGAGACTATTAACCATACCTCCTTTTTCGAAGTAGCAACAAATAATTGAAATTAATATATTTCTAATATTTGATGCCATAAATATTCTGTAGGTCATACTCCCATTATGTCAATGCTCATGTGGTAGCACTTCTCACATTCAGCTTGTAAAGACCTCCCACTCCAAATCCCTATTGTAATCATCTTCATACAATCCAACAAATCCTTAATAACACAATATGAATTAAAAAACTCTACCTTAAGGTCTGTTTGTCTCTTATAATTGAAACAAAAATCATATTCTTATTAATTTCGGCACATACATCAAATTTTAAATGTGCTTAATATTTTCATGGGGTCACATCATAGGAACATTACCATGCCCTTTGATTTGGTACATGCTATCATTAGAAAGGTAGCTTTTTTACACCATTTTTTGGTTTCTTTGAAGTATTCAAACCATTGCTCGTTACTCCGTCATGTGTGGAAGATCCTCGTCCACAAACCAAATATATGCTTCATCATTCTCATCGTAATCAACCATAAATAGTCTAAGGCCCTGGTTATGGTCATCATAAGTAAAGTGTCCTACATGTCTCTTATGTCTATGTTGACTTTCATCAAACTTCTTCTTCCATCAATGTTTAGCTATATGACCAAATTTACCACAATAGAAAAATTTGGTTACTGAATAATTTTTGTTTCATGACATACCTTGAGATGGAGCCAACTTCTTTTTGCTGTACCTCCACCTCTCCATCCTCCATTTTCCTTCCCTCTAAAGGACTTCTTCTTGGCCACTAAAGAAAGATTTGCACTCTGGGGTTTCAGTGGTCATCCTCATTTCTTCCTCTTCGCATTATGATCCCGATCAATTCTTCAAATTTGGGGGCTTTTCTCTCGTATTGAATCCCGTGATAAACATATGATAGTCGTGAGTCATACCATTCATGGTAGTTGTTACCGTATGAGTGTTACTTACCGCCTCCCTTATGTCACTAATCTTGTCTTTGAGGTCCTTGATGCGAGATATGAATGCAACTACCGATTCATTCTCCCCCATTTTAATGGAAGGAATATTGCTTTTGAGAAACAAAAGATGATTTGTATTTTTGATTTTGCACAGATCCTTGAGGGTTGTCAAGATCTCGTTTTCTTATTTTCACTCTCTGATGAGAGGGATAATGCGATCTTTAACTCGACATTTTCAACAACATTTCCACCTTGTTCTCCATCTTCTCCTAATCCTCAAATGTTGCAAAGCGTTGATCCGCCTCATACAATTGTAGGTTTCAATTCATCATCATTCACGATCCCCCCATGCACTATGCCCTTCCAACATAGTCCGCAACTTGAATTTTCAATTAGAATAATTGGAACCATCGAGCTTATTGTTCTCGTTCAATTATGCCTCAACCATTTGGTTATTCATATCGACAATTTCTCGAGAAAAATAAACCTCCAAAAATTACAAACGGATCTACCCCGTATCCAAAGGAAACAATCTCAAGAAACCAGAGAAAAAAATTAACCCCTTAATAGAAAATGCACTCAGCAAATTTTCTTTTGTGGCCAAAAAAATTCTCTCAAGAATTTTCTTTCAAAAGAAAGCAATATTTTTTGAACGACCTCGATTTAAAAGTTGGAGGATAAAAAAATTTACTTGCATTTAACTCTAAAGCGTATTCGCACCAACACTCTTGTTACGAGGTTCAATTAAATCGAATCGCTTTAGCATCTGGTCCACACATAATCGGGCATAATTCTCCACGATGCCTCGATATAGTCTCAACCACCACCACCTCGGCGTTCCTCAGCCGACGAAATTCTTCATGAGCTCACCAGGATTGGCCTCCACAATCCTCCACATATCGCTCTCCAAACAACAATCTCCACACAACTTCTCTCTCCATGCAGATGTCATAGATCAACGCACTTCCGATCAACAAATCGACATTTAACTGAATCTAAAGCTGATTTCGTATGTTTGCCATAGATCATAACACTTCCACCTCTTGGATCCATGCTAAGAAGCGTATTGGAACCCTTCCACCTTTTGCTTTCTCGATCAAAAAAACGTGTTTTCCCTTCTCGACTAGTGTTGATACATAAATATCAACATGTTTTTTTTTCTCAATCAATGTTGATAAGTAGATTTAGATAGAACACCACTCGTCTCACAACTAGGGGCCTCTCTTCGGCCATGTAGATTCTCACAAAGGGGATCGTGCACTTTGCCTTCGACTCATCAACCCCCGGAGACACACAATTAGGGGATCAAATCACTCTAGTATTTGATTAAATAGCCCTAGATCTCTCGATACCATGATAAAAAAATATAAGATTTGACATTATTGAATGAAATCTAGGAAGCTCTCAGATGAGAGACTCCACCAGGAGAGACTTTCACGGAGAACTCTCTACCTCAATCACATTACAATCATCAATAAATATTCTTCAAGAATATAGGGAACTTATATTGGCTTACCTATTAAATAGGAACTAATTCCTAATCTAAGGTTTTGGTGAATCGTCTCTTTCCTAATATTACATTCTCCATTATCTTCAACAATTTCTCACAATAATTACCTATTAAAAGGCAAATAAAAAATTCAGAAATCCTTCTCTAATTCGTCATTTACTTCGTATAATTCCTACTATTATATTATAATGAATTTTTTTCTTACTCGGTTGTATAAACAAGAGCGGCGATTTTTTGTCAAGGCTTTAGCTCGATTTACAAGCAAATATTTATGAATTTTTTTCCACTATGAATATAAATTTGTTTTTGCTTACTTTTCTTGGCTTAGTTGTAAATTTTGTCTTTCCAAAGAAAAATATTATAATTTATACCATTTTTTTTTCATAAATAATATATCTATATATAATTTTTAAATTCAATGTATTTCAAAAAATATATATATGTTTACAAATTTAAAAATCATTATAAATTATCTTAAAATATAGTTAATTTTGATTAACTTTAATTTATTATAGAAGAAATCTAATAAAAATTTTAATAGTTGTATGAATAAAACTAATTATTTTATTCAATGCTCGTTTTAATGTTGAAGCTAATTATTTAGTTTATAAAAATTTATTTCAAATTTTCCTTTTGCTACAATATTTCTTATGAATTGATATTTGATAGAAATATGTTTGATGACATAATAAACAAGGATTATTATTTATTTCAATTCTAGATATTCATGGAAACTGTAAAAATGTTATATGAATGGAAAAGGATTTTGTTATTATTGTTTTAGATCTAGCTCTTCAAACAAATTGCTTCACTTGTTGTTAATATTGTTGCAATATAGTGTATCATTGTAGAAGACAATGAAATAGTTGGTTGTTTCTTTGAATATTATGATATTACACTCGATCTTAGGATGAAAACATAATCAGAAATATTTTTTCTAGAATAAAAAAATCCATCATAATTACTATGATTATATACAACCAACCAAAAATTATTCATTGAAGTATATTAAATTTTCTAAAATAAATTGTTGTGTATGGATGCTTCAATATTCCTTTTTTCTCGCTCCAAAATAAATTTGACCCTGGGGTTTGGTGCAAGATAATGCTATCCAATTATAATATGTTAGCTACAATGGAATTTTGGAAAAAATCTATTGGGGAAAAAGTGTTATTTCTTCTCCTTATACATTGGGTTTTTATGTAAATCATGAAATTTTGGCTAATAATTATTGTGTATCATTA
This sequence comes from Pinus albicaulis, assembly GCA_034641835.2. Taxonomy (NCBI): domain Eukaryota; kingdom Viridiplantae; phylum Streptophyta; class Pinopsida; order Pinales; family Pinaceae; genus Pinus; species Pinus albicaulis. The sequence continues at coordinate 486,717,636 of CM076581.1, forward strand.
TTTTTCCATCATTTTTAATTTTTATTTTATATTTGTTGAAATTAAGAAAAAACTGAAGCATTAAAATTTTTATGTAGAAACTTCATCTATTCTAATCTGTTCTTTTCCAATTTCAAATAACTCAACCAATCAAAATTTGTAAGTTAAATAAGTCAATATGTTTTATAAATGTTATATTATAATTATAAAATAATATATATTTAGAATTTGTACATAATTATATATTGAGCTTATAGGGAGCTCAATAAGCTCACTATTAAATATAAATTTCCAACCATTAGCAATGGTAACATAGAAAATATACATAATCACCAAGTAGTTTCTCAATCCACAAATAAAACCAAAGTGGCCACCTCATCCACTATGTAATTGAAATTCATAATTCTTGTGGTTACTAAGATGCATATGCATTAATAACACCCACATGTTAAATAGCATCCATACTTTAAATAATGTTCATGTGTTGTAGTAGGCACACACTTTTTTTTGTTGTGTTATAAAATACGTGCACTCTTTTTTAAACTTATTTATTTGTTTATGTCTTTCTCTCTTTATCTCTCTCTTCTCCCAAGGACCCTATTTTCCTTCCTCATCATCCTTTTCTATTTTCTTATCTATTTCCTAGCTATCTTTATGTCTCCCTCATATGTTGAACTCTCTCTCCCCTTTCCAAATTCCCCCACTCCCTCTTGTATAATCCTTCAGGATTTTGCATGTAATTATAATTATGAAACCGATTAGGCATTTCCCATTTAAAAATAGAGGCATAAATCTCTCCCTTCAAATTTGATTTATAAATATGTCCTCCTGATTCATAAAATATATTGCAGAATACTATCTTCTCATCATAAATTTCTCGAGGAACTTGTAACAGTGCTTCAGAAATTATAGTGCTTGTTTGGAACTCCATTGTTGCATAGTTGCAACCGGTTGTGGAACCCTAGCAAGAGTGTGGTAGGGCTCGAGTGTGATCCGGCAAAGTTCTTATCGTGTAACCCGGCGAGTATGGATGAACTGCGCAGTTGTTGACTCGACTGCAGTGCGTGGGATCAGAGTTGATCAGACATGGTCGACAGGTGAAGGTGGCACTGTGTAACGCTCCAAGACTTCATGGCCACGTTCGGTGAAACGGGCGCGCCGGTTGGGCGCTTGGGGTGAGCCCTGGCGCCGTGCGACGCATCGGCGCGCGTCTCACCGCTGGAGAGTCACGGGCGCGCGGGTGTGCGAAGTGAGTCATGGGCGCGTTGGTGGAGCGACGAGTCAACACGGCGTTGGCGAAGTGCGCTTATACCCAACGGGCGCCCTTGGACGAGTTAACCGATGGATGAGTCGGTGGGTCGGCCGACGCGTTGGGTGCGCAGCCGACGCCACACTTGGTGGGCGAGCGACCGAACGAGGGGGTCGGCTCGGGTCGGCCGAGCGCCCCAACACCCCACGGACGCGACGTTTCGTGGGCGACGGACGTAATGAATGGGTCGGCTCGTGGTGGAACGAGCGACCACAACTCACGACGCGTTCATATATATGGGATGAGCGTTGGTGAGGGGAAGCATCGAACGGACGAACAACACGGTCGAACAAGAACAACCGCAGCAACGAGTCAACAGCTCGTTGGTCGAAGGCGCAACAGTAGCACGAGCCTCGACGAGTCGGGCCGCAGCAAACGAGCGCACCACAGACCGCCGTCGTACCACAGGTCAGGTCGGGTCAGGTCTGGGCGGGCGTCTCTGAACGTCGGGTCGAGTCGGGTCGTCCTGGGCGCCGAGCAACGGCAACCGCCCAACACGAAAATCGCGATTCCGGGAGCATCGTTGATCGGATTGAGGTGCCGTAAAAACCAGAAGGTGCGTAATTCCGAGGAGCATCCAACCATATAGGTTTGGGAAAGATTGGACACACGGTGAGCTCAAAAAACGCTATTCACTGATTTGGATCAACGGTTTGGGTGACCTGAGTGACCAAAGACTTAGGGCGCTTTTGGGCAAAGCACTTCCGACAGGGAACTTCGATGGTTGTACATGTCTGTTGTAAGCTAGCTTGAGGATTGGAAAGTCTTAGAACTTGGCCAAGAGGCAAATAGTCTTGACTGTTGTACTTGTATTTTTATGAAACATAATATCCGGGCGGACTCATTTTGAACGGGAGTTGCCCCTCCCTTGTATGTTGTAACACCCCCAATTTATGTGTTGAAATTTCAAAGTTAGAAATTTGAACTTAAATCCTAAGGGGAGTGGACCCCAAAGGATGAATGAATTGTGAATGTAAATTAATATTCAAGTTGAGGAAATAAATAAAGTACTAGTATGCATGTTGACCAAAAAAATGAGATTTGAGATCACTGCTAAATCCATGAGGATGGATAAGGCAACTATTCCCCACAATCCTTCAAAAATCCTCGATGGAATTAATTCTAATTTAGATTTTGAGGAAGAATCTAAATATCCCCAATGATGAGGAAAGTAGTTGGGAAGATGTGAAAAAAGTCTGAAAAGTCGACGAAAAGCATAAAAAACAAACTTTAAAGAATCCCTAAGATGGGGAAGCCTAGGCAAACAGAAGGAAAGCATCCTGCTATTCCGGACGCGGAATTAGGGAAACAAAGCTTGGGGGAAAAATAACTTAAATAAGCTGCTCCTAGACAGATTGAGGTTGATCTCGTGCTAGGAAGAAGATCTCAGCTTGGGGGTGAGTCCCGTGGAGACTGAATGACTCTACGCCGTTGGGAGGTTTGGTCTGCACATGCTTGGTATGTATTCTGAAATTTTGTGAATTATTTATTAGTGACAGGATGAATTGGCTACATATAAAAATCTAAACAATTAATAAAAGAGGAATTATTTTGCTTCTCATCCACTCTCTACATTTAACAGAATTTGTCATAAGGTATTTACCTTTTTAACTTCTCGTCTAGTTGTAGGAGTTAGATCTGTGTTGGAGAATCCACTGTAATCTCTAGACCAGGGTGGTCTAAATCTGGGAATACATAGTTCTCACAGATGACTTAAATTGAACTGACTATATCTAGTTTTATATGAGAATAGGAAAGCTTCTGATACTAGAAAACCAACACAAGACTCTTATCAAGAGAAAAACAACATGCTCCTGGAAAAAGGAACATAGAGCTGAGACATGGAACCCCACTATGTTATGTCAATATTAAATACATCTGGCGTAATAAAAGATTCGAGCTTAATGTAAATGCCGTAACTATAAGTATGTAATCGAAATATGGTGTGTTGGTAGGAAAATTAACTCACTTCCATATGCATATAACATAAAGAGAAAATTTTCGTAGTTGGAACTATAACATAAACAAACGTATAATATACCGGCCGAGAGTATTCAATTACAGTGGGCTTCGACCAGAAGAAAAAAAATATGAGTACAGAATTGTATTAAAATCCGATTGCAGTGGAGTAATGCGGCTTGAACCATGCATATGCCCATAAAAAGTAAATATTCACTTTAGGATCTGAAACAATATTCATCTGTGAGACTGCGGAAATTTATACATCAAAATGTGAACGAAATTCTATATAGAAAAAAAAAATTATGCCACGAATGATACATTTCTTTGGACAGTAGCGAGAAACATCATATCACAGGGTTATATGGTTCCCTCCTGTCATCTTAAGTCGAGTTCCATAACCGGTACGAAGAAAAATTTAGATCAAATTTAAAAAACCCTCGGCCTCTTCCCACAGTGGCGAGGCCATGCGCAGCCTCAACAGGCATCGCAAGGGGGATATACTCCACCTATAGGAATAATCTTAAGTTGATAAATAACACCAAGAAAAACGCAACAACGATAGTCACATAAGCACAGACTACATGTTAATATACGTGAAACCCAAAAGATTTTAACCACAGGAAAGACCAGCACATGTATATGATAGTAGCTCATTAAAAACACTACAGATGATGCTAAAATACATAGGTCGTATACGTGGTGAGGGATACTTACCGAGCAACGAGTATGGCGCAAACCCATATCCTTCCGTTCAAGCTTAATCAATAGATGATACCAGAGCTATTGGAAAACGCTAAGACACAGATTGAAATTTAAAACTAATTTAACTCCGGAGCGTAGTCACGCATTTAAACAAACAGCTGGTAGTATAGCAGAATTGATAAACAGAGATACGGCCGTGACGACCGTACTACGCCATAGTCAATCGATTTCATAAATCAATTAAATTTAAACAGAGGCAGGGGGAATGTAAGACGCAACATCGACGTAATGGAGGCAAACTCGCTCGTCAACACAGGAAAACGCGGCTTTAGAAATAGGTAGGGCGAAACATGGCCAATACCCTGCAAGGTGAATAAACCGAACAGAGTGATAGTAGGTTGGGAAATATACTCGTACCCACGCAGGTAACTTGCGTGAGGTTCCGTATTCAACCATTGCAAGAAGCGTAATGAAGGATTGACGCAGCGAGGTCAAATCCTGTATACATTTCAGATAACACAGATGGAAAATTTTAATTTCAGGCACCGAAAGGTCACTTAGGAAAAACGCCATAAAATCTCAAACCCATCCGGAAAGGGGTCTCAAAATCGGTAGGTGCGTTCACCAGCACCTTGCTTCGAATTCAAACCCCGAGATACAAGTATCGTAGAGGGACTGACGAGAAAAAAAAATAAAACCTATCCTCGGCTGCGAGGATGAAAGAAAATATTATCATAATAACGATAGGAGAAGTAAGAGAGCAAAGTGTATTACCTTTCTCTAAGTAGCAGCACTTGCGCGTTGAGATCTCCGGAGCTCAGACTCATGAGGGCGTTGTCCACAGCACTTGAAAGATCGGAGGAAGAGTGAACCAGTAAAATGGCAGAACGGCGAGTTGGTTAGTTCTTATAACCGGAGAACGAAAACAACATTTTTCACTTGCTCCTTCCGCAGAACTAGATCAACGGCCGACTTATGGCTCCGATACCCTAAATGTGGCTCGCCCGTAATCGCAGAGATCCCGAGGCGATGGAGAAGATATTGCATCACTGGTATAAAGGGTACGATCTTGCATTATTAAAACCATTATCCTGACAGGGATTAAATACCACACCAGCGTAAATTCAAATCCCACAGTGTGGAAAATACCCCAACAGTAATATAGGACAACACCTAAAGTTCCAGTGCAGTGAACTATCACTTCATGTACGAGAGTTGAATGGAGCCGACGACATCTATTGTGGTGGGACTTCGACTTTAAACATGGAGCCGTGAAGCCGCGTAAAAAACCCCAGCGGGAAGTACGATCTACTGATACACGCAAATCGGGTGTACTTCACCACACCGAAGTAGGGGCCTCTGGTAACGTGCTGGCAAGCCTCAACATAAGACACGTGGAGCTGAAATCATAACACACGAGGTATAATAGCGGTTGAAAACCAGATGAGGGTTAGTACTAAATATTTTAATTCCATATGCAATAACCCTGGTAACACACAAAGGGTAACGATACACCATATAACCGAGACGAAAAGTTCCATGGGTCGAGAACTTTAAAGGAGACAAAAACGGAGGTTCGAGTCCCAACATATGCGCCGGAGATGTTTTTCCACTATACTCCATATGTCCCCCATCATTAAGGATGATTAAATCATAGTGGTGATGAATAGGAAATTATGCCTAAACCTTAGTTATAACTATTTCATCCTATGGTACGTGGAATTGTTTTCATAGTCATATATTGGCTACCTTTAATGGTGTCATATTAAAATGTGGACTACCTGTATATTTCGACTTATAATGTTAAGGGAAATTAAAAGTTTCAATATAGATGTATATATGTGGAAAGATAATTAGAGATCAAATCTTATGTAGAAAGATAATTATCGATAAAATCAAGTGATGATTATGAGATGAGTAACAAAAAAAAAAAAAAAATTATGGAAAAGAAGTTGGTCAAATGGAGATGTGACAAATGGTATCAGAGCCCAAGTTACAAAACCGGGTCGTTGTTTCGTGCTCACCGAATTCCGAATGCTAGTCTATTTAATGAATACTCGTAGAAATCGTTGTTGTTTCTTTCAATTTCACCGACTAAATTTATGAGTGTGTACGGTGGTGCTAAAATGGCTAAAGAGGGAGGAATTTATGTGGATCTCGCGTGATGAGTTTGCTACTCCGCATCCCAATGCCCCTAAATGGCTATGTTGCACAGGGTGCAACGAGAATTGGCTGAATTAAAGACCCAGAATGACATACTGTCATCAGCCAGTAAGGAGCAAGAAAAGCTCATCAGAGAACTCACTTCCCGGAACAGCCAAGAACGCGAAGGTTCTGGAAAGAGGAAGATGGATGAATCTGATGATGATGATGCTGCTAGACATCAATCTAAACAGAAAAGAGAATTGCAGGGGGAATTCAGAGAGATCAAACCTCCCTCCTATGATGGGGAGAAGGAGGAAGCTACTGAAGCTTGGTTGCTGAGCATGATTAAGTATTTCCAAGTTTATGAGTATGAGAGCAATCTGAAAGCCAGATTAATTGTTTACCAGCTACAGAGTAAAGCTACCCTGTGGTGGGAAGAGACAAAAATGGTGCATGCCATTGATGAAAAAACAGTTACTTGGGAGGATTTCCAGGCTAAGTTCAAAAATCGTTATTTGAATGAGCGATATTATGATGATAAAGCAAAAGAATTCCATGAACTTAGACTTGGACAACTCACTATTGATGAGTTTGTGACTAAGTTTACAAACCTGTTGAGATATGTACCCTACATTAGGGAAGAAAAGGCAAAAGTACAAAGGTTCCTGAACTGTTTGCCTATGGTATACAAAGAGAAAATTGAGTTTGACAACCCAAAGACAATGGACGAAGCTATTAGAAAAGCGAGACTATGCTATCAGCAGTTTAAAGGAAAGGCTGAACCAGGAAAAAGCTGGTTAAACAAGGGGGAGTTTAAGGGAAAAAGACAGAAACCAACATATTTAAAGAATTTTGGCAGAGATCATCTGCGGGAAAAGTTTAATAAACCCAGAGAGAGTCAAACTGCTCAATCCCAGGTGGCTTCAAAACAAATAGAAGGGGAAAATAAAAAGGAAGGGACAGTCAGAATGAAGGAACCCTTGAAATGTTAGGGCTGTGGAGAATCCCATCTGTTGAGGTACTGCCCCCATAGAAACATTCATATGATCAGAAGAGAGCAGGAAGCGACAACAGTAAATGACATAGCCAGAAATATACCAACTATCAGTGCAGCCTTGGAAAATCGGCAGGCAGAACATCAAGCAACCATGGTGGAAATGGAGGGTAAGATTTCTGACCTACCTGTTACTGTTTTGATTGATCCAGGTGCTTCTTTAAGTTACATTAGTATTGGAGTTGTAGAAAAATGTAAAATCAAACCTGAAAAATTTCAGCAGTCATGGTTGGTACAACTCGCCACTGGGACTAAGAGAAAAGTAACCCATAAATTGCCCAAAACAGCCATTCAATTAAATTGTTTTTCAACAGAAGTAACTCTGAACATACTGCCATTAGGATCCTATGACTTGCTGATAGGAATGGATTGGCTGGAAAAGAAGAAAGCTCTGATGAATTGCTGGGATAAAACCCTGCATTGTGTAGATGAAGAAGGGAAACCTTTTACTCTAAAAGGAAAACCAAAATCCATCTCAGTAAGACAAATATTAGCCTTACAATTAAAACGAACAGCTAGAAAAGGATACCAAGTTTATGCAGTACATGTGGAAGAAGTAGAACAGAAAACTGGAGAAGACCTGTTGAAGGAGTTGCCGGTGGTAAGGGAATTTAAGGAAGTTTTTCCAGATGAGATTCCTCATCTTCCCCCTAAAGGAGAAATTGATTTTTCCATAGATTTGGTGCCAGGAGCAACACCTGTTTCCCGAGCCCCCTACAGAATGAGCCCTCCTGAACTTATAGAGCTAAAGATGCAATTGCAAGAATTACTAGATAAATGTTACATTAGACCAAGTGTGTCTCCTTGGGGAGCACCAGTCTTATTCGTGAAAAAGAAGGATGGAACTTTCAGGATGTGCATTGATTATCGTCAACTAAACAAGTTGACCATTAAAAATAGATATCCGCTCCCTAGAATTAATGATCTTTTTGACCACGTGAGAGGGGCCTCAGTCTTTTCGAAGATTGACTTAAGAACTGGATATCACCAGCTCAGAATCAAGGAAGAAGACATCAGCAAAACAACTTTTCGAACCCAGTATGGACACTACGAATTTGTAGTCTTACCTTTTGGATTGACAAATGCCCCTGCCACATTTATGTGTTTGATGAACAGTGTGCTAAATAAGTATCTGGATAAATTTGTTCTTGTGTTCATAGATGATATCTTAGTCTACTCTAAAAATGAGGATGAACATCAAGAACACTTGAGAATAGTGTTGCAGACTTTGAAAGAAAACCAGTTATATGCCAAGTTCAGCAAATGTGAATTCTATAAAGATAAAATTCAGTATCTGGGGCATATTATCTCTGAAAAAGGCCTTGCAGTTGATCCTGAAAAGATAAAAGCCATTAAAGAATGGCCAGTCCCAACTGGTGTTCCAGCAGTAAGGTCATTCATGGGGATGGCAGGCTATTATCGCAGATTTGTGGAGAGGTTTTCTGCTATAGCACATCCCATCACCTCACTGCAGAGAAAGGGTGTTAAGTTCGTATGGACTGAAAAATGTCAAGTCAGTTTCGAACAATTAAAACAAAAACTTACATCAGCCCCTATACTGAAGATTGCAGATCCTGATAAGGAATTTGTGGTGTGTACTGATGCTTGCAGAGAGGGGTTGGGAGGAGTCTTGTTGCAAGAAAACTCAGTTATTGCCTATGAATCTCGAAAACTGAAAATACATGAACAGAATTATAGTGCCTATGATTTGGAATTTGCAGCTGTTATCCATGCTTTAAAAATGTGGCGGCACTATCTTCTGGGAAAAAAGTTTATCTTAATGACTGATCACATTAGTCTCAAATACTTCTTTTACCAAACTGATCTGAATGCAAGGCAAGCCAAATGGCTGTCCTTTTTAAGTGAATTTGATATGGACATCAAACATATCAAAGGGAAAGAGAATAAAGTTGCGGATGCATTAAGCAGGAATGCTTGCCAGAATGTAAATCGCCTTGGAAGTAGTGCACAAATCGAAGTAGAAGAATTGGTGAAAACCGCAGTAAATCAAGATCCAAATTATGAAACACTCTTGGTGAAACTGCAGAAAAAGGAGAAAACTGATTTCATTCAAGACCAAAAAGGGCTTCTATATTATAAAAACAGGTTGTATATTCCAAATGTAGAATCCTTAAAAAGAGAAATTTTGGATGAATATCATAAACAGCCATATGCAGGACATCCAGGATATCAGAAAATGTTAACAGCCCTGAAAAAGAAATTTTTCTGGCCAGGAATGAAGAAAGAGGTGGCAGAATATTTAAGTAAGTGCATGGAATGTCAACTGGTCAAAGTTGAACATCAACATCCAGCAGGTTTGTTAAACCCTTTGCCAATAGCAGAATGGAAATGGGACACAGTTTCCATGGACTTTATAACAGGGTTACCCAAAACCAAATATCAACATGATTATGTGATGGTAGTAGTAGACACTCTCACAAAAGCTGCCCACTTTATACCAGTAAAATCCACTTTTGGGACAGCTCAAGTAGCGAATGTGTTCCTGAAGGAGGTAGTAAGGCTTCATGGAGTTCCAAAAGTAATTTTATCAGACCGAGACGTTAAGTTTACAGCAACATTTTGGAAAGGATTGTTTGGAGGGATGGGTACTAAGTTGAATTTTAGTACTGCCTATCACCCTCAGAACGATGGGCAAACAGAAAGGACTAATCAAATTTTGGAGGATATGTTGAGAATGTATGTGATGGACAGACCATCAAAGTGGGAAGAGTATTTCCACTTAGCTGAATTTGCCTATAATAACAGCTACCAATCATCTATCAAAATGAGTTCGTTTGAGGCACTGTATGGAAGGAAGTGTCGTACTCCTTTGAGCTGGAGTCAACCAGAGGATAAAATAATGTTGGGACCTGATGCATTACAAGAGATGGAGAAAATTGTAAAACAGATACAAAGAAACATCAAGACGGCGCAAGATCGCCAGAAAAGCTATGCTGATAAGAAAAGAGTGCATCGAGAATTCAAAGTGGGAGATCATGTGTATCTGCGTATTAAACCCAAAAAGAGCACACTTTATGCTGGAAGTTGTGCCAAATTGGCTCCTAGATACTGTGGTCCTTTTGAAGTCTTAGAAAGGGTGGGACCAGTGGCTTACAAACTGGCCTTACCACCCCATGTTAGAGTTCATGATGTGTTTCATGTTTCATTATTAAAAATATATGTGCATGATGCTTCTCACATAGTTGATTGGAATGTTGTACAGGTGGAACCAGAAGGGGAATTTCTGCCAAAACCGCTTCAAATATTGGAGCGAGAAGAAATTGAATTGCGAAACAGAACAGTAGCCAGAGTAAAAGTGCGGTGGAAGCACTTTACTGCTGAAGAAGCTACTTGGGAAAGAGAAGCTGAAATGATGGAGAGATATCCATTTTTGTTTAAGAAATGAACTCTAGTAGTTAAATAACAACACCGAGGACGGTGTTTATTTTTAGAGGGGGAATATGTAACACCCCCAATTTATGTGTTGAAATTTCAAAGTTAGACATTTGAACTTAATCCTAAGGGGAGTGGACCCCAAAGGATGAGTGGATTTTGAATGTAAGTTATTATTCAATTTGAGAAAATGAATAAAGTACTGGTATGCATGTTGACCAAAAATGAGATTTGAGATCACTTGCTAAATCCATGAGGATGGATAAGGCAACTATTCCCCACAATCCTTCAAAAATCCTTGGAAGGAATTAATGCTAATTTAGATTTTGAGGAAGAATCTAAATTTCCCCAATGATGAGGAAAGTAGTTGGGAAGAGGTGAAAAGCTGGAAAAGCTGAGGGAAAGCATAAAGCAGCTTTAAAGAATCCCAAAAATGGGAAGCCTAGGCAAACAGGAAGAAAAGCATCCTGCTATTCTGGACGCAGAATTAGAAACAGGCTTTGGGGAACTATTAGCTTAAATAAGCTGATCCTAAACAGATCAAGGGGTTTTTGATCTGTGGTGGAGGTGGTCTCAACTTGGGGGTGAGTTCTGGGAGAGAAATAGAACTCTACGGTTGGGAGGTTGGTCTACTGCATGAGTAGTATGTGTTTAAACCACCTATTGATTATATTTTCTATAGTATGAATTGGCTACATATAATTAACTGTTCTATATTAGAAGTGTAGAGGTTGTATGCTGTGTAAGGGTAGATAAGAGATATAAATTAAAATCAATTCTGGCTAGTAGTCTACGAGTAAGGATAATCATGGTAATATGAATCTTATTTGTAACTTTAATCTGCTTCAATAAATTAGAGAGGAACAGTAGGAATGGGCTTTTCAACCCATATGACAGAGAAAGGAGGAATTATAGGAATCTGTTGTGTTCTTGCTTTTAATAGAAGTAACTGGCAGAAGCCAATCTTCTACCTTCTGTATGGTAGCAAGAACAAGAGCCTGGGATAGTATCCACTAGAATTTCTAAACCCAATCTGGGTCTAAGTCTGGAGATACTGTACCAAAGAAATATCCCAGGGGGATTCAAGAATCATAATTATAAACACTTAAGTAATTATTAGAATGGAACACTCCAGATTCTCAGAAAAATAATTATAGAAGCAAACCAATGTCACTGTTTGTACAAACTAGTGCTACTGAAACATCCTAAACAGATTCTCCAATGGAGGTACCTTCGGAAAATTCATCATGGTTATATTTAAATTAGATCATGGTTGCATAAATAAACATTTTGTATATACATGAAAGAGTATAGCAATCATATAAATTCCTCTAAATCTTATTATTAAAGCTGTAAAGAAAACAGTAGAAAACTTATTCAGCTCAGAAATATAGTTTATGCATGTACCGTAAGGCAGAAAGCACACACTCCAGGAGGTATGGGCTATCATTTTGAATTCTGATTATATCTGAGATTTAGAGATTAGTATGACTAGTATTTATTTCGTAACCATAAATCATTATGGAATATCACATGCAAGAGTCATAACTCGCTGCCCATCAACCTCAATATATTATTCTAATGCATGTAAATAAATTTCTGGTAACAATACAGAAGGACACATAGGAAGAGAATGGGTAGGTATAAACAGAGACCTGACCTACAGTGAACAACTTTCGATTTGGAAATCACAAAAACAGGCCTACAGTAGATAGGGAATACATCTACTCTGCAGACCTTCTAGAAATGTGATAAAATCGTATATCATATCAACAGAAGCAAACATCATAGAAATAAAACAAGTCTGAAATGAAAAACGATAAGGGTTTTCACATATCCTATTACCATTGCTCGGTATCAAAAACGAAACGAATATTATATGCGAAGCATTCAATCAACAACGTAGTACCCAGAATATAAAATAGGCATATATATATTTTAAACCCGGTGTCAATATTCACTGTCCATAATTAAAATTTGCAGCAGTTGTTGAAATAGTCTCAGCATAAACGTCGAGCAAAATTTAGCGTGACTTAAAACGCAGCCGGTGAAAAACCACAGTCCTTAATACTAAATTTAAACAAAGTTACTCATGATCCATCTAGAATTAATGAAAAACATCAGTCTATAAAGAGCCACGATGGCATCGTTCCATTACAAGGAACTCTAGAATCGACGCCTTGCCATCAAGCGTTTGTCGGGATGATAGCGCAATAGGAGAATGGCATGACTACCGACCTGTAGGAGCAGAAGTTCAAATCAGTATGCAAGGCAACGTTGCGAGAAAGGTAGATACAGGGAAAAAGGAACTTCACCTCAGCGAATACGATCTGCCACCTGCACATACCCAAAAGAAGTATTAGAAACCACGAGAACATGGAGGCAATAAGAATCAAAACATGAATAGCAATTTCAAATATTGGGTACTGAGGTAATATAGTCAAGCCACGCTACTGTATAAACCACAAATCGAAACCTACAGTCGATGGCATTTCAACCAATGCTACCAACTCGAAAATCGATGCGGCGAAAATCAATCATTAAGAATTTTTACCTGAACGCCAAGAGGGTTTGGAGTGAAAGCTCTCAGCGAAACGCTTCAAGCGCCGAGATGAAGCCACGACTTTGAAACTATTTTCGTTAGCTGAAAACAAACTGGCATGACTCGAGAAATCTCATATCCATGAGAATAAACACCTGGTGACACAAATCGAACAGATTGGGTAAAAAGAGTTTCGATCCTTGTGAGTGGCCATCGAATGAAATAGAAAAACCCCAAATACACAGTTTACCTGCGTGGGAGCTCGATGAAATCCTAATTTACTCACTTCCATCGCTCGAGAGAGAGAACAACCTTGACCGACTGAGCAATGGCGACAGAGAACAGAAGGGAAGAACCCTACCTGCCACCAAACGCGACCCCTGTATCTATGTGCCAAACTACTGGATGGCAGAGGTACTCATTCGAAGTGAGAGAAAAGAGCAGGGTAAACCAGGGATAAAATAAACATCAACTGAGATTCAAATCTATAAACCCTAAATCGCCAAGAGCCATATGCTTGTCCTCATCATAACGACTGCCATGGGGATGAACAACTCGGCGGGATGGGCACGAATAAATGCAGAGGTAGGTAGAGTACCTACGGCATCAGTTAAGAAGCCGTAGGCTCGAACAAAAATGGCGTCGTTCAAACGAGTAGGCCATGTAAAATAGATCCGAGGTGGCTCAGTTTTTTCCAGGTGCTACTCCAGACATAAATATCACAGATCGGACCAAATCAACGTACGCCCGGCGTAATGATGCTCTTACAAACCTCGAGCAGAGCTCAGCACGAAATCTACGCAATACATTATGGTTACAGAATGATATAACATATGTGTTAAATATGGTTTGATAACAGATGATGTGGTTCAAAAATAGATGATGGTTAATTGTTTAATAAATCTGTGTTTAACTTTCTGTTAAACCTTTCATTATATCCATAGGTTATATATATATAAAAAACCATCGTGTTGGTTTTAGCATATACCAACGGTTTGACAATACCACGATTAAGGCCTACGTAAAGCAGTTGATTTGCGTGTGGTATGGGAGGAGTATCCTCAACATGTATAAATCATATTATATGTATATGTCATATGCATATCGATAAGTCATGAAAATGGTGGTTATCATGTGTCGAGAGTTTGGTCTTATGGCATATTTTGTGGGGATATATATATATATATATATGTGTCCACACCCAAGTATTAAATTTGGGGGAAGTCAAATTAAATTTAATATAAGGATTTTAACTGGATTCGATGCATAGGTTGGATTAACACAGTCTAGGATATAAACTGTGAATGTAAAAATAAAAAATAAAAAATTATATTATGGTAAGTGGTGATAGAGGTACATTACAAATGGTATCAGAGCCCAAGTTATAAAAAACTAGGCTGTTATGATTGTACTCACTGAATTCTGAATGTTGTTTTTATAAATGAATATTGCAGAGATTGTTTTTTTCAATATTACTGATCAATATTCTGAGTGTATACAGTGGTGCTAAAATGGCTGAAGGTGGAGAAATTTATGTGGATCTACGTGATGAGTTTGGTTCACCAAATCCCAATGCCCTGGTAATGGCTATGTTGCACAGGGTGCAACGAGAATTGGCTAAATTAAAGAGCCAGAATGACATACTGTCATCAGCCAGTAAGGAGCAAGAAAAGCTCATCAGAGAACTCACTTCCTGGAACAGCCACGAAGGCGAAGGTTCCGGAAAGAGGAAGATGGATGAATCTGATGATGATGATGCTGCTAGACATCAATCTAAACAGAAAAGAGAATTGCAGGGGGAATTTAGAAAGATCAAACCTCCCTCCTATGATGGGGAGAAGGAGGAAGATGCTGAAGCTTGGTTGCTGAACATGATTAAGTATTTCCAAGTTTATGAGTATGAGAGCAATCTGAAAGCCAGATTAGCTATTTACTAGCTACAAGGTAAAGCTACCTTGTGGTGGGAAGAGACAAAAATGGTGCATGCCATTGATGAAAAGACAGTTACTTGGGAGGATTTCCAGGCTAAGTTCAAAAATCGTTATTTGAATGAGCGATATTATGATGATAAAGCAAAAGAATTCCATGAACTTAGACTTGGAGAACTCACTATTGATGAGTTTGTGACTAAGTTTACAAACCTGTTGAGATATGTACCCTACATTAAGGAAGAAAAGGCAAAAGTACAAAGGTTCCTGAACTGTTTGCCTATGGTATACAAAGAGAAAATTGAGTTTGACAACCCAAAGACAATGGACGAAGCTGTTAGAAAAGCGAGACTATGCTATCAGCAGTTTAAAGGAAAGGCTGAACCAGGAAAAAGCTGGTTAAACAAGGGGGAGTTTAAGGGAAAAAGACAGAAACCAGCATATTTAAAGAATTTTGGCAGAGATCATCTGCGGGAAAAGTTTAATAAACCCAGAGAGAGTCAAACTGCTCAATCCCAGGTGGCTTCAAAACAAATAGAAGGGGAAAATAAAAAGGAAGGGACAGTCAGAATGAAGGAACCCTTGAAATGTTAGGGCTGTGGAGAATCCCATCTGTTGAGGGACTGCCCCCATAGAAACATTCATATGATCAGAAGAGAGCAGGAAGCGACAACAGTAAATGACATAGCCAGAAATATACCAACTATCAGTGCAGCCTTGGAAAATCGGCAGGCAGAACATCAAGCAACCATGGTGGAAATGGAGGGTAAGATTTATGACCTACCTATTACTGTTTTGATTGATCCAGGTTCTTCTTTAAGTTACATTAGTCCTGGAGTTGTAGAAAAATGTAAAATCAAACCTGAAAAATTTCAGCAGTCATGGTTGGTACAACTGGCCACTGGGACTAAGAGAAAAGTAACCCATAAATTGCCCAAAACAGCCATTCAATTAAATGGTTTTTCAACAGAAGTAACTCTGAACATACTGCCATTAGGATCCTATGACTTGCTGATAGGAATGGATTGGCTGGAAAAGAAGAAAGCTCTGATGAATTGCTGGGATAAAACCCTGCATTGTGTAGATGAAGAAGGGAAACCTTTTAATCTAAAAGGAAAACCAAAATCCATCTCAGTAAGACAAATATCAGCCTTACAATTAAAACGAACAGCTAGAAAAGGATACCAAGTTTATGCAGTACATGTGGAAGAAGTAGAACAGAAAACTGGAGAAGACCTGTTTAAGGAGTTGCCGGTGGTAAGGGAATTTAAGGAAGTTTTTCCAGATGAGATTCCTCATCTTCCCCCTAAAAGAGAAATTGATTTTTCCATAGATTTGGTGCCAGGAGCAACACCTGTTTCCCGAGCCCCCTATAGAATGAGCCCTCCTGAAATTATAGAGCTGAAGATGCAATTGCAAGAATTACTAGATAAAGGTTACATTAGACCAAGTGTGTCTCCTTGGGGAGCACCAGTCTTATTCGTGAAAAAGAAGGATGTAACTTTCAGGATGTGCATTGATTATCGTCAACTAAACAAGTCGACCATTAAAAATAGATATCCGCTCCCTAGAATTGATGATATTTTTGACCAGGTGAGAGGGGCCTCAGTCTTTTCGAAGATTGACTTAAGAACTGGATATCACCAGCTCAGAATCAAGGAAGAAGACATCAGCAAAACAGCTTTTCAAACCCGGTATGGACACTACGAATTTGTAGTCTTACCTTTTGGATTGACAAATGCCCCTGCCACATTTATGTGTCTGATGAACAGTGTGCTAAATAAGTATCTGGATAAATTTGTTCTTGTGTTCATAGATGATATCTTAGTCTACTCTAAAAATGAGGATGAACATCAAGAACACTTGAGAATAGTGTTGCAGACTTTGAAAGAAAATCAGTTATATGCCAAGTTCAGCAAATGTGAATTCTATAAAGATAAAATTCAGTATCTGGGGCATATTATCTCTGAAAAAGGCCTTGCAGTTGATCCTGAAAAGATAAAAGCCATTAAAGAATGGCCAGTCCCAACTGATGTTTCAGCAGTAAGGTCATTCATGGGGATGGCAAGCTATTATCGTAGATTTGTGGAGAGATTTTCTGTTATAGCACATCCCATCACCTCACTGCAGAGAAAGGGTGTTAAGTTCGTATGGACTGAAAAATTTCAAGTCAGTTTTGAACAATTAAAACAAAAACTTACATCAGCCCCTATACTGAAGATTGCAGATCCTGATAAGGAATTTGTGGTGTGTACTGATGCTTGCAGAGAGGGGTTGGGAGGAGTCTTGTTGCAAGAAAACTCAGTTATTGCCTATGAATCTCAAAAACTGAAAATACATGAACAGAATTATAGTGCCTATGATTTGGAATTAGCAGCTGTTATCCATGCTTTAAAAATGTGGCGGCACTATCTTCTGGGAAAAAAGTTTATCTTAATGACTGATCACATTAGTCTCAAATACTTCTTTTCCCAAACTGATCTGAATGCAAGGCAAGCCAGATGGTTGTCCTTTTTAAGTGAATTTGATATGGACATCAAACATATCAAGGGGAAAGAGAATAAAGTTGTGGATGCATTAAGCAGGAATGCTTGCCAGAATGTAAACAGCCTTGGAAGTAGTGCACAAATCGAAGTAGAAGAATTGGTGAAAACAACAGTAAATCAAGATCCAAATTATGAAACACTCTTGGTGAAACTGCAGAAAAAGGAGAAAATTGATTTCACTCAAGACCAAAAAGGGCTACTATATTCTAAAAACAGGTTGTATATTCCAAATGTAGAATCCTTAAAAAGAGAAATTTTGGATGAATATCATAAATAGCCATATGCAGGACATCCAGGATATCAGAAAATGTTAACAGCCCTGAAAAAGAAATTGTTCTGGCCAGGAATGAAGAAAGAGGTGGCAGAATATTTAAGTAAGTGCATGGAATGTCAACTGGTCAAAGTTGAACATCAACATCCAGTAGGTTTGTTAAACCCTTTTCCCATAGCAGAATGGAAATGGGACACAATTTCCATGGACTTTATAACAGGGTTACCCAAAACCAAATATCAACATGATTCTGTGATGGTAGTAGTAGACACTCTCACAAAAGCTGCCCACTTTATACCAGTAAAATCCACTTTTGGGACAGCTCAAGTAGCGAATGTGTTTCTGAAGGAGGTAGTAAGGCTTCATGGAGTTCCAAAAGTAATTGTATCAGACCGAGACGTTAATTTTACAGCAGCATTTTGGAAAGGATTGTTTGGAGGGATGGGTACTAAGTTGAATTTTAGTACTGCCTATCACCCTCAGACTGATGGGAAAACAGAAAGGACTAATCAAATTTTGGAGGATATGTTGAGAATGTATGTGATGGACAGACCATCAAAGTGGGAAGAGTATTTGCACTTAGCTGAATTTGCCTATAATAACAGCTACCAATCCTCTATCAAAATGAGTTCGTTTGAGGCACTGTATGGAAGGAAGTGTCGTACTCCTTTGAGCTGGAGTCAACCAGAGGATAAAATAATGTTGGGACCTGATGCATTACAAGAGATGGAGAAAATTTTAAAACAGATACAAAGAAACATCAAGATGGCGCAAGATCGCCAGAAAAGCTATGCTGATAAGAAAAGAGTGCATCGAGAATTCAAAGTGGGAGATCATGTGTATCTGCGTATTAAACCCAAAAAGAGCACACTTTATGCTGGAAGTTGTGCCAAATTGGCTCCTAGATACTGTGGTCCTTTTGAAGTCTTAGAAAGGGTGGGACCAGTGGCTTACAAACTGGCCTTACCACCCCATGTTAGAGTTCATGATGTGTTTCATGTGTCATTATTAAAAAGATATGTGCATGATGCTTCTCACATAGTTGATTGGAATGTTGTACAGGTGGAACCAGAAGGGGAATTTCTGCCAGAACCGCTTCAAATATTGGAGCAGGAAGAAATTGAATTGTGAAACAGAACAGTAGCCAGAGTAAAAGTGCAGTGGAAGCACTTTACTGCTGAAGAAGCTACTTGGGAAAGAGAAGCTGAAATGATGGAGAGATATCCATTTTTGTTTAAGCAATGAACTCTAGTAGTTAAATAATAACACCGAGGACGATGTTTATTTTTAGAGGGGGAATATGTAACATCCCCAATTTATGTGTTGAAATTTCAAAGTTAGACATTTGAACTTTAATCCTAAGGGGAGTGGACCCCAAAGGATGAATGAATTGTGAATGTAATATTCAATTTGAGGAAATGAATAAAGTACTGGTATGCATGTTGACCAAAAAAATGATAATTGAGATCACTTGCTAAATCCATGAGGATGGATAAGGCAACTATTCCCCACAATCCTTCAAAAATCCTTGGAAGGAATTAATGCTAATTTAGATTTTGAGGAAAAATCTAAATTTCCCCAATGATGAGGAAAGTAGTTGGGAAGAGGTAACAAGCTGGAAAAAGCTGAGGGAAAGCATAAAGAAGCTTTAAAGAATCCCAAAATGGGAAGCCTAGGCAAACAGGAAGAAAATCATCCTGCTATTCTGGACGCAGAATTAGAAACATGCTTTGGGGAACTATTAGCTTAAATAAGCTGCTCCTAAACAGATCAGAGGTTGTTGATCTGTGGTGGAGGTGGTCTCAGCTCGGGGGTGAGTTCTGGGAGAGAAATAGAACTCTACGGTTGGGAGGTTGGTCTACTGCATGAGTGGTATGTGTTTAAACCACCTATGGATTTTATTTTCTACAGTATGAATTGGCTACATATAATTAACTATTCTATATTAGAAGTGTAGATTTTGTATGGCTTCAATCTTTGTGTAAGGGTGTATTTAAGAGATATAAATTAAAAATTCTGGCTGGTAGTCTTAATTATGAGTAAGTATAATCATGATAGTATGAATCTTATTTTGTAACTTTAATGCTTCATTAAATTAGAGAGGCATTAGGAATGGGCTTTTTCATGCCATATGGCGAGAGAAGGAGGAGTAGTAGAGTCTGTTGTGTTCTTGCTTTTAACAGTATTGTGAACCTAATCTTCTACCTTCTGTATTGTAGTAAGAACATTAGCCTCGGATAGCATCCACCAGAATGTCTAAACCCAATACGGGTCTAAATGCGGAATCTTGTACCAAAGAAAATATCCCGAAGGATTCAAGAATCATAATTATAAACACTTAAGTAATTATTAGAATGGAACACTCCAAATGCTCAGAAAAATAATTATAGAAGCAAACCAATGTCACTGTTTGTACAAACTAGTGCTACTGAAACATCCTGAACAGATTCTCCAATGGAGGTACCTTCGAAAATTCATGCGGTTATATTTAAATTAAATCATGTTTGTATAAATAAACATTTGTATATACATGAAAGAGTGTAGCAATCGTATAAATTCCTCTAAATCTTATTATTAAAGGTACAGCAAAAACGGTGAAAACTTATTCGACTCGGAAATATAGTTTATGCATGTCTTGTAGGCTGACTTATACCTCCGGGAGTGGGAGCTATCATTTTTGAATTCGATTAAATGCGAAATTTAGAGATTAGGATGACTAGTATTTATTTACATTAACCATAAATCCAGTATAGAATATCACATCACAAGAAGTCATAACTCGTTGCCCCGCCAATAATATATTATTCTAATGCATGTAAATAAATTTATGGTAACAATACGGAAGGAAACACAGGAAGAGAATGGGTAGGTATAAACAGAGACCTGACCTACAGTGAACAACTTTTGATATGGAAATCACAAAAACAGGCCTACAATAGATAGGGAATACATCTACTCTGCAGACCTTCTGGAAATGTGATAAACTCGTATATCATATCAACAGAAGAAAACATTATAGAAATAAAACAAGTCTGAAATGAAAAACGATAAGGGTTTTCACATATCCTATCACCATTGCTCGGTATCAAAAACGAAACGAATATTATATGCGAAGCATTCAGTCAACAACGCAGTGACTAGAATATAAAACAGGCATATATATATATTTTAAACCCGGTGTCAATATTCACTGTCCATAATTAAAATTTGCAGCAGTTGTTGAAATAGTCTCGGCATAAACGTCGAGCACAATTTAGCGTAACTTAAAACGCAGCCGGTGAAAAACCACAGTCCTTAATACTAAATTTAAACAAAGTTATTCATGATCCGTCTAGAATTAATGAAAAACATCAGTCTATAAAGAGCCACGATTTCATCGTTCCATCACAAGGAACTTTAGAATCGACGCCTTGCCATCAAGCGTTTGTCGGGATGATAGCGCAATAGGAGAATGGCATTACTACCGACCTGTAGGAGTAGAAGTTCAAATCAGTACGCAAGGCAACGTTGCGAGAAACCCGCGTAGCTGAGGTTAAGGTAGATACAGGGAACAAGGAACTTCACCTCAGCGAATACGATCTGCCACCTGCACATACCCAAAAGAAGTATTAGAAACCACGAGAACATGGAGGCAGTAAGAATCAAAACATGAATAGAAATTTTAAATATTGGGTACTGAGGTAATATAGTCAAGCCATGCTACTGTATAAACCATAAATCGCAACCTACAGTCGATGGCATTTCAACCAATGCTACCAACTCGAAATCGATGCGGCGAAAAATCAATCATTAAGAATTTTTACCTGAACGCCGAGAGGGTTTGGAGCGAAAGCTCTCAGCGAAATGCTTCAGGCGCTGAGATGAAGCCACGACTTTGAGACTATTTTCGTTAGCTGAAAACAAATTGGCATGGCTCGAGAAAACTCATATCCATGGGAATAAACACCTGGTGACACAAATCGAACAGATTGGGTAAAAAGAGTTTCGATCTTTGTAAGTGGCCATCGAATTAAATAGAAAAACCCCAAATACACAGTTTACCTGCCTGGGAGCTCGATGAAATCCCGATTTCATTACTTCCATCGCTCGGGAGAGAGAACGACCTCGACCGGCTGAGCAATGGCGAAAGAGAACAGAAGGGAAGAACCCTACCTGCCACCAAACGCGACCCCTATATCTATGTGCCAAACTGCTGGATGGCAGAGATACTCGTTCGAAGCGAGAGAAAAGAGCAGGGTAAACCAGGGATAAAATAAATATCAACCGAGATTCAAATCTGTAAACCCTCAATCGCCAAGAGCCATACACTTGTCCTCATCATAACGACTGCCATGGGGATGAAAAACTCGGCGGGATGGGCACAAATAAATGCAGAGGTAGGTAGAGTACCTACGGCATCAGTTAAGAAGCCGTAGTCTCGAACAGAAATGGCGTCGTTCAAGCAGATCGACCATGTGAAATAGATCGAGGTGTACCCGGTTTTCAGTGCTGTCCCCAGACATAAATATCATAGACCGGACCAAATCATCGTACCGTGATAATGAGTGTTCTTAGAAACCTAGAAGCGAGCTCGAAACACGAAATATGCGCAATGCATTCGGTTTGAGAATGATATAACATGTGTTAAATATGGGTGATAATAGACAGTGTGATTCAAAGATAGATGATAGTTAATTGTTTAATAAATACGTGTTTAAATTTCCGTTAAACCTTTCATTATATCCATAGGTTATATATAAATAAACCCATCGTGTTGGATTTAGCATATACCAAAGGTTTGACAATACCACGATTAAGGCCTACGTAAATCAGTTGATTTGCGCGTGGTATGGGAGGAGTATCCTCAACGTGTATAAGTCATATTATATGTATATGTCATATGCATGTCGATAAGTCATGAAAATGGTGGTTACCATGTGTCGAAAGTTTGGTCTTATGGCATATTTTGTGGGGATATATATATATATATATATATATCTGTGTGTGTGTGTCCAAACCCAAGTATTGAATTTGGGGAAAGTCAATTTAACTTTAATATAAGGATTTTAACTGGATTCGATGCATAGGTTGGATTAACACAGTCTAGGATATAACTGTGAATGTAAAAAAAAAAACAAATTTTTGTATTATGGTAAGTGGTGATAGAGGTACATTACAAATGGTATCAGAGCCCAAGTTATAAAAGCTGGGCTGTTATGATTGTGCTCACTGAATTCTGAATGTTATTTTTATAAATGAATATTGCAGAGATTTTTTTTTTTCAATATTACTGATCAATATTCTGAGTGTATACAGTGGTGCTAAAATGGCTGAAGGTGGAGAAATTTATGTGGATCTGCGTGATGAGTTTGGTTCACCAGATCCCAATGCCCCGGTAATGGCTATGTTGCACAGGGTGCAACGAGAATTGGCTGAATTAAAGAGCCAGAATGACATACTGTCATCAGCCAGTAAGGAGCAAGAAAATCTCATCAGAGAACTCACTTCTCGGAACAGCCAAGAAGGCGAAGGTTCCGGAAAGAGGAAGATGGATGAATCTGATGATGATGATGCTGCTAGACATCAATATAAACAGAAAAGAGAATTGTAGGGGGAATTCAGAAAGATCAAACCTCCCTCCTATGATCGGGAGAAGGAGGAAGATGCTGAAGCTTGGTTGCTGAACATGATTAAGTATTTCCAAGTTTATGAGTATGAGAACAATCTGAAAGCCAGATTAGTTGTTTACCAGCTACAGGGTAAAGCTACCCTGTGGTGGGAAGAGACAAAAATGGTGCATGCCATTGATGAAAAGACAGTTACTTGGGAGGATTTCCAAGCTAAGTTCAAAAATCGTTATTTGAATGAGCGATATTATGATGATAAAGCAAAAGAATTCCATGAACTTAGACTTGGACAGCTCACTATTGATGAGTTTGTGACTAAGTTTACAAACCTGTTGAGATATGTACCCTACATTAGGGAAGAAAAGGAAAAAGTACAAAGGTTTCTGAACTGTTTGCCTATGGTATACAAAGAGAAAATTGAGTTTGACAACCCAAAGACAATGGAAATAGCTGTTAGAAAAGCGAGACTATGCTATCAGCAGTTTAAAGGAAAGTCTGAACAAGGAAAAAGCTGGTTAAACAAGGGGGAGTTTAAGGGAAAAAGACAGAAACCAGCATATTTAAAGAATTTTGGCAGAGATCATCTGCAGAAAAAAGTTTAATAAATCCAGAGAGAGTCAAACTGCTCAATCCCAGGTGGCTTGAAAACAAATAGAAGGGGAAAATAAA
Organism: Pinus albicaulis; assembly: GCA_034641835.2. Taxonomy (NCBI): domain Eukaryota; kingdom Viridiplantae; phylum Streptophyta; class Pinopsida; order Pinales; family Pinaceae; genus Pinus; species Pinus albicaulis. The sequence goes on from CM076581.1 coordinate 486,741,742, forward strand.
AAGGAAGGGACAGTAAAAATGAAGGAACCCTTGAAATGTTGGGGCTGTGGAGAATCCCATCTGTTGAGGGACTGTCCCCATAGAAACATTCATATGATCAGAAGAGAGCAGGAAGCGACAACAGTAAATGACATAGCCAGAAATATACCAACTATCAGTGCAGCCTTGGAAAATCGGCAAGCAGAACATCAAGCAACCATGGTGGAAATGGAGGGTAAGATTTATGACCTACCTGTTACTGTTTTGATTGATCCAGGTGCTTCTTTAAGTTACATTAGTCCTGGAGTTGTAGAAAAATGTAAAATCAAACCTGAAAAATTTCAGCAGTCATGGTTGGTACATCTAGCCATTGGGACTAAGAGAAAAGTAACCCATAAATTTCCCAAAACAGCCATTCAATTAAATGGTTTTCCGATAGAAGTAAATCTGAACATACTGTCGTTAGGATCCTATGACTTGCTGATAGGATGGATTGGCTGGAAAAGAGGAAAGCCCTGATGAATTGCTGGGATAAAACCCTGCATTGTGTGGATGAAGAAGGGAAACCTTTTACTCTAAAAGGAAAACCAAAATCCATTTCAGTAAGACAAATATCAGCCTTACAATTAAAACGAACAGCTAGAAAAGGATACCAAGTTTATGCAGTACATGTGGAAGAAGTAGAACAGAAAACTGGAGAAGACTTGTTGAAGGAGTTGCCGGTGGTAAGGGAATTTAAGGAAGTTTTTCCAGATGAGATTCCTCATCTTCCCCCTAAAAGAGAAATTGATTTTTCCATAGATTTGGTGCCAGGAGCAACACCTATTTCCCGAGCCCCCTATAGGATGAGCCCTCCTGAACTTATAGAGCTAAAGATGCAATTGCAAGAATTACTAGATAAAGGTTACATTAGACCAAGTGTGTCTCCTTGGGGAGCACCAGTCTTATTCGTGAAAAAGAAGGATGGAACTTTCAGGATGTGCATTGATTATCGTCAACTAAACAAGTTGACCATTAAAAATAGATATCCGCTCCCTAGAATTGATGATCTTTTTGACCAGGTGAGAGGGGCCTCAGTCTTTTCGAATATTGACTTAAGAACTGGATATCACCATCTCAGAATCAAGGAAGAAGACATCAACAAAACAACTTTTCGAACCTGATATGGACACTACGAATTTGTAGTCTTACCTTTTGGATTGACAAATGCCCCTGCCACGTTTATTTGTCTGATGAACAGTGTGTTAAATAAGTATTTGGACAAATTTGTTCTTGTGTTCATAGACGATATCTTAGTCTACTCCAAAAATTAAGATGAACATCAAGAACACTTGAGAATAGTGTTGCAGACTTTAAAAGAAAACCAGTTATATGCCAAGTTCAGCAAATGTGAATTCTATAAAGATAAAATTCAGTATCTGGGGCATATTATTTCTGAAAAAGGCCTTGCAGTTGATCCTGAAAAGATAAAAGCCATTAAAGAATGGCCAGTCCCAACTGATGTTTCAGTAGTAAGGTCATTCATGGGGATGGCAGGCTATTATCGCAGATTTGTGGAGAGATTTTCTGCTATAGCACATCCCATCACGTCATTGCAGAGAAAGGGTGTTAAGTTCGTATGGACTGAAAAATTTCAAGTCAGTTTCGAGCAATTAAAACAAAAACTTACATCAGCCCCTATACTGAAGATTGCAGATCCTGATAAGGAATTTATGGTGTGTACTGATGCTTGTAGAGAGGGGTTGGGAGGAGTCTTGTTGCAGGAAAACTCAGTTATTGCCTATGAATCTTTAAAACTGAAAATACATGAGCAGAATTATAGTGCCTATGATTTGGAATTAGCAGCTGTTATCCATGCTTTGAAGATGTGGCGACACTATCTCCTTGGGAAAAAGTTTATCTTGATGACTGATCACATTAGTCTCAAATAATTATTTTCCCAAACTGATCTGAATGCAAGGCAAGCTAGATGGTTGTCCTTTTCAAGTGAATTTGATATGGACATAAAACATATCAAGGGAAAAGAGAATAAAGTTGCTGATGCATTAAGCAGGAATGCTTGCCAAAATATAAACAGCCTTGGAAGTAGTGCACAGATCGAAGTAGAAGAATTGGTGAAAACAGCAGCAAATCAAGATCCAAACTATGAAACACTCTTGGTGAAACTGCAGAAAAAGGAGAAAACTGATTTCACTCAAAACCAAAAAGGGCTGTTATATTATCAAAACAGGTTGTATATTCCAAATGTAGAGTCCTTAAAAAGAGAAATTTTGGATGAATATCACAAACAGCCATATGCAGGACATCCAGGATATCAAAAGCTGTTAACAGCCCTGAAAAAGAAATTGTTCTAGCCAGGAATGAAGAAAGATGTGGCAGAATATTTAAGTAAGTGTATGGAATGTCAACTGGTCAAAGTTGAACATCAACATCTAGCAGGTCTGTTAAGCCCTTTGCCAATAGAAGAATGGAAATGGGACACAGTTTCCATGGAATTTATAATAGGGTTACCCAAAACCAAATATCAACATGATTCTGTGATGGTATTAGTAGACACTCTCACGAAAGCTGCCCACTTTATACCAGTAAAATCCACTTTTGGGACAGCTCAAGTAGCGAATGTGTTTCTGAAGGAAGTAGTAAGGCTTCATGGGGTTCCAAAAGTAATTGTATCAGACCGAGACGTTAAGTTTACAGCAGCATTTTGGAAAGGATTGTTTGGAGGGATGGGTATTAAGTTGAATTTTAGTACTTCCTATCACCCTCAGACCGATGGGAAAACAGAAAGGACTAATCAAATTTTGGAGGATATGTTGAGAATGTATGTGATGGACAGACCATCAAAGTGGGAAGAGTATTTTCACTTAGCTGAATTTTCTTATAACAACAGCTACCAATCCTCAATCAAAATGAGTCCGTTTGAGGCACTGTATGGAAGGAAGTGTCGTACTCCTTTGAGCTGGAGTCAACCAGAGGATAATCTAATGTTGGGACCTGATGCATTACAAGAGATGGAGAAAATTGTAAAACAGATACAAAGAAACATCAAGACGGCGCAAGATCGCCAGAAAAGCTATGCTGATAAGAAAAGAGTGCATCGAGAATTCAAAGTGGGAGATCATGTGTATTTGCGTATTAAACCCAAAAAGAGCACACTTTATGCTGGAATTTGTGCCAAATTGGCTCCTAGATATTGTGGTCCTTTTGAAGTTTTAGAAAGGGTGGGACCAGTGGCATACAAACTGGCCTTACCACCCCATGTTAGAGTTCATGATGTGTTTCATGTTTCATTATTAAAAATATATGTGCATGATGCTTCTCACATAGTTGATTGCAATGTTGTACAGGTGGAACCAGAAGGGGAATTTCTGCCAGAACCGCTTCAAATATTGGAGCGGGAAGAAATTGAATTGCGAAACAGAACAGTAGCCAGAGTAAAAGTGCAGTGGAAGCACTTTACTGCTGAAGAAGCTACTTGGGAAAGAGAAGCTGAAATGATGGAGAGATATCCATTTTTGTTTGAGAAATGAACTCTAGTAGTTAAATAACAACACCGAGGACGGTGTTTATTTTTAGAGGGGGAATATGTAACACCCCCAATTTATGTGTTGAAATTTCAAAGTTATACATTTGAACTTAATCCTAAGGGGAGTGGACCCCAAAGGATGAGTGGATTTTGAATGTAATTTAATATTCAATTTGAGAAAATGAATAAAGTACTGGTATGCATGTTGACCAAAATGAGATTTTGAGATCACTTGCTAAATCCATGAGGATGGATAAGGCAAATATTCCCCACAATATTTCAAAAATCCTTGAAAAGAATTAATTCTAATTTAGATCCTTGAGGAAGAATCTAAATTTCCCCAATGATGAGGAAAGTAATTGGGAAGAGGTAAAAAGCTAGAAAAGCTGAGGAAAAGCATAAAACAGCTTTAAAGAGTCCCTAAAATGGGAATCCTAGGCAAACAGGAAGAAAAGCATCCTGCTATTCTGGACGCAGAATTAGAAACATGCTTTGGGGAACATTAAAAGAAATGACTGTCATGAGATCAAGTAACAATTGATACGTGGTGGAGAATGGTCTCGACTTAGGGTGAGTTAGGAGAAATGAACTCTACGGTTGGGAGGTTGGTCTGTTTTGCATGAGTGGTATGTGTCTAAACCACTACATTGATTATATTTTTCTACGGTAACAGATTGGCTACATATAATTAAGCTGATTCTATATTAGAAGTGTAGAGGTTGTATGCTGTGTAAGGGTAGATAAGAGATATAAATTAAAATCAACTCTGGCTGGTAGTCTTTATTATGAGTAAGGATAATCATGGTAGTATGAATCTTATTTGTAACTTTAATCTGCTTGAATAAATTAGAGAGGAACAGTAGGAATGGGCTTTTCAACCCATATGACAGAGAAAGGAGGAATTATAGGAATCTGTTGTGTTCTTGCTTTTAACAGAAGTAACTGGCAGAAGAAAATCTTCTACCTTCTGTATGGTAGCAAGAACAAGAGCCTGGGATAGTATCCACCAGAATGTCTAAACCCAATCTGGGTCTAAATCTGGAGATACTGTACCAAAGAAATATCCCAGGGGGATTCAAGAATCATAATTATAAACACTTAAGTAATTATTAGAATGGAACACTCCAAATGCTCAGAAAAATAATTATAGAAGCAAACCAATGTCACTGTTTGTACAAACTAGTGCTACTGAAACATCCTGAACAGATTCTCCAATGGAGGTACCTTCAGAAAATTCATCATGGTTATATTTAAATTAAATCATGGATGTATAAATAAACATTTTGTATATACATGAAAGAGTATAGCAATCGTATAAATTTCTCTAAATCTTATTATTAAAGCTGTAAAGAAAACAATAGAAAACTTATTCAGCTCAGAAATATAGTTTATGCAAATGTCTTGTGAAGCTGACAACACACTCGAGGAGAGAGTATAAGGCTATCATTTTGAATTCTGATTATATCTGAGATTTAGAGATTAGTATGACTAGTATTTATTTCGTAACCATAAATCATTATGGAATATCACATGCAAGAGTCATAACTCACTGCCCATCAACCTCAATATATTATTCTAATGCATGTAAATAAATTTATGGTAACAATACGGAAGGAAACACAGGAAGAGAATGGGTAGGTATAAACAGAGACCTGACCTACAGTGAACAAATTTCGATATGGAAATCACAAAAACAGGCCTACAATAGATAGGGAATACATATACTCTGCAGACCTTCTGGAAATACTTCTTTTCCCAAACTGATCTGAATGCAAGGCAAGCCAGATGGCTGTCCTTTTTAAGTGAATTTGATATGGACATCAAACATATCAAGGGGAAAGAGAATAAAGTTGCGGATGCATTAAGCAGGAATGCTTGCCAGAATGTAAACAGCCTTGGAAGTAGTGCACAAATCGAAGTAGAAGAATGTGTGAAAACATCAGTAAATCAAGATCCAAATTATGAAACACTCTTGGTGAAACTGCAGAAAAAGGAGAAAACTGATTTCACTCAAGACCAAAAAGGGCTGCTATATTATAAAAATAGGTTGTATATTCCAAATGTAGAATCCTTAAAAAGAGAAATTTTTGATGAATATCATAAACAGCCATATGCAGGACATCCAGGATATCAAAAAATGTTAACAGCCCTGAAAAAGAAATTGTTCTGGCCAGGAATGAAGAAAGAGGTGGCAGAATATTTAAGTAAGTGCATGGAATGTCAACTAGTCAAAGTTGAACATCAACATCCAGCAGGTTTGTTAAACCCTTTGCCAATAGCAGAATGGAAATGGGACACAGTTTCCATGGACTTTATAACAGGGTTACCCAAAACCAAATATCAACATGATTCTGTGATGGTAGTAGTAGACACTCTCACAAAAGCTGCCCACTTTATACCAGTAAAATCCACATTTGGGACAGCTCAAGTAGCGAATGTGTTTCTGAAGGAAGTAGTAAGGCTTCATGGGGTTCCAAAAGTAATTGTATCAGACCGAGACGTTAAGTTTACAACAGCATTTTGGAAAGGATTGTTTGGAGGGATGGGTACTAAGTTGAATTTTAGTACTGCCTATCACCCTCAGACCGATGGGCAAACAGAAAGGACTAATCAAATTTTGGAGGATATGTTGAGAATGTATGTGATGGACAGACCATCAAAGTGGGAAGAGTATTTGCACTTAGCAGAATTTGCCTATAATAACAGCTACCAATCCTCTATCAAAATGAGTCCGTTTGAGGCACTGTATGGAAGGAAGTGTCGTACTCCTTTGAGCTAGAGTCAACCAGAGGATAAACTAATGTTGGGACCTGATGCATTACAAGAGATGGAGAAAATTGTAAAACAGATACAAAGAAAAATCAAGACGGCGCAAGATCGCCAGAAAAGCTATGCTGATAAGAAAAGAGTGCATCGAGAATTCAAAGTGGGAGATCCTGTGTATCTGCGTATTAAACCCAAAAAAAGCACACTTTATGCTGGAAGTTGTGCCAAATTGGCTCCTAGATACTATGGTCCTTTTGAAGTCTTAGAAAGGGTGGGACCAGTGGCTTACAAACTGGCCTTACCACCCCATGTTAGAGTTCATGATGTGTTTCATGTTTCATTATTAAAAAAATATGTGCATGATGCTTCTCACATAGTTGATTGGAATGTTGTACAAGTGGAACCAGAAGGGGAATTTCTGCTAGAACTGCTTCAAATATTGGAGCGGGAAGAAATTGAATTGCGAAACAGAACAGTAGCCAGAGTAAAAGTGCAGTGGAAGCACTTTACTGCTGAAGAAGCTACTTGGGAAAGAGAAGCTGAAATGATGGAGAGATATCCATTTTTGTTTAAGAAATGAACTCTAGTAGTTAAATAACAACACCGAGGACGGTGTTTATTTTTAGAGGGGGAATATGTAACAACCCCAATTTATGTGTTGAAATTTCAAAGTTAGACATTTGAACTTAATCCTAAGGGGAGTGGACCCCAAATGATGAGTGGATTTTGAATGTAATTTAATATTGAATTTGAGAAAATGAATAAAGTACTGGTATGCATGTTGACCAAAAATAAGATTTGAGATCACTTGCTAAATCCATGAGGATGGATAAGGCAACTATTCCCCACAATCCTTCAAAACTCCTTGAAAGGAATTAATGCTAATTTAGATTTTGAGGAAGAATCTAAATTTCCCCAATGATGAGGAAAGTAGTTGGGAAGAGGTAAAGAAAGCTGGAAAAGCTGAGGGAAAGCATAAAGCAGCTTTAAAGAATCCCAAAAATGGGAAGCCTAGGCAAACAGGAAGAAAAGCATCCTGCTATTCTGGATGCAGAATTAGAAACATGCCTTGGGGAACTATTAGCTTAAATAAGCTGCTCCTAAACAGATCAAGGGGGTTTTTGATCTATGGTGGAGGTGGTCTCAGCTTGGGGGTGAGTTCTAGGAGAGAAATATAACTCTATGGTTGGGAGGTTGGTCTACTGCATGAGTGGTATGTGTTTAAACCACCTATTGATTATATTTTCTACAGTATGAATTGGATACATATAATTAACTGTTCTATATTAGAAGTGTAGAGGTTGTATGCTGTGTAAGGGTAGATAAGAGATATAAATTAAAATCAATTCTGGCTGGTAGTCTTTATTATGAGTAAGGATAATCATGGTAGTATGAATCTTATTTGTAACTTTAATCTGCTTCAATAAATTAGAGAGGAACAGTAGGAATGGAGTTTTCAACCCATATGACAGAGAAAGGAGGAATTATAGGAATCTGTTGTGGTCTTGCTTTTAACAGAAGTAACTGGCAGAAGCAAATCTTATACCTTCTGTATGGTAGCAAGAACAAGAGCCTGGGATAGTATCCACCAGAATGTGTAAACCAAATCTGGGTCTAAATCTGGAGATACTGTACCAAAGAAATATCCCAGGGGGATTCAAGAATCATAATTATAAACACTTAAGTAATTATTAGAATGGAACACTCCAGATGCTCAGAAAAATAATTAAAGCAAACCAATGTCACTGTTTGTACAAACTAGTGCTACTGAAACATCCTGAACAGATTCTCCAATGGAGGTACCTTCAGAAAATTCATCATGGTTATATTTAAATTAAATCATGGCTGTATAAATAAACATTTTGTGTATACATGAAAGAGTATAGAAATCGTATAAATTCCTCTAAATCTTATTATTAAAGCTGTAAAGAAAACAATAGAAAACTTATTCAGCTCAGAAATATAGTTTATGCATGTACTGTAAGGCAGAAAGCATACACTCCAGGAGGTATGGGCTATCATTTTGAATTCTGATTATATCTGAGATTTAGAGATTAGTATGACTAGTATTTATTTCGTAACCATAAATCATTATGGAATATCACATGCAAGAGTCATAAATCGCTGCCCATCAACCTCAATATATTATTCTAATGCATGTAAATAAATTTATGGTAACAATACGGAAGGAAACACAGGAAGAGAATGGGTAGGTATAAACAGAGACCTGACCTACAGTGAACAACTTTCGATATGGAAATCACAAAAACAGGCCTACAATAGATAGGGAATACATCTACTCTGTAGACCTTCTGGAAATGTGATAAACTCGTATATCATATCAACAGAAGAAAACATTATAGAAATAAAACAAGTCTGAAATGAAAAACGATAAGGGTTTTCACATATCCTATCACCATTTCTCGGTATCAAAAACGAAATGGATATTATATGCGAAGCATTCAGTCAACAACGCAGTGACTAGAATATAAAACAGGCATATATATATATTTTAAACCCGGTGTCAATATTCACTGTCCATAATTAAAATTTGCAGCAGTTGTTGAAATAGTCTCGGCATAAACGTCGAGCAAAATTTAGCGTAACTTAAAACGCAGCCGGTGAAAAACCACGGTCCTTAATACTAAATTTAAACAAAGTTATTCATGATCCGTCTAGAATTAATGAAAAAAATCAGTTTATAAAGAGCCACGATGGCATCGTTCCATCACAAGGAACTTTAGAATCGATGCCTTGCCATCAAGCGTTTTTCGGGATGATAGCGCAATAGGAGAATGGCATGACTACCGACCTGTAGGAGCAGAAGTTCAAATCAGTACGCAAGGCAACGTTGCGAGAAACCCGCGTAGCTGAGGTTAAGGTAGATACAGGGAACAATGATCTTCACCTCAGCGAATACAATCTGCCACCTGCACATACCCAAAAGAAGTATTAGAAACCACGAGAACATGGAGGCAGTAAGAATCAAAACATGAATAGCAATTTCAAATATTGGGTACTGAGGTAATATAGTCAAGCCACGCTACTGTATAAACCATAAATCAAAACCTACAGTCGATGGCATTTCAACCAATTCTACCAACTCGAAATCGATGCGGCGAAAAATCAATCATTAAGAATTTTTACCTGAACGCCGAGAGGGTTTGGAGCGAAAGCTCTCAGCGAAACGCTTCAAGCACTGAGATGAAGCCACGACTTTGAGACTATTTTCGTTAGCTGAAAACAAACTGGCATGGCTCGAGAAAACTCATATCCATGGGAATAAACACCTGGTGACAGAAATCGAACAGATTGGGTAAAAAGAGTTTCGATCTTTGTAAGTGGCCATCGAATTACATAGCAAAACCCCAAATACACAGTTTACCTGCCTGGGAGCTCGATGAAATCCCGATTTCATTACTTCCATCGCTCGGGAGAGAGAACGACCTCGACCGGCTGAGCAATGGCGAAAGAGAACAGAAGGGAAGAACCCTACCTGCCACCAAACGCGACCCCTGTATCTATGTGCCAAACTGCTGGATGGCAGAGATACTCGTTCGAAGCGAGAGAAAAGAGCAGGGTAAACCAGGGATAAAATAAATATCAACCGAGATTCAAATCTGTAAACCCTAAATCGCCAAGAGCCATACACTTGTCCTCATCATAACGACTGCCATGGGGATGAACAACTCGGCGGGATGGGCACAAATAAATGAAGAGGTAGGTAGAGTACCTACGGCATCAGTTAAGAAGGCGTAGTATCGAACAGAAATGGCATCGTTCAAACGAATAGGCCATGTGAAATAGATCCGAGGTGGCACAGTTTTTGCCAGGTGCTACTCCAGACATAAATATCACAGATCGGACCAAATCATTGTACGCCCGACGCAATGATGTTCTTAGAAACCTCGAGCAGAGCTCAGCACGAAATATACGCAATGAATTATGGTTGCAGAATGATATGACATCTGTGTTAAATATGGGTCGATAATAGATGATGTGATTCAAAAATAGATGATGGCTAATTGTTTAATAAATCTGTGTTTAAATTTCCGTTAAACCTTTCATTATATCCATAGGTTATATATAAATAAACCCATCGTGTTGGATTTAGCATATACCAAAGGTTTGACAATGCCACGATTAAGGCCTACGTAAATCAATTGATTTGCGCGTGGTATGGGAGGAGTATCCTCAACGTGTATAAGTCATATTATATGTATATGTCATATGCATGTCGATAAGTCATGAAAATGGTGGTTACCATGTGTCGAAAGTTTGGTCTTATGGCATATTTTGTGGGGATATATATATATATATATATATATATATATATATATATATATATATATATATATACATACATATATATACATACATATATATATATATATATATATATATATATATATATATATATATATATATATATATATATATATATATATATATATATATATATATATATATATATATATATATATATATATATATATATGTGTGTGTGTGTCCACACCCAAGTATTGAATTTGGGGAAAGTCAATTTAACTTTAATATAAGGATTTTAACTGGATTCGATGCATAGGTTGGATTAACACAGTCTATGATATAACTGTGAATGTCAAAAAAAAAACAAATTTTTTTATTATGGTAAGTGGTGATAGAGGTACATTACAGCCTTAGACCTGTAATCATATTGTGTATAATATAAAAGCGTGTGTTTCAGTGTTGATTGTGTGTCTGTATGTATTCATATATATATGCATTGATGGCTTGAAGTCCCGTGTTTGTAAGTGTTTTCATCGACCATCGATCACCCGTGGATCGATGATGATCTAAAATATTGTTTAATTGTTATATATGAGTGTTCTAAAGGCATTGAATTCTGTTCGATTACTACTTTTGCAGAGTTAGAATCTGAAACAGTGGTGAGTGAATAGTAAGTGCATTGGATCGTGTGAATAGTAAGTGTGTTGCAGAGTGTTGGAAATCGGTTGATGTTTCCAATCCACAGTCGGAGTTGTAACGCAGAGCAATGTTGAATGGAAATCGAAAGATAGCTTTTTGAATGATAAGAGGCCGGGGTTCTGAAAACGTTTGCCATAAAAGCCGAGGCCATTGTGACAATTTCGTTGAAAATTCACATCGGTATGAAGTGCAGAGGCATGGTCTCGCAAGATCGTTGATAGTCGATGCAGAGGTTAATGGATCGATCGATTTACATATGTATTTGGGTGTCGGATCAACCAAATTTGAGGTTGCGGAAATATGTTGTAGATTTGGGCTGCGGTAGTATATAAATATGTGTGAAACTGTTATGGAAAGCATTTAACACTGCTTTAAAT